>OW284511.1:103663163-104351571 GCA_935413205.1 Polydrusus cervinus
TCAATCTAGGAATAAATATACCTATCTGGAAATTGTAAAAAATGGCGTAAACCGTCAAAGCCAAAGTAAAAATATACTTTTCTGTCAAAAAGAAACAATTTGGTAAAAAAATTTCATTTGTATTCACTAAGGTCCGCTATATCAATCTCTTGGTAACTTTATCAGCCAGATAATTTCTATGGAAACCATTGTTGAGACAATTATTTCCATGTAAATTATCTGAGTGGTAAACTTATCAAGAGATTGATATAACGGGTCTAAAGGTCCTTAAAATTTAGACCAGTGAAATATTTCTATTTATTAGTCTTAGAACGTTTTCACACGGCACCATATATCGCTTGCGACAAATGGTCGCAATATTGCTTTTACACCAAATTATGTGTTTTCTAATGAGCCATTTTCACACACAAGCGATATTAGAGAACACATAATTTGGTGTAAAGCAATACCCTTTAGTTAATATGGTTGTTTAAAAATTAATATTTAATTAATATAACAAAAATAATTTAAAAAAAAATTTTGTATCAAAAAAAAGTATAACCAACAATTAGAGGCGAGGGGGGCACATACCAATAAACAATACCTTTTAGTAGATAAATGGTCTCGTACTTGGGATGACAATATAATATCTCATAAACTGCTAAAAGTTTTTATCTCATTAATTCTCTAAAAACTTTTTCATTTATATCTTTTATTCCGATTTTTTTTTTCATAAAAATAACTTTCCCACACTCATATAGATACCACCTTTTTATTGGTGAAAAGAAAAATTGGGCATAGCCACTTAAAGCCAACATTTTACATAATTTTTCTGTATGTTTATTAAAAAGTATGATTTTAAGTAAGGTATATTCCTGAAATTTGATAAATTAGGAGGTATCTATTATTTAATTATTTGATTGTCTAAAATGATAACTACTACACCATTATAATTAAAACTAGCGAATTAATAAGTTTTGCCATCAGAAATGCTTTTGCTTTAGTAATATTTTATCTTTTATGGTTTCTGTTACTAACTTTAGATACGTTGATCCTTGTTTAAAGTTTGTATACAGACTTTCTTGCCTAGTCGCAGTAATAAAATGCAATGGTAAATGTGTGTATGGGATTTGGCTGTCAGAAAATAAACAAATAAATAACATTAGCTACGTTTTACCATTAAGTATACATATAAAGTTTCATCCATGAAGAAGCAAGACCGGCGGTGAATACAAATGGCGCGCGAAAACTTAGAGAATAGGATAGCTAGAAAAAGTTTAGACAGAAACTTGTTTGAGCGGAGAAATGAAACTGGAATACTTATTGGAGAAGGTTTTGTAGTAATACCTTAAAGTACAGGGGGTATTTGTATATCGAACAATGAGACAAAAACTTAATATTTTTACAAATAAATAAAAATAATTACTTTTTTGGATTTCACCACTCAATTCCAAAGAAATTTTGTTCGTAATAAACTTTATTTAAAAATACAATGTTAGAGTTTAGAGCTGCTTTATAGCGTTTTAAACTATAAATTTCTTCACCAGCCATAAATTACATTTTACCTCCTCTTTCTGTAGATACCCACCTTAGATGAATAATGATTACAAATAGGGTTGTTTTGTATTGCAGCTTATCCCCTTCACCCCCCACCCACCAGTGGCGTGCGGGGCCAGAGTGATGCCGGGCCACCCTAGTCGCTTCGCAGACCATGCTTCCCCGATGCGCCGCCACAGGCAGCCATCGCAATAAAAAACACCACCATTTTGTCCGCCATCTTACCGTGCACCGTTGCCAGCTTGTACCGGTGGTGTTTGTCCTATTCATACTGGTAGTCGGACAGGAAACAAAGGCCGGTCCGCCAAGGTATAGTTCACGGATTGTGGAGATCCAGACTGGCGCAATCAGAGGGGTCATTTTGGAACTGAACTCTAGACATTTGGAGCCCGTGGAGGTAAGATAACTAACAACAAAAAAAGTTGTTTTTTTTTTGTGCCGGTATTATACAGATTTAAAAAGTTGTATTCTAGGTATGAATGTTGCTCACGCCACTTGTCAACGTTTAGTATTAGCATTTTTCATTGTAATCAAATACAGTGTCACAATGTCTTAATTAAATATCATAGGATGTTAAATACAAAAAACCGTTTTGTTAAAAGTACTTTATTACAAAAAACTGACAAAAAAAAAACAGAAAACAGTATTACATTTTTAATTTATAGGGCAAAACGCCTGGTTATGCCTAGGCTCTGGATACGCCCCTGACTGGATGACAGTTGCTTACCGTTGAATACATAAGTTTTAGTATTTTTTGAAGCAATAACGATTGCCGATATTTAAATTCAATAAACTTTAACAATAAAAAAAAGTTCCATATGGTGACACTGTATATCATATTCAGCAATAACATCCTGAACTAAAACATGGTGAATATAGAGCTCAATAATTAAAATCTTCGTTCAAGGATCACAAACCTTTTCTAGAAACAATTAAAACGCGGCGCGAAAGCAACGTGATGTCGAGAAAAGTTGTATTAAATTTGGGGAACCTGTCGAAAAACCAGTTTTAGTGAAATACAAATCATGCAAAATAAATTTTTAAAAATTTTATTTAATTTTGAATATCTTACACCTACAAATATTTTATATCAGGAATTGAATATACCCAAATTAGAAAAAATATTGGAACTGGAGCAATGTAAACTTATATATAAAATACTTAATAACCTACAAAAATCAAATACAAATTTTCAAACCATTAACTTTATTCATAATCATGATACAAGAGCTCAATCAAGTTTATATCTGTCACAGAGCAGAACTAACATAGGTTTAAATAATCCTGTTCAGCTCGCATCTAGGTGCTTTAATAGTCTAAGAGATGACATTAAATTTGCTAATTCCTATCCACTCTTTGTTAGAAAATGCAAAAACTACCTTAACATTAGTTAAAAAAATTTTAATCTTACAACAAAAGTATTTTATAAATTAGTACCACCAAATCAACGTAACACTGCAGCTAATTTAGATTTAAGTATTTAAGTCTCGAGGCCAGAGCTATAAGCACTGATTTGAGATTGAAAAAAAATGTATATAATTGTTTAATTTGCATTAATAAAGTTATTTCAAAAAAAAAATAAAAATATTTTATTTAGTTTAGAATGTTTTAACTGTAAAAAAATTAAATATTATTTATAAAAATCACTCGAAAAGGGGAAATTTGCAAAATATTATATACTTAGTGGAGAATGTCATCTATGTTGGTTTATATTAGGATTTTAACCATAATTTACTAACCAGCACGTTTAGCTGTGAAATATATGACATTGGCTGGCATTATTTACTCACAATCAAAGGTCCTTGACCGTGAAAAAATTATTTCTGATCATGTATGTCACTGTCAAACATGCTGGTTAGTTAATAATTGTTAAAAATCTTTATACAACCCGACATTACAGTATTATTTCTTCCTATTTAACTTGCCAGTTTCCTCCAAGTACGGATTATATCTTCAAATTAAAATGGGTTTAGCTTACAATTGATTCAAATATGCAAAGGCATAGCGCAAGTGTAGGATGTCAATTCTCTTATAATTCTTCCTGGGTTGTCTGAAGTTGATTCAAAACTGATGCAGGAAAGGCTAAAAGAAAGCATTATTGTATAATATTATTTGTTAAAATATTTTATACTGTTTTATTCTAAATTTTCCGTTGTCACGTTTAAATCTAAATTCAGAAAATCGTTGCCACATGTTTTAACCAGTTTCGGCGGTCACTTTACTAGCGAAATTGTTACACTGTTTTATTTCTAGGTCTTTCGTGGTGTTCCTTACGCAGCTCCTCCAGTTGGTCCATTACGATTTCACCCGCCCCAGCCACCAATTTCTTGGCCCGGCACCCGATTAGCTGACAGTTTCGGTACAGTTTGTCCACAAAAGTATCCGGATATTTCTAATAGGACTGCAGCTCTTCAGTTCATGCCCAAGGGTCGGTACCAGTACCTTAAGAAGTTGGTCCCTTTATTGGTTAACCAGTCAGAGGATTGTTTGTTTTTGAATATCTACGTGCCGGGCAGTGGTAAGTTTTTTTATACTTTATTTTATTTATCAATAATAAAAAAGGTTACCATATTTATGGTGGTATACCTCAATCCTGAACTACTACGTCTAAGTTTGCGACCTGAGAGGTGCCGCTTGAAGGTAGGGAGGGAGGGAGGGAGGGAGGGAGGGAGGGAGGGAGGGAGGGAGGGGGGGGAGGGAAGTGAAAAAACTATCCATTCCCGAGGTCTCTTAGAGAAAATGAACAGCTTCTTCGAATTTTTTCTGAGTAAAATGGTTTATTTTTTGTCGCCTTTGGTAGCATCTATCGAACGCGTTTTGTTTTAATATAGTATCACCCCGTGGGCCTACTCCACGGCTTCAACAGATTCATCTCTGTTTTCATCATCTGCAAAAGTAATATCTGTCATTGGATCGGATGATGTGGTTCTGGACATATCATTTTCAAGATTGTCTTCTTCCACAAGAAATGTTGCAATTTAATGATTTTCCTAGAAGCTACAGAAACGGCGCCATTTTTGAAAAACCGCGGCAGTGCATAGTTTTTCACCCTCCCTCCTTCTCGAGCGGTAACCCCCAGGTCGCAAACTATTTTATAATTTAAATGTAGTAGTTGAGAACCTACCACCCGGCCAAATTTCATTTCTTATAGATCTTTTGCGAGACAACAGTTTTTTCAGGAATTTCTGGCTTAATAGAAATAAATCTGGATAAGGAGAATTTTGATATCAATACCCAATAACACATTATTGACGTTTTCCCTACAGGTTACAAATACAGGTCTAACTTGTGTCTGTTTAAAGGTTGGAGACAATGACGTTTCTTAAACAGCAGTAGTGGAACCACGAACAATCGCTTTCAAGTCGGATCGACAAGGAGAAGTCGACGACACTCTTGTCGAAACGATCGAAAATTCGTACCACAGTCAATCGCTTTACCGAAATCGTCATCTATTTGGATGTTTCCGCTCTGTCGATAAAGACTTATAATCCATTCTAAAAACATTCCCTATATTTCCTAGGTTATGATTAAAGGACAATAATTTACAGAAAAAAAGAAGAATAAAATAGGTTCTATTTTTGTTTGTTTTCGCGCGTCATTTTTAAATATTTGGAGAGTTTTAATCGTTTATTATTTTGTGAGTTATTATAGTTTATTAATCAAAATGTTACCAGTAAATATTTTAATAGACCGCGAGAGACGTAGGTTACCGTCTACGACGTTTTAATTTGCAGAGGATGCGAATGTGGGACTCATTAATTTAATCCTTTTACTGTGGACGACGTTGAATTTAGACGAAGATACCGACTGACTAAGCCACATGCACAAATGCTGGTGGATATGCTATTGCCCCACATGAGGAATATTCCGCGAATAGATGCATTGTCTCCACGGACAAGAATATTTGCGGCACTGCAATTTTTCGCTACTGGCAGTTACCAGAGGCTCATGGGGCAAAGCGTAGATATTTCAGTACAAAGCCAACATTCGATGTTAAACTGCATTAATCAAATTTCTGCCATCATAACAAATAATTTGGATCAGAGATTTATTCATCATAGCAATATTTCTACTTACCGTGTGTGAAAGAATGGCAAATAATTTTTAAAAACTTTTGCCGAAAAAAACAACATAGACAAACCCAAACAAAACTAATTTTAAGGTTAGATTACTCATCGACAAGCTTCAGCGGGATTCACTTGTCAGTCGCTTTGTGGCGATTCGATTAAATCGATATATTTCCGTAAAACTATTGTCGATGGTAGCGATTTTGTAGATTAACCTTGAGTCATGGTGAGACGAAGAGAGACGTAAGGGGAAATTATCGACAAACTGTCGATTAGGATTGTCTATGGTTCCACTGCTGGTCTAACCTCCTCTTTGTTCAAAGTCGGTTTAAAATTTACTAGTTACTTTTTGCTCTTGCATCCAAGCTCTCAAAGCAAATAATGAAGTATTTATTGTGGAAGAGATTAAACCGATAGCAAAATAATATGCAAATTAACAGCCTAATAACATCATGTTATTTAATCGACCAATACGATTTGCCCTAAAATAATAATTAAGTTAATCCACTTTAAAGCTTCATTTTCTATTTACATGTATTAATTAATCATTTGCTAATGTGCATAGCGCTATTAACCTATCGGAATTATTTTCAGTTCGTTAATCTCCCTATACCTTGTTTATTATTGAAACTGTAATCATTTTGTTTATCGCTAATAATTCTGTATTTATTTTATTTACTAAAACTGAAAATTTGGTAAAGTAATTGTTAAAGTCTTAGTTATAACCATAGAGAAACTAAACCAAGAGAAACCATTGAATAAAACTTTACCGCCCCTAATTTCGCACGAGGGTCCAAATCTGTAACGAGTTAGGCCAAACGTAGTTGCAGGCAAACATCTATCAAACGCGAACATCCTAGTCACTTCGCTTCTCGGCATTTACGTCGAAGCCTGGCGTCGCGCTTTTTTCCATTTAGGTGGGATGTCTAGGTTTATTTAGATTATGGTTATAAAAACCTGTAGCGCAAGGACAAAATTAGTTTGGGGGAGGAAAATCTAGGGTCGAAACTAAAATTATTTAAGTTAAGAACGGTGTGCCTGAGAAGAAAAACGCAAGAGACCATTTTTATGCAAAATTGACCAGGCTAATCAGAAATGAAAAAAATATCAGAGGAAATGTTTGCAGTGACGCCACTGGTGGGACAAAAAAATAACTTTTATTACTAAAATAAATACGGTGGTGATTACATAATAAAAATTGTTTACGTTTTATGATGAAAATATGAAGATAAGAGAATACGCTTGGATTTTGATAATGTTATTTAAAAAATTAAAATATAGGTACATTAAAGAGTTAAACATAATATACCGAAGTACTATAATTCAATGCCCATATCTTGAAAATTCTTTAGGATAATTAATCTAGGTAAAATGACTTTGGGAGGTGTAGTGGATCTCCATAAATTGGAGTAACAATTTGGCCTACGCTAGTGATTGCTAGGCGTCGCGACGGTGTTAATATATTCATCGATGGCAAGTACCTTTAAAGTATTATATATAGGTACAAGGCGGCCCACTCTCGTAGCAAGATTCCATAGCATTTAAACTGCTAAACTTAAATATTTTTCAAAAATAGAGTTATTAAAATGGCGTTAGATCTACAATTAAAAATTATACATAATGTCCTGAATGTCGGCGGGTATCCATGTGCAATGGCGAAGACGCCACAATAGCGAAAGTACCTCCAAAATTAATAAAAATGATAGAAAAGGTTGCGTTACAAATTAAAACGTAATATATATGAATACCAATTTCCAATGCATAAACTTAAATTAAAACGTAAGAATCTACTTTCGGTGTCTTAGTAGCAACATAACATGCTATTGTTTTATTTTCAAAATGATAAATAAAAAATTCTTTCCCTATATTAGTTGGGTTATTCCAAAGGTTCTATGAAAAAACGTCTTTTAAACGATGTGGAGCATTTATTGAATACAAACCTACGACTCATCAATTATTAAACTTCTCAAAGAAACTGTCAACATGTCCAAAATATGTATATGCTAAAGTTTTTCGCAACAATTCCATAAACAAATTATTTATTTACTAGTGACGGTGACTTTTATCTAACGTTCCCACCTAGCTATTTTTCTGGTTTGTAAAAGTTTTTCTGTAGAAGTATGGACAAAGAAGAAAAATAATGATTCAGATGTTTTCCGAAAGCTGCCTATACCATTATACCTACCTAAGAAACAAAAATAAAAGGGCATATAAATCTTTTTTAGGAAGTTTTGAATTCCAAAAGTATATCCTAGTTTTATATAAAACAAATAAATATAGCTAGTTTACACATTACATAAAATAACAATAATCGTTTAACAAAACAATAATTTCCACCAACATTTTAACTGATCTATTACACTGAAACAAAAAGCAGTTTTAATAAACTGACCTATCAGGCAAGTCCATTGTCAAAAATAATTAATGACTGTACGAAACGACCAATTAATTTTACTAAAATTATTTGTTTATAAATAATTTCACCTCATTATTTATTACAAGCTAATTATTATTCAGGTCCTTTTATTGTTTTAATAGGACACCGATTGCAATTTATTTAATTTACTTCAACTGTGAAAAATTAGAATAAGCATATAAATATTGTTTATTACGGTTATAAATATTATAACTTTTGACATTAAAAAAGTAAATTAAAACCGAATCAAACTGACAAGGTAAAAAATATTCCTTAATCATTTAAAAAAATATGCTTATATTTTAGCCCACATTTTTTAATTCCATTTCACTATTGGGACAATATTTTCTTTCTTCAATTTACTAATTTTTAGAAAAGATTCCAAGAATTCTCTTTTCTAATTTTTAATTTGGTAACAGCACTTTACAAGACACGTTATAACATGTTTAAAACTAGAAAGAACTGCCTTTCATATGCATATTGATCCAGAAATACCTATAAATTGGTATATATGGGTGCTAGATACAGGGCCTGGACGCACCCAGTTACAAGATAAAAAGCTAAATTTTTAATTTTAGCAAATAACATTTTTTCAAGATAACAAAAACGTTTAAACATTGATCAGTTGACACATTTTTATTAAATTAAAGAAAGTATCTATAAAAGTAAAATTTGATATTTTTTAAAATTAAAAAAAATTTTAAACACCAGCATAAAATTAAAATCTAAACACTTTTTTCAGATTACTTTTTTTAATATCTTGTATTCTAATACCATTCACGACAAAATATGTACTTTTCAATTTTCCAAACAAACGAGTAGTCACGTGACTAATGTCAAAACAAGTTTTTAGGTTACCAATCATGCAGAGGCATAAAAAGCTTTTTTTACAATTTCAATAATAATTTCCCATGTTGGTCCAACTTTTTGCCGGTCACTGTATACAAGAGATTTTGTAGTGTAGTTCGTATTTAAAATTTTTTTAAATGATTTAAGAATGTAAAATAAACCAAGATTTTAAAATATATTTTTTATTAATAATTGGAACAAATCCCAACAAAAAATAAATTGTATTCTTTTTCTTCGCACATTTACCTTATATTTATAAATTCTTTTCAAAGGGTTCCAATTCGATGTAAAATCTATCCTATATTAAATTATACCAAAACATTGCGTTCTCTTGCCATGATCTTGTCAGAAAGTCATTTTTATATTAAAAAAATAATTTTAATATGTTTTACCAATGTATGATTTTAGTAATTATTTTTAGTATTGGCTTGTATCTTTTTCTTTGATTTGTTTTTCTCTGCATAAAAATAGTTTAGACCCACATAGCTTTTAATGCCCAACCATGACACACGTCATTTCTAGTAACAAACGGTCGTCGCTGTCGCTATAACTTAAGGGTTGGTGAGAGCCCTGTAATAGTTAATAATTACCCAATCTTCCAAGCCTCATGTGCTTGCACTGACCGAGACAAAAGTCAGAGCGTCAACGAACACCGTCAGCTATTTATATCCTGGATATGATTTTCACTTCCGTTTTAGACGCAACTTTGGGGTCTGTCTGTTCATTCGAGATGATCTTTGCTGCCAACGGGAGAAAATACTGAAACCGAAAGACTTTGATGTAATGTGGTTTAAAATATCTTTACAAGTTATATGCTGCCTTTACCGACCTCCAAGCGACATGCATTACAGGGCCCTCTTCTCATCACTAGCCAACACAATCGACTTCTTGCAAACCAATCATCCGAATGCCGAAGTTGCTATCTTTGGCGACTTTAACGTCCACAATGTCAACTGGCTTAAATACTCAAACACCAACGATGAGCAAGGCCGCGAGGCCGAATCTTTTGCGATCAGTTCTGGTCTAACTTAACTCGTAGAAGAACCAACGCGGGTTCCAGACCGAGCTGGGGATTTTGCTAGTCTTTTAGATCTCTTTTTAACTTCAAATCCAGACCTATATACGGTCACCGTACAACCACCATTGGGCTCTTCCGATCACAAACTTATTTCAACCCTAAGCGAGCTGCCAATTAGTTCTGAACAACCTCCTAAACCCCGTAAGATTTGGCACTATACATCAGCTAAGTGGGAAGACCTAAAGGACCATTTTCGCAACTTTCCCTGGCTAAGCGTATGCTTTTCTTCGGATGATCCATCTGTCTGTGCAAAGGAGGTCTCCGACGTCATTCTAACTAGCATGGAGGCCTTTATTCCTTTCTCCAAAAAGCGCCATTCTAACGGTAAGCCCTGGTTTAGCAAGAATTGCGAGTGTGCTGTCAGATCTAAAAACCTGGCTTACCGACAGTGGCGTAAAAACCCTACTCCTGAAAATCGCGCCATCTTTGTTACCACCCGAAACCAATGTAAGCAAATGATAGACCAAAGCAAAGAAGCTCATAACGAGAGAATCAAAAACAAACTTCTTGCCAGTCCTAACGGATCAAGGTCCTTTTGGTCAGTCGCTAAGGCCGTCAGCCAAAACTTTACAAAGTCAACTATTCCACCTCTAACACGTTCCGACGGCACAATAGCAACCACAGCCGGGGATAAAGCAAACCTACTTGCTGAACTGTTTTCCTCGTATTCCACTGTAGACTTTCAGGGAAAACCACCACCCAACATTCCCTCAGTTCAATCGCAAATGTCTGAAATCGTGTTCCGTCAGCGTCTTGTTAAACGGATCCTTAAAGGACTCGACGTCAATAAAGCTTCTGGTCCAGACGAAATTCCTATCATTGTTCTTAAGACATGCGCCGATGAACTTACACCAGTATTTTGTAGACTTTTTAACTTATCCTACAAAAAAGGAATATTTCCATCCTGCTGGGAGTCGGCGCGTGTCCAGCCCATTCCAAAGAAAGGTAAAAAGACTCTGCCAAGCAACTACCGACCCGTCGCATTGCTTTCAGTAATTTCAAAAGTAATGGAGAAAGCTATTAACCAACAACTCCTAAAGTATCTGGAAGGGCTTAACATTATCAGCGACCATCAATACGGTTTTCGTAAGTCCAGATCAACAGGTGACCTTCTGGCATATGTCACCCATCTTTGGAGCAACACCATCGAACATCATGGAGAATCCCGGGCTGTTGCACTGGACATCTCTAGGGCTTTTGATCGTGTTTGGCACGATGGGCTTCTAAGTAAATTTCGATCCTACGGTATGCCTAATGGATTCTGTTTATGGTTAACCAGCTTCCTTAAGAACCGTTCTCTGCAAGTGGCGATTGACGGGTTTCTCTCAGACACCTTCACCATCAATGCCGGTGTTCCTCAAGGGTCCATATTGTCGCCTACCCTCTTTTTACTGTATATTAACGACCTTCTAGTGAAAACCCAAAATCCAATTTATAGCTTTGCTGATGACAGCACACTTGTCTCATCTTTTACCTTGACTCCCCAAACATCCGCTGCCGACGCACATCTTCGCAGGCAGCATGAAGTATTGCGCCTCAACAAAGACCTGGAAGAAGTTTTGGCTTGGGGTGACAGTAACCAAGTCGAATTTAATGCTAAGAAAACCCAGGCAGCAGTCTTCTCCAAAAAGGTTAACATTGCAGAACCGGATATAGTCATGGCAGGACAAGCAATTCCCCTGGCACCGTCTATTAATTTGCTGGGGGTCAATCTGGGAGGTAATATGTCTTGGCATGATCACGTTGCCGCAATTGCCAAGGCAGCTGCACAGAAACTTGGTGTACTTTTCCGCACCAAAAGGTTGTACACACCTCATCAACTTTTGACACTCTACAAAGCCCAGATTCGACCATCATTAGAATATTGCTCTCATGTCTGGAGCTCTGCACCCAAGCACACCCTTCGGCTACTGGATTCCATTCAAAGGAGAGCCATTCGTCTGATCGGCGACCCCGAGCTGACCAAGACCCTCGATAGCCTGGAGCATCGAAGACAGGTTGGTGATTTGGCTCTCTTTTACAGATATTTCCATGGCAGGTGTTCGACTGACATTGCCCACTTGATTCCACCTAGAGCAATGCAAAACAGAAATACACGGCGAACCGCTGCCGCTCATCCATATGTTGTTCAGCTTAGTACTCCTCGAACTTCATTGTTCAAGAATTCTTTCATCTGGAGAACGTCATCTTTGTGGAATGATCTTCCTGAGGTCGTGTTTCCCAATGAATACAATCTTCAACGTTTCAAGACCAACGTTAATCGCTTTTTTCGCACTCGCACCGCTCCCAGAGCGCCTTAAAGGATTTTTCCTACAGTGCAGGTGTTTTATCATAAAAAAAAAAAAAAAAAAATGATACTTTTTCTTAACAAAATACCAAAAACAACAACACGGCTCTGTGAAATTAAAAGAACGCAGAGAAGATAATCGGATTGATAAAGTACGGAAAGGAATGTGCGAGGACAAGAACGTAAGAAAGAGATTACAAACTAACGGCATTTGATGTCAGGTACTATAACAATAATCTCTTGGCGGGTTTTTGTTGATTGGAGTGGTCAGCGTATATATTTGTTGTGTACAAGTAAATTTACAGTCAGTTATACAGGGTGATTTCCAAGTTGATACTTCTTTTTTAGCTGCGTATGGAAGGCATTTAAATAAGCAACATTTTCAAATACCTTTTTTCAAAAAACTCAAAAATAAAGTACTTACATTTATTTATTACACTACGAATCAAATACGGTTCTGCCTAACTTGCCCGTTGAATACCTAAAATTAAGAAAACTTCTCGGTGTAGGATTAGCCCGCCAGTAAAAGCGTTCTGCGTATAATCTCGAAGGAACATCGGCACTTTTACACTCACAGTAAATTAACACCATATTTATTAGTTTATTGTTTTTAAATTTTACCATTTTCACGTATCACACACACAGCGTATTGCTCAAGACTACCCGTATGACTAATACTAGTAAGAGATAAGAAAAACAACAGAAACTATAGCGGTCTATGTTTTTATGACCAGGCCCGCACTTAGATTTTTTACTTCTCTATCTCGCCTATTTATAGTTTTTTGAAAAAAGGTATTTGAAAAAGTTGTTTATTTTAATGCCTTCTATAAGCAGCTAAAAAAGAAGTATCAACTTAGGAATCGCCCTGTATATTCATATTTGATGAATCTAGCGAATATCTGTGAGGAAAAGCCGATTATAGAATAAGGGAGTTTTTAAATTACAAATTTGCAAGATAAACGTCACAGCATTAAAAACCAATGTTAAAATACTATAGATATTACTTTATTTTTTTGAAATTTTGGGCCAAGAAAACTAGCAATTTAACACGGCAAATTTAGCCCGGTCGGAGATCTATACTTAATTCTCCGTATTTTTCTTGTTCCAGATTTAGTTTCACCACGAGGAGGCGTTTTTAATTAGAAAAGAAACATTTTAAGATACCAATGTTATTTAAAACAACATTATAAAGACAGAATCATTAAAGCTAGACATTTACCAGTAGAAGTTAAAATGTTTTCCAAAATTATACCGCCTTGTATCAGCCGCAACAATATAATTGCATCCACGGAACAGTAAATTTTAAAAGTAGGTCTCTCCGTTAATTATTACAAAAGCAATTAAATTCTCGGCAGCAATTAACTACTGGAAAGACTTTTAAAATTGCAATTACTGGTTTGAGTTATGCGAGAGGACGATATAGTGCGCCATTGCAGATGTAAAGGGTACTAAGACACAAGCCTTACCAATGTTTTAACTTTATAATTTTTTACACAAGAGTTACAGTAAATAAAATCGGCCAATACTTTTTCCCGGCATTTTCCTTACTATTATACATGTCGTAGTCATATTGTGAAATCCGGTATTTCATGAAAAGCCTAGGCATTTTATAAAACACCGGCATATAATGTAATAGTAGATTCTGTAACGAGGTTGGAATGAAAATTTGATCCGAGTGGAAGATTCCGAACGCGAGCGTAGCGAGCATGAGGAACCACGAGTATCGAATTTTCATTCTAACCGAGTAGCAGACTATATTTTCTCCACGACCAAAAATACTATTCGCAATATTTGTAATTTCAGGTGGAGTATTATCCAGTTCAATATCTGATTCATCCGATTTTTCACTCATATTTTGACTTGCACTAAAATTTGTCTGCTGACATTGACAGTTTCAAAATTCATGGCAACCTATGTCGTTTAGATCAATTAGAGAATATTCATTCCGTATCTTGTTATGGAATGAAAATACACGCAAAACGCATAAGAAGCAAATGTTTTTAGGATAAATATTCCAACTCAAGAGCGAGAATTTTTACATTCTATTATCAAAAATGATTTTGGAATTATTGCATTCAGTAATGGTCGTGGAGAAAGAAATATTATATCGCTATCTGCCGCGGCGTTTTGTGAAAAACATAACACTAATGGTTATATAGTGAACTAATTACCTTTACAGTTATAAAATATAGAGATGTTCCTCGTTTTTGCGACACCCTGTGGAATCAAAAACAATTTAAAATTTTACGTTATTCGGGATCCTTCGACTTTTATTTGTAAAAACAGTTTTTGTGTATTTTTAAGAAATAACAAGGGAGCTGTTGTAGCGGTACTAAAAATAACCATATTTTACTATTTTTTAACGGTTACGATACACTCACTTTCGATAAAAGTAAAAATCGGTGACTTTTATGATTGTCACCTTTCTACTTATTTGAAACCATATTTAATCGCCCTCCTCAAAGTTTTTGTTGCAACCGTTTCCTAAAACAACATTTCTGAAAAGTTATTACACTTCTGAACCATCCCTAAAATTTCAAAGAAACGCCAGTCATAACTTTTATCTTTATCTAAGCAAAGGTTTATAATAAGCTTTTTTCTTTGCTCTCGTCCTTAGTAAATTCTAAAAATGGCCATTCTCTTTTCATTTCCGCCGTAGCGCAAAAAGGTTTCTTTATTTCATCCCGCTGCCTTCTGGGAATGAAAAAACCGCGTTTTTATATTGCAATTAAGCATCCGAGTGCGTGCGTCTGACTCTGTCGTAAATTTTTCCCGACAAAACTTTCTTCATTATATTTTACTTCAGGAGCAACAAAAAAGAAACAGACAAAAATTATCCAAAATGTTTGGATAAAATCGTATTATAGATATTTATCTAGACATAAAAAATTAACCTTCATAAAATGAACAAAAATGGAAGAAATGTATACACCTTCAAATGATACGCGTTTTTAAAAATGGGGCCAAATGCGATCGCTTTCCACCCAAACCCGTAACTTCCTTGCAATACATTTTCTATAAGAGTCTGAAATCAATAATTTTTCTCTTCCATCTGAAAGTGGTTGTTATTGGTGCAAAAGTATTTGGTCTTAAGCCAAGAGTATTTGTTCTTGACCCAAAAGCGACTTAAAATCGGATTTACCAAATAACGCTATTATTGAGGTTACAGAAATTATTAAACCAGGGGATTGCTTACTCTTATTAGAACGATCTAAAAGAAAAAAAATTAACATTACAATTTCTATCTACAGTGTCGCCATTAAAGTTCGCACCATATTGCACTTTTATTAATAATAGTTACTTACGATATAAGGGTTGTAAAGATTCATATTACAACACGAGATGTTAAAGTTGTCAAACGAGGCGTCAGCCGAGTTTAATAAAACATCGAGTGTAGTAATATGAATTTACAACAAGAATATTGTACAAAATTTTTAAAAATAAAAATGCACCTGTAAAAATGCAGTTGCTATTAAGTTTACTAATCAAGTTTTTTATATTACCTTTCGCATAGTTACTGTTTCGCATGGTTACTGTCGAAACTTTGTCAAACAAATTCAAAAATATAAAAAGCGTTTTTCAAAATGAGCGATTCTGATGGAAGTTTACCCTCTGATATAGAAGCAGCGGCAAACGAAGCGATTTCAAGTTTAGTTCCGACAAAATCCAAGGCGCGGTATGAGTTGGAGTATCAGAAGTTTGAAGATTGGTGCAAAGCTAACAAAATAAAGGAGGTGTCTGAGAAAATCCTTTTGGTTTATTTTCCCAGAAAGCAACGCTCCCAGAAACCATCTACACCATGGACTCACTACTCAATGTTGAGAACTATGATTTCAGTCAAGAAAAATCAAGATATAAGCAGATTTTCTCAACTAATCGCATTTTTGAAAAGAAGTTCAGATGGTTATAAGGCCAAAAAGTTCAAAGTTTTAATTTTATAATTGTTAATAATAAATCATTCTTCTAAAAAGTGTGGTTTTATTTAACAGCAAAATTTTAATAAAACCGTTTTTTTCATTACAGTACTAGTGCTGTAATAGATGCCCTTACAAAACGATTTACAGAACTGTTAAATTCATATTACTAAACGAAAGTAGATAAAGTTTATTGAATTTAAATATCGGCAATCGTTTTTGCTTCAAAAAATACTAAAACTTATGTATTCAACGGTAAGCAACTGTCATCCAGTACCTGTCAAAAACGACATTTTATTAATAAAATGCAGAAAAATGGCATTATTTTAACGAATTTCTAAAAATGTTATAGGAAAAAGTTGTTTCTCGTGTAGTTTTAGGTCTATGTACAAAGTTTCAGATGTCTAAGACAAAGGTAAGTTTTTTACCATTTTTTCAAATTAATGTTTTTTTCATAATGAAAGTTGATTTTATGGATATTAAAGTATTCGTTCATACCATACTCTTATTTTAATTTCATTTTCATGCTAATTTTTCTTATACGATGCATTTTTTTCAGAAATATAAAATTAGAAGCAAAAAAAATTTGACACGGGTGGTGCAAAGCTTTCATAATTTAACAATTTTATCCAAAAGAAGTCACATGTTCCATTTTTTCGATAGTTAATACATGAATAAAGTTAAAAAAAAATTATAATTAAATTTCCAGAGAAATGCTTAATTCACAATTTAAACCCAATTAAACATATTAATCAAAAAAAATCGCAAAAAATTCAACTTTGTTTCAGAGATCTGAAACTTTGTACATAGGCCTAAAACTACACCAGAAACAACTTTTTCCTATAACATTTTTAGAAATTCGTTAAAATAATGCCATTTTTCTGCATTTTATTAATAAAATGTCATTTTTGACAGGTACTGGATAAGTTTTAGTATTTTTTGAAGCAAAAACGATTGCCGATATTTAAATTCAATAAACTTTATTAATAAAAAAAAGTTTGGGCAAGGGCCTGTCGACATATTAAGCACCGGTTCCCGCAGATCACCGAAGTTAGGCTGTGTCGAGCGCGGTTAGTACTTGGGCGGGTGACCGCTTGGGAACACGGCGTGCTCTTGCCTCAGGGAAGAGTGTAAAATAAATCGACACCTAGCCATCCTATTCACGCCGGACAGGCCGGATGAGATCGGATATCTCGTAGGATGAAGGTGCCGTTTCACACTCCCCAGTCGGTAGATCACATTTGTGGTCGATGACCGGTTCAAGATGACCTACGTAGTCGGCGAACCGTAAAAAAAAAATTTTCTTTAAAACAAGATTAATCGCCTTTTTTCCAGAGATAAATATCCAAAAAAAATTTGAAGGATTTTTTGCTTTGTAAACGCAGAGCTGTTCACTTGTAACAACAGAAATTCTCTTATACAAAGATAATTTGTCTTGCCTCTAATATGTTTTTGATAAGAGCACATATTTTTGCAGTGCAGCGATGTATCATAAGTGAACAAAAGAAACACAAGTAAAAAAACTGCCTGGCAATGGTAGTTAGCAGGTTTTTTCAATTAAACAAAATGATAAGCACTACGTCACTGTTTAAAAAGAGAATAACAATAAATTAGCTCAATTTGGACTAAGATCGCGAAATTTGCGTCACGCACCAACGCGTGTCTCGCGAATTTATTAGATTTATCCAACTTTAATTAAACCATTTTGTTAAGTAAAGCAACATAATAGACGTCGAGCAGTCGAATGAATATCCGGCAATATCATTAACATTCTGGTTCTGGATATAACAATAATAGTAGAATTTGAATCCGAAAGTAATGTGACTATATAGTCGAGCATCCAGAAAATTCATGCCTTGCGAGGGAGGTTTTTTTTTGCTTGTAGCACGGGTGGGCGCCAGAGCCAGTCTATTTAGAAAGGAAAAACGTTGTATTTCAGTGTAACTATTCAATAAAACGGGACGCCAAGCGCTTTCGGCCTTATTTACTTAAGACCATCTTCGGGCTTAACCTAGTCAAACAGAGTTTTGAAAGCAATGCTTAAAAAGTTTTTAGTAGCACCGGGTGTCCCATTATGGATGGCTACCGGCCGTATCTCGGAAACTACTAGGCTTGAAAACTCAAGGAAAAAAATCGTAATTAAAGTGGCTAAGAGAAAATCCTGGAAATAATTTTTAAGTTTCACATTTTGCTGCAGGAGGGCGTAATTGAAAAGTAAATTTTAAAATTTTACATATCGCCGAAAATTCCACATTAAGGTATATCTTTGGTAACACCATTAAAAAGCTTGGACAACTATGCATCATTTTGGTCTTATGCTCATTCGCGTACCGACTTTAATAAGCTGTTGAAACTAAAGACTGTTTAGAAGAGAAATGTATGCACTTTCACCAATCGTATTTAGTTGTTCCTAATAATTCTCAAAAAAAAATGCTAGAGGGCGCAATTTGTAATAATAACACATTTTTGGATTTTACTCCGAAAAAATAAATCATACGGTATAATTATGATATCATAATCGAAAAGTAGATAAAATTTGCTAGAAAAAATATTTAAACCGCAGCTCGATATCTCCGTTCGTTTCAGCGTTATTACCAATAGAATAATTTTTAAAACTTTAAATGCAGAAGCGGTTATATATTTTTTAGAAAAAAAAGTGGGACGCCACTAAGTTTCTATGCCCAGTAGTTTCCAAGATACGGCCGGTGGCCATCCATAATGGGACACCCGGTACATAATTTATGTTTAAACAATAACCTAAACTTGGACAAATGACATTATTTTTGATATAATTTAATATATTTATAGATTTCATATAATTTCGCATGACGCAGGTAACCTTGGAGAAGAACTTAGAAATATGGGTCTGATGCTCTTAACAAAGAAACCGAAAAGAATAACAAATCCCTAGTACGATTACCAGAAAAAATTGATACCGGCAATGATGTTCTTTAGTTGTTTACGCAAGAGTCCTTTTTCGCTAATGGTCTCTTTACTTCTCTTGCAACATCAAAGACTGAATATATCGTCGTTGGTTCGTAATCTTAAATCTCAAAGAGAAATGGTTTTCCGTTGCTTTTAAATACAAACTTTACATTTTTCGTGGCCTAAATTATATTCGGTGAACTGTGGCGTTCCTATTCTAATAGCCACGGATATTTTACAAACGATTAACAGAATTTTTAAACCTCACAGAAAAAAAAACTAAATTCAAGTTTTTCTATGGTCTTAAAAAAATTTCTTTAAATTAAGTAACTATTTAGTTTCATCGAGACAAAATCTTGGAGCTTTAATATTTAACAAAAAAATGTCTAAAAGTATTTTATTAAATGTAAAAACAGTACTTAGATAATCCAAAAAAATGTTTTTTAACCCTTTCTTTCAGGTTTGTTTTTTGTCCCCAGGGCCTCAATTCTTGGTTCATGGAAGTAGACTTTTCCCATGAGGATATGCCATTTTTTCCATAACAATGGCGATCTCGTATTCTTGAACACATTTAGGTTTAGTAAAGAATGTGTCCAATAAGACCACTCAACTTAAGAGTTTAATAGTAGTAGATCTTGAGGACTACCGTGGGGACATTGCGATGAGAATATTTCACCAAGGGAATAAATTCCACCGCTTAAAGAATTGAGGCCATGCTGGAAAAATAGTTTCCCAAGGAACCTTCAGAAGTCTAAAAAAAATAATATTTGATATTTTTTTAAATTTTGAAATAAAATTCTTTTAAATGGGTTTTCCTTTATTTAAATGTGTAAAGTAATTTGAGAAATATTCATAACTACGGCAGCAATTATTTTTAGTTTGGCATACCTTCTTCGTGTCTTCATAAAATGTACCCTTCTTTTTGGGGTAGAAACCGTCCCCAACTTTATTTTGTTATCTAACACCCTCACGAAAAAAGAACCGCCAAAAGTTAGTGTCCAATGACCACTTAGACTGGCTTTAAACCAAACAGCGTACATGACAGATCAAAAAACGGGAAAACAGTTTGTTTTTTTATTTTTAATTATGGTATCATAAAGTTGCTAAACATTCACTAAACGTCAAGTAAATAATTTTAGCTTGAAGAAGCAGACGAAACGTAGCATTAAAGAATCAAAGAACACTAGCAATTTTTTTGTGTGTCTAGAAGTTCTTCCTTATTAGCCAAGATTTAATAATAAGAGACATGGGGACTTAAAAGTGATAAATCAGCTAAGAGGGATAGCAATTTCACTTTTACGAGTCTTATTTGTCAAAAACCGCAGGAGGAAGCAAAGGGGATGTCGACATTAATTTCGTTACAAACAATATGCCATCAATTTAGCAGTTGAGGCACGCCCAACTCCCGAAAATTTAAATGTTTAAAAAAATGTTCTTTTGTCTCTTTATTAGGCGCCAACTATGTTTTTGCGTTCTAAATCATCTAGGTATTTTTGAAAAATTCTCGCCAATATATTAACAAATTTAAGAGTGAGGTCAAGTGATGCATTTGCATTTCGTTTTTGATCAATGTTTCGTTAAATATTTCCTTTTATTCAAAAATCGGCCAAATACCGACATTTCAAGCATAATTACTTACAATTTAAAGTTAAACAATTTTGAATTTATAAAGTAATAAAAGTAGAAAAAGAAAAATGGACTAATTTCACAAATTTTGGTTTTTTTCTTTTTCATTAATCAAAATTTTTTTAGTTCAAAACTGTAGGTAATTGCTACTCCAGGACGGCTGTTTGGCCGCATTTTGAATTAAGCGAAAAGGATAAGTTGACTTACGGTTATTGATGTTAAGGTTAGAAGATAAAAATAATTGTGACTCTATTTTGAAATTTCGCACACGGCAAATAAAGGTATAAAATTAATTATGAGCTTAATAATATTTGAATTTTAGGTACTTTTTGATCAAAAGTGGCAGCTCGTCAGGTGAAGTAGGACTCTTCACCAAAAAAAAATACAATCAGGAGGAAAGTTTTTCGGCAATATTAAATATTAATAATAAACAATATAGCCACCATTTTAGCCCTTAAAAATAATTATATTCGAATTAATAATATTAATTTAATCCGAATGTAGCTATGCATAATAGGGCCACGGTTAACTCCGATGGACAATAATTATAAACACTGGTGCATTTTGGCGCGCCCCAGCCGACCGTGTCCGTTAGCTTAAAGCTAGTGAAGACCCAACGCATAACATGGCTTTGATATTCACCGTTGCTATGGTTACGTGACGTCAGTCACGCAAACAGCATGTAACAATTTGCATTATGATGAAGGGCAATTTAAAAATTGTTTTAGCGTTGGTTCGCCTAACCTAAAGGTATTTAATTTAAGGCTTCGCGAAACTTACGGTTATAGATATAGTTTTTACGTGATTTACTGTGTGATAAAAAAAGTTTTGTTTTTATTTTTCAGTTAATTCAGTAGTGTACGTACCTACTTGGTTGTGTGTTTTAAAAATGAACCCAATTAATGACATACAGTTTGTTGGAAACTTCATTCAGTCGTTGGACAGATGAGGATAAGAGAGACGTTTTGTTCCACGGATTTTTAGTCAATGTTTGTTTAAGTACCCGCACTATACCTAGCTCTTCACCATTTTTAGGACCGCGAGCCGCCATTGGATCAATGTGATATTTATAGTTTATTTTCTTCCATTCTAAGCAATACCGCTGCATGTGTGGCAATATATTTTTGAACCAGTAGGTATATTTTATTCAGAAAACCTAGCTTTAAATTTGTATTCTTTGTGCGAATACTGGAAACTTTAGCGCTACCGTTCTCTCCATTTAAAGTTAAAAAAGAACCAGCGCTAATAATAATTCTAGCCAATAATAGCTTTATTTTCTATTTTTATATGCAAATTTTAAAATAAAGTAAACACGTCATTGAGCGGCGAAAGCTGCGTCGCGCGGTGCAATTGGCAAAAGAATACCAGCGGAAATAAAAAGCCTTTTAGTCCTGCGTTGCAAAGAAGCTAATTAGCGAGCTTTGTGCGAAACAATTGAAGACTTTAAAAATAAAAGGCAGTGAAAATGTTTCACATTATTTTCGTTATCAAATTAGATCTTTCTTTAAATTTTTCAGTAAGTTCATTATACTCATGAACAAAGAAGCATTTAAAGAAAAAAGGAGTTTATCAAACAGGGTAGATGCGAAAGTAAATACCACTATATAATTAATAGAACCAACATCACCAATATTAAAATAGTTCTTGTCGCTATAATCGAATTTATCATATCAAAAAGTTTTAAGGTCAAAGAGAGTCATCCCATTAACCGCGCAATTATTTTATTTGCAAGTCGTGCGACCGATTATAATGGTATTTTTGTTCTAATAACTTAAATATAAAAAAAATAGTTTAGAAACAGGAAACCAGACTCGATACATCATTCAGGTAGGAACGCGTCGAATAAAGAGATGTCAATTGCTTGGAATTATTATCAAATAGGTAAGATTATCTCCTGTTTTTATCAGAGGGCGTATTTAGTTTAAATACTCTCTCAGTAAATAATTGAAAAATTTAATCCTCATTCACAAGACTTGATTAGGCCAGGATTGGTCAGGCGAGCCATCGAGAAAAATTAATATAGGAATTATAATTCTCTTAGATTTATTTATTTTTTTTTTAACACCTGCACTGTAGGAAAAATCCTTTAAGGCGCTCTGGGAGCGGTGCGAGTGCGAAAAAAGCGATTAACGTTGGTCTTGAAACGTTGAAGATTGTAGTCATTGGGAAACACGACCTCAGGAAGATCATTCCACAAAGATGACGTTCTCCAGATGAAAGAATTCTTGAACAATGAAGTTCGAGGAGTACTAAGCTGAACAACATATGGATGAGCGGCAGTGGTTCGCCGTGTATTTCTGTTTTGCATTGCTCTAGGTGGAATCAAGTGGACAATGTCAGTCGAACACCTGCCATGGAAATATCTGTAAAAGAGAGCCAAATCACCAACCTGTCTTCGATGCTCCAGGCTATCGAGAGTCTTGGTCAGCTCGGGGTCGCCGATCAGACGAACGGCTGTCCTTTGAATGGAATCCAGTAGTCGAAGGGTGTGCTTGGGTGCAGAGCTCCAGACATGAGAGCAATATTCTAATGATGGTCGAATCTGGGCTTTGTAGAGTGTCAAAAGTTGATGAGGTGTGTACAACCTTTTGGTGCGGAAAAGTACACCAAGTTTCTGTGCAGCTGCCCTGGCAATTGCGGCAACGTGATCATGCCAAGACATATTACCTCCCAGATTTACCCCCAGCAAATTAATAGACGGTGCCAGGGGAATTGCGTGTCCTGCCATGACTATATCCGGTTCTGCAATGTTAACCTTTTTGGAGAAGACTGCTGCCTGTGTTTTCTTAGCATTAAATTCGACTTGGTTACTGTCACCCCAAGCCAAAATTTCTTCCAGGTCATTGTTGAGGCGCAATACTTCATGCTGCCTGCGAAGATGTGCGTCGGCAGCGGATGTTTGGGGAGTCAAGGTAAAAGATGAGACAAGTGTGCTGTCATCAGCAAAGCTATAAATTGGATTTTGGGTTTTCACTAGAAGGTCGTTAATATACAGTAAAAAGAGGGTAGGCGACAATATGGACCCTTGAGGAACACCGGCATTGATGGTGAAGGTGTCTGAGAGAAACCTGTCAATCGCCACTTGCAGAGAACGGTTCTTAAGGAAGCTGGTTAACCATAAACAAAATCCATTAGGCATACCGTAGGATCGAAATTTACTTAGAAGCCCATCGTGCCAAACACGATCAAAAGCCCTAGAGATGTCCAGTGCAACAGCCCGGGATTCTCCATGATGTTCGATGGTGTTGCTCCAAAGATGGGTGACATATGCCAGAAGGTCACCTGTTGATCTGGACTTTCGAAAACCGTATTGATGGTCGCTGATAATGTTAAGCCCTTCCAGATACTTTAGGAGTTGTTTGTTAATAGCTTTCTCCATTACTTTTGAAATAACTGAAAGCAATGCGACGGGTCGGTAGTTGCTTGGCAGGGTCTTTTTACCTTTCTTTGGAATGGGCTGGACACGCGCCGACTTCCAGCAGGATGGAAATATTCCTTTTTTGTAGGATAAGTTGAAAAGTCTACAAAATACTGGTGTAAGTTCATCGGCGCATGTCTTGAGAACAATGATAGGAATTTCGTCTGGACCAGAAGCTTTATTGACGTCGAGTCCTTTAAGAATCCGTTTAACAAGACGCTGACGGAACACGATTTCAGACATTTGCGATTGAACTGAGGGAATGTTGGGTGGTGATTTTCCCTGGAAGTCTACAGTGGAATGCGAGGAAAACAATTCAGCAAGTAGGTTTGCTTTATCCCCGGCTGTGGTTGCTATTGTGCCATCTGAACGTGTTAGAGGTGGAATAGTTGACTTTGTAAAGTTTTGGCTGACGGCCTTAGCGACTGACCAAAAGGACCTTGATCCGTTAGGACTGGCAAGAAGTTTGTTTTTGATTCTCTCGTTATGAGCTTCTTTGCTTTGGTCTATCATTTGCTTACATTGGTTTCGGGTGGTAACAAAGATGGCGCGATTTTCAGGAGTAGGGTTTTTACGCCACTGTCGGTAAGCCAGGTTTTTAGATCTGACAGCACGCTCGCAATTCTTGCTAAACCAGGGCTTGCCGTTGGAAGGACGCTTTTTAGAGAAAGGAATAAAGGCCTCCATGCTAGTTAGAATGACGTCGGAGATCTCCTTTGCACAGACAGATGGATCATCCGAAGAAAAGCATACGCTTAGCCAGGGAAAGTTGCGAAAATGGTCCTTTAGGTCTTCCCACTTAGCTGATGTATAGTGCCAAATCTTACGGGGTTTAGGAGGTTGTTCAGAACTAATTGGCAGCTCGCTTAGGGTTGAAATAAGTTTGTGATCGGAAGAGCCCAATGGTGGTTGTACGGTGACCGTATATAGGTCTGGATTTGAAGTTAAAAAGAAATCTAAAGGACTAGCAAAATCCCCAGCTCGGTCTGGAACCCGCGTTGGTTCTTCTACGAGTTGAGTTAGGTAATATTCGTTGAATTAAGAGCATATTTTTTTTGTGCATTAACTCTTACTTAATAATCTCGATTATTAAACAATCACCCGAGTTATGGCAATAATAGTATGCCAGCAGAATTGTTTTTCTCCACGACCATTACTGAATGCAATAATTCCAAAATCATTTTTGATAATAGAATGTAAAAATTCTCACTCTTGAGTTGGAATATTTATTCTGAAACACTTGCTTCTTATGCGTTTTGCGTGCATTTTCATTCTATAACAAGATACGGAATGAATATTCTGTAATTGATCTAAACGACATAGGTCGCCATGAATTTCTAAACTGTCAATGTCAGCAGACAAATTTTAGTGCAAGTCAAAATATGAGTGAAAAATCGGATGAATCAGATATGGAACTGAATAATACTCCACCTGAAATTACAAATATTGCGATTAGTATTTTTGGTCGTGGAGAAAATATAGTCTGCTACTCGGTTAGAATGAAAATTCCAACCTCGTTACAGAATCTACTATTCTTCTACTAAAGTAATTTTTTTAAAATGATCAAGAAGGATAGATAATTATATATTTTATGGATCGAACAACTGCGGTGCAGATTACTAACGTTGGTAATATTGTTGCATAAGACGTATTAGATGAACTGTGATTTTAGACTTTAAAAGGATAATTTTTGCTTATATTTTAGTTTTTGCAGTTCTTGTATGTTATACAGGGTGATTCACGATGAGCTTGCATTAGAACTTTTGAGGAAACTACTGAAAATATTTTCTTAGGTTTAGGTTTATCGATATGCTATAGCAATTTTAAGCAGCGGTTAATTTATCATCATATAAAATAGAATTATACAAGGTGTTCCTTTTAAAATAAGAAAGTTTTTAATGTTTAAAATTTTTTACAATGAGCCCTTAATTGTGAACTCCCTGTATATTTTATGAAAAGTTTAATTATTTTATAAGATTAGTTGATTCTTTAACTGTACAATAACAAAAAAAAAAAAGTCCAGGAGCTAAAGTAAAAAATATATACAGATAATATCATCGCTATGCATTTACGAAATAATTAAAAAATATGCAGATATCTCAGAAATTAGTAGACTTAGGTAAAAAACGTGTTCCATAAAATATAATGCAAAAACCAAAAATATAATAAAAAATGCTAAATTGTGTTAAAAAAATGAGAGTTGAAGCTACTTCGGGCATAACCCGAAGTGACAGAAACATGTTAATATTTTATTTTAATAGAGCATATCGATAAACTCAAACCTACAGATTTTCAAAAAAATATTTTCAGTAGTTTTCTTAAAAGATCTAATGCAAGCTCGTCGTGAATCACCCGGAATTTCTTTTTTTTAAGTATAATTTTATAGAAAAGAATAGAAAAGTAGGTTTTTTAGCGGCAGGCGGACAATGTAGTGCATAATCTATCTTTTGCATTGAGTACACAGGGACGCCAAAGGTAATGGGTTCCCTGGGGCATAGGTAGACAATGACAGGCTGTTTCGTTCTTATTAGAACTCATCAGAAAACCATAACCTGTAAGCGACCCCCAGTACAGCGAGACTATGCTTTCAAGGCATTTTTAAGAAATAAAAACGCGATGAAACCCCAGTAACGCCATCTATAGGAATCAACTCAATCCAAAAGATAGTCGTGACGAAGCAACAATAAACCAAATACGTTAGGCCAACACACCAGTATAGGCAACATTTATCGCATCCCCCAATTTTTCTACGGATTTGTAGATTCAAATAAGTTCGCGCTGCAGTATACCCACTGGGCGCTGCCAACCCGTAATACAATGCCGTGTTTTTAAAATAAAGTAGTGTAGTAGAGTTTAGTGTCCGTATAATTAAATAGAAAAGAAGGTTTTTTAGCGGCAGGCGGACAATGTAGTGCATCCATCTTTTGCATTGAGTACACAGTATTCAACTTATTATTTCTAAAAGGTATGCACACATTTGCCCCACTACTTACATAAAAAAAGGTTTCCCTAATTACAATACAGATACAAATATATACAATAATTATAGTAATTCCAACCACTCAATACAAACCGTATCGGTAGACTTTCTTGTACAAAAAAACAATGGCAAGGCAAAATTGGAACAAGTAAAGCAGTGCTAATAGTAAAGATCATTTCGGCAGATAATTTGGTGACCGTAGTTTCGATAATAAACCAAGAAACAGCTGTTTCCTGGGTTTGTCGCATGAGGGCGGTTTGGGCTTATGTTTTTGTCCGGGAGGTCGGGTTTAATTTACTGAAATAATGTGTCCTGCAAATATGATGGTTACAAGAGATTGCAAATGTTTGGAGTTTGTGAAGGCAGAGGATAATAATGTTATTTTAAAATATAAGAAGAAGAAGTGCGTAGTTTATCAGTGATTAATAAAAACTAGTAAAATGCTTAAATTTTGTGGATGTATTTTCAATTTAAATTTAAAATATATCATGTTAATTTTTATTTTTTAATATTTGAACTGTATTAGAGGATCGAAAATTCTTTTCCATTCTAGAATATAATTTTCAGACCCCGCACCTGACTCTAATATAATGTCTATACAGGGTGTTGTTCCTTAATGACGTGCTAATAGTTTAGGGTGTGATTCCTAAAGTTATATTATAAAGAAAAGTTCCTATAAACATATGTCCTAAAGGGTTTAAATTTTTTGCCACAGGGTGTTGAATTATTTTTTGTTTATTGCGTTTTTTGTAATATCTCTGAAAGTACTTTAGATAATATTTTCAATTTAGGCATGTGCTAATAGGTACATAAAACCACATCTTTTAGTAATAAAAGTTATTGTTTTGTCCCACCAGTGGCTTCCCTGCAAACATTTTTTCTGATATTTTTTAGAAAAAAAGTGGTACGCCACTGACATTTTTCCATGTGGATATTATTTCTGATTAGCCTGGTCAATTCTGCATAAAAATGGTCTCCTGCGTTTTTCTCCTTAGGCACACTGTTCTTAATTATAATAATTAAATTAGCTCTACTATTTATTATTATTAACATTGATAATACAAAATTTTGTTTTATAAAAATTGTTGGAAATGACCACCTTCATTATTTAATAGGCATGCTGCAGAATTGACCAGGCTAATCAGAAATAATATCCACAGGGAAAAAATGTCAGTGGCGTACCACTTTTTTTTTTAAATATCAAAGGAAATGTTTGCAGGGACACCACTGGTGGGACAAAAAAATAACTTTTATAACTAAAACATGTGGTTTTATGTCCTATTAACACATGCCAAAATTGAAAATATTATCTAAAGTACTTTCGGAGATATTACAAAAAACGCATTAGAAAAAAAATAATTCAACACCCTGTAGCAAAGATTTAAGCCGTTTAGGATATATTATGTTTATATGAACTTTTCTTCATAAAATGACTTTAGGAATTTCACCCTAAAATATTAGCACATCATTAAGAAACAACCTGTATACCTAAATTTCCATTAAACCAAATACAGTTCACGGGAAAAACCCGAATCCTTAACCAAGTATAAGCTAACCCCTTTAATTTAACCTTTAATACAAGTGTAATTTATTGGATGTAAAAAGAGTCGTTCTATCAATATTAACTTCGTTCTTATTTTGAAAGGTTTGTTTTTAGATTAAGAGGATTCTATACCAGTGTACCGAGCGCCACATCGTTTGCTGGCTTATCTAATTGAAAATGTAATACAAAACTTTTACTAAGGGTGTTACAAGAACTTCTAGTTTTGTATACCTTATTTTGTTCAAAAAAAAATTGAAAATTTATTTATAATTCGCCATGCAGAACATAAAAATAAAAATATTACGGCTATTCATATTAATTTCTTATTTTCCATTAAAATTACAAACGATTCTCCGATATTATCCTCAAAATCTCCACTGACGCCGCACCACTTTACGCCCTAAAAATATTGCGCCCCCTGTATAGTTAGCGAGGTGTGGGTAGGCGTAAAATTTAGTCCGTATTCTGGTTAGGCATTTTTAAATTTTACCTTAAAATAACATGCAATTATTTATAGAAGCGGATTATCCGGTATTTATATGAAAGCTATTCGATAAAAATTCTACAACTAGAAAAATAATATTTCATCCATTATGTAAATTTAAATAAGCAGCAATATCTGGATTTTCTAAATATAATAGAAAACCGCCGAAGCGCTAGGAAAACTTAAAGCGGCTTAGAGTCTTTGCATCCATTTTCTCAAAACGTGAAACTTTTCCTCAAGCCGGGCAGAGAAATAAAATAAGTTTCGTAAGTTATAAAGTTTTCAAACTGGTTTCAGAAAGGTTAACAAATTTAAAATTTTCCTTTTTTATTTAGAGATGCATAATTTATCGCCAAAACTGAATCGAGGATTTAAATTTGCATATCCAACTATGCATTTTTATGAAATATGCAGATTTTATTTGAGCAAAGAAAAATTATAAAGTTTGCCAAAAAAAATTGTATTGTTATTCGTTAACAATAATATATTGTGAAGAAAAATATAGTTATATCCACAAATTCTATTGATCTATTACATTTTAGAAATAGTACATTGTATTAGTAGGAAAAGCTGAACAATCCATTTGTCGAGGCGCAAGCCGAGACTGGCAATATTGTGGCTTTTCCTTCAAGGTATACATACTATTTTTCCGAAAATCGGAAATTATACAAAGGACATAAATTATCACAATTAACTTGATCAATAAGAACTAAATAACTCACTATTGTTTAAAAATTAGGTTTGTTTGGCATTTCCACTTGGCCCCAATAGCATTAAAATTAAAATAAACTCCATTGTTATAGTTACTTAAGAATTTACCTATTTAATACAGGGTGATTCCTAAGTTGATACTTCTGCTTTAGCTGTGTATAGAAGGCATTAAAATAAACAACATTTTCAAATACCTTTTTTCAAAAAACTTAAAAATAGGCGAGATACAGAAGTAAAAAGTCTAAGTTCGGGCCTGATCATCAAAACGTCGGATAATATATTTTTTGCTAGGAATAAGTAAAAACATGAAGTCTTTCTCCACCAGTTAATTAAATTAATTTAATTAATTAAAAACTATATTAATGGTTTTGGTATTAACGAATCCACTTACTATCGTTAAAACTCGTTTTCCATTTGGCTTTTTAGAACACTACCCGCAACTCTCTTCTTACTGATGCAAAAAAGTACAATTTAGGTCAAGGCTTTTATCGTTTCTTCTTAATTTGTCCTCTAAAACAACAGACCAAATCCTTACACACCGAATTAGCATCAGAATAAGCACCCAAACATAATAGTTAAGGTTTAAATTTAAATGAGGACGACATAGTGCGGTCTATTTACATGCAGATCCCTCTTTGCATGCGAGATGAACTTAAAACAGAGTCCCCGTTGAGCTCTACAGAAGCAGCTTAAGAACTTTACTTTACTCTGTTGCTGTGTAGAAGATAACGAATGAATTATGTTTATTAATTTTTAGTTTTTTTTAATTAAAAATATTAACCTCAATAAATGGTATCGTCAATCTGCGGTTAAGATTAATATATTTATTAATACATAATTTGAACTCGTATCTACCCTTCAAGGGCTTTTCCACTAAAAGTTTAGTCTATCGTATAGAGTAGGAAAAAAAATTTTTTTCAAAAGTTTCAGTATTTCAATTAGTTATTGAGAGCATAATTAGGAAATATGCCCTTAAAAATAAACACGCGAAACAACTTACCGCCGTCAAATCAATTCCTTGCAGTGGCAACAGTCGGTCGCTCTGTAAACGATGCACTCCTACCTGACTCAGCGCTCGAGCCTGGTTTTCTGTTTCTAAACTGTCTTTGTCTATTTAAATTATCGAAACAAAGACAACAACATATTCGGTCCACGACTGGTAAATAAAATAATTGCGACGTTAATAGGGACATGGCTTTGGGGAACCACCTGCATAGAATTAAACTGTACAATGGAGACCTTGACTCCAGATTATTCGGACAAGTGAGGGGGACCGTACAGTACAGTACATCTGCCACAGCCAAAAAAGAAGAAAAAAAACAACATATAGTTTGCCAGTGCGACTCACTAAATACAAAGAGGCAACACTGGAACCAAAGGATATCCCCACCCGCTTCCCCAGTGGGCCTACATAAACTAGTGCAGTGACCTGAGATCACTGAATGGGTATGAGAATTAAACAGGGTAAACACAATGGGCCAAACCTGGCCTAAGTGCGTCCGTCACATGAAGAATCCCTTGGCAGGAAAACAAAGCAAGTTAATTGAGTTTTTTTCACCAATGAAAAGGTGATATCCATGTGGGAAAGTTAATTTCATGCAAAAAAAAAACAAAGAAAAAGATCTAAACCCACGAAAACCCTAAAAATAATTACTAAAGTTTATTTTACTGCAAAAATATTGGATTTTTTTAAATACCTTTCTGACACTTTCCAATATTCAAATTCAAAAAGTTTTTTAAAATCCCTTAATAAACATGCCCTAGAGAGCGCAATATTTTTGCTTGGAGAAGAATTTTGAAATATTGGTTGGATGCTATAATAAATATGCATTGTCCGCTTAGAATATGATAAAGTTGGCCCGCGTTGTAACTTCTTTAGTGTAAAAAGTTAACTTATACTGGGTCTCCCAAAAGTCCCGCATAAAATTAATATCAAAGGAAAAAGATCTAGGAAAAACGCTCAGACCCGTTAATTTTGATTTTTAATTGTGCATTTTTTGACATAAAAAAATATTATACAGGGTGCCTCATAGAATTGTCGTCATGTCTTTGACAATTTTTTTTAATGGAACACCCTATATATTGTATTATTTTCTGATTCGCCACAAAATTCTACGCTTATGTTGTAAATGTCATGTGTCTAAATTCAATAGTTTTTGAGATATTGACGTTTAAAATATGGCATTTTTTGACTTTAACAGGCTGTAACATTGAAACGGTTCATCTTAGAGAAAAATGGTTTTCACCTCCCTATTTAGTTTTTATTCTCTATCCAAAGAAACCAACCTCCGATTTACCATGTTAAATCAAAAAACTGGTTTTAAGAATAAAAAACTAAGATAGGGAGGTAAAAACAATTTTTTTCTAAGATGAACCGTTCCAATGGTACAGCCTGTCAAAAAATGCCATATTTTAAACGTCAATATCTCAAAAACTATTGAATTTAGACATATAACATTTACAACATAAGCGTAGAATTTGGTGGGGAATCAGAAAATAATACAATATATAGGGTGTTCCATTAAAAAAATGACGACAGTTCTATGAGACACCCTGTATAATATTTTTTAATTGTCAAAAAATGCACAATTAAAAATAAAAATTTACGGGTCCGAGCGTTTTTCCTAGATCTTTTTCCTTTAATTAATATTAATTTTATGCGGGACTTTTGGGAGACCCAGTATGAATAATTATATTACTGTCATAATTTACAATGTTACATTTTATGTTCGATCATTTCATTAAACCCGTTCCAAATTCTAATGCAATAATTCTTTGGCCGACAATCAATAATGGCGCTTTAGTGGATAAGCACCCACAATAATGGGGGCGCAATAATTGCTACATAAAATTTCCGATACAAAATTGCAAATGTATTCATCAAAAAATAATTGAAAAGGGGTTAAAGTCATTTTTATGTTATTGGTCAAAAGCCACGCATATTGGGAAGTAAAAATACGAGACTGCGTCACCTTTGAGGCAAATTTAATGCAAAAATATTGGAAGGAATGGACACCTAACGTTGTAGTTCGTAAAGTACTCTTGTGGTTTATAAAATGCAGTGGCGTATTTACAAATATCGCCAGGGGGGCAGATACTGAGTGGGTTATGGAAAACGTGATGGTAGAAAAGCGCTGCTGGCGATACCAAAGTAAAATAAAATTAGCATTACATTGAATAGAAATAACGAGTTCAGTAATGATGTTGTCTGAAACAAGTCTAGACTTGACTCCTAAACTCCGGCTAGCTGTAGTTATTTACGCCGGGTTTTTCCGATTTGCATTTTAATTTTCAATTCGAGTTAAGACTTACGAGGTTTTTAAACAAAAGGCAGCAGCCATCGCACAAACAACAGAGCGTAGCTTTTTCTAACAAATCGCGGGTTTTGTAATTAAATTACGTCACTGTTTATTGCGGGCTGCCGGCCGGTATTGTTCCGTGCAATTACGTTTTTCCAGAAACGAATTATGGTTCGTCGACGGGACTGCAGACACGACCGTGATGCATTTGCATTGGTTTTTGTTGCGAATTGAAAAATAACGACTACAATCCGAGTATATAGTTAATAGTAAAACGGTACCAATACAGAATTTAGAATTTAAGTGATACCAGTAGTGGTGTGCAGTGACATTAGATGCGGGGTAGGCAAAAAAATAAAGTAAAATAGTACAAATAAATTTACTAACCGGTATTAGGTATAGCTGGGCAAACCTGGCAAGCACGAGCCACTTTGGAAAAAGTAATTACAAGTCCTTAAAAAAGCTTGCAAGCACTTTTAAAAATGAAGTTGCAAGCGTTGTTTTAAAGGGCTTGCAAGCACTTTAAAGGGCTTGTAACTACTTTGTCCAAAGTGCTTGCTGCTTGCCATTTTTTCCCAGTTCTGACCGGTATTAGGCCAAACATTTCTTTCATTTGAAAATAGTAAACACTGCCAACAAAATTGTATTACCATGATTTCAACCTTCAAGCCACTTGTGATTGTCATAAAACTTATCGCTAAAATAACTATTCCAATTTTTCTTTTACTGCACAATTTTAAGTGAAGGAAAACCTGGAACTGTTAAAATTATAACTTGTTTATTTTTAAAACTTCTGGACCGAAACGGATTGTTTTTAGCCGTTGCCAGCAATTTTTACTGCCACTGTAACAATCTATTACTAGAACGATAGAAGACTTTTGGACTTGCATTGTCTTTATTTGTTTTACATCACAACGTTTCAACTGGCAAGTATCTCCAGTCGTCTTCAGGTGAATACTGGAGACGACTGGAGATACTTACCAGCTAAAACGTTGTGATGTAAAACAAATAAAGACAATGCAAGTCCAAAACTCTTTTCTATCGTTCAAGAAATATCATTGTCTTCAACCTTCAAACAAACAAATCTATTACTAATTGTCTATAAATAGACTGGACCCTAAATATCACAGAATTATTATTAATCGGATAATTTCCCAAAAAAGCCCGAACCTAAAACAAAGCATTCTGCCGCTTGCCACGTTAACCAATGAATTACGCCGGTACGACATACGCCAATCGCTCGATCTCGTTTCAACATAAGGCGCTATATCCGTTCCTACTTTAATCAGAATATATAAGTGCTACGTTTAAAGGAAGCTAAAGCGCCCATACTTAATTTAAAATTATATTGGGAAGTTTAATATTGTTTTTCTCTTTATTTCAAGGTTTTACTAGGATAGGCAATGTTATTTTGCCACTGGATACCAGCACCACCTATTAATTATTATAGAATTAGCTTTTACATTTTTAATTTATAAAGTAGGGGAATTTTATATTCCAATACGATCAAAAAATTCAGGAATCAGGAAACTATTAAACAGATTAAAATAGATAATAAGTAAAGTCCAAAATAATTAACTTATAATGTATGTACTATGCTGCTAATATAATAGTCATGACCGCAATTACATAATATTGTTTCATCCGTCAATAATAATATTTTTCTTTTAAATGTACCAATACGAATGACTTTATTTCACAGCCATAAAAAACTCTTTTTTTTTAAACCATTTGTGTACATTAAATAACTCTTGCCCGCTTTGTTCCGTGCAATTACGTTTTTTTCCGAAACGAATTATGGGCCGACGACGGAGCTGCAGACACCACCGTAATTTATTTTTGCATTCGTTGTTAGCTGCGAATGGAAAAATAACGACAGTGCGTTAAGAAACGGCGATTGTTTTGGTTTCTCTTAATGGAATTGCATTAAAAAAGCAGAGTAATGTCTTGAAAATAATAGTCGAGGAGACGTCATCCTGACAAAGATTTTTAAGTATTTGGGCCACCAGGACATGCTGCAAATAAGTTCTGAATGTATATTTCAAAAAATGATAATACAGTTTTGTGTAATACGGCAAATCATATACCTCTAAATTGTTACCTCACACTAGGAAGTGTGTATCATATATCTCTGAATTGTAACCCAGCCCTAAAACTGTATATTGTATACCTCTAAACTGTAAACGTATCGTAGATACTATATTAAACCCTATAGATTAAAAGCATCTTAAACCAATTAGTATTTTGCCAACCCTATCTAAATTGTCGGAAAAGAATTATATCTTAGGTAATGATATTCCTGCGGTGCACTCTGGTTTCCAATCTGGTCACAATTATAGCACTGCACTTCTTCAAGTTACTGACGATATATATCGGAATGATGAACTCTTTTAGATTTTTCCAAGGTATTTGATATCTTATGTTATAGTACCCTTGAATCAATCTTAGGTTACTTTGGGATCGGTCTAGAGGCCAGAGCTTTAATGTCTAACAGCCGACGAAGGTGGTCATGGGCGTTCCTCAGGGTTCTATATTGGGACCTCTGTTATTTACGATATACACTAACAATTTTGTCAAGTACATTAAATATTGTATAACATAAGTATGCTGACGATAAACAAATGTACTTTAATGTTTACCCTCAAGACTTTGACAATACCGTACTGAAGATAAACGAAGACCTCTTCACCATTGCCGATATATCTATTAGGTATAACTTACTTTAAAACTTGATAAAATCTGCTGTCATTTATAGCTATCGTTTTTATTATGGTTTTAAATTTTTTGAGAAAGTACGTTTACATTTTTTTTTTAACTTTGGGGACGTAATATAAAACAAACCCGAACGAAATAATTAACTCCTTCTTTTTAAAACGGTATTGACTTATTTTTTTAAACCATGGTTCCTTAAGGACGTACTAATATTTCAGAGTTGTTTTTTCGGTCATTTAATGAAGAAGTTTATAATGATTATAATATGTGTGCAATGGCTTGTCGTTATAATAACCTGAGGAATTACACCTTTAGTTATTAGCACGTTATTATAAAACATCCTTTAACCACCATTTCTTTTGACAGGTAATAGAGGATTGGAGGCACCATACGCAGTGTTGGTCTTCATTCACGGGGAGAGCTTCGAGTGGGGCGCTGGTCATCCATACGACGGAAGTGTCCTCGCCTCCTACGGACACGTCATAGTCGTGACGTTAAATTTTAGACTTGGAGTCTTGGGTAAGTTTAAAAAGTTTAAGGTGCACAACGATTATTAAATATACGATACAGTATTATCTTTTAAACATAGAAGTTTTTATTAAAAAGATTATATAGCCTGCGTAACCAATTCTTCCGTTTTCCTGGGACGACAGTAGTAATTTATCATCGATCAGCTGATATCGGAACCTCATAATTTGTCCAAATTTTTAGTGTGTCCTAATTAGCCTACACATCACATCGTGAATTGTGTTATATATAATAAGCATATCATAATTCACGTGACTTTAACTCCATCTTGCAAGAATACTCCAAAAATCTACTTTACTCATAACTAGTTAAACCAATTCAACTATGTGATCTTCGTTCGTTAATGTCGTCGCCTGAAGGGAGTGTTAAGGTCAGCGATCGTGTATAATTGAAAAAAAAATATTTTTTTACTCCCAAAATCATATTTTAAGTAAGAAGGCAACTAGTTGTTTTTACGTAAATTTATTTTAAACGAAATAAAAAAAAATTTCTCACGAACCCTATAATAAATCTGATATTCGAAATTATAGTTTCAGCACAAGCAGACGTTTTTATAAAGAATGACTTTTTCTTCTGTACCTACTAATAAAAAAGTTTTTCCTCTTCTAAACTCTATCCGTGGACCACACTGTATAAGTATATAACCTTGGAGAAGAATTAAGAAATATTGTTCGGATGTTCTTAAATACAAAGTTATAAAGCATACCCGTATAATACCATTATGTCGGCGTCACCATGTGGCGTAATCAATCTAAAATTACCAGCAAAGCGTTTTATATGTGAGCACGCACACATTTTTGTTCTGTTTTTATCCATGTATTACCGTCGCCGGTAAAAATTTAAAGTGACATCTAAAATGATTGATATATTATAACGGAAACGGGATTCCTGAGCAGATATCCCGAGTGAATAATGCGACATTGTCAAAATCAATTTTCCTTGTAAAGAATTCGGCAAGACATATTTTCGACTCGCTAAAAAATGTCGACTGGATGTTATTGCAACGTTCTCCATCGGTAATATGGTTAAAGAAAAAACATGAAGTCTAAGGGAATAAAATTTACTTTAGGCATATTGCTGCATTTTTGTAATTTTTATGTATTTAATTTGATAATACAAAAAAATGAGACGAACCTAAATTCTTTGATTTTTTTGGTCTTACTATGATTGACTATATTGGATTTGGAAATGATAATTATCACAGACAAAAGAACTAAAGATAGACGCCGAATCGCATTCATAAAATTACTTTTGCGCCGAGCCTACAACTCACTGTTTATAAGAAGGCGATAGCATGTTTAGACTACACAATCCAAGCACTGAATCGGTTCGAAAAAATTGTCCATTTTCTCAAAGAGACCAAAGTAACAACATAAATAGGAAGACAAAAATCACAAAAATGATTGAGACCATGACTTTGTGATTTTTGTCTTCCTATTTATACTGAATCGGTTATTTTACAAACCTAGCGCTGTCCCATCATATTGGTATTTTATAATTAACCCACAAAACCTTCAAACAATAAATTCTCACCACTTTTTTATTTACTAAAGCTGGAAATAAATAATTTATTGTTCAATACTTTTTAATGTCAAAGTTGTCATTCATTTCAGTATTTTCACTTGCTACCGCTAGGAGGCAAACGTTGCCAAGTTTTTCACGATTCTCATTTTGCAAACTATATGCGCAAGTGTGGAATAATCCATAAAATAAATTTATTATGACAGTTTGTTCACTTATGTTCGATTGCTAAAAGATTTTTAATCAAAATTAACTCTAATCAGCAAGTTTGACTGTGACATAAATTTCATTGACATGCGTTTTGTACTCACAACCAAAGGTGCTTGACTAGTAAATTAAAAATTAAGGTAACCGGGCCTTGATGATTGTGAGAAAATTATTTTTGCCAATGTCATGTAGGTCACAGTAAAACTTGCTGGTTAGTTAATTAATATTAAAATTATTTGTGCTACCCGACATTAGTATGTTAAAGGCAATTTTAAAATGTTATCGTAATGCTGATTCACTGTAGTTTAAAAAATATATTAACTTTTTGAACTCATGAAGAATAGGTGATGATGTGACGAAGTAGAATACTCAAATCGTTTTAACAAGATAACTATTTTATTAATAATTTCTACAGTAGTTCAGGTCAAAAGTTAGGTTAAGTTAGGTCAAACTGATAATTACGTTCCAAGTTCGATTCTATTGCGGTTTTCATTTAAATTTTGATACGGATACAATTACAAAATATACCAACACGACCTTGAAACGTAATCGAACTCAATACCTGTCGCGTTCACAGTCGTTTGTCGGGCGCGCTCTTTCTGGAATCTAGCTTAAAACTGTCCATAAATGTCGCCTTAGAAAAATATCGTCGTAACTCGAGAATCGAGTCTCTAGAGCGCGCCCGACGAAGATCTGTCGTGAACGCGACCCTGTGTTCGTAAAATTAAAAAAAAAGTAATAGTAGAAATTAACAAGAAATATCATAAATAGAATTTCTAAACCCGTATAATCCATAAGATTTGTCAAGACAAGTCTAGTATGCCATAGACAACAATAATATTATTTTTTCTACTCCCACATGGAAATCTGCTGTTTCCTTTACACTAAAGTGATAAGAAAAGTAGGCTATTCCAATTAACTGTGCGGGAATATATCATATCCATCCTAGATAGGTAACGAAACTGACCAATCACAGTAGTCAAGAAGCCAAATTGACATGTTCTTAAAAGTACTGACCAATCACAGTAGATTATTTTTACTGAGGCTCCGCCTTCTTTTTCAAGACATTAAATTATATAATTTAAATTCATATATACTTATCTTGTTCGCCAAAATTATGGACATTTTAGCAAACAAGGGATCACTGATCTAGACGGCCATTTATAAAACAAATGATAATGTGTGATAAGTCATGAAAAAGAGAATTTCCATAGAATATTAAACATTTAAAAGTTGACTTCACTTTCGGGCTTTGAAGGTTTCAATTGGTCAAAATATGGCAATTTACACACTTACTAACTCTTAAAATGTTTAAATCTTTTCTTCAAGAATTACGAAAAAACGGGGTGAAAGGAGAGGGGGGTTTGTGTCACTCGATATATCAGCATACAATAAGTGACAGACTCTCAAGGTTTAAGAAAACAAATTTATTTAAAATAAACAGAACAACAAAAATATAAAAACAAGTTTTTTATTCACATTTTTTATCGGTTAAAATCGATATAGTCTATCGTCTCTTCTATTTTTCCACATAACCTACGGGTCCACGACAACGTATTTCTCTTAGTATTATTACCTTCGTTGTCGCTATCAACGCTACTTTCATTTTTGATCGTGATACAACAACTGGCAGAGTGTTCCAGCGCAGTGGGACAATGTACATTAAAATTTAACATGAAATGTGAGTTTTCGTTTCGTCGCGAAGCGATTTTTTTTTAGTATTAAAAACTTATAGTAATAAATTACTAAGTACCTTTAGTATTAAGATTCTCTTATATTAGCCTTAAAACTTATATTAAATTATATCATTCCTTTTAAGGGTATATCATCACTTTTGAGTGTGCATCATGTACATTGTATGTTTACTCAAAAACGACTGAGACTATCGAATTTATTTCAAGATATGTTTGTTTATTGAGAGATACTGAAGTCATTTTCGTATTTTGACGCTGGTCTATTGCCAAGGCCACCTACTTTCTAAATGTTCATAATTATCGCCATCCTTTTTTAGCTCGCGCCTTTAATAGCATAGCGTCGCGGGTAGCGCTTTAGGTCACTGACGTGTCTGAACTAACCTTGCGAAACATGTGAAGGGCCCCGCGACAGCGGCTTCTATCACCGTGTGCCTTCGGCACCTGTAGTAGAGGCTCTGGAGCTGACTCCTGAGAATAAGTGACCACGCCCCAAAGGCGTTATAAAAATGCAGATCGAACCTGAAATTTTCTTACGGAAATTTACATGTAAAATCATCCCTTATTGAGTTGGAACTGTCCTAGATACTCTACTAACGAATACGGAGAAAATATTTCAAAATTAGTTGCAGAGGTTCGGCAATTACCAAATAACAGCTCTTATTTTAGATTCAACAAGTGCAAATTTGGTATTAATTGATCACTTAAGGACCAATCGTTGTTTGTCTTATAACAGATTTTTAGTTTCGGATTTTCTTTGGGAGAAAATAATACTTAAAGTTGGTAACACAAATTATGGTATATTTTGGACATAAAAGGCAAATCTAAAGATCCGCTACATGAGAAATAGATTTAAAAGATTAGTCTTTCGATATAAAATTGTAGCAAATCATATGTTTGGTTTCGGAGAAATTCAGTGACAGCGGACGGCAAAAAGTGGGTTTATTTTACATGCGGTTATGAACTCTTAAATTTAAATCGATTTTATGTTTTCCTATTCAAAACATACATTTTTTCAGATTTTTAATTTCCTCGAAAGGGAAAGTATTACTGTATTCATGAAAAAAAATGAGATATTATCTATCAGGTGTCGACGTATTCGGGTACAGACGGAGCAAACTGGCTTTAGCATTGTAAAAAATTTTTTATATTTTGTATAATAATTAGCATAAAATATATTAAAAAATTTATATTAAATACAATTTAATAGAAAATGAATACTTACTCTGTTTAATATATTTTTATAATATTAAGAAATTGTACATTTTACTAAAATATATAACAAGCGGCCCTACCAATAGGAAATGATTATATTTTATTGCAAAAACCAAGATATATTTCCTTCAGGCTTGTCTTCTGCATTGAAATTCCTGCGAGGCCACGCTTTCACTACTTATTTATTCAAAAAAAAAAATCTCGAAAACGCGACTTCGCTGTTTTTGTCGTTGCTTACGGCCTATGGCTTTCCGAAGAGTCCTAGTTAAGGATGAAAAATTAATACTTTAGGTACTTTTTACGAACACATATATACACGGTGGTCATTAGGAAATTAAAAAAAATCAATATTTTGAGTTTCCTGCAAACAAAAAGACAATTTAAAAAAAATATGTTATACCACATGATACTCAATAGTTTTCGTTATTTTCGGTCTTCATACACAATAATGAAATAACACTTTGCTTTAGAAGATATTTTTCTCACAGAAAAATTGAATTTGACCCACTGCAAATCGACAGGAAGAATGCTTTTGCACTCGGAACGACAGCACAACGGCGTGTCACTTAGGCCCCCATTAGGCTGTCAATGGAGATTCGACGATTTCTGCAAGGAGGTTGTTCAAAAATATCTCCTGCGGAATGTTGGGCTGTTATTATTCATAAAAGTGGAAATATTTGTTAAAAAAAAATAAAAGGTTTCAAAAAAGAGTATTTAGTAGCTGTTATGCTTTAAAATAATCTTAAGTTGACACTCATCTAAGAGGATAATGACTTTCATTTGTCAGTGATTTGACGCTTTCATATAGAATGCGGCGGGTTGTGCAAAGTTAGGGGAAACGATTCCAATGTATTTTTGAAATTCTAATAATGCAGAACATTTATTTATTTTCATCGATTTTTTCCTCTGACTTCGTACAACCCGCACTTTTAAAAATAAGTTGGTCGCTAAGCTAATTTTTTCCTGCTAGATAGACTTACAGGCAAAATAAAAAAAAATAAACAGATCTGGTTCCTCTAAGAATAATAGTATATTATTGACCGAGCGTCGATTTTAATTCCCGAGGAACGCAGCGACGAGAGATTTAAGACGTGAGGGCAATAATAGTTGTCTAAACCGTGGTAAACATATTATTTTTTCCACTACTAACACATTTTTTTTTTTTATGGTTCGCCGACTACGTAGGCCATCTTGAACCGGTCATCGACCACAAATGTGATCTACCGACTAGGGAGTGTGAAACGGCACCTTCATCCTACGAGATATCCGATCTCATCCGGCCTGTCCGGCGTGAATAGGATGGCTAGGTGTCGATTCATTTTACACTCTTCCCTGAGGCAAGAGCACGCCGTGTTCCCAAGCGGTCACCCGCCCAAGTACTAACCACGCTCGACACCGCTTAACTTCGGTGATCTGCGGGAACCGGTGCTTAATATGTCGACAGGCCCTTGCCTTACTAACACATTTACAACATTAAATTATGAATTAAAGTTAACATACCTTCTTAGGGTTGCTTCTGTTTTTTCAGTCAAGTTAGTATTTGTCGATTCATAAAAAAAGTCAAGTCTTTTTGATAAAATGAGCGAAGAAACTATTACTGATACGTGCACTCGTCCAGAAATGAGGGTGGAAGCACAATAAATTAATGATGAGTTTGCTACCCCAAAAATCTAAGGTTTTGTATTTAAAAACCTACTCAGTATTTAAGGACTGGTGCCATACAAAGAAAGCTGGAATACCTTGTTGTCTAAACATGACGTTTTAATATATTTTTAAAATAAAAAAAGGTCAAGTTGCCTGTTTTATATTGTTTTTGCCAGAAGCCTCTATTATTGACCGTTGTCAATAACGACGGTAAATAATAGAGGCTTCTGGCAAGGGGTAAAGAAAAACAATTTCCAAAGTTAATAATCGGTCAATAATGAGTGATTTCAAAGTTAGTAGTGGAAAAAATATGTTACTAGTATCAATGAAAATTATTCGGACAACATTACATAATTCTTGTAATTAACAAAAAGTAGTATTGGTAACCAACATACATTTTAACTAACTTTTCTTGTCTCGATATGAAGGTGATAAGTTACTGAGTAACCTAAAGCATTTACCTTTTTAATATTATCAACGTATGAATCACCCTGTAGGGTTTCTTTTTAAAATGCCGAGGCTATAAAAATGCCTGGTTCGACGAAAGCGTACGCGTAAAGTGCTCAAGAGACGAAATTACCAAATCAGAGTAATCTCGTTACTAAAAATTGTGTTTAATATATTCTTCTTGACTGCTGTGCATTCAAAAAAGGACTTTTTTGCTTGTTTGTCATTAAAGCCGTCAACCGGTAAATTCGTTTGATATATTCCCTCGTGTCCATTTCCGGTTTTAATGAGAATTTTCATTTGACTGAAAATGCAATTATTATCAAAGTTTTTTTATTATTTGTCATTTCTGGAATTTTATTTAGGGGCTTGATAATGATATGAAATATACAACTTTTATATTATTTTATTAAAACATTAATTATGTCGTTTGAGGACAAATCGTATAATTTATAAAATTAATGGATAGTATTAATAAGCTTGCACTACAGAGCTCATATTTTGCAAATATAATTTAGAATAATTATTGACCTAACACTAATCTACAGTGCAGTAAAATTTATATCGTAATTTTACGAAAAGTACCAAATAGTTATGCAGCTTGCTTGCTACATGTCACAAAAACTTTTTCATGCTCGTATAGACATAAAGTTTCCAAACATTTAAACTATAAAATATTTCAACTTGAAGAAATAGTTCATACTTGAAGTGGAATGGAAATTTAAATGAAAGGAAATGAGGCACTTTAAGTCTTCCTCCACTGATCTGTTTAAGATAATTTTTGAGGTTAGAGAAAGTTCTCTAAATGTTTCAAATGTATAAACGTTCATCAGGTGAAACAAGACCTAGAAGGAAAGGTGACCATCGTGTTAATAGAATTTTGAGGAATGTATTCATATTACAGGGTTAAATGAAGGAACGTATATGGGTATAATTTTAAGAAAAGTATTAAGTATTAAAATTTAACATCCGTATTCACTAAAGGGTTTTAAATTTGGACCAGCGCAATATTTAGAACTTATAGTGGTGTTTTCACCATGGCACTATTTTAATATTTTGTAAGAAAAAAAAACAAAGTCTCGGCCTCAAAAAATTTTCAGTCTGTTTATTATGGTTACATGTTTCGATTTAAACTGGCATTATCAGACCTAAATAAGTAAATACAATTACAAATTACACGGAAAAATTAAATAAAACAAATTACCTTACAAACAGTTAAAAATTTTTAAATTGTTTTTAAAACAAACACACATACATTATAACAGGAAAAGCGATACTAACCTAAACTATTTTAATATACCATATGACGCTTTAGTGTTAATTGATTATTTTTGCAATTAAACCGTTTTACGAATTGGTTTTTGTTTATAAATTTAAAAATAGTATATTGTATACCTAGTAGGAAAATCTGAACATTCCCGGACGACCGCAAAGATTGTATGTCGAGGCGCAAGCCGAGACTGACAATACGGAGTCCGGGAATGTCTCTTTTTCTACGAGGTATACATACTATTTTTCCATAAATCGAAAATTATTAAGAGGACATAACTTATTACAATCAACTTGTTAAAATTTTGAAATAAATATTATTAACTTTATTCACAAATAAAGGATGCCATTAAATATTTGTGTTGTAACTATGGAAACACTGTCATATTGAATTGTCAAGCTTAATACATTTTAGTTTACAAGTAGCCGTACAGAAATAATATTTCCTTACCAGAAGCGGATTATAGTACAAGCCGAACAAGCCTAGGCTTGTAGCGGCAAATCTGAAAGGGGCGCCACATTTTCCAGCGACAAGACTCCAAGAGAGACTAAGATAACCAAACAAGATATGAAACTAAGCGATTTCAACCGTGGTTAGAAAAAAACGGCGTTTGATTAACCAGTTAATTTTTAGCTAACACCACAAGCCATGTATATTATTCTGTAATAATTATAGCTTATTTTCCCAGACTAATACGCTTCGCATCGCGACATAGGCATCTCTTTGGTAGCGGGCGGCGCAGTGGCTACGCTAGGGGAGCTAGAGGTGGTCCGGGCCACCCCAAAAGTTTTTTCGGACCCCCTAAAATAAATTTAATCTTAAGAAGCTCTTGAAAAAGTTATTCACTTACTTTTTGTTACCAATACATAATATAGGTAGTTGTAATATACAAAGTCAATTCTTGTGCTTTATTAACGAACCTATTTTATTTCAAATTTCGAATTAACTCCCCCAAATCCCTACTGAAAGTTGACACAATAATTTTTTTGGCGATAGCGGTCAAAACTCACAGATTAAAAGAGTTTTTTAAAGTCTGGCATATTGCCGCAGATTAAGCTTTACGGTTATTTAAACCCAAAAAAGCGGGTGTGGCACCCAAAAAATTTTCGTCTGCGGCGCAATTCCGTCCCCCCCCCCAGAACAAATCCTAAATCCGCCACTGTAGAAGGGGAGCGCAAAAATATCCCAGGTCTTTGGGCGCTTCCAAGTGTTAATTAATACACCTCTTGTTACGGGTTAAAATTGGTCTTTTATAAGAAATAGGTATGTTGACATAAATTATCAGGTTTTTCATTTTTGGAACACGGTGTATACAAGTTTTCAGACATTGTTTTGCTATTTGGGACATTCAATTTTAATAGTATATAAATTCTTTAAATTAGTTTACCAAAATTATTGTCTATTTTTCATTTACAGCAAAAAGTACATATTTTGTACTCGTAACCTCTCGAGTCCCAATTTAAAGATTATAATATAGTGGGAATTAATTCTTTCATGTCACCCAGTATATATATTAAAGGTATTTACTTACCTAGAGGCCGAGTGCCAGTTATTTCGTTCATTTATCTTCTTCCTTAAGAAATTTGCCCTTTGTTGTATTGTTGACTTGGTTTTTTTGATGGGCTCTCGGTATTTTTGTGACATAAGTTATGAAGGCTTTCTACATTGATTAGGGAATCGATGTGAGATATGTTTGCTTGCCTTCTTTCCGAATCATGGATGTTATACATATTATATCGATTTTTGATAACGATTAAATTAGGTCACTAGTATTAATTTTGACAATCAGTTGTGTGAGATGACACTTGTCAGTTGGGACATTTCAGGCGTACCACACTAGTGGGGTTGTGGGCGCTCTGAGATTGGAAGGCGATTTAAGCCAGTATGCTCGTAGGTGATTTTTGGTAAGTCATTGGTAGCCATGTTTTTATGAATAGGTTTTTGTTATGATGGGTTTGGAGTGCAGTTGGTATTATTGGATTTGGGTTTTTTCTCAGGGTTTTGCCGGGGATCTTTCCTTCTTAGCGGAACCATGAGGTGGTGAGGTTGGTCAGTAATAATTACTCCCTGAAGTTTGGGTTTTTTTGGAATTTGGGAAGGCCGATAGGCCGATAAAATGTTAATGACCTAAAATAAATGGAAAGTGTCTTTTTGAAAGTTTGGTGCTGATATTTCCACGGCCTTTGAGGCCAATTTAAATACTTAAAATCGACCACATGGTTTTTTAGGAGCTAAGAGGCAACCTCCTTTTAATTAAGGGGTAAGTTTTAGGTTAGGTTGTAACCTCGTGTATAATAGTTTTTTTTGAAATAAGTTTTTGTCTGCTTAAAAATGCAGAAGTGTGATTTTACACATTGTGAATAAAGTATTCGATTTTAGGGTTTTTGTGTAAGGCGTACAGACGTACCCTTCCTTTTTTTTGGTGCCGATATGGAATAATGGCTTAATGTTTTTTTGATGGGATATAAAGTTTGGGGCCAGTAGGTTTTATGGTATAACCTTGTGGCGAGTATTTTGGGTGTACGGATGCCATGATATATTGAATCTGGACGTACTATTCAGATGATGGACTTTTGGGATGTTTAGGACCATGTGCTTGTGAGCCAAGGGGTTACGAACAGCAGGGGTTGTTTGTGGTTTTACAGCTAAGTGATAACTTATTAAGTATATATATGCCAAAACTTTTAGTACTGACCTCTTGAAGCGTATGTAGTTTTCCTTTTTAGAAAGTTCCATCTTTTCGCTGTGATCATACGCTTCGACAGTGTGAGTACTATCTGTAACTTTTTAATGCTTTCGGCTACGCACCGGGAACAATTTCTGAGGAGGCTTTATTTTAGTAGCAGTTTATGCTTGGGCTATTTGGCTTTGTTTCATTTTGGTGGCTTTGCTCAGAATTGTTCGGCAGTGCTAGCTGACTTTTCCAAATTTTCGATAATAATTTTTCATTGATCACGGTTTAATATTTTAATAATTTTATGGTAATATTTTGGAACATCAGTCAATCTTTTTTTATAACTACTATTATTGAAAATATACGGTGTAATACTCAGGGTAGTATATTATATCAATATTTTCTTATTTATGATATAAACCTGAGTCTGTAAGAGCGTAGCTTTTGTCGACAAACGTTAACGTTTACCTCTAGAGTGTTAAGAGGTACCCCAGGTTTTCTTTAGCTCACATTTTACAGGTGATTACTCACAAAAGTGTCCATGTTGTAAATATTGTGTAAATTTGATAACATGGGAAGGTCATTGACCTCTTCCTTTTAATAATTTTGACATTTTAAACTTTACATAAGAATTTTTACTTTCTCCAGTGTTAAGCACATTCATAGGTAGCATATCACTTTATGTTTTTTTTATAATTAACTTCATGTGTTTATCTAGTACATTTGACATGTCTTCGCACCAGTGACCTTGCGGAAATTCTGGAACCTAGCCTACGTTGAAGCTGTATTATTTTTCATTTACCTAGGTTCTAGTCTATGTGGCTGCCTTGTGAATTTGTACATTTGATTTTAAGGTATTTATGAGGTAGTTGCCGTCACTGTGCGAAGCCCTGTCAAAACAGTTTGACGTTTAACATTAAATTCAATTTTTGGTAATCATTTTAATATTTTGCTTCTTCAATTTAAAGTTTCATCTGAAAGTCAAACTGGCTAGCATTTCCTTGTACATAACCATTTAAATAGTAACTTTTATTAAGCTAACCTCACTGAGGCGCTTTTGTTATTTCATTGATTTTGTAGCAGGGGCTTACCTTCAGGTTTGTTTCCTGACTCCAATCAATAAATAAATATATTGGCCTCAATGTGTTGATTTAATCTAGTGTTTTATTTTTGAAGAATAGCTTTCGAGTTTTGCTAACACTGAACGATTTAAATTAATCACCGGACTCGTCTTATAGTTTTTTTTTCCTGATTTTTTTTTATAACTGGGGCCAGACCTGATAACATTTATGGGCCACTAAATATAAAATAAAATTAAGGTGGCGCCTTTGGATTTGACAAATAATTATAACTGATAGTGACTTGCTATAAACGTTTCAAGATTATAAATATAGAATAAAATAGTCGAGCCACCCCCTGAGATGAGTTAGCGTTTTGAGAGTACCTTGAGCAGCGTGGATCTTAGGTCGATTATAGGTAGGTGCTGATTGGGGGTATTCTTGCAGGGCGTGTTTGGGGGTCTGCTGATTTGAAGGGGGTTCAAAGTTCTTATTACCGCCCTATTTGTTATACTTGTATTTTTTATCAGCGACACCCAAACGTTGGGATTTTGCTTGGATAATGTACCCATTTTATTTTCGATTTCCAACATTTTAGTTGTTTTATACCAAGCAAAGCAAACTTTTTTTTCACTCTGTTCCTTACAGTACAATGATAAATATTTCCACTGTTTTTTTCCGTTGCCTAGCAACAACTTAGTGTAACGAAATATTGCCTTTTTCTTTCAGAAATGTTATCAAAAATATCAATATTTCCGCTCGATTTTCGGAAAAATATATATTTTGACAATATAAAACTTAGTTAACTTATTCTGCCACTTGTCATTTTAAACCTAGCACTGTCCATTTATGAAGGTTTTTAATGAAAACCCCTTTAGTGAATGAGACAATCCAACAATGTGTCAAAAATGGCGATCCGAATCGATTCGGTGCAAGCCCTGCTTTAACCTCCAAAACAACAAGTTTTGAGAAGCAATATTTCCAGCTTTGTGCAAACATCACGATTGGTAAAGTAATAAATTAATTAAAATCAACTTTGACATGCAAGTAGAAAAATGTAGTTATTATTATATGTGACCGTTAGTGTTTTCTATCATGTCTTGATACATACTATTGTAGATTGTAGTTAACTAAAATGTACCGAACCGCGTCCTAAGAATCCTTTAAAATAATAACAAATACATCGTTATATCAATAGATAGAGGCCAATAATTTATCTAATAGCACTCGGCTTGCAGTTATTGTTGATTTAGTTCATAATGTTCTATATTTTTTCGCTCCATAAGAAAACAAGCATCCAATTTCTAATCCCACATAATTATCCGACTTAATTCTGGCGACGTATCCAGTTATGCAGCAAAACCCAGCAGGAATTACTGTTCTCTGAACTAATCTAAGACAAACAGCGACCGCAATGTTCTGCAACTTAAGTCCCGAGTCGAATGTTAATAAGCGATACAAACGGCTATAATCCCTATTTCCTAATTGCCAATTCCGTTAAAGGAATATTTAGTAATTACTACATCTGTTTAAAGGGCTCTAATCAAGGCTATTAATTTTGAGTGTCACAATAAGAAGAACTATTGTAATATTAAAATTATCAATTCATCGGGATTTCCAAACATTTATGAGTAAATGATAACAACATAATCTTTAGGCTCTGTTTACATACAAAATTATTACACTTAATAGCATAGTTGCTTACTTAATTTTTAGATTATATTTAAAAAAATTGAAAAACGCAATTCTTTTTTGTCAATTTACATAAGACCCCCACTTTTTATGTAAATTGACCAAAAAGAATTGCGTTTTTCAATTTTTTTAAATATCATTTAAAAATTAAGTACGCAACTATGCTATTACGTGTAATAATTTTGTATATAAACAGAAGATGGGGAAGATGGTGGGGATTAAAAATATAAAAGGTCGCCTTTGAATCTACATAACTTTTTTACAGAAATGCGCTTTAGACAGGAAGTAATTAATGATATTTACAATTGCAACAAAATTTGTTTAATTATTTACCCAAGAATTTCATTACAAAAAATTCTTATAAAAATGTACCCATAGAACGCACTTGCCCCAGATACTGGGGTAAGTGGGTTTTCAACTTATAAATCGCGTTTGAGTAGGTAATGTTATATTCAACTGGAGCAAGTAGGTTAATCTATTGCGAATTCACCAACAACAGGCTTTTTCAGTTTTAAAAAACTCCTAAAAATAAAGAAGTTTTTATGTTAGAGATTTCTTCTTCTATAACTTATTTTAAAACTACGTAATACAGTTTTTAAGTTTTTATTTATTTTATAGTTTTTACAAATTACGCACAATCTTACTTTTCAACTTCTTAAAACTTTTTAGTGTGAATTTTATTAATATGAAAAATTTAAGTGGGACAATCCCCACTTACCCCACTCACAAAAAAGCGGGGCAAGTGGGAACTATGGACCTAAAACTGAAAACCTGAAAAATTAAAGTATTATAAAAATACAAGAGATAACGTTAGTACAGATAAAAATATTTAAACATTTTTGCCGTAACTTGTATTTATAGACGAAGTTTAAATACATTTGACAGAAGCTGTGTTACTTTAAAAAAAAATATTAAAATTTTTTTAACAAAATATTGTAATCTATAAAAGTCCAAAAAACCATTTTTTATTGTAGTTTTAGTTTTAAAATTAATTTTTTTACAATTATTACAAAAAAACCCACTTACCCCACTTCACCTTAATTCAATTCATTGTTTGTTTTAGAAATACTTGCTAATGTAAAGTTCATGTATTTGAAGTTGACTAATTTTTTCCAAAAAAGTGCTTGTACAATGAAATTTTGTAATTATACTATTTTAAGGGTTTTTATTGCCTTTTTTTTCTGCATGAAAATATTTACCCATACCCACAATATGTAGATACCACTTTTCCATTGGGGAACAAAAAAGTCAACAATTTGCTTAGTATTTTGTAATTTGAGACAAGAAGAATCACATTTTAACAAGGTAAATTTTGGCGTGTTCGTCTCCACTTAACATACCCCACATTTGTATTGCTGGTTCTACAGGTTTAATTTTCTCACCAACAACAGTTATTTCATTTTCCGGCCTTTATAATAAAAAATGTCGGCTTAAAAAAAGTGTATGGACCCGAAATCCGAAAGATGAATTATTAATTTTAATAAATAATACGATTGAATATTAAATATCCTCTCACTTAAAAGTTTGTAAACAGTTTACCCGTTCCGCACACCCCAGTCGACTAATTTATAATCCACACAAATTTAAACAATTTTCCCATTGCCTGACATTTAGGCATAACTTCCAAGTCTCTCTTAAACTCCTCACGATTCGTCTTGGCCTGGAAGTTCATTAAAAATTCAAATTTGAATAAAATTAAACCGGATTAGTTTGATTTGCGTAAACACAGAATGGGTTTTAGATGATGATTTGACATGAAGCGGCAAAGAGGTCGTCTCGCTTGGTAAGGCAAAAATTAATGGTATAAAGCCGAAACAAACGGGAGGTTTTAACGAAATGATGAATTAGAGAGAAGTTTCCACTTTTCAAGACATTTATTAAAATATTGTGTATTTATAAGTTGGAAAAGTACATTTTTACTTTTCTCGATAGAGAAAGTATTGTCATCGTCAATAGAAATGTTTTCAGCGTAATTCACGACGAGAGTTTGAAAAAATCAGTATGAACATTTTCTTGAAACTTTGCGAGTTAAGTAATACTTTTTGGTGCGCCCTCTTTACCCAAAATACTGTATCCGTTATATCTGTTATACCGGAAGTAGCTGTTAACTTTGTTATTTTAAAATGATTTTATTTTTATTGTGCGTTTAGACTTTTCTCAAGATTCTAAACGTATTTTGTGGAACACGTCAAACATCTAAACTCAAAATTTTTTTAAGACATTATTATTTGAAAATGACATTACAGGTATTTTGACAGGCTTTTGCACCTTCACGGTGCATTTAAAAAAAATCCAGTAATTTGTTATTTTTTATATATATTATTGACTTATTTAAAGCCTTAATTATTAAGGGCCAAACCTTGAAGATGAATTTAATTTTAAAGCGGAATTTATAATTTCCATTTTTTTTAATAACAATGTTGATCTTCATTTGATAACTTTAAATGTAAATAAAATCAATTTCATACCTTTCTCCCGTTGCCAAGACAAAGATACTCAACCCGAAATTCAAAATATTATAGTATACAATTTGGCATATTTAAACAAAAATAAGACAATTAAAAAATACAAAAATAACAGTAAGTAAACAAGTTAAATTTATTTAATACATTAGAATAAATGTTGACGCTAATTTAATATAGAATTATTAACTAATAAACTTAAGGGGGATTTCTACTGTGATGGTTTCAAAAAATTGAAATTTTTTTTCCAACGTTTTTTGACTCTCTATAGCCTCTAGAATAACCATGTGTAAACGTTTTTACCAAATCTACTCCAAAAAAAGTTACATCCAATTTTATGATTGCCGGTCAGTTCTCACCACTAGCCGCTTTTGAGCTAGGCACACACTGCATGTAATCAATCTGAAAAACAGTATCTGAGGGCGCTAAAAAGGCCAGGCTCGCAAAGAGGCAGGAAGAATCAGCTCGTTTATCGTTTTTCGAGGAAGAGGAGGGTGTAATCTACGGGCCAGGCATCGCAGACCAAGTGACAGTGAGACTATTTTGTTGTGAGCCACCGTTGAAACTTTAAAGTTGTTTTTCTCGAAACCCTGTTTTTCGCGCTGGCGGAAAGTACTTCGGTATGTTCAAATTATCAGAATTTAATGATTTTGGTCTTAAAATGCTCAGAATACAAGTGGTTATAGCCCCTCTAGAATCAAATATTTTGCGATATTACAGAAAATTTTACGGCCCTTAAAATACAAAAAAATAGTAAATTTTCAAAAAAAAATTTAAATTTCGCGCCATTTTAACAGTTACTCGATTTTTGACTTGATTCTAGTGGGGGCTATAAATACATGCTTACAATTGAAGAATCTGGGTCAATTTTATTTTTGTCATGAATAGAAAAATTTATTTAAATTCCGCCAGCAAGTTACGTTTTTTTTTGAGGGGGTAACTTCAGGACCCTGTAGCACCCTCAAGTTTTTCATTTTTTGGGGGTTGAACAATTTTTTTTTGGTAAATCTTATCTTTAATAAAAAGAATTGAAAACTTGTTTTTCTGCATTTGTCTTATTATTCCCAGAAAAAAATCGCAATGAAACGATGAAAATAGGACCATCACAGTAGAAATCCCCCTTAAAGGCTTACTATTAAACTAAGATATTCGAGAAACATTATAATAAACTTTAAATAATATTTTATGTGTGTAATTAGGTTTTATGGCACTGATTGAATCTAAGTGGTCAGCATCTAAATGTTTTATTATGCACTATTTTAATTAATTTTATCATACGGTATTATTGGTTGGAGTCAAGTATATGATCCTACTCTGAAGCCTGTTATTTCTACACTTGCTTTCTTCAAAGTTTATCTTTAAAAAATATAAAATTTTAAATATTGAAGAATTATTTTACAAAATTTCTTCTTTTATTGGGCCTAATAAAAATTTAGCTACAAACCTAAATTATGCGTATATACACAATAAGAAGTAAAAGTATTAGTATTGTTTTATATAATATAGGTATATAATAATAATTAATCAAAAAAATTGTTAGGGCTTGCAGACAATTTTTTTTAAATAAAAAAAGTGTTATGCCTCAGCCGGGAATTAAAACCAGAATCTCTAGATTACCGCTCTACCAAAAGGGCTACGAAGACCCTGAAGTTTTCTCAACTGCGGTCATATAACTTATTTAATTTTGATGTTACAGTTTGGCGATTATAAACTAGTGAGAAAGTTATGACGGAGAAAAACTCACTCATGACCACTGATTATTAACCTCTAACTTCTCGTTCATTCAGATTGCGCTTTCTTGGCTCGAATCAATAAATTTTTTAAAACTTTTAAAATTGGAACTCCCCTACAGATGAGTTCGTTTTTATAATTTTCCATATTTTCACAATTTAAAGAACTTTGGTAATTATTTTTGGAGTTTTCATTGGCCTATATTTTTTTCTTTGATTCTATTTTCGGCATGAAAATAACTGTACCACACCCATATACCAGTGGCACCATCTTTCATTAATGAAAAAGAAACTCAATACTTTATTAAGTTTTTTTGTAATTCGGGCCAAGAAAAGCAGCAATTTAACACGGCAAATTTTAGAGCGGTCGGATCCACTAAAGTAGTTAAAACATACAATATGTATTTTAAATAAAAAAAATTCATAGATTATCTTTCCATATTTTTAAAAAGTATTAGGTACATTTTAAACTTTTCCTTTTATATACAGAACATTGACACAATGTTACCCTTATTACATTTAAATTAGTCGTTATATACCACAAAGAAACACTCCTCTTTGATAATATCCGTATTTTTCGAGTTCTTATTTTATTAAAATTTTCGTCTAAATTATATTATCCCTTTCTTAGGATCAAAAGGGGTAAGAAAACTAAGGGAGAATAAAGATAAATATCCGATTAAAGGAATTGCCGCCTGAAACGAAATTAAGTGATAAATTGGATTTTGATTGATGAATTTTTCTTAAATCAATGTTTTATATGGAAAATTTAATGATAATTCCGTGTAAGATTTATATAACTAAGTATTAAATTTATTTACTGCTACAGAAATTAAAACTCTTTTAGAAACTTTGAAATATGACACTTTAATAGGACTCTTTAGAGTTCCCAGAAGTAGAGTTAATACGGGACTGACGTGATGCGGTTTCCAAGAATAACAAATATCAGATTAAAGGGAGCCAATCTTGTTCGGATAATACGTATGTATTATTTTCATTTGGAGTTAAAACATTTTATTGAAATAAATCTACTAAACTTATTATAATTTTAAAATATAATTTTGTGAAGCATGATGGAAGCTCCAGGATCAAAGTATTCCGGAGGTAAACTCGCCCCCCGATCGGATCTCCGGGTGGGGGCTGGTCCTGTGGCTTCATCAAGCGAAATTAATAAATTATCCACCATTTCCGACAATTTACTGGGTTGCTCCAACAACACTCAACGAGGAAATGGTGTGGCGCCTGCAGTTGCTAACAGACCCAAAAGTAACAACTTCAAAATTGATTTCTGCAATATTAGAGGGCTTAACACTAACATCAATTCAGTCCACCAGCACTTACAATCTTCCAAGCCTCATGTGCTTGCACTGACCGAGACAAAAGTCAGAGCGTCAACGAACACCGTCAGCTATTTATATCCTGGATATGATTTTCACTTCCGTTTTAGACGCAATTTTGGGGTCTGTCTGTTCATTCGAGATGATCTTTGCTGCCAACGGGAGAAGATACTGGAACCGAAAGACTTTGATGTAATGTGGTTTAAAATATCTTCACAAAAAATCACTAAGTTTATATGCTGCCTTTACCGTCCTCCAAGCGACATGCATTACAGGGCCCTCTTCTCATCACTAGCCAACACAATCGACTTCTTGCAAACCAATCATCCGAATGCCGAAATTGCTATCTTTGGCGACTTTAACGTCCACAATGTCAACTGGCTTAAATACTCAAACACCAACGATGAGCAAGGCCGAGAGGCCGAATCTTTTGCGATCAGTTCTGGTCTAACTCAACTCGTAGAAGAACCAACGCGGGTTCCAGACCGAGCTGGGGATTTTGCTAGTCTTTTAGATCTCTTTTTAACTTCAAATCCAGACCTATATACGGTCACCGTACAACCACCATTGGGCTCTTCCGATCACAAACTTATTTCAACCCTAAGCGAGCTGCCAATTAGTTCTGAACAACCTCCTAAACCCCGTAAGATTTGGCACTATACATCAGCTAAGTGGGAAGACCTAAAGGAACATTTTCGCAACTTTCCCTGGCTAAGCGTATGCTTTTCTTCGGATGATCCATCTGTCTGTGCAAAGGAGGTCTCCGACGTCATTCTAACTGGCATGGAGGCCTTTATTCCTTTCTCCAAAAAGCGCCCTTCCAACGGCAAGCCCTGGTTTAGCAAGAATTGCGAGCGTGCTGTCAGATCTAAAAACCTGGCTTACCGACAGTGGCGTAAAAACCCTACTCCTGAAAATCGCGCTATCTTTGTTACCACCTGAAACCAATGTAAGCAAATGATAGACCAAAGCAAAGAAGCTCATAACGAGAGAATCAAAAACAAACTTCTTGCCAGTCCTAACGGATCAAGGTCCTTTTGGTCAGTCGCTAAGGCCGTCAGCCAAAACTTTACAAAGTCAACTATTCCACCTCTAACTCGTTCCGACGGCACAATAGCAACCACAGCCGGGGATAAAGCAAACCTACTTGCTGAATTGTTTTCCTCGCATTCCACTGTAGACTTTCAGGGAAAACCACCACCCAACATTCCCTCAGTTCAATCGCAAATGTCTGAAATCGTGTTCCGTCAGCGTCTTGTTAAACGGATTCCTAAAGGACTCGACGTCAATAAAGCTTCTGGTCCAGACGAAATTCCTATCATTGTTCTCAAGACATGCGCCGATGAACTTACACCAGTATTTTGTAGACTTTTCAACTTATCCTACAAAAAAGGAATATTTCCATCCTGCTGGAAGTCGGCGCGTGTCCAGCCCATTCCAAAGAAAGGTAAAAAGACCCTGCCAAGCAACTACCGACCCGTCGCATTGCTTTCAGTAATTTCAAAAGTAATGGAAAAAGCTATTAACCAACAACTCCTAAAGTATCTGGAAGGGCTTAACATTATCAGCGACCATCAATACGGTTTTCGTAAGTCCAGATCAACAGGTGACCTTCTGGCATATGTCCCCCATCTTTGGAGCAACACCATCGAACATCATGGAGAATCCCGGGCTGTTGCACTGGACATCTCTAGGGCTTTTGATCGTGTTTGGCACGATGGGCTTCTAAGTAAACTACGATCCTACGGTATGCCTAATGGATTTTGTTTATGGTTAACCAGCTTCCTTAAGAACCGTTCTCTGCAAGTGGCGATTGACGGGTTTCTCTCAGACTCCTTTACCATCAATGCCGGTGTTTCTCAAGGGTCCATATTGTCGCCTACCCTCTTTTTACTGTATATTAACGACCTTCTAGTGAAAACCCAAAATCCAATTTATAGCTTTGCTGATGACAGCACACTTGTCTCATCTTTTATCTTGACTCCCCAAACATCCGCTGCCGACGCACATCTTCGCAGGCAGCATGAAGTATTGCGCCTCAACAAGGACCTGGAAGAAATTTTGGCTTGGGGTGACAGTAACCAAGTCGAATTTAATGCTAAGAAAACCCAGGCAGCAGTCTTCTCCAAAAAGGTTAACATTGCAGAACCGGATATAGTCATGGCAGAACACGCAATTCCCCTGGCACCGTCTATTAATTTGCTGGGGGTCAATCTGGGAGGTAATATGTCTTGGCATGATCACGTTGCCGCAATTGCCAAAACAGCTGCACAGAAACTTGGTGTACTTTTCCGCACCAAAAGGTTGTACACACCTCATCAACTTTTGACACTCTACAAAGCCCAGATTCGACCATCATTAGAATATTGCTCTCATGTCTGGAGCTCTGCACCCAAGCACACCCTTCGGCTACTGGATTCCATTCAAAGGAGAGCCGTTCGTCTGATCGGCGACCCCGAGCTGACCAAGACCCTCGATAGCCTGGAGCATCGAAGACAGGTTGGTGATTTGGCTCTCTTTTACAGATATTTCCATGGCAGGTGTTCGACTGACATTGCCCACTTGATTCCACCTAGAGCAATGCAAAACAGAAATACACGGCGAACCACTGCCGCTCATCCATATGTTGTTCAGCTTAGTACTCCTCGAACTTCATTGTTCAAGAATTCTTTCATCTGGAGAACGTCATATTTGTGGAATAATCTTCCTGAGGTCGTGTTTCCCAATGAATACAATCTTCAACGTTTCAAGACCAACGTTAATCGCTTTTTTCGCACTCGCACCGCTCCCAGAGCGCCTTAAAGGATTTTTCCTACAGTGCAGGTGTTTTATTATAAAAAAAAAAAAAGAATACCTTTAAACATAATTAAACATTTATTTTGAACGAATATTAAATAGAAATAGAAGGTTTTTTAGCGGCAGGCGGACAAAGTAGTGCATCTATCTTTTCATTAAGTACACAGACACGCCAAATGCAATGGGTTCCCTGGGGCACAGGTAGACAATGACAGGCTGTTTCGTTCTTATTAGAACTCATCAGAAAGCCATAACCTGTAAGCGACCCCCAGTTCAGCGCCTAGTGGGTTACTGCAGCGTGATCTATATTTGAATCTACACATCCGTAGAAAAATTGTGGTGATGCGAACATTTGTTTTCTATACTAGTGTATTTGGCCTAACGTATTTGGTCTATTGTTGCTTTCGTCGACGACTATCTTTTGCATTGAGTTGATTTCTATAGATGGCGTTATTGGGTTTTCATCGCGTTTTTATTTCTTAAAAATACATTGAAAGCATAGTCTCGCTGAACTGGGGGTCGCATACATGTTATGGCTTTCTGATGAGTTATAATAAGAACTAAACAGCCTGTCATTGTCTACCTGTGCCCCAGGGAACCCATTGCATTTGGCGTCCCTGTGTACTCATTTGCCGCTAAAAAACCTTATTTTCTATTTACTTATACGGACAAACTCTACTACTTTATTATTAAATTTAAGTTTTATTCTAAAAACAAACGTTTCAAAATAAAAACGATAGCTCTTAAAAGTCAATACCTTCTAAGTTTTTGTTGAAAATATTGCCTTTTTTACACCCAACAAATTAGACTTATTTTAAATGTTAAATTACAAGTGTTAGCTTATACTGGGTTAAGAATTCGATTTTTTTCGTCTAGTTTCTTAGTTTTCAATTTGTTACGCCTTTTTGGGACACTCTGTATATTTTAAATTTATCTTTAAAAAACACTCCCAGTAGCTAATTCGTTACCAAACAAAAATTCTGTAATAACAATTTCGCTTTTTCCTTTGGTCCTTCAGTAAATTCTTCAAAGCCAAGATAATAAAATTTGGCTGAAAATTTTATTAAAATAAAGACCAGGCTAACGCGGGCATTATTACAAAGAAATTTAGTATTCTTTGCGGTATAGCTTAACCAATTTAAATTACGAAATGTAAAACAGTGTGCCAACTTGGATCAGAACTTCACGAAATGAATTTTAATACATTTATTAAAATGTTGAATGTTGAAAAAAAACTGAATGAAATAGTGTTTTTTTAATTTTTATTTATCAAAATGTATGACTGTCGACCGCTCTAAAACTCTTTTAATTTTTTTATAGCCGTCGAGTCACCGATTTTTTATACTTTTTAAAACTATAATGGTGCCAAAATTTAGGTTATAAAATCACAATGTATTTCTATTGACCCAAAGATTTGTGCAGGATTTTTCACTTTTTATTTAAAAATCTGGGCTTTTGTTCATCTTAAGTAAATTAAATATATATTTTAAAAAATTCTTAGTATAAGGTTCGTGAGCAGGTCTCGAAGTTTGAGCACTTCGCCTACAGCGTCATACTATTTACTTAGTCGAAGAATATAAAATTATTCAAAGAGTCAGTAGCGTAGCCAGAAAATATGCTTGGGGGGGGCTGAATGGGCGTAAGTATTACATTTTCTTTCTGGAGAAAGGGACAGTCGGGACTACAGGTATTTCATAATATTATTTCAGTAAAGAAGGCGGAAAAGCGCCGCAGGCGAAAAATTTTTGGGGCCGCGCCCAAATAAAAAAAATTCTAACTAATAACAAGTTTAATCAAAATTATTAAAATTTGTTTTTGAAAATGTTTTGTTTTACTTTTTTTTTGATTTTCCTACCTGGCTCTTTATTAAAAAAAAACATTTTTTATATTTGTAAAAAATATGAATATTGGTGTCAATCCAAAATTTTAACATAGGACGTATGTATGACTCTAACCAGCATTTTTCGGGCTCGGTTTTTCATAATTAAAACTAAAGTAAATATCGCTCTCCACGCCAAAATTAATGATTTTTTCAGAAATCCTGTATTTTAGGAGCGTAGATCTAAGAGCAGTTTTTGATGCAAATTCTTAGGTTTTGAAATACTCCTTCTTAAGTGTCGTTTTGTATATTCATAATAAAGCATTCTCGTTTTTTCCCGTTTTTTTTTTTATTATAAATCATCACACTTCTTCAATAAAAAATGTTTCAATTAAAACTTTTACTTTAGTTTTTTTCTTTAAAAATAAATACCTACATAATTGTTTTTGTTGTAAAAATATTTTATTGCATTGGGTTATATTTTTGTTGATTTTAAATAGCTTCAAAAAAGGAAAAACGGAACAGTTAAGTATATAATAGAAAATACTATAAAATATTACTCTTTTTACTCGTTTTCCTATAAAATTGCATGATAAATCAATAACTAAAATGATATGCGTCCGAAACCTTTATCTCTATATAAAACAGGACTTTTACAAGGAAACGTTTAAACACTAAACATTTCCTACAAGACCTTTGTAAACTAAGCCAAGAATACATTATTTAAAAATTTAAATTAAGAGTCCAAGCGTGAGACGAAAAATTAGGTTGCAATTAGACTTTAGACCCCGAGCTCCTAGGCTCGGGGGAGGGGGGGCTGCAGCCCGGCAGCCCCACCCCTAAATATGCCACTGGTTTTGTTCACTTTGAGCGCTAAAAAGTATTTAAAGTTATTTATTATATTATTATAATAGATCAACGTTTTCTTGGAAGGGATTTTTACAAGAAGGAAGGAGTTTAGACCGAGTATTTCTAACCGTTAGTCACCTCCCCCCCCCCCCCCCCCAAAAAAATATCCTGGATCCACCACTGGCCCCTACTCTGTCACTGAGCTTTATAACGACTAAAGCAGCGTTTATCAAACATAAATCCAGTTGTTTTCCAATACCGAGTGTGCTTAAAATATAAGCGAGTTTCTTGGAATTAACTTCGCTTACGCTGATTTATACGATCTGCAATTTCCAAATGGAGAAATTTAATGGAGAACGTAGCACGCTACGAGTTTGGAATCGGGTATACGCTTGTTGTAGATCGTTTGATATGTGGGATTACTTGTAGATGAAGGGTTGATAAAGTATATATTTTATTTCAATTACATTCATAAACATTAAAGTTATTATTGGTGGTTCACTGAATACTGGAAGGGAGCGAGAGCGTTTTGAACATCATATTTTTGTTATTTCCAAGGAGAGTGAGAGAAATAATTTTTACTAGTCGACAGGTCAATGTTTAATGACAAATAAAGGTAGCCAACCTGAAATTTCATGGAAAAAATCAATTCTATTTTTGTATATAAAACATGTTTTTAACATTGATTTATAATAATTATACTTTTGCATTGTGAGAAAGACCTTTTATTTGATACAAGATGTACAGTAACAGAATTAACAGCAACCCTAATGTTAAGTGGAATCCGACCGTTCTAAATTGCACCGAATTAGAAAAAAACTTAGCAAATTATTCATTTTTTTTCAGCAATGAAAAGATGCTATCTATGTCGGTGTTGGAAAGTTATTTTCATGCAAAAAAAGATAGGCCAATAAAAACACTAAATATAATTACTAAACTTCATTGTATTGTAAAAAATATTGAAAACAATTTTTTTTAAATAAAAATATTTTTCTGACTTTCTCCAATATCTGTAGTAAATTTAAAAAGTTCCATCCACTAACAAACATGGTCAGGATTCTTGTTTAAAGAACGCAATGTTTTCGGTTTAATTTAATATACAGAGCGATTCGTAAGTTGATACTTCCTTTTTAGCTGTGTATAGAAGGCATTAATTAAAACAATATTTTCAAACAACCTAAAAATAGGCGAGATACGAAAGTAAAAAATCTACTACTTTATATTGTTTGTCTTATCTCTTATTAGTCATGCATTTTACGGCTCGGTGGTCAGTTATTTATTTGGCAATCTGCTGCGGTGTGTTTTTCTGAAGCAAGTTAATTTTAAATTGGTGACACGTGAAAATGGTAAAATTTGAAAACAGTGAACTAGTAGATATGGTGCTAATTTATGGTGAGTGTCGTCAAAGTGCGGCTGCTGCTTCGAGATTATACGTAGAACGTTTTCCCTTGCGGCCTCATCCTACACCCAGAAGTTTTCTTAATGTTATTCAACGGGCAAGTTAGGCATAACCGTACTTGATCCATAGTGTAATAAATGAATGTATTTTGAGTTTTTTGAAAAAGGTATTTGAAAATGTTTATTTTAATGCCTTCTATACACAGCTAACAAAGAAGTATCACCTTATCACCTTGTATTATAATATAATTTTCGCTTGGAGTTTTGAACTTTGGAGAAAAATTTATAAATATAGGTCGGATGTTCTTAAGAAAGGAATTGTTATATATACATTGACAAACTTACCTTTTTAGTGCCTAAAACGATAAAATAACACTTGTAACAACACACTGAGTATAAAATTTGTATCTTATCCCTTATTTTTCTTCCCTGTTATAATAACTTTTAAAATGAAAACGGGCCATCCGCCGACTGCTAAAAATACCTCCTTCTCACATCGTAATGCAGTTCGTGAGACGACTCGGGACCGCGAGCGGCCAGAACGGCCTTCTCTCCTCGGTCGTAGCCCATATTCCCAACCTGCATCGGATTATGCAAAGCAGGCTGCCAGGAAACGAGAATCTTGAATTTTTAAGGCTTTTTGACTTTGCCAGTCTCTCTGTTCGGAATATTAAATTACCTCAAGATCTGGATAGGAATTTATTTGTGTCTTGTGCGACAAAGATTGAAATAAAACGCTTTATAACATATCTATGTTTTTATTAAGGTTAAAAAGTGCAAAAGTAATCCATAAATGAAAAAATCGAATAACGTATATTATAATTATTATTATTAAAACCAAATAAAAGTAAAATTATATTCCTCAGAAAAAAAGATTTATTTGATTGTAGGTATTCTAATCGCGCAAAAAATAGGCTTCGATATTTTATCACATCTTGACGTTTTAAGGTGTTTAGACCGTAAAACAGCTTATTTCCCATTTCCGTCGTTCCATCACTGTCTGTCTATTGAGTGTGCTCAATTATTACCTGACATATATAGATATACTGGGTGAATCAAAATTTAGATATAGGCAGGGTTAAATTTTTAACTGGAATAAATTCAGTATTAGGAATCCTTTTTATTTGCGGAAAAATACATAACTACGGCTAGGTTTTTTTTTGTTTGGCATACTTTTCTCGTGTCTTTATACAATTTACCCCTCTTTTTAGGGTAGAAAAGTAAAGGTATGTATTGTAAGCTCGTTGGAAAGGGTATAAAAAAGGGAATACAATACACTATTTACTTTTGCCTTTGGGTAATATAATAATAATAATATTCTATAACAACATTTATTGTAATATCTCAAGCGGTTTTCGATATTTTTGATAAAACCCCAGAAACAATTGAAACTTTAACACCCTGTATATCGAAAACGAACAATTTTATGATGATGGTCCAGGAATTACCCATTAAAATAAGTACATATACAGGGTGATTCCTAAGTTGACACTTCTGTTTTAGCTGTTTATAGAAGGCACTAATACAAACAACATTTTTAAATGCCTTTTTTTAAAAAACTTAAAAATAGGCGAGATACAGTTACAAGTTAAAAGTTAAAAATCTAAGTACGGGCCTGGTCATCAAAACGTAGCCTGTTATACTTAATGTTGTTTATCTTATTAGTCATGCAATTTACGCGTCGGTGGTGAGTTATTTGGCAATACGCTGCGGTGTGTTTTTCTGAAGCAAGTTAATTTTAAATTGGTGACACGTCAAAATGGTAAAATTTGAAAAATGAACTAGTAGATATGGTTCTAATTTACGGTGAGTGTCGTCAAAGTGCGGCTGCTGCTTCGAGATTATACGCAAAACGCTTTCCCTTGCGGGCTCATCCTACACCCAGAAGTTTTCCTAATGTTATTCAACAGGCCAGTTAGGCAGAACCGTATTTGATTCGTAGGGTAATAAATGAATGTAAGTACCTTATTTTTTAGTTTTTTAAAAAAATATTTTTGAATATGTTCTTTATTTTAATGCCTTCTATACACAGCTAAACAGAAGTATCAACTTAGGAATCACCCTGTATAGTGCAAATATTAAGTTTAACATCCTGTATAGTCAAATTATTGCTTTAGTATAAAAATCCACTTTGGAGTCTTCTGTAACGATCGCCATCTTTTTATATTAAAAAGATAATCAAGGTAATTTAATTAAATTTTGTAGATAAGATATATAACCATTAAAAAAATCAATTTTTAATTTTCGTTATCTTTTCTATTATGGGGACTTTTCAATAAGGAGATCGAGAGTATTTAAAAAGCCATTTAAAAATGGAAGTCGTGTAATCGACCGGAGGAGACACAATCAAGAACCAATCCGAGAAAACAGGCTTTTAAGAACTTTAATTAAAGAAAGAATAAGTAATTAAGAGTTAGCGATCTTGTCGGGTAAATGATGGTAATTGAATTAGGATTTTTAAAAAAATTAAGTTTGAAGATATTATTACTAACAGATATATTGTGACCAAAGCTCAGTGTGATATAATTATTAATTTTCTGATAAAAAGAAAAGTCGCCAACGATTTTTCTCAGGTCTTATTCGATATAGACTAATAAGGGTCGTAATAGCCTAGTGACTTGTCGCTCAAAAATAGCTCGCGATCTTTCGGTTTCTGTGAAAAATTAAATCCTTTCTACAAATAAAGCATGTCAACCTTATTTGATTTTTGAACATACTTCCCTCGTTTGTACAAAGTACATGCTGACTCACTTCTCCAAGAACGTTTTTTTTTTGATACCTAGATATAAGGAAATTCAAATTTGTTGCAAACTTTCTGCAGGTCACTGTATATGGTCCCTGCGCGGGGGGAGCAAAGGTGTATTTGCCTCCTCCCCCCTGTCCTAGCTAAGCCAGTGCATCGCCGATCAGAGTTAACAGTATTTATTTCGTTGAATCACAGGATTAACTTGAATAAGGTCGCCAGAAAAAACCGTAATCTTTGAATTACTTGGAAAAAAATATCTTTCTACAAATTGTAAATTAACTGTTGACTATGATCATTGCTGACAGAACGCATTTGAGAGTTTAAATATATTTGGAGCTTTTGAAGCAAGACAATCCTCCCCTATAAAAAAAAACGGTCAGTAACTTCGTGTCACTTAAGATAAACCTAAATGCTAACGATGTTAATTTGAAATTCCTTTCCAGTGTGAGGAGAAGTATGTGATGATATTAGATGATTAATAAATTCCACCACAAAGTATATCAGAAAAATCATTATAGGAAGTAAATTTTGCCTCACTATAGCGAATCATCGAAAATTTCAATCCACCCTACTGTGTATAAGAGGAGATATGATGGTACATCTATTTATTATTTTATGTTTTATTATATAGAATACCGGGTGATTCCTAAGATGATACTTCTTTTTTAGCTGTGTATTGAAGCCATTAAACAACATTTTCAAATACCTTTTTTCAAAAAACTTAAAAATACAGAGATAAAAACAAACTTAGAGATACAGAAGTAATAAATCTAAGTGCAGGCCTGGTAATCAAAACGTAGCCTGATATACTATACTTTATGTTGTCTGTCTTATCTCTTATAGATCATGCAATTTACGGGTCGATGGTGAGTTATTTGGCAATCCCCTGCGGTGTGTTTTTCAGAAGCAAGTTAATTTTAAATTGGTGACACGTGAAAATGGTAAAATTTGAAAACAATGGACTAGTAGATATGGTGCTAATTTAAGGTGAGTGTTGTCAAAGTGCGGCTGCTGCCTCGGGATTATACGCAAAACGCTTTCCCTTGCGGGCTCATCCCGCACCCAGAAGTTTTTTTAATGTTATTTAATGAGCAAGTTAGGCAGAACCGTATTTGATCCATAGTGTAATCAATGAATTTAAGTACCTTATTTTTGAGTTAAAAAAAGGTATTTGAAAATGTTGTTTATTTTAATGCCTTCTATACGCAGCTAAAAAAGAAGTATTAACTTAGGAATCACCCTGTATATTTTGAGAACAGATATGGTACATGTATTTGTTATTTCATGTGTTATTATATAGAATATATTATTATTTAGAAAGTCGTCTAATAATACTGTCAAAAAGTTGATTATATACTTTTTCCTTTGAAATAAATTTTAATGTCCTCTACGCCCCTACATAAAATCGTGCATATTTGACGCGTTTTTTACTGTCTTAAAAAGATCAATTGAAAAAGTTGTATCCTTTTGATTCCGGTGCAGCTTGATCGCACCGGAGCCGACTATTCATTCGGCACTTGCATGCAATATTTACCGTATGCAGTTTGAATAAGTTTTCACTGAAATATTTTCCTTTCAAATTCTGCTCTTTTTGTGTACATAACATAACATTGAGTTGAAAATATGCTTTCGATATATAGATTTTAAAATGAAACGGAAATTTACGGTGTAAGTATAAGGACATGCATTACAACTTTTATCTTGAATAATATACTGAAAATATTGTATTGTTATTCGTTAACAATAAAATTTTGTGAAGATAAATGAAGAGTGGTCAAGCTAAGTGATCTATGTGCCAAAATTGAAAAAAAAATTTTTTTCTATTTATATGATCTATGTACCTATGCCAATATCCTACTAGAAGATCTAAGTGCCAATTTCACCCTATTCGTTATAAAAAGCGTTCATAGATGGCGTTGTCTGTATGTCCAACAACATAATATCCTCTAAATGATCTAAGTGCCCAAATGTTGGTCCACGCGCCTTGTCTTGTATTAGTTTAGTAGCGCTTGTTGTTTATGACTAGTTGTAATGCTCTGTTTATAAACTTTTTAAAACTGAGAGAATGGATTCGCCTAAAATACAGACAGTAGAAGATGTAAAAACAGTAATTGCGGTAGCTAGACCATCCAGGCCATATAATGTGTTAGATATGGGTGAACATGTATTTTTTGACTTTCAGACAGCATCATCCAAATGCATAGATACATCAAAACTTGGCATAAGTAAAGCATCGTGGCTGCGTGTGACTAAGGAAGAACCAGGGGTCGTATTACACAAAAAAACTTTTAACCCTTTACTTGGATGGGAGAAATGTCATGTATTAAAAAAGGGTGTTACTATCCAAAATATACAGTCAGCAGAGCTCTTGGCCTTGGTTGGTGTTCAGCAGATAAGCGAAAATAAGAAAAAAGATCTTCATGCAATGCTCGAATTCATTGACGAGAAAAACAAAGCATTTTTTACATCTATTTTAGATTATTAATCATTATTCTTGAATCGTTTTGAATGTCCATGATATGTGGACTTAGATCTTTTCCACATTTTTTTGTTCAATTTATGAACAAACGTTTTTTCGATTTACTGATATTAAAATTTTCTCCAACGAATGTTTTTGTGTATGTTTATGAATGAAAATATAAATAAAAAAATATACTATTGCTTTATTCTTAGCTTTAAAACAGTTTTTTGCATTTTCTGGTAGTTTTTGATTATGGCACTTAGATCACTTAGCTTGACCACTCTTCAAATATAGTTATATCTACCATTTTTATTGTTACCCTTATCTATTAAAGTAAAGAAAATAAAATTGTTATCGTTGTCAAATACAGGGTGATTCCTAAGTTGATACTAATTTTTTAGCTGTGTATAGAAGGCATTAAAATAAACAACATTTTCAAATACTTTTTTCAGAACACTCAAAAATAAGGTACTTACATTCATTTATTACATAATAATAATAACTTGCTCGTTGAATAACATTAAGAAAACTTCTGGGTGTAGGATGAGCCCGCAAGGACAAGCGTTCTGCGTATAATCTCAAAGAAACAGCCGCACTTATTAGTTCATTGTTTTCAAATTTTACCATTTTCACGTATCACCATTTAAAATAAACTTGCTTCAGAAAAATACACCGCGCGGTTTGCGAAATAATTGAAGAACCGACCCGTAAAGTGCATGACTAATAAGAGATAAGACAAAATAAAAAAAAAAAACATAAAGTAAAGCAGGCTACGTTTTGTCGACCAGGCCCGCACTTAGATTTTTTACTGCTTTATATCGCCTATTTTTGAGTTTTTTGAAAAAAGGTATTTGAAAATGTTTATTTTAATGCCTTCTATACATAGATAAAAAATAAGTATCAACTTAGGAATCACCCTGTATTATGGCAACATCATGAAAGTACTAACTATATTTTTAATTGGTATAATTAGTGACCACACTGACTAATATCTAGGAGTAGACATGGTTGGGAAATGGTCAGCAGAACAGCTGCAGAATTTCAAAATTTGTATTAAGCCAACGTTTCGACCTCTATGAGGTCATCCTTAGGGCGATACTGATGTAAACTTCTATCTGTCTGAATGTCACATTCGCAAGACATCATTTGCTAGTGGCTACTGCTATAAAACAACAGTTTAACAAAGAAGCAGTCCATGGTTATACAAAAATGTACCGTATAATTTTATTGATAACAAAGAAGTTCATAACTGTATCGCCCTGAGGATGATCTCATAGAGGTCGAAACGTTGGCTTAATACAAATTTTTAAATTCTGCAGCTGTTTTACTGACCATTTCCCAACCATGTCCACCCCTATCTAGGGGTTTAAAATATAGTATCTACTATATTTTAAATTAACATTAACAAACCTAGTTAGCTAGAATTATCTAACCGTCGTATTCACCTGAAGACGATTGGAGATATTAACCAGTTGAAACGTTGTGATTTAAAATAAATAAAGACAATGTAAGTCCAAAACTCTTCTATCATTTAAGATACATCATTGTCTTCAACCTTCAAACAGACAAAAGCTATGTAGTGGAATAAATTCAGTATTATTAAGGCCTTTTTACATTGGGTGCAATTGCAAGAAAAAATTGCCTGAAAGCATGCGCTTTGTCGACGTTTTAAACAGCTGATGCAGGTTTAAATGGGAAAACGTGCATCAGCTGATTAAAACGTCGTCGAAGCGCATGCTTCCAGGCCATTTTTCTTGCAATTGCACACAATGTAAAAAGGCCTTTAGAAAGCCTCTTTATTTGCTGAAAAAATATAGAATTACGGCTGCGTTTATTTTTAGTTTGGCATACTTTTTTTGCATTTTCATAAAATTTACCCCTTTTTGGGAGTAGAAGCCGCCCCCAACCTTTTTTATTCAAATGTAAAGATATGTATTGTGAGCTCGTTGGAAAGGGCATAAAAAAGAGAATAGAATGAATGAATAGAATGAATGAAAAATAGAATGAATTGCATTTCCGTAATGTAAATAGTTGGAAATGTGTACAATATCCGGGGTTATTTGAAAAATTTCGTGTAGTCGTTGACCAAGTTCCTTTAAATTTTCTGGTTTTGTTACGTAAACTTTGGTTTTTAGGTAACTTTTAGGTAGTCATGGCAGGACACGCAATTCCCCTGGCACCGTCTATTAATTTGCTGGGGGTCAATCTGGGAGGTAATATGTCTTGGCATGATCACGTTGCCGCAATTGCCAAGGCAGCTGCACAGAAACTTGGTGTACTTTTCCGCACCAAAAGGTTGTACACACCTCATCAACTTTTGACACTCTACAAAGCCCAGATTCGACCATCATTAGACTATTGCTCTCATGTCTGGAGCTCTGCACCCAAGCACACCCTTCGGCTACTGGATTCCATTCAAAGGAGAGCCGTTCGTCTGATCGGCGACCCCGAGCTGACCAAGACCCTCGATAGCCTGGAGCATCGAAGACAGGTTGGTGATTTGGCTCTCTTTTACAGATATTTCCATGGCAGGTGTTCGACTGACATTGCCCACTTGATTCCACCTAGAGCAATGCAAAACAGAAATACACGGCGAACCACTGCCGCTCATTCATATGTTGTTCAGCTTAACTCCTCGAACTTCATTGTTCAAGAATTCTTTCATCTGGAGAACGTCATCTTTGTGGAATGATCTTCCTGAGGTCGTGTTTCCCAATGAATACAATCTTCAACGTTTCAAGACCAACGTTAATCGCTTTTTTCGCACTCGCACCGCTCCCAGAGTGCCTTAAAGGATTTTTCCTACAGTGCAGGTGTTTTATCATAAAAAAAAAAAAAAACTCCAAAAGCTTCCTCCTGTATATTATATGTTTTTATTATGTTTCGTCTGTCTTCTGTCGTATCTTGAATTCAACCGAATCTATTTTACTCCTTTAGGTGTTCTTTTATCTCGGTGACATGTCGGCCGTGTCTCGCTTAGCTGCACTTTCTGTACCTCGACGAGCATCGGCAGAAGCAAATTGCTTTAAAGCAAATAAATCGAATTACAGGATATTTTTACTGCTGAACTGTCGATATAGCTCCTCCCGTGCTCGTTTATTTTCAAAAAACACGTACTTTTAAGAAACATAAATTAGGGGAAAGTTGGGAAGACGACATTATGTCTATAATTGTAAAAGTATTATTTAAAAAATTTCTTTGCTTATATACAGGGTGTTCCTTAACGACGTGCTAATATTTTAGGATGTGATTTCTCAAGTTATTTTATGAAGAAAAGTTCATATAAACATATGTCCTAAACGGCCTAAATTTTTTATTACAGGGTGTTGAATTTTATTTTTTTTAATGCGTTTTTTGTAATATCTCCGAAAGTACTTTAGATAATATTTTCAATTTTGGCATGTGCTAATATGGCATAAAACCACATGTTTTAGTTATAAAAGTTAATTTTTTGTTCCGCCAGTGGCTTCCCTGCAAACATGTCCTCTGATGTTTTTTAGAAATAAAAGTGGTACGCCACTGACATTTTTTCATTTGGATATTATTTCTAATTAGACTGGTTAATTCTACATATAAATGGTCTTTTGCGTTTTTATTCTCAGGCACACCGTTCTTAATTAAAATAATTAAATTACACTGCCACTGACATCCATTAATGAACACGGCCAAGATTTGGGTCAAAAGAACCCAATATTTTTGGTCTAATTTAATATACCGGGTAAACATCAAATCACTTTCCGGCTATCATTTCTGTCAATTTTAATTGAAGAAGATTAAACTTTGCAGAAGTGGCTAATAAAAAGACGGTTTTTAAGGTACTCGTCAAATTTTAGCGACTGATGGTTTAGCCGGAAGTAACGTAAACTTTTTTGATTTTTAGAATGTAGAGATCATTTTACGTACAATTGCACTATTTTTATTAGTTCTTGTGACAATTTAGGATTCTTAAAATTTATTAAATTTTTTCATTCAGAGTGCCATGACCCATCGTTCTAATATACATACGTTAATACACACAGGGTGGAATTTTTAACTGGAATAAATTTAGTATTAAAAAGCCTCTTTATTTGCGGAAAAAATACGGAAATATGGGTGCCTTTATTTTTAGTTTTGTACACTTTTTTCGTTCCGTCATGAAATTTACCCCAATTTCAAATCACTTCAAACTTTTTTTCTCAAATGTAAAGGTATGTATTGCGATAGCTCGTTGGAAAGGGCATAAAAAAAGGAATACGACCCACTATTTACTTTTGCATTTCGGTCATCTAGACGCAGTTTTTTTTAATGTAAGAATTGTTTTTTATTCTTGACATTATGTACCATTTCCGGGGTTATTTGGCGAATTTCGTGTATAAGTCGTTGCCTAAGTTCCTTTTTTTTAGTCAGCCTGCGCTGCCAAAATCAAAATTGTAGCATAAATTGTTACTAAAATGGCCAGTTCTTATTTTTTCCTGGCTTTCTACATTACAAAAATGCAAAAGTAAATAGTTGGTCGTATTCCTTTTTTTATGCCCTTTTCAATGAGCTATCACAATACATACCTTTACATTTGAGAAAAAAAAAGCTGGGGGCGGTTTCTACCCCCCAAAAGAGGGGTAAATTTCATGACCGGACGAGAAAAGTGTACCAAACTAAAAATAAAGGCACCCGTATTTCCGTATTTTCTCCGCAAATAAAGAGGCTTCCTAATACTGAATTTATTCCAGTTAAAAATTCCACCCTGTATACAAAAATACCCATACAATTTTATCGCCTTAACCCGTAAGTACTACTAGCCAATTTTTGTTCCATAATTGCTACTATCGGGTCCCACAGACCCGTTTTAATTTTTTTCATAAAAATTTCCACTGATTGAAAATAAACATTTTATTTCTAAAAACAAGTTGGAATAAACATACATTATTTATAAAAAGTAAAAACAGAAATTAAATACAGTTTTTACATATTACACTGGAGCACTGGAGACAAACAGGTATTTTACATGTTGAACATCGATTACTAGTTTTCCGATCCTTGTTTGGGGGACATATGCCACATCTTGGTCTTTTTGATCTCTGAAGCATTTGAGCAGTTATAAGAGGTTCTTAAAATGTCAGATTTAAAATATTAGCAGCATTCAATTAATATATATATATAATTCATTAATGAAATAAGTTACACTCCTACTACTATTGGGTCCGACGGGCCCAACGTCACTGTAAAGAACGACTGGCTAAATCGGACACACAAACACACTACTGCGCGTATCAAGGCACTGGCAGAAGAAAACATAGCTAGACGGCCGCAACCCCCATTCTTTTATTTCTATCGAATTTAGATGAATTTTATACCTCATGGGTCCCACGGACCCGATAGTAGTGAAAAAAATGATTTTTTGAAAATTTTTATAGTATTCATTAAACTTGTATATCTTTTAAACTGCCTTCTCGAAAATACCAGACAATTTTTTTAGAACATTTAAAAACAACGAACATATTTTTCCATTTTAGAAATTTTATAATTAATATTAATAAATTTTAATTCATACTATTTAAAGAAAAATGTTTTCGAAAACTGCTTACAGTGCCAAATATTGGTATCGTGCTTTACCTCGCTAATAGGTACGTACTTACCCAACGTTCCCCGAAGTTAGGAAAATACGGTCTTTTAAGAAAAATAAAATAACTTGAGTGTCTGCAAATGCAGCGCGGCGCTTGTCGCAGAAAGATGCCGTGTTTCACAAGATACGATAATTTGGTTATACGATTGTTTTTTTTTTGTGGGCGTCTTCAAATGCAATATTTCAATAAATTGGTTAAAGAATGAATAAACCAAAATTTTTGCCAATACGTTTTTATTGTTTGTTTGAAGGTTGGAGACAATGAAGTTTCTTGAAAAATTTCATCTTCTATTTCCATATTTAACTTCTAAAAATACGAATATATATTACACAACAGGAGCAAAGAAAAGTCAAATACGGCGCAGACCAACAACTCCTAAAATACATTAGGAGTTGTTGCGCAGACGCGTGGTTAAGCCTGAAATATTTAGGGCTTAAAGTTAGTTGAGCTTAAGTCTCCAAATAGCGACCGCGAATACGAAATCAGCAATTTAAGCTGTATTAAATTTTAAGCCGGCTTGAAGCGTTACCGAGAATACGGGCATTAGGTATTAAAACACCATTTATTAGAAAAAGTAATAATTACTTAATTAACCAACCAGCAACTTTGACGGTAACATATAATATGGCATTGGCAGAAAAACTTTTCAAACAATCAAAGCGGCCCGATTATCTTAAATTTTAATTTACTAATCAGGTAACTTTAATTGTGAGTAAATTAATGCTTAATGATACATACGTTCAAAGTAATGAAATTTTACTGTTCTGCAGGATATAATTATTTCAACATAATATTTCTTTCTAAAGCTAGCTTATCAATTTTGAAAGCGAACATAAATTTTCTAATTTTGTATGCGCATAATAAAGATATTGCTTATGCAGTTGTGTGCAAAAGTCCCGGAAAAAGTCATCTCTTAATAAAGCTTTGTATCGAACAGGAAGTGCAAGCAGCGGTGTATGCAAGCTGCAATCTTTTTCTAGGGAATATTAAGTCATCCCGATTTGTCATTTGCAATCAAAATATTAAGTTTTTTACTTATTATACAATATCTATGATATTAAACATTTTCTTAATAACGAGAAATGCCATTTTTTACTATAATTTAAATAATGTCGATTTACAATAAAACATGTATTTATCGTCAGATTCCATTTAATTAATCGGATAATAACAAACTAATATAATAATAAGAAGAATTTCCTTTCATTTCGTCAGATCCATCCCTAGACGCGTTTCGCCATATCATGGCTCATCAGTAGAGCTAGGATCCGACGAAAAAAAGCAGAACTTGGTGGGACACACCGGATATATACTAATTTTACTCAAATCAAGGTTTAAACAGCAGTATATAAATGTTTGTAATATAAACGAGATAAACTTATCGGTCATTGATGAACCGAAGAGCAAAGCACACATGACTTTCAGTGAAAATGTACCGTAAAATTCTAAAAATTGTTGAAATAAAAGCTCTGTCTAAACCACTAAATTTTAGCATCAATACTACAATAAACAAATCAAGGCCGCCAAAAGAGACTTGACAATCAAAAAAAATATTATGCAAACATTTTCTTAATTTACTAGTAAATTTTATTAAAAATAAATGAAAATAATGTCTGTGTGTTTCTGTAATTTTACGGGATTTTATGTGGGTCTATTTGTGACCAACGTAATTGTACGTTGTTTTTTATAGTGTAAGTAGTCTTAAAGTACATAGCATAAGTGGAAATACCCAATATCGATGATGGATAGACCGAAGTCTCTGGAATGTCACCTGTTTCCTCGAGTTTAAATTGATTAGTAAATTTCAGAAGATATTTGGACGGCCAATAGGCCAATCCACAACTATATTAGGTTGCATAATACACATAAACACGAAGCTAATGTACCGAATGACACCCCATTCCCCATTAACTACATGTAACATAAATTTGCCCCAGTAAACATAAAATATTATTTCGAGACGAGTCGCATGTCGTCGGTGAATAGCACCGGGTTTGACAGATAAGTCATCGCGCATCGTTAACCTAATTGAGGAAGAGTTTACTGCTACGGCACAAATCAATAATTACGCTATTGATGGGGTTGAGTTAGTTAATAGAATGCGGATTTACGAGAAATCATCCGATAATTAATTGGGATATCGAGAATGATATTTATTTAGGTTATCACTGGGATTGAATTATACTAAATGAGGGGGATGGGTAAGCAAAGGGACATGAAGTTTAAACATGTTACTTCTGAGATATTTCAGTATACAGTGTGTTCTCAAGGTTGAGGCGTTTATTTGTACAGGTTGTAGAACTCATAACAACTATAAATATTAAAGTTACCGAGTAAAGAAGTTATTGAATTGAAAAATTGTAAAATTAAGACCTAACTTTTTGATATTCTCGACCACTGCGCTATCAATGTTTTGTTTACTGGTATGTCTCATTTTTTTGTAGGATACAAGTTACTCATCCTCATTATCATTCATTTATTTTACGGGAATTATATCACCCTTAGTATATCATCACCTTAAAGTATAATATTGCATATTTCATATTTCGCTGAATAAGCATAAGATACCAACAGACAGTTAAGACGCTCATGAGAATCTTCAGTCGGGTTTTGTATTGTCACGCTATAACATATTTACCATATTTTTGTAAACTTAGATTTTAGTTGAAAATAAGTTTTTTAAAAAGAAACTTCCCTTGTCTAAGGATTTAATTGGCGCAGTCGTGCAGATTTTCGGAATCGATCGTATCGAACGGGCGATTTTCGTATCAACGATTAACCGAAATCGAACCTAAAGTTAGTGACTTTGTTGTGCGGAGGTGTTTTGTGGAGTAACGTCATTTCCCATTAAGGATTAGCCGTTCATCTATCGCAGACCATTAGACCCATCCAAGCAAGGCACTATCGAAAATTGGAACACACATTGTCCAATTTTGCAAGAATCCAAGTTTTGGGAGGACCAAATCGCCGACCATTACGAAGTTCTTATAGTATGAAGGCCAGTTTCATTACTATTTTAATGTAAGTGCAATTTAATGTCTTTTGAAATTGAAGATTTAGCCGACTTTCTAAAAAATTTGAATATTGACAGTACACCTTCAACCGGCTCTCAAATTTTAACAGAAAGTCAAGCTCCTTTATCTATTGATTCTGTTAGTACATCAATAAAAAATATTGAAAATCAAATTTCAGAATACTTACTTAACAAACAAATTTCAGATCAGTTAACAGAAAATACTGATATGTCTCGTTTTAATCCCGAATATTTAAAATGCATTCCGGAGTTCAGCGGGAACCCGAATGATCTTAATAGGTATATATCTGTGTGTGAAGCTTTGATAAACGAATTTTACGATATAAATAATCCAACATCTTTTCAAAATGTCTATTTACTTAACTCTTTGATTTCAAAATTATCAGGAAATGCCAAAGTAGTTGTTAATATTCAAAATGTAAGTTCATGGCAAGATGTGCGTAACACACTTACGCGTAATTTTGCAGATCAAAGAGATGAGTCGTGCTTAAACAGAGATTTGGTTATGTTGCGACAAAATGCATTAGAAAAAGCGCAGCAATTTTATGATAGAGTTTTAAATATTTTAAATCTTTTATGTGCATACGTTGATTTACACGAAACGACCAAAGAAAATAAAACTTTAAAACGTACATTATACCAAGACTTAGCATTAAAAACATTTTTGTCAGGCCTACGCGAACCTTTAGGCACAACTATAAGATGCATGAAACCAAAAGATCTTAGTGAGGCTTTGCAAATCGTCCTCCAAGAAGACAATGTACACTATTTTCAAAATTCCAGTAATAAAAATTTTACTAGGCCCGGACCTAGCCTAACAAGACCTGATCAAACACAAAAAATAGTGCACAGCACACCAATTCATTTTAATGCAAATACGCCGAATAATTTCTTTGGAAATCAAATGCCGAATAGATTTCCATCACAACCTATACCTATTCAACCCCGGTTCAACTATCAACCGCAAAGGTATTTTACAAATTCGCAAGTTTTTAAACAACGGCCGCAACAAAATCAAAACCAAAATGTATTTAAGCCTAACCCACAGAGAACATTTCCCAAACCTACACCTATGACCGTATCTACACGAAATACAAATTTCGGACAAAACCGTCCATTTAATAATAATAATAATTCATTTCGACCCCCTCAGCAAAACCAATGGATTGCTGAAGAATTATTTTACACCCAGACAAACGAAATGCAACCTGATCATCAATACTATGACCTAGGACAACCCAGTCAGTATTATGCGGATCATGACTTACACGTACAGTACTACTATGACAACAGTAACGACACATCTAATGAATATTTTGTTGAAGAACCGAACGATCAGTCAACTAATACTAACAACGACGAATATAATGAGGGTAACCAAAATGAAAATTTTCAAATAACCCCTACGAAAGACAACCAAACATAACACCCCCGGTAATTTCTCTTAATAACACGAATTCGAGCGAGCTATCATATATAATTTTTCCTGAATACAATATTAAAATTTTAATCGACTCTGGGTCAACAAAATCGTTCATTGACCCCCAAATTGCATTTAAGTATTTTCCAAATTTAATTCAAGAAGATCCATTTATTGTTTTAACCGTCTTTCAAAAATCAGCGCATAAATACAGTGCTTCTATTAAAGCCTCAAAAATTTTCAACCTACCACATGCAACTAATCTTAAATTCTTTTTATTTAAATTTCATAATATTTTCATGGACTTTTAGAGCTTGATAATTTAAAAATTTTACAAGCAAATTTAGATTTTGATAAGGGCTTTTTAGTGACACCTTTTGCCACTATAAAATTAAGTTATCATACAACTAAAAGTAGTCTTAATTTAATAACAATTACACCTCGCTCTGAACAAGTTATAAAAATAAAAACTTCAATAAAAAACGGCGAAATTATTATATATCAAAAAATTCATAATTGTGAAATACCCGAATCATTAACAATCGCGAAAAATGGCGAAGCCATAACGACTATTTTAAATAATACAATCAATCCAATAACTTTAGATTTCTCAGAACCAATATCAGTAGAAAAATTTGACGAAAAGTTAATTCAAGAAATAAATTTGAACAATTTTGACGAAACACATAAACAAAAATTAGATTTTTCCAAATTTCGTACAGACCATTTAAATTAGGAGGAGAAACGCGAAATACTAAAATTATTAAATGAATACGCCGACATTTTCTACGATGAAAATAAACCCTTGACCTTTACCAACAAAGTAAAACATCAAATTCGTACTACTGACAAAGTCCCTATTTACACTAAATCGTACCGATACCCGTACATTCATAAACGTGAGGTTGAATCTCAAATAAATAAAATGCTAGAACAAAAAATAATTAGACCAAGTCATTCACCGTGGAGCTCACCTATTTGGGTAGTACCAAAAAAGGCAGATGCCTCGGGTAAACAGAAATGGCGAGTCGTAGTTGACTATAGGAAGATAAATGAAAAATCTTTAGACGACCGATATAATCTTCCTAATATAACTGATATCTACTAGACAAGCTTGGTAAATGCCAATATTTTACCACGTTAGATTTGGCGAGTGGTTTTTACCAAATTGAAATGGAAGAAAAAGACATCGAAAAAACTGCCTTAAGCACTGAGTTTGGTCACTACGAGTATCTGCGCATGCCTATGGGACTAAAAGGAGCGCCTGCGTCGTTCCAGCGTGTTATGGATAACATTTAACGAGGGCTACAAAACGAAAAATGTGCGGTATACTTAGACGACATAATTATTAAAATTAATTGATTCAGCCGATACTAGGTGGAAATCCATAACTATTATATTATAGGATACAGTAAAACAAAGTTGAACTTGTAAATTTCCACTATATTAAAAAGAAGAAACATAACATGTTTCGCTGCACGGCAGCTTCGTCAGATGACAATGTGAAAAAAATATTTTTTTTCACATTGTCATCTGACGAAGCTGCCGTGCAGCGAAACATGTTATGTTTCTTCTTTTTAATATAGTGGAAATTTACAAGTTCAACTTTGTTTTACTGTATCCTATAATATAATAGACATAATTATTTATTCAACTTCTTTACAAGAACATATCGAACGGTTAAAATTAGTTTTTCAACGCCTTAGAGACTCAAATTTTAAAATCCAACTTGATAAATCGGAATTCTTAAGAAAGGAAGTAGCTTACTTAGGCCATATAGTCACCCCTGACGGAGTTAAACCGAACCCTGATAAGATCAAGGCGATAAAAAATTATCCAATACCATCTACTACTAAACAAATAAAAGGCTTTCTCGGTTTGTTAGGTTACTATAGACGTTTCATAAATAACTTTGCCAAAATTACAAAGCCACTTACAAAATGTTTAAAAAAGGGCGCGAAAATAGAACATAATCAGGAATTTGTCACTTGCTTTGAAACATGTAAAAATCTACTTATAAATGAACCGATTCTTCAGTACCCTGATTTTACTAAAACATTTAATTTGACGTGTGACGCGAGCAACGTCGCGATAGGATGCGTATTATCTCAAGGACCTATTGGACAGGATCGACCAATAGCGTATGCCTCAAGAACGTTAAACGAGTCAGAACAAAACTACTCGACCATCGAGAAAGAACTCCTGGCGATAGTTTGGGCAACCAAATATTTTAGGCCATACTTATTTGGACGCAAATTTAATTTAATAACTGATCATAAACCTCTCCAATGGCTTTTTTCGTTAAAAGACCCAAATTCAAAAATGTTGCGCTGGCGAATAAAATTAGAAGAATACGACTATACCATAATTTATAAAAAAGACTCTCTTAATTGTAATGCAGACGCACTCTCGCGCATCGAGATACACACCAAAGAAATAAATCCAGATTATAACGACATAGAAAATTTAATATCAGACAATAATGACTATCAAAACCAAATTATCGACATCGATCAATTAGATCAAATTGACCAACTTCTTGGAAAAACGTCAAATAATCAAAACAAAGACAACAATAATAAGGCATCACTCATCGTACAAACAGATGACGAACAAAACATAGAAGACGTAAATATTGACCATGACCTACCCGATGATGAAAATGCAACAGTGCATTCTAACGCGGAGCAAAATCCTATTGTTGGAATTCCAATAACTGATGACCCAGTTAATTACGGTAACAACCAAATATTTGTCACCTCTGTTTTACATTCCCCCGCGAAACCTAAGATAACAATTTTATTCGAAAAGAAAAAACGCCTCACAGTGCAATTATCCGAGAATAATTTTGAACACGACGTTATCAACTTTATCAAGGATTATATTTCCCCCGACATACAATATCACGTTTATTTCGTAGACGCAAAACTATACGAACCATTTTCAACAACCTTGCAAACATATTTTAAATGGCCGTCTATCAAATTTAAACGTTGTAAGAGAAAATTAATTGATGTTACACATAAAGACGATATAGCTGAAATAATAAAAAATTACCACGAAAGTAAAAGTAATCACCGCGGCATAGACGAAACTTATCTAAAAATTAAAGAAAAATATTATTGGCCAAATACAAAAAGTGCAATACAAACATTTATCAATGAATGTGAAATATGTCAACAAAGCAAATACGAACGCAATCCAGTAAAAATAAAAATGAATATTACACCCACTGCCTCAAAGCCTTTTGAAATCGTTCACCTTGATACATTCACTTTTGAGTAGTCAAAATTTTTAACACTTGTCAGTTTTGCATCACTTAACAGTTTCTCAAAATATGCCCAAGCGTACCCCATAAATTCAGCAAGCGGTACAGAAATTGCAGATAATTTAATTAGATACTTTTCGCACCACCGTATACCATCTCAAATAGTTTGTGATAACGGAACAGAATTTAAAAACTCTCTAATAACCGAACTTTTAGGCCTACACAAAATTAAAATACATTTTATTTCACCGAACCACCCGCAGTCAAACGGCGTAATCGAACGTTTTCACTCTACAATAATAGAACACATTCGACTCCTGAATACACAATGTTTTTCAAAAACACCTATGAATATGAAGATGTTATACGCTATATTAGCCTATAATAATTCCCTACATTCTGTCACAAAAATGAAGCCTACAGATGTTATAAACGGTCACATTTCATCAAACGACCCATTTAATTTAGAAATAGACAAAATATTACTTAATGACTATGTCAACGAACACAAAGAAAAGGCAAAACTTATATATTCAAAATTAAACTCTGATATAATACAAAATAAAGAACAGGTTATAGAAAAACGGAACCAAAACCGCGATAATCCCGAAATATTCCAACCAGATGATCAAGTATTTATTAAAAAACACACGCGTCAGAAAAACGCAAATAAATTTCAAAAATCTAATACATTAACAAACACCAATCCCCAGAAAAAAACTGTTTCTACCGAGAGTCAACCAAAAATTCATATGGACAACCTAAAAAGGCCGCTTAGAAAAACGTATTCTTTCGACAATTAAAATATAAATTTTCTTTTCAGATTTTCGGGAACCCTCGGATCCCAAGAAACAATTTCCATTCGGAAACTAGACAACAACCCTGGACTTATCCCTCTTAAACTAGGAACTACGAAAGTAGAACATTATTCACACGAACTTATACATTTTTATGACTTAAACCCGATATTGATAGAGATCAATAAATTAAACAATCAATCAGATACCCTATTTAAATTAGTTAATAAAAATAAAGACTACTCCTATGACACTTCTAATTACTGCAAGATATTAAGTTTCATAAGAGATAAAGTAGAAATAAAAATACGCGAGATACTGCCACAACCTTTTCGAACAAAACGTGGTCTTATAAACGGCTTAGGTTCAATTTTTAAATCAATTTCAGGAAATTTAGATTACGCGGACGGAGAAAGATATGATAAAATAATTCAAGAATTGCAAAATAACCAAATTAATTTAGCCGATAATATTAAAAGGCAAAATACTCTATCAGTTGCTCTAATCGATAAATTTAATAATACCATACGACAAATTAGACATAATGAAAAATTATTGGAATCGCGCTTACATCAAATTTCTATATTTATAGAGAATCAAACGTACCGTGAGAACGCAATGTTTATCAAGGACCTCATGAATCAGATTATCAACATGTATGAAATTCTAAACTCTATACTTCAAGACATAGAAAACTCTATTTCTTTCTCACAGTTGCAAATTATGCATCCAAGCATAATAAAAACTGCTGATTTATTAAGCGAACTAAAAACGCTTGAACAGTATATAAATAAAGAACAATTTCCACTCGAATTAACTTTAGAAAATGTACTTTTATTTTCAAAATTTATAAAAGTTAATAGTTTTGGGGCGTTATTAGCCACTCAAAATAAAAAAAAAGACTGTGATTAACATAGGTTGCGCTGGCTTTGTTAACCCTCGCCCAGATCTTCCCGGTCAGGAACCACCACAAGGTCTAGCAACGTTTAGTATCGGTAAAAAATAAGTATTTATGTAATTATGAATATAGAAACAGAATACCTCGACTTACCAGATTTTGGGATTTGCTGGGAAGAATGGACACCTACCAAAACGGCGCAGTACCGTCGAACGTTTATTGGTATCTGGTCCTCTCTCCTTTCCAAAATCGCGCATCGCATCGTACACGAGTACGGTGGGTAGGTACGAGGGACGGTAAAAAGGTAGGAAATGGAAAGTCGAGAATATGTAATTTTAAATGTAAATTAACTAATTAAATTGCAATAAGTAAAACAAAACGCGTAATTTTGAATGCAAGTAGACACCCATAAAGAGGAAAAATATTTATAAGAATTATACTTTAAACTTAAAAATAATATTAATTATAAACCTAAATATATATATAAGCAGCAAACGAGGACAGAACATCCCCACCCCCATGAAAACCCAGGGCTTTTATAAGAGAAGAAATAGGTATTAATTAATAGGCAACGGGCAAAGTTTAAGCAAAGGTCTTTTAAGAGTGCCCTTAGCCGTCCTCACCGTCGCAACCCTTGGTACTTTATCGTGGCCAGGGAAAACTTCCACAATTTTACCCAAAACCCAATTTAAAGGCGCAATATTATCATCTTTGATAATTACCATTGTACCTGGTTCAACAGAATTAATCGGGTCATGCCACTTTGCTCTTTGTTGCAAAGTGTGGAGGTATTCTCTGTGCCAACGCTTCCAGAAGTCACGGTGCAAACGCTGCAAGAGTTGCCACCGCGTAAGTCGATTCATTGGTAAATCTGTAGTGTCTGGATCGGGTATGGCCGACAAAGGTTTTAATGTTAAAAAATGACCTGGGGTCAAAACTGACAAATCAGAAGGATCAGAGCTTACTGGGGAGAGTGGTCTCGAATTAAGCACTGCCTCTATTTGAATAATAACGGTATTGAGTTCTTCATATGTAAGTATTTGTAAACCCATCACTCTTATTAAATGAGATTTAACTGATTTTATGTTAGCCTCCCAAATGCCTCCCATTGAAGGTGCAGCGGGTGGATTAAAATGCCAAATTATTGCCTCACTCTCAGCTGCGTCAGCGAATATTTGACGTAGGTATTTGTCACTGCCGACAAACCCGGTGCCGCAATCAGAATAAAGATTTAAAACTTGGCCTCGTCGAGCTATAAATCGGCGAAGTGCCGCTAAGAACGCTTCAGTAGAAAGGTCAGATACTAACTCGAGATGTACCGCCTTTGTACTACAGCAAATAAATAAACAAATGTATGATTTATGCACTTTTGCACCTCTGAGCTTACCTATAGTAATTGGAAAAGGTCCACACATGTCAAGTCCGGAATTGGTAAAAGCTTTTGGAAACTCAGACACCCTAAACTTTGGCAGATCACCCATAGGGGGTTGATAAGGTTTAGGATTTACCTTCCAACAGATATGACACTTGTGTATTACCTTTCGTATGACCCTTTTAGCAGATATTATCCAGAAATTTTGGAAAAGCAAATGTTGAGTGGTTTGTATACCACAATGTAGGTAGGTATAATGCAACTCATAAATGAGTAACGTAGTAAATTTAGCATTTGAAGGCAAAAGTAAGGGAAACCTTTTATCGTAGGGTAAATCAGAGTAAAATAAACGACCACCTACCCGTAGATAGCCATCTTTATCGAGAAAAGGTTTTAATTTTTTCAAGTATTTTGGCAAGGGCCTGTTATTTTTTAACAAAAGTATTTCTGAAGCAAAGTGAGTAGCTTGACAGTATTTTGTAAGAAAAAGTAATGCATTATGTAATTCAAAAATCGTCAAATGCGGCGAATAACTTGTCGTATTTTTTTTGTATTTCTTAAATATATTTGTAGCTCTTAAAATGTATGCAATAATTCGTTTTATTTTAGAAAGTGAGTTAAATTTTTCGAAAAGTAAGTCAATAAAATTTATGGACACAGAGGTAGTAATTGCTAATTTTCTTTGTTCGTGAGAAATATCAGTAGTTTTACTTATTTCAAATTTAGAGAAATTCCAGTCCTTTTGAGGTTGAAGTAAAAAATCTGGTCCGTTCCACCAGAGTGAAAAATCTGTGAGCTCTGAGAGAAACATACCTCTGCTGCCACAATCGGCAGGATTAAGTTTTGAAGGTACATGTGACCAGAATTCTGGCGCCAACCTTTCCTGTATATATGACACACGGTTGCTCACAAATGTTTTCCACTGATGGGGGGAACTTTTAATCCAGTTTAGTACAACTGAACTGTCAGTAAAGGCAAAGATATTTGTAAACTTTATTTTTTGTGAAAAAACTTGTAGAATATAATGCATTAATTTTGAAAGTAAAACAGCTGCGCAGAGCTCTAATCTAGCTAAGCTTACTGTTTTAAGAGGACTCACTTTCGACTTAGCGCAAACAAGATAAACCTTATATGTACTATCAGGAAAAAAGGCACGTATATATACCGTTCCACAAAAGGCCCGTTCTGAACTATCACAGAAACCAAACAATTCTTGTGAAATAGAGTCTGAAATATTTATTTCGCGGTTAATTTTTACAGTATTTAAAAATTCTAATTCGGCTTTAAATTTATTCCACTTAATTATAACTTCTTCAGGCGGTTTTTTATCCCAATCGATCCCAAGTGACCATAGAACTTGTATAAGTATTTTAATAAATATAGTAAGCGGGGTTAAGTACCCAACAGGGTCAAATATTCGAGCAAGTTCACTTAGCATCGTACGTTTAGTGCATTCATTAGTTATATTAGAAAATTTATAACAAAAAACATCCAAACTAGGATCCCATTGTAATCCCAAAATTTTTAATGTATTATTAGCATCGATATCAAAGGAAATACCCTGGTTAATTATATCAGAATCTGGCATACCTTTAAGTAAGGCGGGACAGTTACTTGCCCACTTTCGAGCTTCAAACCCTCCACGGGATAAAAGTTCAATAATTTGATTTTTTATTAAAAGTAATTGTTTATGCGTAGCCGCTCCTCCTGTTATGTCATCAACATAGGTGGAGGTTTGTAGAATTTCTGATGCCAACGGAAGGTCAGTATAATCGTCTGCCAGTTTTAAAAGTGTTCTGATTGCAAGATATGGACTAGAAACAACCCCAAATGTTACAGTATTGATTTGATAATGAGAAATAGGATCATTGGGAGAAAAACGCCACAAAATTCTTTGATAACTTCTATCTTTAGGATCTACTAAGATCATACGAAACATTTGTTTTATATCGCAAGTAAAAACGTATTTATGTAATCTAAAATTAAGCAGTATATTTACTAGGTCCCTTTGTAGCTTGGGCCCAGTGTATAAAGTATTATTTAAAGAAGGCTTATTAATAGCCGAGGTACTGGCGTCGAAGACAACACGAATGGGTGTGCTAGTGGAATCCCTTTTAAAAACAGCATGGTGTGCAATATAAAAGTAATTCTGTATATCAGACGCAGGAGGTTGAAGAGTAATTTCCATGTGTTTACTTTGTATGTAATCCTGAATTACATCACAATAAGACTTGTAAAAATTTTGATCTCGCGAGAATCGTTTTTCTAGCGATAAAAATCTACGTAAGGCGACAGTAAAGGTATCGCCGAAATCCGGTGCAGTAATTTTAAATGGCAATGAAACCACATATCTACCTGATATATCTCTTTTGGTAGTTTGCAAAAAATAATTTTCACAATATTCATCCGCCGGGGATCTAGTTTTAAGCTCTGGAACTTCCTTAAGTTGCCAAAACTTTTGTAAAGTATTAGTGAGAGTATCGCAATTTGAAAGAGTAGTAGTAAAAAAGGTTTTAGTTACTTTGTTGGAAGGGGTAAAAGTGGTTTTACCCATTAGAGTCCAACCAAATATTGTATTAATGCAAACTGGTTGCTCGGGTCCATTATATAATCGACCGTCTTGTAAAATATAAGGAAAAACATCATTACCTAATAATAAATCAATTTTAGATTTTTCTGAGAATGTTGGATCGGCTAATAATAAATTGGAAGTAAAGGAAAAACTTTCTTTGGAAAAAGAAACAGTTGGTATATCATCACAAATCTTATCCAGAATAATGGCATCTAAATCAATTAAAATATTTGGATTGTGTACAGAGGAAATAACACAATGCACGCCTGATCGGGCAGTAGTGCACATTGAATCTAAACCTTGTAATGATAGAGCAATATTAAATTTAGACAAGGATAATTTATTTGCACAACTTTTAGTTATAAAAGAGGATTGGGCTCCACTGTCAAGTATGGCCTTGACAGTATGCCAATTATTAAAAATATCTTTGACTCGCAACAAAACTGTAGATAGTAAGACCTCGTGATCGTTGAGTAACATTCCCACGGTAGAAGTTTTCGCAACTGTAGGAATAGAATCAGAGTTTTCAGCCGCAAAGTTAATCTGAATATTTGAGTCAGAAGAGCTAGCGGTGTTTGAATTATGACCAGAATTATTAATACCGTGTTTAAAACAAAGCATAGTATGGTGATCTTGACGACACAAACGACATCGTTTTTCTGAATTGCAACGACTCACGGTGTGTGCAGTCGCAAGACAGTTCACGCATGCCTTTTGATTTTTTACAATTTCAAACCTCTGTTTAATTGACTTTGAAGTAAAAACAGGACATCGATAAATAACATGATTTCCTTTGCATAAAAAACACGTATTATTTTGTTGACGATTTAATAAGAAAGCAGATCGATTCCGTAAACTTTGATTATGAGTATTAGTATGATTTTGTGAATTACGGGGGGAGTATGAAAAATGCGAGTTTTGATGTAAAATGGGTTTTGATTTTTGTGGAACTGATTCTAAGGCAATGCATTGTTTTTGCAAGAAAACTTTGATTACGTCATATGTTGGTACGTTATTTGAAGCATATTGCTGCTCAAATGTCTTTCTTGTTGAAGGGTCCAACCTATCAAGTATCATATAAGATAAAATAAAATCCCAACGATCAATATCAAATTTTAAATTTTGCAAAGAAGACAAATTTTTTGAAAAAGTGTCTAATAAATTTCGTAATCCGGTAATATTTTCAGTGGTTAGTCGAGGACAATCCTCAATAGATTTCCAATGAGTAAAAGCTTGTAAACGTTTGTTATTATATCGTTCGACTAACGTATTATAGGCAACCATATAGTTGTCATTTGTAACTAGAATATCTGAAATTAAATTAAAAGGTGGACCTTCCAGTGAAGAAAGTAGATAATTAAACTTTTCAATATTGCTTAAAGTACGATTACTATGTACCAAAGTAGAAAAGGTTTGATTAAAAGTAGGAAAAGTAGTGACTTCTCCTTTAAAAGTAGGTAATTGTATTTTAGGTAAAATAGCATTATCTCGCACATTTCCTTGCTGCCTGCTACGCGGAGAAAAAAGAGGGTGAATTGAATTATCCAAAACGCCATGTTCTTCTAATGGCAATTCAAATAACTCGTAAAATACTGTCTCAATTTCGTGACAGCGTTTAGCAAAATCAATTCCTGTCTTTTCCTCAACTTTCAGTTCGTCAGATTTTGCCGCAAGCAAAGCTAATAAATTGTTATGGTGTTTCTCAAAATCCTTCATTACTTTACTGAGACTTCTATAACGAACTTTAAAAGGATTAAGTGCAGCTATATCCGTTTTGGCTAACACTGCAGCATCAATAAGCAAAGACAATTGTAAAATAGAAGTTTGCCGCAAAGCTTTTGCTTTCAAAACCTTATCGGAGGTTGACATATTAATTTATTTTTAGGTAAATGTACAAAAAATATATGCAGACAATGTAAAAGGCGAGATAAAAGGTGCGTTTTAAATTTTAATATATTTTAATAATACTCAAAATAAAATTTAATGTAATTTTGGAATAACCCCTGTAATTAAATTGCAAGTAACATATGTGCATAGAAAAGGACAACGAACAGCTGTCTCAAACTGTAAATAAAGCAATACTTGTATTTATATATAAAAAAAGAGGCAATTGGCAACGAACAAAAAATATTTTAACACCGTTCGAGATCCCTTTTTTTGCGACCGTGAAACCGGCCAGGATATCACAATAACCTTCGCTTGCTGCAAATATAAATTTAATAAAAAACGCACTTTAGCAGTACTAGTAATGGCGAAAAAATGTAGCAAATTTGTAAATTCGTGCATCGACGAAATTTTATGCAAAATATAGTAAAAATAGCAGTAAATAGTAATAAATTGCAAAATGGCACAGTATAGTACCATGCGATTGTAAAATAAGTAGTATAGAAATAAGTATGTAAGGATAAGTCGGTATAAATTGCATTCAAAATTATTACGTTGCTAAGCCGAAGGTGGTCCGAAACAAAGAAAATCCAAACTTTTGGGTTCAAAAAGTATCTGGCAAAAGAAGGACCAATTAATGGGGCGTTATTAGCCACTCAAAATAAAAAAAAAGACTGTGATTAACATAGGTTGCGCTGGCTTTGTTAACCCTCGCCCAGATCTTCCCGGTCAGGAACCACCACAAGGTCTAGCAACGTTTAGTATCGGTAAAAAATAAGTATTTATGTAATTATGAATATAGAAACAGAATACCTCGACTTACCAGATTTTGGGATTTGCTGGGAAGAATGGACACCTACCAAAACGGCGCAGTACCGTCGAACGTTTATTGGTATCTGGTCCTCTCTCCTTTCCAAAATCGCGCATCGCATCGTACACGAGTACGGTGGGTAGGTACGAGGGACGGTAAAAAGGTAGGAAATGGAAAGTCGAGAATATGTAATTTTAAATGTAAATTAACTAATTAAATTGCAATAAGTAAAACAAAACGCGTAATTTTGAATGCAAGTAGACACCCATAAAGAGGAAAAATATTTATAAGAATTATACTTTAAACTTAAAAATAATATTAATTATAAACCTAAATATATATATAAGCAGCAAACGAGGACAGAACAAGTTTTATTTTAAACAATAAAATACATTACATATTACATGTTCCAATCACGTACCCTGAAAACTTTAATTACTTTCATTTATTTTCTATCCCTATATTTTTTGAGAGTCAGTTTAAGGCGATAATCCCGCGCGATAAATTCTTAGTAAAAAACAAATTGCACTACGCATTTACCAGCAACCCATGCCATGAAATATTCCCACAACAATTAATTTGCCTAAGAATGGACATCAAGGACATTAGAAAAGACAGCCCTTGTGAAATCCAGCTAATTGACGTTAAAAACACCTCCGCCTGCGAAAAAACACTAATTAAGGTATCGAAATCAACCATCAAGCGATTAAGCGATTCTAGCCAATGGATAGCGCTGCTACCCAAACGAGATACTCTCCAACTAAAATGCAACAACCAAGAAGAAGTACAGAAACCAATGGCCGGCACATATCTAATTGACCTGCCTATTGGATGCCGAATATCCACTCAAAAAGAAATAATATTTAATAAAAAACAATCTACCAAATTAAACCAGCCCATATTATTTCCTGACCTGGACACAAATTTGGCTCCACAATTTACCAGTAATACGACACTCCGGTTAGAAGAAATCGAACTGGACGACCTGAAATCAATTCGAAGTAACATTATTGAAAACCAGCAGAAGCTATTATACAATACTATCTCCAATACACCAAGTTTTTGGACTTTGGCAATATATGCACTTTTAATCCTGGGAACCATATTCTACGCCTATAAGAAGATATACCCCAAAGTAATTATTCTTAGAAGAAAAGCCCAGAAGAAAGAAAAAGAAGCTATCGACTTTGCCGATGTCCAACTTCCTCGCTAACCCTTAAAGTTGGATTTTAGGGGGGAGGAATTATATCACCCTTAGTATATCATCACCTTAAAGTATAATATTGCATATTTCATATTTCGCTGAATAAGCATAAGATACCAACAGACAGTTAAGACGCTCATGAGAATCTTCAGTCGGGTTTTGTATTGTCACGCTATAACATATTTACCATATTTTTGTAAACTTAGATTTTAGTTGAAAATAAATTTTTTAAAAAGAAACTTCCCTTGTCTAAGGATTTAATTCGGGTTTCAGTGCGAATTTCGGTTTGACCAGTATAATACAACAATAATTAGCTAAAGTGCGTGAGAACTTCGATTTTTGGACATTTTGTGCGATAAAAATGGCACACGTTAATGAAAACAATGAACTAGTGGACATAATATTAATTTACGAGAAGTGCCAACAAAATGTAGCCGCAGCATGTCATTTTTACGCGTTGTGGTTCCTTTAAGAAATCGTCCTGCTCCGCGGATATTTATAAATTTACTTATTGTGACAATTTTGAACAATTTTTGTAACATCGGGATGCATTTTACCGGTAAGCATGGATTTATTGTGAGTTGCAATAACTATTAAACGCAGTGGTCGAGAATATCAAAAAGTCAGATCTTATAGTTTTTAAATTTTACATTTTTTCTAATGTTAACTTTTTTTACAACTTTTCTATAAGTAAATTATTTTTGGTACAATTACTTATTCTTACGAGTTCTACAACCTGTTCAAATAAATTACTCAACTTTGAGAACACCCTGTATACATTTTGTGTAAATAATAAATTTTACAATCATATACAGTGGCGTATTAAGGGGAAGCTGCCGGGCTGCAGACCTCTTAATACCCCCCCCCCCCCCCCCCCCCGAGCCTAGGAGCTCGAGTCTAAAAGTCTAATTGCAACCTAATTTTTCGTCTCACGCTTGGATTTAAATTTTTAAATAATGTATTCTTTGTTTAGATTACAAAGGTTCTTGTAGGAAACGTTACATTTTTAAACTCTTCCTTCTAAAAGTCCTGTTTTATACAGAGATTAAGGTTTCGGACGCATATCGTTTTACTTATTGATTTATGATGCAATTTTATAGGAATATTTTATAGTATTTTTCTAGTATATACTTGTCTGTTCCGTTTTTCCTTTTTTAGAGCTACATATTTTAAATCAACAAAAATATAACCCAATGCAAAAAAATATTTTTACAACAAAAACAAAAAACAATAATTAGGTATTTATATTTAAAGGAAAAAATTTTAGTTGAAGCATTTTTCACGGAAGAAGTGTGATAATTTATAATATAAAAAATAGTGCGGGAAGAAACGAGAATGATTTACAAACCGGCACTTAAGAAGGAGTATTTCAAAACCTAAGCATTTGCACCAAAACTGCTCTTAGATCTACGCTCCTAAAATACATGATTTCTAAAAAAGTCATCAATTTTGGCGTGGTCAGCGATATTTACTTTATTTTCAATCATGAAAAACCGAGCCCGAAAAAGGCTGGTTAGAGTCATACATACATCTTATATTAAATTGTTGGATTGACACCAATATTCATATTTTTCACAAATATAAAAAATGTTATTTTTTTTAATAAAGGGCCAGCTAGGAATATCAAAAAAAGAGTAAAACAAAACATTTACTAAAACAAATTTAATCCAACCATGCATAGGGGGAGATGTAATAATTTAATTTTCGAAATTTGATAATAGTTAGGTAAATTTTGAACAAACTTTGGGCGTGGTACCGAAAATGTTTCGCCTGCGGCGCTTTTCCGCCTTCTTCACTAGGTACAATATCATGAAATACATGTAGTCCCGACTATCTTTCTCCAGAAAAAAAAAATGTTTTTATTACGCCCACTGAGCCCCCCCCCAAGCATATTTTTTGGCTACGCCACTGATGATATGCATATACTGATTTCAAGCTGTTTAGTATTCCACCTACCAAGCACCAGCAACCAGTCGAAGTAACTTGACAGAAGAGCTGGAAAAGGCGCAGATATATTATTATAATTTACAGAATTATTGTATCTTTTTAAAATAAAATAAGTTGATTCATAAAAAACGTGAGATCCCTAGCAAAAACATGTTTACTGGTTAATATTTGGTTATCCCAGGTAAAATATTTGTCATAGTTGCAAATTGACTTTTCTAACTGTAAAACAGAGTTTACTGATACCTTTTTATTGGTTTTAAAAATTCTTTGCGGTCGATAATAAATATTTTCTTTAATATTTCACAATAGCGAAACACATAATTGTAAAAGTTTTCAAAAGAATTTGTACTTGTTCTAAAGGAAAATGTTGCTGACATATTAAATAAAATTTCTTAGAACATACATTTATTTGATTGAAATACAAAGCCGCCACTCGCGCCCTTTCTACTATAAATATACCTAATATTTAATTCTCCATTATCTAGACAATTTGTAAAATACAAATCGCGATATTAAAGTTCAATAAAGCCCGCGTTTCTATTGGGTTGTATTGGGGCATCTAGGTATTCCAAAGAACGAACCAGTTAAACCACAACAGGCCGGGTATTATATGCACACATACGACGAAATCGCGTTACAAATCTCAAACCGATTCCCGTGGCACAATCGCGGGCAAATTGCTTTTTCCAAGCACGAATCTCGAACAAAAACCGGCAATTTTCGCAGCTGAATTCATATAGATCACGTGATAACATCGTTCTGTGGAAATATTCAATTAAAATACGCGAAATGAACTGAGTCAGGTTTATTGTGGAAGGAAAATAGAAAAATGAAGTTTATTATTTAATTAAGGGTACTTGTTTGGTTGGTTCAGTTTAAGAGCATGTAAAGTGTAAATGCTGTTTTTTTAAATAAGATTTATGATATCATTGAAGAGATAAGTTTGTTTCAAAAACAATATAAAAATTAAAACTTTTTACAAACAGAATGTGTACATGATTACCGACTGATGACAAAATTACGTTTGAAAAATCAAAAAACTTGTTGGTAAAAACGAATAATCCTATATTATTTAAAGTTTTGCAACGACCAGTAGGAGTTGTGGTTAAGTGATACGATTATAGTATTACGATTACACATAATTACCCAATTAATCGTACCATTACAATTACCGATTATCACATTAAATGTCGATAAAAAAAAGGGGAAAATGTACATAATATAATGTTTATTTAATTTTTTCTTGGGGTTAAGTTGGTAAGATAAATTAAAAAATAACCGCGGTTGTGGCTCAGATGTAGAGCTACTGGCATTCGACCGCGGCGACCCGGGTTCGATTCCCGGAGTGGGCGTACGTACAATAAAAAAAGTATGTCCGAAATTTAGTGGATTTAAGAATGCAGGGAAGAGTGTAAAAGGTATCATCTCCCAACCCACCCCATTTACGCCGGTAACCAGGCCGGATGAGATCGGACATCTCGTGGGGTGCGGAAGAAGGTACACACTCCCCATACAATGTCAATAAATGGCAATAAACCAAGGGTTGAGAGCCCTTGGGGGGTGTCGCATGACTGAGAATCGTGGTTCGGAACCCACGTTAAACTATAGGTCCCCTCGGGAATGGCCCTGGCAGCGAACGAAGAGGAAAAAAGCCTAATTCGAAAGAAGGGCAGAACGACAAATTAAAAAATAAAATTTAAAATATAAAGCATTTTTAAAAAACGTATTTCATCACGTCGTTCTTTTATACAGGGGCCGGTAGAGATGTTGCTCCATATCGAAAAAATGTTGATCCTGATTTTTAATTTTTTGAGTACACGGAGCAAACTGGCTTTATTATTACTGATTGTAAAAAATGTTTAGTATTCTGTATACTTATTATGATAAATGGGCTTGTAGCTCTCAGATTTTCTTGCTTGAAGTCTTGCAGATAATTTTCAACAGTAATATACCGATAGAGGAGGCGTCTTATCGGTAATACCCCTGACAAATTTTCACAAAATGTAATTTTTACTTATAATCTGATATGATCCCGAGAGCTCTAGCTCAAGGGTTTTATCTTTGATTATAAGTAAAAATTATATTGAGTGAAAATTTTCTTAGAAAATCTAGTTTCGAGTGAAAAATAACGGTATGAAGATAAGACGCCGCTTCTAGAGGTGTATTTTATTGGATAATTTACTGAACCCGAAATAAAAGCCGTTTGTGATAAAGGAAAATATACAAACACATCATTATGATTTACTTTTAAGTTTATAAACGCGCCACAACTAACAATTAATTAAAAATCCAAGACTAAATCAGACGCGTGGAACGTCAAAAATCAAATTAGCTTGTTGTCATCACGGTTGCCATGAAAACGGTAAGATTTCTTAAGCTCACGTCAAAGCAAAGCACACTGGGTTTAATCTAGCATACTTTTTGTCATAAAACATTTTTTTTTAAATGTCAAAATTAAGTTAAGTTTATGCCCTAAAATCACCTCAAATACTGTTGTGTGTCACTTTTATTTTTTAGGGGTTATAATATTTATTTATTAAACTTGATTTCTTGAAATAAATTACTGTTTGTTTGACAAAAAGCTACAGTGGTCTTATCGAGCTAGCGGTAGGTCTTATCGGGTAAGACCCCATTACCAAGGTGGTCGCTATGAAAATTAGCGTTCTGATTGGTTCTATATATGTGAGGTAAATTATCTATATTTATTTTCTGGTCAATACTAATACAAGCTCTTAATTTTGACTATTTTGAGTATAAGGACTATAGGATTGACGACTTTTTGGTTTTGGTCAACACATTTTTATTAAATTTACACCAGGATGTATTTTCCATAGACTTATCGAAATTTCTTTGGTAAAAGATGATTTAAATAGTTTAGCAATCAGCTTGCATTTTTTTTCCATATTTTTTAAGTATATTAAAGAAAAATTAGACAACAACTTTCTGGACACTGGCGGACACAGATAACAAATTTATTTATTATTAAAGCTACTATTATTATTAAGCTACTATTATTATTAAGGCTACTATGATAAAAAAAATTAATAGTATTACTAACATGAAAATTAACAAAATTTGAAAAGCGCATTTTCTTTTTGAATAAGTATTTTTTTATTCAAAATAATGCGAATGCGATTAGAGCACTTGTTTCCTAACATGGACGCTTTATGGAACGAGTCTTTTAATATACTATTATATGTACGATAATAACGTATGTATTTCTTTAAAAAGCAATAATAGACAATATTATCAGAAACAAGGAGCAGGAACGCAAGTTATCCATACACCCGAGGCTCCTGCATTTTATCTTGGGAATTGTAGTTCTAAAGTGGAAACAACTAATTTACGATTCGGATTCCAAGTTGGGTCCCCAGCCTCTCGTTGTTTTGGAAATGTGCATGCTTAGATACGCGGATAAATATTGTGCGGAATTTGTGAGTGCTATAATGGCAATTTTGTACGTTGAAATGATGTATGTTGATGTAGTTTTGCTGTTAGATGAAAGTAAAAATGTGTTTATTTGAAATCTGAAAAGCTAAATTCAAATTAAAAATATTGAAAATTAAGAATTGTTTTTTCTATTGGGAAACTAAATTTTTTTTATTAAATCAAAATGTTTACACTTTCCAACCTGTATAGTTCAGATTTAGAAAGTTTTTAAAAATCCATTACTAAACATGGCCAGGATTCGGGCCAAGAGAACGCAATGTTTTTGGTCTAATTTAACGTATATGGATAAGTTTCCATGGAGCTGGTAACCTTGAAAAAGAAATTAGAAATAGTCGGATACGCCTTATTCAATTTTTCTATGCTTGATTAAGAGACTTAAAAAACAAATGTCTAAATTCACAAAAACTACTGCAAGAATTTTACTTAAATTACAAAATAAATAGGTTCTTGGGAATAAATAAAAAACATGAAGTCTTCCTCCACTGGTTTAATAAGGTAATAAAATTAAAATATGGTAGACATTCTACATGTTTCGGGTGTAGAAACACCCATCATCAGGAATGAGATACAAAGAGAAAAAATAGTTATATTAAATGAGAGGAACAAAATTAAATGGTAGTGAACATCGATGGAGCCCTCCTGGAGCCATGAAAGATAAACTAATATGAAATGAGTTAATGATTAAAGAATGGGATACTTAATTCTTAACACTGACCATGGGCAACAGGTAACAGTGATAAGAGGGGCCGGTCTGGGCAAAGAGATAGATATAAGAAAAATGGAGACTCACAGGTCAAGAACTTTCATCCCGGAAACCAAGGGGAGAAAGAAAGGTTGTTTATTTAACCTTTTTTATAGAAAAATTATTAAGAAAGTAACTAATTGTTTCACTGTATATTGTATGAATCTTAGTCCATAACTACAATGCCAGTCCGTTTCGGACTTGTCCGCCAATTTCCCCCTGTAGTTATGGACTAAGATTCATATAATATACAGTGAAACAATTAGTTACTTTCTTAATAATTTTTCTATAAAAAAGGTTAAATAAACAACCTTTCTTTCTCCCCTTGGTTTCCGGGTTGAAAGTTCTTGACCTGTGAGTCTCCATTTTTCTTATATCTTTCTCTTTGCCCAGACCGGCCCCTCTTATCACTGTTACCTGTTGCCCATGGTCAGTGTTAAGAATTAAGTATCCCATTCTTTAATCATTAACTCATTTCATATTAGTTTATCTTTCATGGCTCCAGGAGGGCTCCATCGATGTTCACTACCATTTAATTTTGTTCCTCTCATTTAATATAACTATTTTTTCTCTTTGTATCTCATTCCTGATGATGGGTGTTTCTACACCCGAAACATGTAGAATGTCTACCATATTTTAATTTTATTACCTTATTAAACCAGTGGAGGAAGACTTCATGTTTTTTATTTATTCCCATAAATTAACTCCACTTTAAGAATGGACTTCTTCTTCAAAATAGGTTCTTGTTAACTTATGATTATTTTAAGTAAATAAATTAACCTTGAACTAAAATAGTTGTATACAGGGTGATTCCTAGGTTGATACTTCTTTGTTAGCTGCGTATAGAAGGCATTAAAATAAACAACATTTTCAAATACCTTTTTTTTAAACCCAAAAATAAAGTGCTTACATTTATTTATTACACTACAAATCAAATACGGTTCTGCCTAACTTACCCGTTGAATAACATTAGGAAAACTTCTGGGTGCAGAGAAGAAATATCCGCACTTTTACGACACTCACAATAAGTAAGCACCATAATTAGTTCATTGTTTTCAAATTTTACCATTTCACCAATTAATTTGCTTCAGAAAACCACATCGCGCCGCGAATTGCCAAAATAAATAACTAACGACCGATCCGTAAAATGCATGACTCACATACAAAAAACGGAGAAAAACAATATAAAGTAAAGGGCTACGTTTTGATTACCAGGCCCGCACGTAGATTTTTTATTTCTGTAACTCGGCTATTTTTAAGTTTTTGAAAAAAGGTATTTGAAAAAGTTGTTTATTTTAATCCCTTCTATACACAGCTAAAAAAGAAGTGTCAACTTAGGAATCACCCTGTACAATTTACGCTCTTTTTTATTAACAGAACCGATTATTATTGTAAAAAAATGCAAAATAAGCAAGAATAGTTTATTCTAAGACGACAAAACATTTAAGACTAATCCGTTAAATATCTCCTTATGCAAGCAAGCTCTAAATGCCCGGGGACGATCTGTAACTTATCTCTGTACTTTGTAAAGTGGTCGTGGATAATTTATGCCCAAAATCCTCACTGGAGGCGATCCAACCTTTGTTGTCACGGAAACGTACATATTAAGATATGCTTGCAGAAGTGTCATGTGTAACTTCCTCTGGTGAATGATGATGCTGCAGAGGTCATCTATAGGATTATGCTAGAAATACAGAGTGCATGATAAGAATATTATATGTATGTGATGTTTTTGAGTTACTGTTAATGTAAAAAAGGATGCATTTCGAATTTAGGCGCAAATTTACTTGATTTGAGTACCAGAATTCAAAAGTGTTCCGTTTAAAAAAAGTAATATATTTTTCATTCCTCGCTTTTGCGCCACCAATAACGTTTAGATTTAGGTTATTTGGTAGTATTCAGCTTTTGTATTAAAAGTTTATATTAGTTATAACCACAACAATATAAATTGAAAAATACATAAGTTGATAGCATCAGTCGTTTTTTAGGAAATGAAAGAGAGAGAAATACGGTTTAAAGACTACCTTTTTTAATTCTTTAAAAATTTAAAAAAATACATTTATATTGTTAACTTGCGATAAAATTTTAAAGCTTCTTATTATTGCTCTTGAAATATTCTTCTTCTTCTTCGAGTACCGTGTCCGTTACCGAACGTTGGCTACCATTCTGGCTATCATGACCTTATTGGCTGCTGCACGAAATAGGGATGTGGTGGACTTCTGAAACCAATCTCGGAGGTTCTTTAACCAGGATGTTCTTCTTCGGCCTGGTCTTCTTCTTCCTACGATTTTGCCTTGCATTATAAGGTGAAGGATTCCGTATCTTTCTGGATGTCGCATCACATGCGCAAAATATTCCAATTTACGTATCTTAATTGTCTTCGTTATTTCCGTATCCTTGCCCATGCGTAGTAAAACGTCCTCATTTCGGACCTTGTCGACCCAGCTAATGCGTAGTATTCTACGGTATACCCACATCTCGAAGGCTTCGAGCTTCTTTAGTAGTGTGTCTGTCAATGTCCAACCTTCGAATCCATACAGCAGTATTGGGAATATGTAGCACTTTACCAGTCTAATCTTCAGTTTGTTGCCAATACTCCGACCGCAAAGTACCTTTTTCATTTTAAAGAACGCATCTCTGGCCTTCTCTATACGGATTCTGACCTCTTTGCTCATATCCCAGTTGTCGTTTATATTGCATCCGAGATAGGTGATATTGTTGACCCTTTCAAGTGGAGTTCTATATGCTGTAATAACTGTTTGATGCACAGGTACTTTGCTGACTATCATGTATTTAGTCTTCTTGGTGTTAAGCTTTAGTCCATATTCCTCACAGACGTCGGTTACACTGTCGATTAGGCTCTGTAGATCTTCTTGACTACTGGCAAGCAGCACTGTATCATCCGCGTATCTTATGTTATTTGTGTTTACGCCATTAACCTTGACTCCACTATCAATGTTTTCTAGTGCTTTCCTGAAGATGAACTCTGAGTACAAATTAAAAAGAAGTGGCGACAATATGCACCCTTGCCGGACCCCTCTTCGTATCTCTACATCCTCAGAGACATTCTGGGCCACCCTGACATTAGCTCTTTGACGCCAGTAGAGGTTTTTGATGATGCGTAGGTCTTTGTCATCAATACCTACTTGCTGGATAATCTCAATCATCTTATCGTGTCGCACTCTATCGAAGGCCTTTTCAAAATCTATGAAGCACATATACACGGAATGGCTAATGTCTCTACATCTCTGCACGAGGACCTGTATACTGAACAGTGCTTCTCTCGTTCCTAGGTTATTACGGAATCCAAATTGTGTGTCGCTCATCTCGTCCTCAATCCTATTATACATTCTGGAGTGTATTATTCGCAGAAAGATTTTTAGTGCGTGGCTCATTAGGCTAATGGTGCGGTATTCACTGCATCTTTTTGCATTAAGTTTCTTTGGGAGCGTTACAAAGGTGGACCTAAGCCAATCTTCCGGTATCTCTCCAGTGTCCTATATTTTGTTGAAAAGCAAAAGAAGAGATTGTTTGCCGTTCGTTTCCAGGAGTTTAATGATCTCTATAGGTGTCTCGTCTGGGCCTGCTGCTTTCCTGGTTTTCGCTAGTTTTATAGCCCTTTCTATCTCATTTAAAGTTATCGGCGGTCCTGATGTACTATCTTGGGTTTCGTTTTCAGATCTCTCGTCGTTGAAAAGTTCTTCTATGTACTCCTTCCACCTCTTTAGCTTGTCTTCATCGTTTAGAATAAGTTTATCACCCTTATCTACAAGGTTGTTTGTTGTTTTGTTCTTTTGTTGTGGAGCCCGGCTACTTCTCTCACTTTCCTGTACATATTAAACGTGTCGTGTTTTCTTTGCAGTTCCTCTATTTCAGCACATCTGTCTTCATACCACGCCTCTTTACTTTAATATTACTAACCAATAAAATTTTCAAAAACATACACTACCAATTCATAAATACTTTTTAATAACGCTCCTCAAAAACATTTTTATGATTCCCTTTTATGAAGCTTAAAAGAACTGAAACGAACACTATCAAACTATTAAATTATATGTTCATGTCGGTTCATGTTTCACAAAACTGCATTTAAAGATTTAATTTAGAGCAGAGCGTACTTTCGTAATTGTTTTTCCAATTTCAGAAGTTTCTCAGCGGAAACAAAGGTTTCCACGTAGTTTTTTCTTTGAGGTGAAAATAGAGTTGGATCAATTTCCGGGTTATTTATAAGTAACGTCTGGTCATTTTTGGAAAAATAATAACTTTTAAAATTTAATTTAAAATGAAGGGTCTATCATTGCTGGTATGTATTTTCTATATTCGCGCCTTGCATGTATTACATCTAAAGGATTTCCATACTTGTTTTTTTTTCGTAATATAACTTATTGAAAAAATATTTTTGAAGGTTTCGCCACAGATAAAAAAAATCAAAAATTTTAATTAATCCCTCTGCGTGAAACAAGAATCCTGTATAAAATATTGGCGGTGACTTTTATATATATATATATATAGGTATATTAAATGTTGTCTACTCCCACATGGAAATTTCCTGTTTCGTTTATACGAAAGTGATTGGAAAAGGGGGCTATTCCGGTTAACTGAACGGATATAATTTCATATCCATTCTAGTTACGATAACCTTGGTTGTTTTTTTTTCCATGGAAATATTGGTTCACCGCGATATTTTCTAATATATTTTGAACGGGGATCCAACCCCAAAACCCTCTAAAATTTTTATTATACGCAACAGCGTACCACCATGCATAAGCAGCTTTGAGTTTTCCTTTGTTTCGTCGGATCCTAGCTCTACTGATGAGCCATGATATGGCGAAACGCGTCTAGGGACGGATCTGTTCGGGTCTATTCGAAGTGAAAGGAAAATCTTATTTGTTATTTTTTTAATTGTTTTTTATTATCTTTCTCACAAGATCACGGCCATCAAAGAAGACAAGTTATGATTAAAAAAAAAAAATTTAGTATAAAGTTCGGAAATGGATTCGTAAAAAAATATACTGTACAACTCGACTGGATTGTCCATATTGCGCTTGGAAGTTTGAGCACTCCGCCTACGGAGTAGTAGGGATAGAAGAGGGGTTCACCATCCACCATTTACACCAAGGCCTCTGCGCATGCCCAGACAGTGCGCAGACGTGTGTCATATGTCATACGTCATCTGTCATGTCACACTCTTGGGCGTGGGCTATTTGGGCATTAACTACTTGGGCGTCAGCTACTTTGGCATTAGCTACTTGGGCGTTAGCTACTTGGACAATAGTATTCATTATAGGCCACGTGTTTAGGATGACGTCATATTATGTTTAGGAAAAGATGGCGGCTGTCACCTGTCAATTAAGATATGTCAAGACCACCTGTCACTTGTCAAATGTTAAAATTGAAATCTAACACGTGGGTCGTGTTCAGGGTGACGTCATAAGTCGTTTAGAGAAAACCCAAAGTCGATCGGCTAGCTGGTTCGAGAGATATAGTGTTTTGCGATTAGGGCCCTTATGGCTAAAGGTGAAATGGGGAAATTTGGCAAACGGGTATAAGATGAGTATACCTATCAGCTAGCGAAGAAATATTTCAAATATCTCAATTAATAACAGAGCTAGATGCATTAAACCATTAGGGCCTTAACACGATAAAGTCGTGCAAAGCACTGGCAATGCTTATTTCTTAGTAGGAATATACTTCGTATAATACGGTATCGTTAAGATTGCGTCATCTCCATTTCCTATATGAGACCAAGGTCAACTGCAGATCAGCTAAATGAACAGTGGAACAGCTAAATGAGCAGTTAAATGAACAGTGGAACAGCTAAATGAACAGCTAAATGAACAGTGGAACAGCTAAATGAACAGTGGAACAGCTAAATGAACAGTGGAACAGTTAAATGAACAGCAGTTAAACGGATCAACAGCACATCGGGTCAAGGCGCGTTCTTCCTATGATAGCAGGAAAGGGGGGAAGAGGAGGAGGAGGAAAATCAATGATAGACGATAATTTCAGTAAAAACCTTTATTTCCCACTAATATTTCAATAACTAATATATAACCTAATTAATATCTAACCTATTTAATATCTAAACTAATTATTTAAGAACAGTGACGTCACAAAAGATTGATTAAAGTATATTTAAACTTTTCGAACAGTTCCCACTAATGGTGAGTACTTTATAAGCTTATCATGAATAATAAGACAGTATGCGGTAGTATTTGCTGGAACATTTTCTTTCGTTTCAAACTCCAACCTGACATCAATAATCCCCGAATTTAATATTTCATTTTGTCGGGAACAATCAATCACAATTAGAGGAGCATTTGTTAAAAAGTCTTTTGGAGAGAACAGTGGTTCATTTTCTTTTTCGTAAAAACATTCTTGGAACTCTGAGTACATTTCATACAAAGAAGCAATTTGACCTTTAGAAACATCTAAATTTAAATTATCATACGGATACATTTCAGAATTTAAATAAAGTTTAACATTAAATACATTACAATGATCAAACAAACTACAGTTTTTAGCTATCTTATCCTTTCTGTCGGTTGAAAATCCTAAAATTACCCATCTGGGACGTTCTACTTGAATAGCATTCTTTATAGTCCAGGTATGCTGTTTAGCCGTTTGTAATGTAGGATATTCAGCTAGCTCCCAACTTCTAAAGCCGACATCTAATTCGGTGCCAGTTTCAATAATCTTTAGTAGATCCAATCGTTCCATATCAGATACCGAAATATGAGGCAGCTTCCAAACAATTTTATCTATTGTAACCCCCATATTCTCGGCTGCGTTAGAGTTGATAATTGCATTTTTATCAGTATGACTTCTTAATAAGACCAATTCATGCTTCACATTTATTAATATCTTCTGAAAATCCTCTGCAAATCCCAAAATCGTGCGTAGCGGTACACAAACATTAAATGAGCCGGTAGTTCTATCAACCACATCGCAAGTAAAATTATCATCAATGCTCCATCCGGCGTTCTTGTATTTCTTAAGTTCGTTTGCATTATACGAAACATATCCCTTCATTGAGGTGGTTATTCCAGGATTACGTACTGAATCCAGGATTCTACCCCCAAGCTCAAATCGGATTTCTTCAAACAAGTGACAAAAGAAATTGTTTACAAATTTTGCTGTAGTTGAAACAGTTGAATCGTCTTGTTTTAAGAGTCTTCCTTCCAGATATATATGACTAGCATAAGGCAATGTGTATATATCAGTTTGCTGAACAGGAATTCTTATTTCATCATTGTTGTTAAACGAGTTGGAATAAGGCAGATGACTGTGTCTTTCAATTTTTACTATTGAATTGTCAAAGACAAGAGATTCAGATACGTTTAGTATACTCATTATGTATTCCCTTTAGGGTATATCCTAATGATTTGAGATACTTGCTATTATCAGCTGACAATTTTTTAACTTCCTTAGAGGACTTCAAAAGCTGTTCGAAATTAATAAGTTTGTGACAATTATATTTCACAACCATTCTCTACAACGTATACTAAACTACTAAAAACATGTGCTTGTAACAAGTCTTATATAACTTTCTTTAAATGAAGCCTGATCGTAATGACTTCACCTCTAAGGTTTATTGCATCACCATCCTGATCAACAAGCTTTAATTCAATATTACTTATTAATCTGGTGTTAATTGGCATATAAATTACGTTTTGAGGAATTTCGATTATTTTAAATCCTGCGGGGACAGAGGGCGAAAATTCATGGATTGTATGAACTAGATTACTATTGTGATATGCTCCAGTAACAATATTACACTCTACTTTAATAACATTTACTTTAAGGATATTTACAGGTGTAGGAGATACATGTTTAGTACCAGCCTGCAGTTTCATATTGCGAAATCCTAACAAGTCTCCAATTGAACCCTTCTTGGAGAAATCTACGGTATGAGTACATTTAAGCTCACATTTTAGCGTGCTCGTATTTCCATTAAGGATTAGACCGCAATTAAAATCTGGGTCGATATTATTCTGCTGCTCAATTGCTTCTTGTAGGTAGTCATTTAGAGCTGATATTTCATACGATCCGACTGGAATTTCAAGTACAACATCACCCACATAAAATTTATTGTTATTTTCGTCTATATTGGGGATGGCGTTAAAAGTCTCCAAACTAATAAGTCCCATCACATAATCACTGTTATTATTTCTCAGATCCAATGGAGGGGAATAATAAGCTTTTAAGACAGAACTATTACCACTTAAGCAAAAGGTACTCATCTCGAAGGATTTTAGAGACAACTAATTCATTAACTTAGTTGTTATGATATTTATAAGGTGTAATGTAAAGCCCCAATCCACTCTTGTATTTCTTTAAATACAGACCACTGCCACTTTTTCCCAAAGCTATAGACTCCATAGTTTCGTTGTGCCTTTTGTCTTCCTCTAACTTTTGTTAAGCACTTTTTGCATCGTTAACAGCTTTTGCAATACCAGCAGCACCACCACTTAATGCTCCCAATGCGCTAAGGCCGGCAAAAAGAGGAATCAAAGGTAGGAATCCTCCTGTTTTTGGGATCGGAATTACTCCTGTAGGAAGTACTTTTTCAACTCCTGCGAATGATTTTAAAGCCACTTGTGCTGCCGACAAAAGATCTTGGGGTTTTTCCTTAATAATAGCCTCTCGCGCTCTGTTTAGAGCGGATATAAAGGGAATCCTCTTGCCCCTTTTAGTAATCCGTTTTTTTACAACTTTATTCTTAAACTTCTGCATTGTAGACCAGTCAGTACAACAACCTTAGTAACACTAATGCTGTGGTATTAATGCGAATGTATATATGAACGTTAGTTAGGTATACTGTTCAGTTATCTAGTAGCAGTTGTGGAATCAACAGCTATTTTTACTGTTCATTTTGCTGTTAAAATGCCATCAAGTCTTGCCGGTTTGGACCCTGATGTTCAAAAAAGAATAAAGGACGCTGCTAAAAGTATTAGAAAGAAATATCTGCAACTTAAAGCAGAACGAGAGGGAGAAAATGATAATCAGCAGATGGAAGATGAGGAGGAGCTTAAGAATGCACGTACGGTTCAAACTGATCCTAAAATCATTAAACTTATTGATAAGCATTCTCAAACCGTTAAAGATTTATATAAATCACTAAAAGAAAACCGTTACGAAAGTGCTCGTGCATTGGAAACTTCATATCGTCCTCTGGCTAAAATGTTAACCAAGACAATTGAAAAATCTACTTCAGGCAAGCTGTTCACGCCTTTCAAAACCCATGCTTCACTAAAAAGACCAAAGAGTGAAATCAAACACTCTTCAACATTGGTTAAGAAACCTCGATATCCTTTAAATTTTAATACTCCTAATAAGAAAAAAGATCGCCACGATGAACAAAGACAGGAAGAAGAAGAAGATCATGATGATAATATGGAGATAGAAACTATTGAGATACCAGATAATGAATCATTTAATCAAACAATTAACTTTGATAATGACGATGCAAACACTACCATGTTTGAGTATAATCCTCGCGAAAGCTTTTTTTACGACGATGACTTTAGACTTGATCCTAATACCCAGCCAATTCAAGCCGATGCAATTCCTGAAGAATCGTTTGAAGAATACATGGAACAGTATGATGAACTACCTCGAGAATATATGAGAGGGCTAATACGTGATACGGATAATCAGTATGATCGTACTTATCTGAGGCATGATTATGAGACGGATCATTTGTATTTTGGTGATTCCGAACTTGAATTTAAAGGACCAGATATTGTTATCAAGGGACAAAATTTCAAAGGAACTCCTGGTCTTTATGAGCTTATGTTTAAAACTGTTCCTTTAAGGAATAAATTTACTGCTTTAGACGAGCGAGTCTTTGCAAAAATAATTTTACTAACAAATGCTCATAAAAGAAATTTCAATCCTGATATGCAAATAGCAGGAAATAAGGGTGCGAAATATACGCATATAATAAAGCCTCTCCTTGAAAAGGTTCGAGAAGACAGCGATGCTAGTCAAAAGGAAAGAGATAAGCAGTTGCGAATTGTTCGGAAACAGCAATATCAAGGACATGGATTCAACCAACAGTCCCCGAGTCGTTCCAATAACAACACTTCTGATACTTTTAAAGAATATTCCAATAATAAAACTGATTACGTGTATTGGGACGATCCAAATGAACTAGTTGATCGGCTTAGAAAAATATTAGCAAGTTCTGAAGTAGGTAATAATTCACACATTAACGAAATAATCAGTATAGAGGAAGAGTTGAGAGAGGCTGGAATAATAGAATAAATATATTGGATGTATGAAAATGTTATTAGTTTTAATATGACTATCGATAAATTCGGTCGTAATCTGGCCCATCCGTATCACTTGTCTAGGAAGCTAAAGAAGAGTCCAGAAGTGGTACGAGAAGTACAAACAAAGCAGTTGTATGGTTTTATGCATATGACTCTGTCTGGTAGCGTCGATTCATCGGGTAATTGTATGATTCATGGCCAGCCATTTTACAAATTTCCTCTCAAAAGTGGAACTATTGAATATGTAAATGTTCATCCTCAAGATGTACGCACTACAATCAACAAGCAACCATATACGATGTTACTGCTTAAGAAACTCAAATTTTCTGATAAAATATCATTTTCAACCAAATCAAATTCTACCGTGCTGTTTGTAGAATTTTTAATAAAGTATCCAATTGAATAATTAAAAATATTATTAGTTAGTATAATAATTCTTATTTACTTCCTCTTCCTCTCACCACTTAACTATTGTAGAGGGGAGGAATAGGGTTTAAAAGTGACTGATAGCGATTCATTAACGTTCACTTTTATTAGAAACGCCTAACAATCATGGCATTAAAACTAACGACAGAAAATTGGCAGAACAGTTTTTTACGAGCTGTTAGAAAAATTGAAAATGATTTTAATAAAGAAATTAATTTAAATACAAAGTCTGTTATGGCAAGTAGTTCATCTTGGGCTATATATTATAATGAAAAAATAATGTATTATACACAAGGTGCAAAGTTGTGTAAAGATTATTACGAAGGAAAAGATTTGCTCAAATTATTAGAAGGACTTTTAGATAATGAGTTTTTTAAGCAGATGATATATTTAAAAAAATTTGTGCCTGAGGATCAAACGGATGCGTTGGAGCTAATTCGTTGAGCAGAATGTAGCATTGAGAATTTTGGTGAATACAGTAAAAATGGCATTGATAATTCGGACGAGGACAGTGATTAAATATGACCGATTATTCTTAAATAAGTAGTTTAGATATTAATTAGGTTAGATATTAATTAGGTTATATATAGGTTAGATATTAATTAGGTTATATATTAGTTATTGTAATATTAGTGGGAAATAAAGGTTTTTACTGAAATTATCGTCTATCATTGATTTTCCTCCTCCTCCTCTTCCCCCCTTTCCTGCTATCATAGGAAGAACGCGCCTTGACCCGATGTGCTGTTGATCCGTTTAACTGCTGTTCATTTAACTGTTCCACTGTTCATTTAGCTGTTCCACTGTTAATTTAGCTGTTCCACTGTTCATTTAGCTGTTCATTTAGCTGTTCCACTGTTCATTTAGCTGTTCATTTAGCTGTTCCACTGTTCATTTAACTGTTCATTTAGCTGATCTGCAGTTGACCTTGGTCTCATATAGGAAATGGAGATGACGCAATCTTAACGATACCGTATTATACGAAGTATATTCCTACTAAGAAATAAGCATTGCCAGTGCTTTGCACGACTTTATCGTGTTAAGGCCCTAATGGTTTAATGCATCTAGCTCTGTTATTAATTGAGATATTTAAAAAATTCCTTCACTTCTAGATAGGTCCTATATACCTCTGCCTATAACCAGAATTTCTGCACTCCACTTCGAGGCATAAGGACACTAATCGCAAAAAACTATATCTTCCGAACCAGTTGACCGATCGACTTTGGGTTTTCTCTAAACGACTTATGACGTCACCCTGAATACATTTCACGTGTTAGATTTTAATTTTAGCATTTGACAAGTGACAGGTGGTCTTGACATATCTTAATTGACAGGTGGCAGCCGCCATCTTTTCCTAAACATAATATGACGTCATCCTGAACACGTGTCTAATAAGGAATACTATTGCCCAAGTAGCTAACGCTCAAGTAGCTAACGCTCAAGTAGCTAACGCCCAAGTAGCTAATGCCCAAATAGCCCACGCTCAAGAGTGTGACATGACAGATGACGTATGACATATGACACACGCCTGCGCACTGCCTGGGCATGCGCAGAGGCTTTGGTGTAAATGGTGGATGGTGAACCCCTCTTCTATCCCTACTCGGAGTCGTGCTTAATTTACTTCCTCGTGTGATATGGATATCACATCCATTTTTGCTGTACAAACTACTATTGCCACAAACCTAATTAATTCCTAGTATAGTATTTGTTTTTGCAGAAATATATTTAAAACATATGACTATAACGTTTTAGGACTATTATCTATCTAAATATTTCAATTCATTAATATAGATAGCCCATCTTTGGAAATTATTTTCTCTTAATAAAAACCTTAAATTAAAACTGGTCTACAACATTTAAGACAAATAATTCAGTATTACCAAATTTGTTCTTGATTCATCAAATATCACCGGTAATATATTGCCGAACGCCAGCAACTATTTTTGATCATATACATATAGGATTTAAATATTCCCCTTCAGTTTAATAGATAAAGTAGTAGGTATGTACCTATACCAACGCGTGAAAATATTAAATATTGGACGCTTCTAAAATTATCTTTATTGATGGTAAAATAATATTAAATTTACAATAAAAACATTGTTTATTGATTTTGTAATGAATATTTTATGCAATTTAAATAACAAAAAACATTTTTATTTTTCTAATATATTATTTTTACCCCGATCAAAAAGGAATAAAAGGTTCTTTTGTTTGTCCAATACTTCGTTTTATTTAAATTAACATTTTAAATAAACTTGTTTACTTGTTTTTTTTTTTATTAGAAATGTTATTTATTCGTAATAATGCTGCAATAATTTGAAACATAATATTATCTTTTTTTTTAAATTCTGTAACGCCATTCCCTACGGTTTAAATAAATCAAGGATTCTCGTGTAAACTCTCGACGAGTAAACACCTGCCTGAGTTGTTCCCGATTTTTAACTAAATACAGTGATTACGAGTATATGGAGATGGTTTTTCTTTGAAGTGGAACTGAAGCAGAAGTCAATTCCAACTTAGAAGCAAAAATACCCACCAAAATTGGTTTTGTTGTGCCAAAGAAGCCGCATCTAAAGTACTTGTTAATTTAACATAATCAGCGTACACCACGTATCCTTTTTTATCAGTGGTAAGAAACCAAAAAACTGCAAGGTCAAGCATCGCACCGAGTACACGGTTCCAACCGGCCGGTGTCCACGCTGCTTGGCGCCTAAACACAGGCAACCAACAACACGCAGCGATGATTACCGGACTATCGAACTTCATAGACACCTAAACTAATACTATGAGCGATAACAAAAACGCTGCTTCTGACTACAAAAGCAGCCAAAACATCCCAGAAAGTAATTTAACAGCCCCCCACAACACTGTCTTACAAGAAAATAGCCAAAATCAAACTAATGCAACCTCTTATTTGACCGCCGCAAAATCGGTACCTAAACCAGTTTTTCCCAAAAAAGATCAAGCTATCGTCTTTCATGCTGAGGAATGCCTTAAATTGTATGATTATGTAAAATCAATAGGAGACATTATAGGCCCTAAAAACATCACTTTTGCATCTCGAATCTCAAACAATAGAATATGCATATATCTATCAAACAAAAATCTGGTTGATCAACTTATCAGGACACACCCCGTCATCACAGTAGGAAATTTCCAACTAAACATACGAAGATTAGTTTCCCCAACTAAAAGAATCGTAATTTCAAATATCAGCCCATCTATTCCACATGATACTGCAGAAACGGCCATCAAAGGTCTAGGCCTTAATTTAGCATCTCCTGTCTCGTTCCTAAAAGCAGGCATCCCCACTGATGAATACAGCCATATACTTAGCTTTAGAAGACAAGTCTTTGTCTTTCCTCCAACAGACGTTTTTGAGTTACAAACATCTCTAGTAATTCCTTATGATGGAAATGAGCACAGAATTTTTCTTTCCACGGATAAAATGGAATGTTTTATCTGTAAACAAACTGGACATATCGCAAATAATTGCTTAAACCCACCTTCAGCCACATTATAAATAGATAATCACTCAACGCAAGCCACCAGTGACGCTAACACCTTTAGCATAGAAGTTCAGCCAGATGAATCTCTAACTGTCAATATACATTCACAAAAAAGACAGCTTTCAGATACTTTAACAACAAGCGAAAACTCTACCCCTCAAGATTAAGCCTCAAACTTGACCTTCCCGGGAGTCTCAAACATGCCACCACCCACAAGCATTCCTAAGCAACAAAATCCTCCCAAACCAACTAAGAAAAAGCGAAAAACTGAACCTAGCTCAGAACGTCTACTTTCAGAAAACACTAAAACTATAATAAAAGAGAGATATCAAACCACCCCTAAAAAATTTATTCTTCCAGCTGACCATTTTATTGCTTTCTTGGAAAACACCTATGATAACAACAACCCTTACCAAGAAGCTTTACAATTCACAAATGATGTTAAATCTCTTCTGTCCAATATGTATGATATCTATCTGATTTTTAAATGAAAGGTCCATTAAAAACAGATTTACTCGACTAACCAAAAAAATTAAAACACATCTTGCTACTGATGAACTAGAAACAAGAAGCATTTCAAGCGTTTTTTCACAATCCTCTATAGATCTAAGTGAAGAAGACATACATTTAGACAGCACTCAACAGTCACAAGAGTCTGCAAACTAAAAATTAAATTCAACCTGATACAATGGAATTGCGACGGATTCTATCCTCGCATACATCGTATACAACAGCTAATTTCCGATTATCTACCTGACATAATCTGCTTCCAAGAAACAAACTTTAAAGATCAACATAAGAAAGCTTTGAAAAATTTTGAAGGCTACCATCAACTCAGAACTGAATATGCTCGAGCTAGTGGAGGAACGTCAATATTTGTATCCACCAATCTTTTTTCTCAGAAGCTTCCAATTACTACCGATCTGGAAGCTATAGCTGTAAATGTTTGGTGCCCGAACAAAATTACAATCTGCAACGTCTACATTCCACCTAATCATAATCTAACAGAAATACAAATCCAAAACCTCGTAAGACAATTACCCAATCCATTTATTCTAGTAGGTGACTTTAATGCGCATAACACAATGTGGGGATCTGAACAAACATTTGGAAGAGGAAAAGTCATGGAGAAGACAATAAATACTACCAACCTTTGTCTCTTGAATACAGGAAACAACACTCACTTTAACATAGCATCGGGAACATTTTCATCCATCGACCTTAGCTTCAGTGATCCCAGAACAGCAACCACACTTAACTGGCAAGTATTGGACAGTTTGTATGACAGCAACCACTATCCCATAATTATTTCAAACAATGTACCCAAAGCATACAATACTGTACGCAAATGGAAACTTGCTCACGCCGAGTGGGTCAGCTTTAGTTCTTGTATCAAAACTCAAACAGATCCACTAGAACTAGATGACAATATCGATCAAGCCACAGATCAGTTAGTCAAATGCATAACATCAGCCGCCGAGAAATATCTCGGTACACATGAAATAAACTTAACAAGAAAAGTCGTCCCGTGGTGGAATGCGGCTTGCAAAACTGCTGTACAAGACTGCAAAAAGGCCCTAAATAAATATCGCAGAACGCGAGCTCAAGATGACCTAATTTGTTTCAAAAAGCTAAAAGCTAAGTCCAGACGCGTACTTAAAGAGAGCAAACAACTATCCTGGTGCAAGTATGTGAACACAATAACAGTTGAGACACCTCCTACCCAAGTTTGGACTAAAATCAAGCAAATGCAAGGACATAATACAAACTCAAAAATATCTGCTATTAAACGAGATGACGAAATTATTACTGACAGCCAAACTATGGTCAACATACTTGCAGAACATTTCCGAAAGAAAGCAAAAAATAACAACAATCCTCAAATAATGCACACAATTCAACCAAAAGTACTACCACACTCTGACTCACTTAATCTCCCATTCACACAGCAAGAACTCATCCATGCTCTTTCTACTCTACTCGGCTGCAGGACCAGACAATATTCCTTTTATCTTTCTCAAGAACCTCTCTACTTCAAGCTTAGACAAACTCTTAGAATTTTACAATAAAATATGGTCTAGGCAAAAATTTCCAACTTTATGGAACCAAACCATTATACTACCTTTTAAGAAAAATAGTGCAACTACACCTGATATAAATTCATTCCGACCCATATCACTAACATGCACAATGTGTAAATTACTGGAAAAGATGATAAACAAACGCCTACTTTGGAACCTGGAATATAACAACTTATTAAATCAAAATCAATCAGGATTTAGACCTCATCGAAACACTGTTGACAATCTAGTAGTTTTACAAACTGAAATCGCTAATGCTTTCTCTGCAAAACGAGACGTCGTTGCTGTGATATTCGATATAGAAAGTGCATTCGACACAGCTTGGAAGCCAATAATTTACGACAAGTTAAAAGAAATTAACCTAACCGGCAATATATTAAAATTTATACAAAACTTACTTTGTAATAGAACTGCCAGAGTGTCTGCTAATGGAAAAATATTCCACCATATTTCTCTAGAAGATGGAGTTCCACAAGGAGCAGTTCTTAGCACCACTTTATTTAACCTAATCATTAATGACATTTGCGACGGGATTCGGTCGCCAGTCAAATATGCCCTTTATGCAGATGACCTAATTCTCTACTGCACAGGCAGAAATCCTTCAACTACATGTACCCTACTTCAAAATGCAGTGAATGATCTATTTAACTGGTCAGAGAAAACAGGATTTAGATTTTCGACCTCAAAATCTAAAATCATAAGATTTAGCAGAAGAAGAACAAACTATATCCCCCATGTAACACTGAACGGGGCCCCCTTAGAAGCAGTAGACAACCTTAAATTCCTTGGCCTAACCTTTGATAGTAAACTTACCTGGAAAAAACATATTCAGGAAATCAAAGCGGATTGTCTGAAACGTATGAATATACTAAAAACACTAGCACACCGCCAATGGGGAGCAGAAGAAACAGTCTTGATTAGAATATACCGAGCATTGATTCGTTCCAAATTAGATTATGGTAGTTTAGTCTACGCGTCAGCCAGCAAATCTACCCTAAAAATATTAAACACAGTCCACAATACTGCCCTTCGTATTTGTCTAGGATCCTTTAGATCCAGCCCCGCAGACTCTCTTAACTGTGAATCACATGAAATCCCCCTCTCTTTTCGTCGCGACCAACTTCTTTTAACATACTCTGCTAGAGTTTCTGCTAATCCCAAGAATCCTGTTTACAGTTTTTTTAATACTGATCAGATAATACATACTAACTCCTCTAAACATCCCCACTCAGTTCCAACGATATTAAAAGAGCTCCTAGAGACCAGCGACCTCTCTAAAACATCTGTCAATTCAATTTCAGCAATTCCTCCATGGACCAAAAAGATGCCATTTATTAATAAGTCCTTATGTAAATATAAAAAACATGAAACCCCCAACCCAACACTCAAACAATCCTTCTTGGAACTTATTAATACCAAAAACCCCGAAAATATCCTATATACCGATGCCTCAAAAGACGACAAGGGAGTAAGCTGCGCAGTTACGACCACAGAAACAACCATAGCAAGATACCTGCTTCCTAGGTTCTGCAGTATACATACCGGGGAATTATATGGAATACTTACGGCACTTAAAACCATTACAGGTGAGAATAAGGCGGTCACCGTATGTACAGACTCACTAGCCTCGATCCACTCCATAGAAAATATGTATACTCAACATCCACTGGCAGAAAACATTCATATTATCTACCAACAACTTTCGGACCAAAACATCCAGATAGGAATCGTTTGGACACCATCCCACGTCGGTATCAGGGGCAACGAAAAAGCAGACCAAGCTGCTAAGGAAGCTCTGAGTTTGAACCTGCCAATCCAAGAAATCCAGCTTGCAAAAGATCTGAAGAACCGCTTCAAACAAAACATTTTAAACAAATGGAAAAACCACTGGAACCAGACAAATACGAAGCTATCAGAAATACAACCAAATACTGCATCTAACCTGCCCCCCATGAGTAGGAGAGATGCAGTCATAATCCATAGGTTAAGAATTGGACACACCCGCGCCACCCATGGGTACTTAATGGACTCTGGGGACCCACCTTTATGTGACTATTGCAACACAACCTTAACAGTTCGCCATATCCTTATGGTGTGTCCCAAATATACGGAAAACAGGCAAACCAATCACATAGCAGCAGACCTCAAAGAAACCCTAAGTTCACCCAGTCAACATCAACATGTGATCCAATTTCTAAAAGACATTAATATGTACAACTTGCTATAAGTCTTCTAATATTTTTGTTTTACACACCATATTTCGGTTAGCCACCATATTCTACAAATTATAGTATTTATATCTTTGTAAACGTGCCAATGGCCACAGCAGTCGAGGCACTATAATATAATAAATAAATAAATAAATAAATCAAAATATAAATCAATTTCTAACATTTTGACCCTAGACCTTGAGAAAATAAAATTAAAATATTGCCATTGGGTGGTACGATAGGTAAGGAACATATTTTCTTTTCAATTATTTCGCTAAAATAACCACCGCGGGCAAATAAGCAGAATATTTAAAAAAATAAGTCACAAAACTATGTATTTTTATATAAATCATGCAGAAATTAATGTCCATTGTCTTTGCCTTAAAATTTAGAAGCAAGCAAACAGCTAAAATATTGTCTTCAGATATAATAACTGAACCATTTATTTGAAACCGCTTACCTTATTATAGTTAGAAAATTATCTCTCTCTAAATGTATTTTTTTAAAAAGGGTGCTTTTGCACAACATAATTTGCTACTTTCCTAAACGTATATTTATAGAACTTACTATTATAATTAAATTTCTGTAGTCAAAAATTGACAGAACTGAACAATCATTTGTGTTGTTTTTCAAATAGATACAAAAAATCTGACTTAAATGCTATAATATAGACACTTTTAGATTAGTGACTTATATATAAGTACCTTCTTCAGTGGCGGCGCCAGGATTTTTGGGATGGGTGGGCACAAGTGGGCCCGATGATTTTAGAGTGGGCAGTACCAAAAAAAATTACTTCGAAAAAAAGGTCAACTACCCCTGCACAAAGGGCGAAGCCCGACAACCACAACACTACACCTCCACAACCTACGCAAAGGGCAAAGCCCGACAAAAGTGATAAGTAAAATAAAACAAAATCCCCCTCTTGTCCAAAGTGGCGTCTAAAAAAAGGGTCATCGTCGTTCTCTTGAAAATTACATACAATAAAACTTTCATAGTCAAATCCCCCTTCCCCCGAAAATTCTATTGCAAAACCGACAATTTTGGGTGGGCACTAGGGTGGGCACTGATGTTTTCAGGGTGGGCCGGTGTTCACCCTGGCCCTCCCCTGGCGCCGTCGCTGACCTTCTTTAGACGCAAACAGTATATTAAGGGGCTTAAACCCATGGAAATAAGAAATTGACAATAATTGTGCCATGTTTTTTGGACTAATTTAAAGTAAAATTTTTATTTGTATTTTTTTGGAATCGTTTGTTTTATAAATGACTTTTTGTACCGAAATGTGGCCGTAAATAATTTGAATATTGCTGTAAACTGAAAACTACCAAACTTTTAATATTCCGCCACAAACAAACAAATTTTAATTTTCATACCGTAAAAATATTAATAGAATTTTAATATTCTCGGCCGGGCAAACTAGGAACAATGTGAAAAATGTAATGCAGTAACTTAAAACAATTAAGCAACTTTTTCTTAAAATCGTCACCGCAACTAAATTTAAGACTGTCTATACGCTGAAAAAAATGTGGCTAATATTTTTTTATTATTGCTGTCACTTAAGCTGTAGTATAGTTAAAAATACAAATAGGTCAGAATCGGTGAAAGAATTCGGGTTAGCTCGCGATATCACGTAACCTAAAAGCCTGAAAAGTAGCATCAATGTCAAAGCTAGCGAATGGAAATACTATCGACGACCGTCGCGTCGCGTCGGTGATGAGTTTCTTTTATTAAATATCTCGCGGATAAATGTCCTTAATGGCAAATTCGTTTGTAGAATTTCTTCCACAATGATTAATGTTCCGCAAGTTAAACATTTTCTCCATGTTCGGGAGCCACTCTTGGAGCCAGCAAGGAAGTCCAAATTAAAAACTAATTATTACTAAGGCGCCTGTAAAAATTAATGGATAAAACTTTTTTAATGGAAAACCCTTTATTTTCAAAACACACTTTGTTTTAATTAAACTTTTAACGACAGCGGAATTAGAATTTATTTCTAAATGTAATCTGATTTATTTAAATTTGTCTGTTTTGCCGAAAAACAAATGTTGTTTATTGTAATGGTACACTCCATTAATCAAAAACTTTTTACCGCGAGTTAAATCGAATTAAAGATCTCGAATTTGTTTAGGATTGTGTTGATGTATTTTCTTCTTCCAAAATTCCTTACCATCGCAGCAGTGGCCCGGAAAAATAAGGGTTGATCGTACCCCGCCTCGAGCTGTAGCATCCCTCCACAGGAAAAATTGTTCGCAATAGCTTGAAGATTTTTTTTATTTTTAACAGGAGCTTATTAAACATACCCAAGTGATTCGTAAATTCAAGATTATTATTTATCTTTAATATTGATTAAAGTACGTTTAAAAATTTTTTTTACATTTCTAATTTAATAATGTTTGAAGGTTGGAGACAATGATGTTTCTTGAACGATAAAAGAGTTTTGGACATTGTCTTTATTTGTTTTACATCACAACGTTTTAACTGGTAAGTATCTCCAGTCGTCTTCAGGTGAATACTAAATAAGTAAATCTTAAGATGGAAAGTTCTTGTGTATAAACACCTAATTTGAAATTCAGAAAAAAGTATTTCCTCGAGCCGGATTCGAACCGACAACCTCCGTATATCCAGTATAGAGCGCTAACCAATTGCGCCATCAAGGAAGTAGGTTCACAATGGCAAATCGGGAAACACTTTCGTCCGAAAATTTCAAATATTTACTGAAATACGCACAGTGATAGATATTGTAAATCATTTTTACCCTTTTTAAACAACAACATTACCGTTTCGGCAACTAGATGTATGCTTTTCAGCCGCCTGAAAAGCATACATCTAGTTGCCGAAACTGTAATGTTATTGTTTAAAAAGGGTAAAAATGATTTACAATATCTATCACTGTGCCTAAATAAGTAAAGTAACTATAGCTCTATTTATACTAGCTAGATGCACTGGAGCATGACCGAGATGGGTGCAGTCATGCGTTTAGTTCGTGTGCGATATTTTAAGTTTACATCTACTTAACAAAGGTTTCCAGATATTTCTTATATCTAATGATGGCTTACTAAAACAATCTGGGTTCTCGTATATGGTAGCTTCCTTGAACTTCCTTTTTTTTCCAATGTGGTTCTTTATGCAGGATTTTAGCTTCCACTTGATGTGATGACCATGTGTCCAGGCGTGGTCAGAACACATTGGAGAAAAAGGAAGTTCAAGGAAGCTGCTACGATATACCAAAACTCAGATTGTTTTAGTAAACCATCATTAGATATAAAAAATATCTGGAAACCTTTGCTAAGTAGATGTAAACTTAAAATATCGCACACGAACTTAACGCATGACTGCACCCATCTCGGTCATGCTCCAGTGCATCTAGCTAGTAGAAATAGAGCTGTAATCTACTTATTTAGTATTCACCTGAAGACGACTGGAGATACTTACCAGTTGAAACGTTGTGATGTAAAACAAATAAAGACAATGCAAGTCCAAAACTCTTCTATCGTTTATTAATAATTATTAAAGAGCTATACTAATTATCAAAATAAAATTAGTTGAGTAATTATGGTAATGTAGATCATTCTTAAATATAGAAGAAACTTTAAATTAAAAAAATATTAGCCATCCTATACCTTACGTATTAAAAATTAACTAATGAGCTTATATGGCTTAACGAAACCTCTATTAAGAGTTCATCTTGTCAAATAAACCCACTTTTTGCCGTCCGCTCTCACTAAATTTCTCCGAAACTAGACATGCGGAATTTTTGTTTCAATTTATATAAATATTTAAAAACTTATCCCTTGTCCCTGTTTCTCAGTGGCAAATTTTTTAATTTGCTTTAGATTTCCAAAATATATCATAATTTGTGTTACTATAATTGGACCAACTTTAAGAATCTCCCAAAGGAAGCTCTAAATTTAAAATACATTACAAGACAAACAACGTTTCAACCTTTAGCTATCCATTGATACAAAATTTGTACTCTCTACTCACTGTGTAATCAAATATTAGATTTAAAAGTTTGAATTGGCCAAAAAAATGGCAATTTACACACTTAAAAAATATGGGGGGGGGGGGGGGCACGGAATCACCAATGTTGAATTGCATTAAGATTTTTAATCACAATTAACTAACCCGCCAGTTTGACTGTGACATTAATGAAATTAAAAGGTATTAAATAAAGGTGCCTTATTGGTAAATTAAAAATGACCGGGCCAGTATGATTGTGAGAAAATAATTTCTGCCAATGTCATGTATGTCACGGTCAAAATTGCTGGTTAGTTCATTCTGGTTAAAAATCTTTATACCACCCGACATAAGTGACATTGTGGCAATAATACGTGTTCAAATATGCGGTGTTGAACAATAAAATACTGGCATATTAAAAATGTTCATCATAAGATGGTAATAAAAATTCAGGGAATATAGATTTTGAAAATTTATGACATCATGAATTTAATTTTATGTCTAACAGTCTTAAATACACAGACTGGGAATTGCACTTATCCTACCTTTATTACACCGTAAAGACTAAATAGCATTTTTATTACCTTATATAGTATCTTCTTCTTAAGTTGATAAAGAATATATATCTAGTTTTTATTATATCATGGTTATAATAATAGTAGCACTCTCGTTACAGTAAGACCGGTTTATCGTTTATCTAAGAATTGTGGAAAATAAAATATTGTACAATCCCATTCCATGGATATATTTAACTCTGTTGGGACTTTCTTTTTCTTTAATTGTTACTGTTGTTTTTATATGTATGTATATTAAATTAGACCAAACACATTTCGTAGTACAATGTAAATTGTGTATGTGTGTGTATGGGTGTCCCAAATTCGAGCCTCTTCATGGGGATCTCGGAAACTATACAGCATCGGTCAAATGGTGGCAAAGTTGCGGAATTTTGTGCCCAGTTAAATCGTAAAAAAATATTTTTTTGCTATCTTTTTTAGTTTTAGAAATATTTGAAAAAAAACTAAAATATTGAGATTTTGATTTTTTAAATTGGCCGACTTATTTTATCCGCTATAAAAAAAAATAAAATAAAAAATACAGGTCCGTATTTAAAAAATTTAAGTTGATCATGGTTGCACAAAAACGATATGGAGCAAGAAAGGTTGCCTTAACAATGTTGTGTTTGTTTTTATTATAGCAGATAAAATAAGTCGGCCAATTTAAAAAAAAAACAAATCTCAATATTTTAGTTTTTTTCAAATATTTCTAAAACTAAAAAAGATAGCTAAAATATTTTTTTACGATATTACTGGGCCAAAAAGTCCGCAACTTTGCCACCATTTGACCGATGCTGTATCTCTTATAGTTTCCGAGATCCCCATGATGAGGCTCGAATTTGGGACACCATGTACAAAGCGAAACACGAGCGCGTCGAACTCAGTGCTAAAATCCGTATACTTAAATTTAGCCGCTCCGCGTTTCGCATAAGGGCGTGACAGGCTTAAGCTATTTCGTTTGCAGCTGGCATGACCGTAGATGGGCGGGAGAGGGGGTCTCTTGATATGTGCCACGTCCAAAAATGTTTCTTTATAGATTTTTATATTTAATTGTAAACTTTCTATTAAAGTCCCTAGATTTACATTTCGTGGTCTGCAGGAAGTTAATTTTGGGTTTGGACACTTTGTAACTATGGCGCCAGCGCCGTAGCTGCTGGCGCACAGTATTCGCCTTGCAGTGATAAGATATATAATTATTAGAATAATATTTAAAGTTTACGGTGGTCTCTTCAATGATTTGATGAGTAGAGCGTCGAGTCATGGTTAGAGGGATGTAATCGTTAGCAAGCGGGCACGTTTATTCCTTTTATATTCAATTTAATCGCTTATATTTACTAGTTTTACCTTCTTTTTTAAAGCGGTTATAGAGGATTTTTGTTTTGTCATGGTGTCATGGAGTGGGTTTGAAGTGAGAACGAAGCCCCTAAACTCATCCCACTAGGCATCGTTCATTTGGGTCTATTTTTTAAAAATGTATACTTAAACTTGTTCAAACAAAATATGTGACGCGCTATTCTATACAAATAAATCTGATTTATGTTGGTTATAAAGCCGTCGTTTTTTATTGAAAAAACCAGAAGAACTAGGTTGACATTTTTACAAATTTGACAAACTCAATTTAAGGAACGAAAATAAAATGTCTTGATTTAATTAAGGTATCTTTTTTAATTGAAAGTTTATTTAAAATACAAATTATTTTAGGTAGACATGTCTTTTATCCCATTTAACTTTCTCTTTTACGCAAATTTCTCAAGAAGATTCTCCGCCTTAAATCTAATCCTGTCCCGACAAGTTACACAACACACAAACGCAGGAAGAAAACATGGTTACGAGAAGCCGATTTCTTAGAAACGTCATTAAGCCCTGCCACAATTAATTGTTCCTGCTTTGTTTCAGTCAGACTACACGTTCTGGCTTTATCAACACTGCTAAGCTTTGTTCATTGAGGTTTCTGAACAACGACTGGAAGTTTCCAGAACTTTTGTATATTTTTGTGTATTTTAACTATTGGTGCTTATTAGGTTTGGTGGATTTTAGACAACTTCCGAGGCGCGACACGTTGTTGCCGAGATTGATTTTAAAATTCGAAGAAATATAGCGTAAAATTCGTGATATTTAATAAAATGGCCAATCAAATAAGTTGAGAAATTATGTAACTTTACCTTTATCTATATCTATTATATATGTATTTATAAGTTTCATTCGGAAGTGCAAAATAATTATTTAATTTAATTCCTACTGCTTGAAAAATTGCACCTTTTTATTTGAAAAATCTGCAGTTTTCCACTCATTTCTAGACAATTACCACAAGATTTAATGAATAAAATTAACGTTTTGTATTTGCTTTGTTACTTTTGTTATACGCAACAGATGTAGATAAATAACTAAAATCTTCCTTAAATGTTGGAAAATGAAGATTGGTACATAAATTGAACCTAAATTACTATATTACAGTCTTATTTATACTACGTACTACGTACTTAAACTATGATAATCACCTTAAGTTAGAAGGAATATTATTGTTATAAGTATTTAAGAGTGATTACCACATCACGTCTGACAATGAGCATAACCGCTGACTTAACCTTGTTATGGTGTTCAATGTTAAGCAGGAACTTATAACAATAATAATAAACAATTTGTTATTTTATAATAAAAGGTAAAATAATGGATTTGGTAATTCTACCATAATGTCCTTATTTTTACCCTACACCAGATAAACAGACAAAATTATAAGATTTCTAGAAAAAAAATAATTCCATTTTTTTAGGTTATTGTAATCGTATAAATGCATGTCTTTTCGTTTTATCACTACTGTATTGTCACTTCTCTTTCCACATTTACAGTGTTGCTAGTATGTAAATTGGTGATTAGTTTGAAAAACTTCACCGTAGCGAACGTTAAAATTTTATATTAAAGCAGAAAAGCCGTTTTTAACTATTTAAAACGAATTATACAACTATTTTGCTGTATTTTCGGAGTTATAATTCCTACGCAAGCAGGCAACCAAATATACATTGGCTATGGTGTAGAAAAATATATTGCTCATTTTTTTAAAATAAATTTACCGAAATATATCACTTTTTGTCTATTATTCTGCAAAATTCCGAATGCGAGAAAGATAGATATAATCAAAGTGATTTTGTGTTAATAGTTATAAGAAATGACCAAAATTTACAAATATGTTACAGTGTAATTTGGTTCATGGTTCAACGGAAGAAATTTTCCCTTAATTGTCTTTTATTATCACTTCACGGCCAACTAAAAAGACCTGGGTAAAATAATTTTTTTTAAATTTTTTGTGTGAATTTCGGAAGTTAAAATAATATGTCTAATAAATTTTTATAAAAGCAGTAGAAAGTAGTAAGCAGTAAAAAAACAATTTTAGCCCTAATAAAAAATATATTTTAATATATCGCAGGTACACAACCTCCCTAATGAAAGAACGAGGAAACGGGAACGTAGAGCAATAGAGGCTAATCAAATTGGGGAAAGAAAAAAAAACAATCGAGATCGGGCATTCACCGAGGGCTTAAACATTCACCTGCTCGAAACTGGGGGAGACAGAGTTAATAGGATAACCAATTTTAGCGCAGTTACCTGAAAATATAGAAACACTCGCAAAAACCAATAAAATAAATCAAAGAAGAAATACTTTTTCGTCGTAGTTTTTAAAAAATTTGATCACGTTTCTTGTAGTTTCAATATTGGTAAAATTCTTAACCATCACTGAAAAAATAATTAAATAAAAACTATTGGAACACACACACGGACCATATGAAATCTACGTCATGAAAGCGATAAGTTGACAATATTACCAAAAAGAAAATGTGAAATTTTACATAATGTTTAGGTTTTTATCCAAAATTCGGAAGAAATGTGCATAAGAAAAAAAAATTAAACTTTAAAAATTTACACCAAACTTTGGATTTAGAATGTTCATGGACATTTATTGATATTTGGACAAATAATGCCATTCCCGCCGTTTGAAAATTTTAATAACATTTACGGATTAAAGCAAATGCAATATATGTCAAATATTTTAGACTATGTTTTGGTTTCTAATTAAGTAAAGACAATCTAGAAAATTAAATTTTACGAATAAAATTTTTTTCCATGGTGCAGACTTTTCTGCGAGTATTGCATAATTATAAAATTAAAATAAATTTGGCAAATTCTATTTAGCTGCCTTGCTACTTACAACTTTACATTTAAAATTTAATTTTGATCGCTTTTGTCACGTTCTATCTGACTGATAACTTTTCAGTATATTATTAACGCCCACGGCTGTCTACTATGCGTTTTGGAGGAATTTCTAGTAAAACAAAGATAAACAAGGAAGCAAACATGCAGAGTACGTATGTACATAGGTGTATTATTCCCTTATATTCCTTACAAAAGTATATTTATTAAACTCTCTTGAATAAACATGCGCCGATTTATTTGTTTTCTGCCGAAGGCACTGGTAAAATACCCTTGGGGTTGTTAGAGTGGTAAAACAAAACGTCTTTTGTTTACTTACTTGATTTTGATAAAGTATATTATACAATACGTGACCTCTGCGAATATGATACAGTTGTTTTTTGTTTTCGTGCTTTTTACTAATAGATTAACTTAACGCAGAACTCACGGTGTTAGGTTTCAAGATTTCGAAAAAAAAAATGTACTTTTCACTAGAACATTTTTCATCAAAATTACAGATGTTTTGATCAGATGTTGCCATTTTTATGTCATGTCTTGATGACAGGCGTGGTTCCAGAATTTAATTTGGGAGATGGGCATTTTTATTATAGCAACTTTTTTTTGTATTTAATTTTCTACCTATAGTAAAAAGAAATAGCTCCACGCCCAAAAAAAACCTGCAGCAGAACCATCTAACTAAATCGAAATAGAAAAAAACATAAAAGAAAATTTCTTTCCGATATAATTTGGCACGATATATACATAGGTTTTCTGTGTTTGACATATCCAGATTTGCAAACCTGACACAACATAAAAACCACAGAACAAGAAAATATCTTTACAATGAAACAGGAATACGCGAAATTTGATTTAAAAGAACAAGAAAGATGATTGAAAAGAGTCGTAAAGTTCTTCCTATTTCTATCGGGCGAGTCGCCTTTCGGCCATCGCGAATGTAGGCGAGCGATCTTACATAGTACCAAATAGGAACAGAAAGGAAAATAGACAGGAAATATATTTTATCTACTTTCATTCAGTAATATGAATTTTACAGTTCTGTAAATTGTTTTGTAAGGGCATCTATTACAGCACTAGTGCTGTAATAGATACCTTTACAGCACTAGTGCTGTAATGGAAAAAAAAACGGTTTTATTAAAATTTTGCTGTTAAATAAAACCACACTTTTTAGAAGAATGATTTATTATTAACAATTATATCTTGATTTTTCTTGACTGAAATCATAGTTCTCAATATTGAGTAGTGAGTCCATAGTGTAGATGGTTTCTGGGAGCGTTGCTTTACGAAAAAATAACCCAAAAGGGTTTTTTCAGACACCTCCTTTATTTTGTTAGCTTTGCACCAATCTTCAGACTTCTGATACTCCAACTCATACCGCGCCTTGGATTTTGTAGGAACTAAACTTGAGATCGCTTCGCTTGCCGCTGCTTCTATATCAGAGGGTAAATTTCCATCAGAATCGCTCATTTTGAAAAACGCTTTTTATAATTTTGAATTTGTTTGACAAAGTTTCGACAGTAACCATGCGAAACAGTAACTATGCGAAAGGTAACATAAAAAACTTGATTAGTAAACTTAATAGCAGGTGCATTTTTACAGGTGCATTTTTATTTTTAAAAATGCCTTTTGCCAAATATTTTTTCATAGATGAAAGTAGATAAAATTTTGTACAATATTCTTGTTGTAAATTCATATTACTACACTCGGTGTTTTATTAAACTCGGCTTACGCCTCGTTTGACAACTTTAACATCCAGTGTTGTAATATGAATCTTTACAACACTTATATCGTAAATAATTATTTTATTCGTTACATGGTTTAGCTGTTGTTTTTGGCCTATCAATAAATTTTTCAAAATAAAAAAATATACTTATACATATTTTAAAACCTTTGGTTTGTAAGTAGTGACTTTGACAAAAGATACTAATTTTATTAAAAACATGTTAAACAAACTCTTCATTATAAAATAAATATAAAAAATAGAACTTTTAAAAGTATTCATAGTAATTTGGTAGCCTGTTGCAGTAGTTCAGATTAAGTTTAAACAATATTCCGAAAACGATTGAAGTTTTTGTACGTGACTGATATTTATCATTAAAGAAAATATGATATATTATTTTACGTCATCTTGGGCTCCCATGTTCATATTTATTTACACTTTCTAAGCAAGACAACTAGTTTAAAACGCTTTTGCCACGTTAACTATACGCCTAAAAACTAAACCAGGCTAAAAAGTTTCACGAAATCGAGACGAAAACTTATCGGCTCCTGAGTTTTATAATTTTCCTGCGTGTATTGATAAATAAAAGCCGCCGAGGCCAGCCAAAAGCAGAGCAAGCTCTCTATGATATTGCCGCTCAAGATCACCGAGTCGTAAGATAATATTAGTAACTGCTAGTGACACATTCGCCACTTTGTTTTTTGATCAACATTCGTTTTATCCAAATATCGGCCAAATTTCCATTATATTGGTCACAATTTACAGTTAAAAAGTTTTAATTTATAAAGTAAGACAAGCAAACAGAAAAAATATGAATTAATTCATCCAGTTTAATTTCTTTAATTAAGACTTAGGTAATTACTCCCCCTATTTGGCCTTAATATTAATAAATAATATAACAATGAAATTGCTAAAAATATTTCTATATATTTATTTACTTTTAAATTCAATCGAAAAAAGATATCTATTTAATATAATAAATTATTGGTATTAAATGCAACAGTGTAGTATGTCCTGTCTGATTGACTGGTGACAAGAGTTAGGAATTAGGTTTCATGTTTAAAGAGGATGAAGTGGAAGCGCCCATAGATTTATCCATGTCTGAAAGAAAACTTGACTCATTAGTACTTGCCCACTTACAAAGCTCAAAACATCCATGAGATAATAACTAAATAAGTTCGTTGCGAAGCATCTGAGCCTCGTCAATAGACTTGCAAGAAGCCATCCACAAAAATGTCGGATACAAGAACTTTACAAGCTAAGGGATATAATAAACCTTCGTTACTAACTAGTTGTTGTTGATATGGGCTAGAAAAGGTGCTGGTAAAACTCTATAGGTTAATAATATATTAAATTAATATTCATATTAATAATAATCAGAATAAGATACAGTAGCTACTCCTAGCACTTAACAGAATACTATTTTTGTATGTTTGTGTATTTTCCTCGCCCTCAAAACTATATATTTTGACGTTTAATTCACGTTCGTAGGTCTTAAGAGGCGGATAATGTACCGATTTCCGGTTCTTTGCCGCCATCTTGAATATCTCACTTCCGGTTGGGATCTCGAATCGGTAACAGGCATTTTCGAATTTAGCGGTGTCAAATTAGCTAGAAAACACCTTTTACACAAAAGTAATATAATTTGGTTCTAGACCCGTAACGGAAACCTTTTTATCAAATCTGGTCTTGACTAATAGGCAATAAGAGAGCAAGACCGGAGGTTTACTTTTCAGACGCATTGCAATACAAGTATCACCCCTTTCCGACGTCGACGTCGCGTCATCGGGTTGAAAAGTAATTAACCCAGCTGCTTTCCTATTAATTGGTCCCGCTTTGTTTGCCTCTTTATCAAGATTAGTTGATTACTCTTGGAAACCGCCAAAATTAAGCTTGCGTCGGTTTCAGCCACTTGTGCAAATACTTAACTTTGAATTGATTAACAATTTCGCGGCAACTTCAAACGCAATTTCATTTTCTGCCGCAAGATTTTATAGCCCCATCTCAAGGCAGAACTTGTATATTATAAATTAATCCAGTAGTAAACAGTGATTTTCCAAAGTTAGTAATTTCGTCAGACGATATACTCGTAGTTATATGAACAGGAAAGTGTGCCAAATATTACTTTTAAGGGGATTCTTACTTTTTTCTAGTCGTTGCTTTCCTAATTTTGATTTAAATTTGTATGTGCGTGTTTTACACCTCAACATCACCAAGAGTAACACAAAAGGCAATTTTGAAGAATTTTGTTAAGATGCCTAAAACCAATCGCATCTTGCTTAAAAGAAAACCCTTTTAAGCTACTTACAACCTTTAGTAGTATTTTTTATAGTGTCGTCTGTTTTTTGTGGATTTTTACAACATGATTTTTTTCTACGAGGTATGTCTAAATTAGCTGCAAACTTAGTAGCTAGTAATTACCATCAGAAGAAACTGACTTTTCTGAGGTTAAATTCTCAAATGACGAGTCTCTAGATAAGGATTAAATGAACATTATCGTTAAAATAAACCTATTCAGGGCCGTGGATAAGGGGGAGGCTAGGGGTTAACCCCCCCCCCCCCCCCAACCCAACTCTAAAATCGTCTCCCTAGCGCTATTTTAAAAATAAAAGGGCGTGACACCCAAAAATGCTACTTTTTTTTTTATTTCATAACCTACACCCCCCCCCCCCTCCATGAATAACGTCTAGTTACGGCCCTGAACCTATTTACAAATTATACGAAAGATAGTCCATACTTGAAGTGGAGTGGAAAGTCGTCCTAAGCTAATATATTTATAAACATTAGTTAGAAGTTAGATTCTCTACATGTTGTGAATATCGACTTAACAGATCTTTAGAATCATGATTAAATTAGATTGTGTGAAACGATTGAAGAATAAACATTGGAAGATAGACTACCAAAATTTAGATTGAAAATGTAGAAAGGAAGCTTTTCTAACGTTACACACAGACTTGACATGTCAATAAAATTTAGTTTAAAAATGAAATATTGGTTAGTATACACAGGTCATAGTAATTAGATAATATTAATAATAGAAACGGATGTAATAAATGTACCTGGAAGTATTAACATAATTTGAGGACTTTAAAAAATTATTAATAGCCTTCCTATCCATAATTTAAAAATTCTGAATGAAAATAACTTGAGGTGTTAGTTATTAGAACAATTTTTGAGACCGTCAGATATGTAGGATAAATGGAATTTGAAATTGACTTATTTGACCGATATTTTTCTAAAATATTTTCTTTTTTTTCCAGGTTTCCTACGAACAAAGTCCAGTTCAGATCCCAACGCACCCGATAGCGGCAACTTGGGAATTAAGGACGTGACTGCAGCCCTACGTTGGGTCAAAATCAACATAGCGGCCTTCGGAGGCGATCCCACCCGAGTGACGTTAGTGGGACACGATACGGGAGCCGCCATTGTTAATCTTTTGTTTTTATCTCCTAATTCGAAAGGTAATTTTCTATCCTTTCTTTTTTAATAGTTCGTCCGAAATGTTGATCTATTTATTCTCGTATATACAGTGTGATCCAGTGACGATGGCGAGAGGCTGTATCTCCAAAACAATACATGCTATAATCCTGTGTAAATTTTCTAATAACAATATTTTCACAGTTGCCATGGTAAGGATGTAGGGAATGTTTCGCACCCCCTTAGCACTGAAACTTAAGGCTCTACCACGCGCAAATTTAGAGGATGAAAAACACCGTTTCGCTACTGCAGGATTCTGCAAAGGCTATTTGATATATTTGTCGGGGCAATTTAAAATTTAATAAAGGAATGTTTGTATTTCTAAGGTACAAAGCCCTTTTTTGAAAAAAATAAGAATATGTATAAGAAAATGCCCACTAAAGGTGCGTATTTTAAGGCACTTTTCCAAGGTTAATATCGTAGCTAAGAATTTTTTTTCAAAAAAATAGCCATGTACCTTAGAACTTCCATGTCTTATCTTTAAGACTTCAAAAATTGAGACAAAACAATGTCGTAATAAGTCCGTTATCTTGCAGCGCGCAACTCATGTTTTAGGTAAATTTTGTTGTAATGATATAGAAGTTGCCTATATACAGCTGAATTTATTCTCGGCTGACGTGAAACAATTTACATCCAGAGAGAATAATGGTACACTGAAAAAAACTATAGGTGGTCGAACAAGAAGTAATTTCGGGGATAATTTTGGGCTAAATTTTATGTTCTTCTTTTTGGATTGTCAATGCCAATAACAGAATATCTAAGCGTCAATTTTAAAAAGACGCAACTAGTAGTTGTGCTATATACTCTGGGTTGCCATAAATGTTTCGGCTTAGACCGAGATGGTTTATAATGCGCCGGAAGGCAAAATGTTTAAGGCGCTTTCACCATTTTGTGAAAACGGGTGTTTGGGCTTTCAAAATTTCTTATTCATGTTAGGTAAGGATAAGAATTGAACAAAATGCAGTGGATTTGTTGATGTATTGCAATCAAAAATGGGCTATATTGAATTTTTTTTGTTTCGTTTTTTATCGAAATGGGCCATTGTCTTGATAGTGAACAAAATATACTAAGGTAAATAGCTTATTGGTATTAGAGGCTCAAACTGGGTCACCGGGAACTTATGACAAATCCCAGGATGTATGGTAATCCTGGTATATTAGTTCTTAGATCTAAAATTAAAGTTTAATTTGTCTTGGTAAAGGGTGATAGGTGCAATAAAATAAAGCCATTTATGAAGGTTCTTAGTGAGTAAGGAAACCAACTGTTGCATAATGAATTTATTTCTAATCGATTGTTTTTATATTGTATGCTTATTATACAGCCTCTATATATTGTTTATATAGTGAGCTTCTGTCTAAACCTGTTAAAATATGAATTCATCTTAAAGGTGAAATGTGTTTATTATTTTATCCATGGTTTAACGATTTAAAAGTAGTTGTCAGGCACGAATTTGGCGTTGGTCACATGATATTTATCTGTCCATGTTATTGGCTCGCAGCTACAATTTGGTGCAGCGAGACTACTGTATAGTGACAATGCTTCTAAGAAGCTAGGTAGGTATTAAATAAAAATTGGACAGTATGCCACGCAGAGTAATAAAATACAATTTTTTGTTAGGCATGGGCGTCCATAGAGAGTGCTGTTGCCCCCGTCTCTTGACCAAGGGGGAGCGGGGGGGGGGGGGGGGGGTGTAGATGATATACTTTTTACTAACATGGGGAGGGGGGGGGGGGCGGTAGATATATTTTTTTACTAACTTTTGTTAGGGGGAGTTTATGAAACGACTGCGACATTTTTTTTTGTAGGAATCACTTTTGATAGAAGTTCTTGAAAACGCAAAGTTTTGTTTTTTTTTGTAGCCACTTTTGAACGGTGGAGAAAGTGTAGAAAAGGCTATGAAGTATTTTATTTTATAGAAGTCACTTTTGAGAACTTACACGTCTTTTTGGCTACCCCCCTATCACTTTATGTTTATAAAAAACATTAATACCGTGATTTTGTATCGGATTGGCGCGACGATACAGTACTACCTCCTGTTGTTTCTGTGTTACTAAAAAAAAGTCTAGGTACTTACTTTTTCCTCTTTTGAGGGTGCAGCGCAACTAATCGTCAAAAACATACCACTTTAAAAAAAATAATTATAAGGGCACGGAACGCGACCGGCAAAATACTGCGCGAGTTAGTAACCACAGTCAACAAATCCTGGAACCAGCGGGACTTATCTTTTGTTTTTTAAATAAACACGGTGAAAAATTTGTAATATAAGAAAATTTTGATTGAAAAACTATTGACCTTACGAAGTATTTGATAACCAATGCTGAAAACCTTTAGTTTCAGGGTAGGCCTGTGCCTCCTAATTTTGAAAATTTGACAGTATATGCTAATGCTGATGGGGGCGATCGGACTAAAATATTTTTATAATGTTGGCACTTCCCGTTATACTGGAAGTAAGTGTCAACTTGCTTATTTTAAATAGAATACTCTATATATTAATACATTTTTGCATTCTACGCAAGAATTTAGGCATATCTTGTATACCATGTCCTATACCTATGTCTAAGCGTTTTAGATATTTTTAATAGATTTATTTTAATAACTATATACAGGGTGTTTAAACAATACGATTAAAAATTAAATTGAAAAACTGCAAAAAGACTAGTTTTTCAAATGGAAATACACAAATTTTATAATTATTCCTTATTTAGCATTAAAAATAAGGGTAAGTTTGTATATCCCAAAAAATTTTAGTTTTAGAAACATTGCCAATTTAATATTTTTATATGGCGATTTTGCTGCAGATTTTAAGTTTAGTTACTTTTAGTTGGCTATAACGGCGTTGAAAAACAATCAAATGCAAGAAAAATTTATGAAGCTGTCACTTACCATTTAAACATCATTAATTATCATGTCTGTGCGCTTAAATTGTACAAACGAAGATAATTTAAATTTATTTATTATTTATGGAGAATGTGTTAAAGTTATATTAAGAACATGGGACACATTTGCCAATCGATATCTTCAAAGCAGAAGCCATCACAATGTGCTTATTAATAATGTTCAAATGGTAAAATTAGATATTGCTGTTTTTCAACGCCGTCATAGACAACTAAGAGTCACTGAACTAAAAATCTGCAACAAAATTGCCATATAAAAATATTAAATTAGCAATATTTCGAAAACTAAACATTTTTGAAATATACAAACTTACCCTTTTTAATGCTTAACTAAAAGTAATTATAAAATTAAGACTTTTTGCAGTTTTTTCAATTAATATTGTTTAAACACCCTGAATTAATAGTTATCAAAATATTATAAAAAATCTAATAAAGCAGGTCCTTTATAACAAGGAATCCCGCTTAAATTAAATAAATATAAGGCTTCTTTATAGAAAAAATTGATAATTATTTTAAGGCTTGCAAACGTCATTCTTAACAGAAAAATTCAAATATGTCAAAAACGCTTCGATATTTATAGGTATAGGTATACAGGGTGGGGACTTTAAATGAAATAAATTCGATTTTATTAAACCTGCTGAAGTTGCGCCTACAAAATTTAGTATGTGGGGGTTTTGAAGCATGCGGAATTGGATTATGATGTCGGCGCAGTTGCCAGATTTCTCAGCTTTGCGCTACACGTAGTAATTTTGTTATTTTAAATGGAATGCACTATTTATTTTTATTGCAGTGAATTAGTGTCAAATTTAGTAAGATCTCAAATTTACAAAATTCTATCTTCACTAGTTTCTGAGCTATGGCAACACTGTAGATCCCTTAAAAAGTACCGGGACGCTTGTCTACCTCCATAGTTACTAAGTTATTGACAAGCTTCAAGAAAAGTTCTTGTCTTTTCAAAATGGCCAATTTAATTTAAACTTTAAAAATAGAAATTCTCATGATACTATTTAATGGAACTACAGTGTTGCCATAGCTCAGCAATTAGTGAAGATAGAATTTTGTATATTTGGCATCTTATTAAATTGGACACGCCCAATGCACTGCAATAAAAATAAATTGGGCATTCCATTTAAAATATTAAAATTACTACGTGTAGCGCAAAGCTGAGAAATCTGGCAACTGCGCCGACATTATAATTCAATTCCGCATGCTTCAAAACCCCACATACCCAATTTTGTAGGCGTAACTTCAGCAGTTTTAATAATATCGAATTTATTCCAATTAAAGTCCCCACCCTGTACAAAATCTGCCTAGAATTTTACGTAGAATGCAAAAATGTAATAATATATAGGATGTTCTATTTAAAATAAACACGCTGATACTAGGGTTGCCAACCCTCCCGGTTTAGTCGGGAGGCTCCCGCTTTTTACTAAACCTCCCGCCGCCCACGCACTTAAACAAAACTCCCGCTTTTCCGATAACACGACGGACGTCTAATAACTGTACAGCTGCCTTAGAGAGGGGCAACCTTTTTTTTTTAGAAAGCACGTTTGATGAGAGGAGGAAGAAATATAAAAGGCACGCCACAGCGTAAGATCAACGGGGTATCGACTTTTTTTTTAGAAATCATCAATATAATTATTTTAAGCACCTCAAAAAAAACTTGTCCTCCAGGCACTATCCACCTCCCGCTTTTTAATTTTTAAAACCCAACTACCCTAGCTGACACTAACTTTCGGTATAACCGGAAGTACCACCATTATGAAATTTTTTTAGTCCGGTCGTCCCCATCAGCATTACCACGATGGCAAATTTTGAAAATTTTCCTATGTATAGTTTTCCATATATAGTTCGAAGCGGTTCCCGGTGGAACACGAACACCCTGTTTGCAGGTGCTTTTATACCTATTATTCTATTATTAATTAACACTTCAAACTTTCTGCTCTACCTAACTTTATTTTTTGTAAATATTCTATAGCTTTAATAATAAAATAAGACAAAATTTAAAAGATATATCCGTATAACGATTAGATACATTATTTTAACTAATACAATAACAAGTAAAATACTTATTTTCCTCAAAACAAATTTCTCATCTTCGAAATAAAATCAACCGAAACTCATTAGCATAAGAAAGAACCTGCCGCCTCGACTCGTGGTTTCAGTGTGTGTCGATGTTTACGGAATATTTTTCACCACGTCATAAGCTCGCTAGTATGCCCACTTCGGGTGAGACTCTCTTGCAAATAAATTTCTTGCTGCACAAAGTTCCGCCTTAAGGGGCTTCACTGTTTTTCTAAAAATGTTCTCACTGCACACCAAGCGTGTTATAATAAACGTTCATTTTTAACTTAAAATTAGTCAAAAAATCTATTCCCCCCCCCCCCCCAAAATATCACCAACCCAGTTGAATATATTAATCTCATTTTTTTTAAAACTTGCCAACAGTACTTTTTGTATCGATGAAACATGATAATTAATATTAAGTAACACCCTGTATGTATGTTTATGTTCTTGTAATTTTACCGTTTGCCCAATCTAGGTTGAATAGGCGCCGCACAAGGCGAAATTGACAAAATGGAAAACCACTTTGTTAACAATTTTCAGCTCACACTCTTAATTAAAGGAAAACATAGTTGGATGATAACTAAATTTCAACGACTCAGGCTTCCTTCTATTTGTTTTACAAATTAATTTTGCGGTTCCCCGTTTAGATTTTGTGCTAATACATATTTTCATGACAAATATAGAGTATTTTAAAATAAAACTATATTAAGTTTGTCTTCTACTTTATTATAATGGAGTAATGGACAAATGGAAAATAATATTCAATGTAAGGTGTTTTGGGTTTAAAAAGGTAATAGCAGTAGAATTAATAGTATATTATTGGCTTAGGTTTAGACATATACTATTATTGACCGAGCGTCGATTTTAAATCCCGAGGAGCGCAGAGACGAGGGATTTAAGACGTGAGGGCAATAATAGTTGTCTAACCCATAATAAATATATTATTTTTTCCACTACTAACACATTAACAACATTAAATTATCAATTAAAGTTAATATACCTTTTTAGGGTTGCTTCTGTTTTTTCAGTCAAGTTACCTTTGCTTTGAAATTTGCAGCATTTTTTTTTATCTTGTCAGATGGCATTCTTAGTTGTCAGTATTTGTCGATTCATAAAAAAATCTCTTCTTTTTGATAATATGAGCGAAGAAACTATTACTGATTAGTGCACTCCTCCAAAAATGAGGGGAAGCACAATAAATTAATGATAAGTTGCTACCCCAAAAATTTAAGGTTTTGTATTTAAAAACCTACTCAGTATTTAAGGACTGGTGCCAAACAAAGAAAGCTGGAATACCTGGTTGTCTAAACATGACGTTTTCATATATTTTTAAAATAAAAAAAGGTCAAGTTTCCTGTTTTATATTAATTTTGCCAGAAGCCTCTATTACTGATCGTTGTCAATAACGACGGTAAATAATGGAGGCTTCTAACAAGGGGTAAAGAAAAACGATTTCTAAAGTTAATAATCGGTCAATAATGAGTGATTTTAAAGTTAGAAGTGGAAAAAATAATTTTTCCATTACCAGCTTATAATACTGCCATTATTGACCGATTTACCAGAAAAAGATTTTTTCTACCTTAACACTTATTATTGACCAAGATTAATAATAAAAACAATTTATTTAATAACAGACAACTTTACTTTATACAGGGTGTCCGGTAACTTATGGGCCATAGAGTAACTGGAGATACTGGACATCAAACTAAGCCCATTTTGTCATATAAGTTTTTTCGGATTGTCACTTTTTTTTTTGATAATTTAATTATTTACTATGTTTTTTTATGCTTTGGGATGTTTAAAGGGAAATATCTCGAAAACCGTTAAAGATATTAAGATCAATCAAGTACACATTTTTGACTCAGAAAACGCCCTTTTTAAGAAACTATTTGAAAAACACCTAATAACACAGGTAAGAAAAAAAATCATAGATTTATGAAGCCCAGTGTATGCAACTAGCGCCCTCTAGTTGAAACTTAAAAATTTCTACAAATTCTTATTTCTTGCTCATAAAAACATAATATGGCCAACTTTCAATTCGATTCATTAAACCGTTTTAAAATTATGGCTTATTTTCTAAAATAAACTTTCAACACCCTGTATCTCTGAACAAGTAACAATCCGAAAAAACTTAGATGACATAATCGGTTTAGTTTGATGTCTAGTATCTCCAGTTGTTCTACGGCCCATAAGTTACCGGATACCCCGTATATCAGAGTCTTAGGTTCGAAGCTGTAAAGTTCCGATAATGTAAATAAAAAAAATTGACTATGAGAAAAATTAATGTGCCATATTCCTTAGGAGCATAGTACTCGGGCCACAATAAATTTCAAAATTAATAATAAACTATTAAACTAATGGGTATAATTTGGTTAGCCTTAGCAATAATATTAAAATTAAACTAAAAACAAATGGAATTTAAAACTCACTCTGTATATAGCAAACTCAAGCTATACCCAGTTGGAGCAGGCCTAATCTACATACAAAATTTTGTCATTCTCCATAGTAGTTTTAAAGCCTTCGAACCAACATACTGATAGACAGACTAACAGACAGACAGGCCGACGGATATGAGAAAAATATTTCTTTCTCTTTCGAGAAAAGTATAAAGAAGTCACAATGTTTCAAATGAGGACTATATGGCGGGTGCGGGTGGTCCAACTCAAGAAACTATTATAAAAATAAAGACACTAGTAATTTGCAAATTAATGCTTTTCTTTGTTTAATTATTTTGAGGTTTGTTTATTAATAAAATTTAAAGCCATTGGAACCCCTTTTATTAGCTCTTGCCGGCGTTAAATAAACAGTGAATTTCTGCAGTACTAATTTTTCAATTTAATTGCAAGCACCAATTTGACTTTAATACCCTTTAAATTTTAACTAAACATGAAAAATATTAAATTTAAGATTAAGCTCTTTCTTAATCAATTTTTCGACGAAAAAAGAGCAAACAATTTAAGTTTTCTTAATTTGCTTTTAGTTCAGAAGTATTTTTGCCATTTTTAATACATATTAATACCATATTACAGACACCCTGTATATAAAATCGATAGTTTTTAGTATTTTTTGGAGGTTCAAGGTTCAGGGGCGGGTATACTAAGAATTTCTCCAGCAACAACATTTTTACTGGTGTATTTTTAGCTATTCTAGTTAAGATGTTTGCCAAAGTTGCAAATTTGCCTTTTTGTAGCAATAACACAAAGTTTTTACTGATGTCTATTTATTAATCTTAATAAATTCATCGCTGTCTGAGGAAAAATGTTACTGCCCCAGTAAATAAAATTTCTCTGAACCGGTATTAAGATGTTTCTATGGTGCCATTTGGTGTCACTAAGAGTCAATTTCGTCATTCCACTGAATAGTCGAAGGAGTAGGGAAGGAGGGGGGGAGGGTTACGCCGCACGAGAATTAAAGGTGGTAACGGCGTGGAGCTGATAAAAATAACCTATAATAATTATAATATTAAAAAATTGCCGGTCCTAATACAAAATATTTATAGTACGGTAAAAATGTATTTTACTATAAAAAAATGCACCTCTAGGGTAGAAATAATTATTTTCGCAACACAGATCTCTAGAGATACAGCTAAGCCTTTTTGCGACCACAGCAAGGTTATGTTTTTAACATAGCAAAATAACTTTATAGTTTCTGTTTGAACGTTGGAGACAATAATGTTTTTTAAATGATAGAAGAGTTTAGGACTTGCATTGTCTTTATTTGTTTTACATTACAACGTTTCAACTGGTAAGTATCTCCAGTCGTCTTCAGGTAAATACTAAAAGTTATCTGAAGATGACTGGAGATACCAGTTGAAACGTTGTGATGTAAAACAAATAAAGATAATGCAACTTACTTTATAGTTATAACAGAATAATTATTCTTTGCAAAGTAGTATTATTACCACATCATAGTCTGTTCAGCAAAGTGGTATTCTCCTGATATGACTGTCCTCTCCTGTGATTTGTTGAGAGATACTGAAGAATGTAATTTTTGTACATTTTACGTTTGTGCTAATAATGAACACCGCGATTAGTATTTTAGAAATAGTTGCGGAGGGTCGGACATCGCCAAATAACTAACTAATATTAAAAAAAAAACAAGTACCTATATTTGGTATAGCTGGAAAGAGGAAAATTCAAACGTTGTTTTAGTGGCGTATTTAGGGGGGCTGCCAGCCTGCAGTCCCCCCCCCCCCCTGCCCCCGAGCCTAGGGGCTCGGGTCTAAAAGCCCAATTGCAACCTAATTTTTCGTCTCACGAAATAATGTGTTATTGGCTTAGATTACAAAGGTCTTGTAGGAAACGTTTAGTTTTTAAACTTTTCCTTCTAAAAGTCCTGTTTTATATAAAGATTAAGGTTTCGGACGCATGTCGTTTTAGTTATTGCTTTATGATGCAATTTTATAGGAAAACGAGTAAAAAGAATAATATTTTTTTTATAGTATTTTTTTATTATATACTTGTCTGTTCCGTTTTAGAGCTATTTTAAATCAACAAAAATATAACCCAATGCAATAAAATATTTTTACAACAAAAACAAAAAACAAATAGGTATTTATTTTTAAAGAGAAAAATTAAAGTAAAAATTTTAACTCACACATTTTTTATGGAAGAAGTGTAATAATTTATAATAAAAAAAATAGTGCGGGAAGAACGAGAATGTTTAATTATGAATATACAAAACGGCACCTAAGAAGGAGTATTTCAAAACCTAAGCATTTACACCAAAAACTGCTCTTAGATCTACGCTCCTAAATTACATGATTTCTGAAAAAATCATCAATTTTGGCGTGGTGAGCCATATTTACTTTATTTTTAAGCCAGAAAAACCGAGCCCAAAAAACGCTCAATATTCATATTTTCAACAAATATAAAAAATGTTTTTTTTTTAATAAAGCGCCAGCTCAAAAAAAGAGTAAAAAAAAACATTTACAAAAACAGATTTAATCCAACCATGCAGAGGGGGAGAGATAATGATTTAATTTTCGATATTTGTTAGTAGTTAGGTGAATTTTAAACGATTTTTGATCGTGGACCCGAAATATTTTCGCCTGCGGCGCTTTTTCGCCTTCGTCGCTAGGTACAATATCAAGAAATACATGTAGTCCCGACTGTCCCTTTCTCTGGAAAAAAAATGTCCTACTTACACACACTGAGAGCCCCCCGAGCATTTTTTTCCGGCTACGCCACTGCGTTGTTTATCATCTAATAAATTTTTAAGGCAGGGCTCTCAATAGGAGAAAATATTTTTTAAAGGTAGCTTACTTGTACAAATATAAATAACTGCATATTTTTAAAATGAAGTTTAAATCTGGAAATTCATTATATAAGTTACGGATGCCTTTTAGTTGTAAGCTGTAAACCGTAATTTGGAGGAATTGAGACCAAGAAAGGGTTTATTTTACATGCGGTGATGAACTTTTAAGGATGAAAATGTTCTTTGTCTACTCCCACATGGAAATTTGCTGTTTCCTTTACACTTAAGTGGCGAGTAAAGTAGGCTATTCCAGTTAACTGTGCGGGAATATATCATATCCATCCTAGATAGGTAATGAAACTGACCAATCAGAGTAGTCAATTACAGAGAAGCCTTTGTTGTTTATAAAAGTACTGACCAATCACAATATATTATTTTTACTGAAGCTCCGCCTTCTTTTTCAAGACACTAATTATATAATTTAAATGCATATTTTTTTTTTTTTTTTTATGATAAAACACCTGCACTGTAGGAAAAATCCTTTAAGGCGCTCTGGGAGCGGTGCGAGTGCGAAAAAAGCGATTAACGTTGGTCTTGAAACGTTGAAGATTGTATTCATTGGGAAACACGACTTCAGGAAGATCATTCCACAAAGATGACGTTCTCCAGATGAAAGAATTCTTGAACAATGAAGTTCGAGGAGTACTAAGCTGAACAACATATGGATGAGCGGCAGTGGTTCGCCGTGTATTTCTGTTTTGCATTGCTCTAGGTGGAATCAAGTGGGCAATGTCAGTCGAACACCTGCCATGGAAATATCTGTAAAAGAGAGCCAAATCACCAACCTGTCTTCGATGCTCCAGGCTATCGAGGGTCTTGGTCAGCTCGGGGTCGCCGATCAGACGAACGGCTCTCCTTTGAATGGAATCCAGTAGCCGAAGGGTGTGCTTGGGTGCAGAGCTCCAGACATGAGAGCAATATTCTAATGATGGTCGAATCTGGGCTTTGTAGAGTGTCAAAAGTTGATGAGGTGTGTACAACCTTTTGGTGCGGAAAAGTACACCAAGTTTCTGTGCAGCTGTTTTGGCAATTGCGGCAACGTGATCATGCCAAGACATATTACCTCCCAGATTGACCCCCAGCAAATTAATAGACGGTGCCAGGGGAATTGCGTGTCCTGCCATGACTATATCCGGTTCTGCAATGTTAACCTTTTTGGAGAAGACTGCTGCCTGGGTTTTCTTAGCATTAAATTCGACTTGGTTACTGTCACCCCAAGCCAAAATTTCTTCCAGGTCCTTGTTGAGGCGCAATACTTCATGCTGCCTGCGAAGATGTGCGTCGGCAGCGGATGTTTGGGGAGTCAAGGTAAAAGATGAGACAAGTGTGCTGTCATCAGCAAAGCTATAAATTGGATTTTGGGTTTTCACCAAAAGGTCGTTAATATACAGTAAAAAGAGGGTAGGCGACAATATGGACCCTTGAGGAACACCGGCATTGATGGTGAAGGTGTCTGAGAGAAACCCGTCAATCGCCACTTGCAGAGAACGGTTCTTAAGGAAGCTGGTTAACCATAAACAAAATCCATTAGGCATACCGTAGGATCGCAATTTACTTAGAAGCCCATCGTGCCAAACACGATCAAAAGCCCTAGAGATGTCCAGTGCAACAGCCCGGGATTCTCCATGATGTTCGATGGTGTTGCTCCAAAGATGGGTGACATATGCCAGAAGGTCACCTGTTGATCTGGACTTACGAAAACCGTATTGATGGTCGCTGATAATGTTAAGCCCTTCCAGATACTTTAGTAGTTGTTGGTTAATAGCTTTCTCCATTACTTTGGAAATTACTGAAAGCAATGCGACGGGTCGGTAGTTGCTTGGCAGGGTCTTTTTACCTTTCTTTGGAATGGGCTGGACACGCGCCGACTTCCAGCAGGATGGAAATATTTCTTTTTTGTAGAATAAGTTGAAAAGTCTACAAAATACTGGTGTAAGTTCATCGGCGCATGTCTTGAGAACAATGATAGGAATTTCGTCTGGACCAGAAGCTTTATTGACGTCGAGTCCTTTAAGAATCCGTTTAACAAGACGCTGACGAAACACGATTTCAGACATTTGCGATTGAACTGAGGGAATGTTGGGTGGTGGTTTTCCCTGAAAGTCTACAGTGGAATGCGAGGAAAACAGTTCAGCAAGTAGGTTTGCTTTATCCCCGGCTGTGGTTGCTATTGTGCCGTCGGAACGTGTTAGAGGTGGAATAGTTGACTTTGTAAAGTTTTGGCTGACGGCCTTAGCGACTGACCAAAAGGACTTTGATCCGTTAGGACTGGCAAGAAGTTTGTTTTTGATTCTCTTGTTATGAGCTTCTTTGCTTTGGTCTATCATTTGCTTACATTGGTTTCGGGTGGTAACAAAGATGGCGCGATTTTCAGGAGTAGGGTTTTTACGCCACTGTCGGTAAGCCAGGTTTTTAGATCTGACAGCACGCTCGCAATTCTTGCTAAACCAGGGCTTGCCGTTGGAAGGGCGCTTTTTGGAGAAAGGAATAAAGGCCTCCATGCTAGTTAGAATGACGTCGGAGACCTCCTTTGCACAGACAGATGGATCATCCGAAGAAAAGCATACGCTTAGCCAGGGAAAGTTGCGAAAATGTTCCTTTAGGTCTTCCCACTTAGTTGATGTATAGTGCCAAATTTTACGGGGTTTAGGAAGTTGTTCAGAAGTAATTGGCAGCTCGCTTAGGGTTGAAATAAGTTTGTGATCGGAAGAGCCCAATGGTGGTTGTACGGTGACCGTACATAGGTCTGGATTTGAAGTTAAAAAGAGATCTAAAAGACTAGCAAAATCCCCAGCTCGGTCTGGAACCCGCGTTGGTTCTTCTACGAGTTGAGTTGAGCATATGGTACAATTTGTTATTAATTTGTTCAATATAATAAAATCTAGACGCATTTATAATAGATTCATCAATAATGCAACCTGCTGAATGTGCATAGAAAATTAATTTCATGTAGCATCATTTATGAGTTGGTTTTCCGATAATTAACTACACGCTTCGATAGTCCAGACGTTAGAGCGTTAGACTATGGAACCAAGGGTCGTGAGTTCGAGCCTGGCAACCTACAAACTTTTTTTTTACATTTTTTAGCATAAGGTCGTAGAAAAAATATACTGTTCAACTCGAGTGGATTGTCGAACTTGTTTAAAAATATTGTTAAATATGCTTGATAATCAACGAAAACTATAGTTTTTAGCTCCAAATTTTTTTCCACATTTTAACACATATTATTAATTAAATATAAAATGTCAAAAATCCCTATGGTTAATTCATATCAAATAAATTTAACTGGCAAATAGCTTGTTTACAAAACGAAACGACGATTCTATCGAGTCTTGTTTGTCTTTTCGTCCCATTTTCACAAATCGCACGCTCTCGATTGCCATATTGTCTTATATTAATTTTCCACCGCATTTGTCTTCAATCCACTAAATTATTTTCGGAAGGTCTTTCAATTATCTTTATTTTTGTGGAAAATATTTTATCGGATTTAGTTGTCTGTATTGTAGATTAAACGAGAATTCATGGATGATCGGTATTGTTTTGTTTTAAACATAAATTTACCTTCGAGAAAGATGAGACGTGATATAACTTGTGATCATAGAATTGTTTCACAAATAATTTTAGGACTTTTGTTCCACGAAAAAAAGCAGCAAGAAAATTAAGAATAATATGTTCAATTCAAGTATATGCTAGTTTTACCATTCCTCAAATCAAATAATACTTGATTCCGATACTAGCATATTCTTTAATAATAAGATTATGGTTTCTTGAGTCTAAAAATAAAAAATAATTTCTAGTAAGAATATTTATTTTAAGTTAAAAAAAAAATCTCATTTTATGTACATTATTCTTACATTAAATGAATACCGTATCCTTATTATAACGCTTAATATAATTAAAAACAAGTTTATATTTTATTGATTTTATATACAGGGTGTTTTTTAATTGAGTGCCGATACTTAAGGTTGTGAATCCTTGGATAATTTTAAGATGAAAAGTTAATTATATGTCCTAAAGCTTTTCATTTTTGAGCTACAGGGTGTTAAATTTTTTTTTTAAATATAACTTTTTTATCATGATTATTATATCACTCTTAGATATTTTTATGAAATTTTGTACACACCTCTTAATCCTTAAGGAGCATTTTTTGACTTAAAATATTTTGTTTAATTTTTACCAGTGACGTCCGTATGGGGTTTGAACTGATTATTTTTAAAAAAAAAATTTTACGCCACTGATTTTTCTAAAAATCAAACTTATATTTAAAATTCTCATTTATTTTGGAGCAAATTTGGTCCATAGACTTACTTTCGTATGAAGCACCCTTTTTGCATAAAAAAATAAAAACAAAAAACAATTTTTTTCTTCGGTTCATTGAGACTGCTTTCAATATTTTGTTGAAATGAAAATGAATGAGCTTTAGGAAATATGTTAATAATAACTTTTCTTCTTAAAATCACCCAAGGATTCACAACGGTAAGTATCGGCACTCAATTAAAAAACACCCTATATGCGTTATTACTTCATATAAATCAATTACAAATTTCAAATAAGTTATGTTACTCTTGTATAAATCACGGCTAATAGCTTGATTTCAAAAGGTTTAAACTTGATTATACATGAGTACAAATAATTTCTGATTTGTCCAGTCTAAATTTACAACATACTCTTAAATAACGTTTTTATCACCCCAGAATTTATGATTTTTTCAGAATGATGTATTTTTCGGCGTAAATTACGAATCTGAAAACGATTTTCATCTGAAAAAGAACTAAAAGATAGAATTCCATTTGTTAGCAAATGGATACCGAGCAACGGTAAAAAAACTAGCAATAAAAACTTATTTCAGAATAATTTGTACCTACTTGAGTACAACCACTGCAATGAGCAATTTAGTCCCAATCTGTCAATAATTCCTCCATATCTTGCATCAACTCCCACTTCTCTACTCCCACACTTATAAATTGTGTCGAGATGCAGGCAAGCAGATTCGATGCCGCGAGAACGTAAGCTAGCATGTGTGTTTTACAAGACTAACAAATATCAGATTAAAAAGAGGCAATCTTGTTCGGATAAGAGAATGCTTAAAACAAATTTATTATTCTCATTTGAAGTTAAAACTAAACTTTATTAATATGAATTAAACCAAAACTGACAATAATTAGTCCAATATACAGGGTGATTCCTAAGTTGATACTTCATTTTTAGCTGCGTATAGATGGCATTAAAATAAACAACATTTTCAAATACCCTTTTTCAAAAAACCCAAAAATAAAGTACTTACATTTATTTATTACACTACAAATCAAATACGGTTCTGCCTAACTTGCCCGTTAAATAACATTAAGAAAACTTCTGGGTGTAGAAAAGAAACATCCGCACTTTTACGACACTCACAATAAATTAGCACCATAATTAGTTCATCGTTTTCAAATTTTACTATTTTCACCAATTAACGTGCTTCAGAAAACCACACCACGCAGCGAATTGCCAAAATAAATAACTGACGACCGATCCGTAAAATGCATGACTACATACATACAAAAAACGGAGAAAAACAATATAAAGTAAAGGGCTAAGTTTTGATTACCAGGCCCGCGCTTAGATTTATTACTTTTGTAACTCGGCTATTTTTAGGTTTTTTGAAAAAAGGTATTTGAAAATGTTGTTTAACTATTATACATGGTGAAATATGTATAATATATGCTGATTTTTTTTCTGATTTGGCTATAAAAGGATATATTTATTATGATTATTTTAAATTATTTTTGTTGTAACGAATTCAATTTTTACAGGACTCTTTGGCAGAGTTATTTTACTCAGCGGCACGGCTCTCAGCCCCTGGTCTACAGTCCACAACGCTGATAGTCTAAGACTAAGTGTCGGCAAACAAATGGGTTGCCTCTCTCAAGACTCCAAGGGCGACGACAATGAAGATATTGCTGCTTGTATGAGATCAAGGTAAAATTAAATTTCTTGTGAAATTCTTACATTTTTGTAAATTCAGCGCGGAAATAAGTGACAAAACTTATAATTGAAGATAATAAAAAAGAAAAAACTACCTTATACCACCACGTAAGTTGGCGGCATATGGGAAACTTTTTTATTATTAACTTTATGTAAAAAAGTTATTCTTCATAAAAAGTTCTGCATGGTCCAAAACCTAAAATGCAACCATCAGATGTTCAATTTTTTCAGGCTTATAATAATAAGTAAGTCGTTGCCGTCTTGTTGTGTACGGTCGTTTAGTTTTCTCTCTCACTTATTCAGTATTTTTCGTGGTAAAAGTTAATCATTAATTGCCGAAAGTGTGAGAAGTTACAATTTAAGTGAATGCTGATTTCGTCTATGGTGTTAAAAGTGTCCGAAGCAGCCCTATTGAATTGATATAAGGATAATTAAAATATTATAAACAGATATTCAGGTCAGTGGATTCCATTTTTCGTTTCACTGTAAACAAATATGAGCGCGTGCGTCAATTGCAACAACCAACTGAAGCACGGTACATCATCGATACCATGCGACAGTTGCCATGGTTCAATGCACCCAGCATGTACCAAGCTGAATGATGAGGAGATTCGAATTACACGAGCACTAAGCGTAATTTGAGAGTTTTCTGCAACAAATGTGACAGCTCTCTTGATCAGTTTTCCAAACTGCTAGATAGCTTTAATTCTTTTAAGGCAGAGTTAAAAAGCCTACTATCTGTTGAAGTTGCTTTAATTCAAACAAAGATTTCGTCACTCGAGGAAAGTTTTGATAGGAGGATTGCTAACATCGAAAAGTCTAACAAATCTCAATTTGAAGATATGTGTCAAGAAATTTCTGAACGTGAATTGCGTGCTAGTAATGTAATTATTTTTGGGGTTCCTGAAACAACAGGAGATGCTATTATCGCACACCGGAATGATGAAGAGGAGGTTAAAAACATTTTAAAGTCAATTTCTCCCAATGAAAATTTATTATTCTCTAAAATATTTCGCGTGGGTCGTTACTCTGCCTCTGCAACACGTCCCCGCCCAGTAAAGATCGTTCTTAATAATAAATTTGAGGCGCGAAGAATTCTTAGATTGAAAAAGGGGCTTGTCAATACAAAGTACTCCAAAATAGTTATCAAGGATGATAAAACACCTCGCCAGATTAAGCATCTTCAAGAAATTCAAGGTCAGCTAGAAGAGCGCTTAAAAACTGAAAAAAACTTGACCATTAAATATATAAAGGGTGTTCCTACTGTTATATCAACCGACGATTCAAAAAACCAACGATCCTAAATGTTCCTATCTTTTATACCAACATCGCTTCATTGCGTGCAAAATTTAACGAACTCTGTGCGCTAATTAATATTAAAAAACCCCGAATAATCTCTATAACAGAAACTTGCTTAAAACCTACTATTCTAGACGCTGCAATCGCTCTGCCAGGCTATACTGTTTACCGGGCTGACAGGGCTGATCAAAGAGGCGGTGGTGCATGTATATACCTTAATAATGACATATTTTGTGATGCTATTGTGACTACGGTTAATTTTGACTCACCTGGAATAGAAATCGCATGCGTTAAGATATCCAAAACACCATATAGCTTGTGTTTTTCATCAATTTACAGACCCCCCGATACTTCTGCCGATAACACTAATAAACTTCTGGAAAATATAGCTATAATTTCAAAGCTGTGCAAAGATGTTATTATCACTGGTGATTTTAATTTCCCTGAGTTGGTCTGGCCAAACCCTGCTGAGGATCAAAATCCTCTAGTTGAAGCTTTAAGGGACAATGGGCTTGTCCAACTGGTGACTGAACACACAAGATTCCGCAAAAATCAAAACCCATCCACACTTGACTTAGTCATCGTGAGCGATCCTAGTTTGGTGAGCAAAATTGAATATCACTCTCCTGTGGGAATTTCTGATCACATTGTGCTTAATTTCAACCTACAATACATAAATGCAAGCTCCAAGAAATGCCAGATCCGCTATTTTAAGAAGATAGATTATGAGCAGCTTAGCTATAATATCCAGCACATCGATTGGCCCAATATGTTTTTAAACAAACAGGTGGAGGAGCAGTGGGGCCTATTTTATCAGACAATAACTAGCCTTGCTAGCCTGTTCTCCCAAACAGTTGCTGTAAAATGCATTCCTGATAAACCTTGGATCAACCTCAGAATTCTTAACATGATCAAACAAAAAAAAAGTATGTGGCAAAAATACATGCGTAGCAAAGATCAATCTGATTATAATGCTCACCGAAAATATTCTAATCAACTTAGCTGGAGCATAACTCAGGCAAAAAAGTGTTTTGAAAAAAAGCTCATTTCTTCGACTGATAAAAAAAAGTTTTTTAGATACGTAAGAAATTCTGTCTCTTCAACTGTTTCCTCTCCCCGTGTCAATGATATGAATGGAATTCTGACAACTAGTGATCTCGAGACAGCATCCATATTTGCTGATTTCTTTAGTACTAATTATTCCACTGAGCCTCCCGGTGCTTTACCTCAATCAAATATGACTTTTAACAACCTGGTTATTAACTCAATCAACATAACACAAGTCAAGGTGTTCGAGAAATTGAGTGAACTTCCAAACTCCTCTTCTGCTCCAGGCGGGCTACCCAATTCTATTTTAAAGGGATGCGCATTTGCCTTAAGCACACCACTGTCTATAATTATGCAGAACTCACTTGATTCTGGAACTCTTCCGATTGCCTGGAAAACTGCGACAGTTATTCCTGTTCACAAGAAGGGGGATAAATTCCTTGCTGAAAATTACCGACAAATAAGTCTCACTCCATCCGAGGTGAAAATCATGGAAAGAATTTTGGTGAAAGAGTTGCTGGATTTTCTGTTAACCAATGAAGTTATACCTCAAACACAACATGGATTCTTGCCAGGTCGATCGACTACCACTAACCTTCTAAAGTGCCTTAATGATTGGACTTTCTCCCTTGATAGAAACTTACCGATTGATATCGCCTACCTTGACTTTTCTAAAGCCTTTGATAGGGTACCAAAACGAAGATTGCTGTATAAACTGAACAGCTGTGGTGTTAGAGGCGATCTTTTGCGCTGGGTAGAGGCTTTTTTAAAAAATCGTGAGTTTTCCGTTAGGATAGGTAACAGTATGTCTCCGCTGCGTCCAGTTTTGAGTGGCGTGCCTCAGGGATCGGTCTTGGGCCCGTTATTATTTTTGGTATATTCAGCTGACCTTACCTGCGCACTTCAGGGCAGCACAGTATCAAATTATGCAGATGATACTAAATTATATTGTAACCCGCTAAAGCAAACTTTGCAAAATGACTTAAATATAATAGCCACTTGGTGTGATGCTTGGCTCATGCCCCTAAATGAAGCAAAGTGCGTGGTTATGCATCTCGGTCGTACAAATCCTAAGTTACAGTACCATCTTAACAACGTTGTGCTTATGAAGGTCAATCAACAAAAGGACCTCGGGATAGTGATCAGCAGTGACTTATCGTGGGGTAAACACATTGATAATGCGTGTAAAAAAGCTAAACAGTCTTTGTTTTTAATAAAAAAAATATTTTCACGTCCTGATATCCGGACTAGCTCTTTAATTTATAAAACTTATGTGCGCCCAATTCTTGAATTTGGGTTTGGTGTTTGGTGGCCTGTGTTAAAACAACAAAAAGACCAAATTGAGAAAGTGCAGCGATTTGCCACTAGGATGCCGTATGGTGTTGTAAGACCAACTTTTGAGAACAGACTGATAATTTTTGGACTCATTTCTGAAATGGATAGATTGGTGCGGGGAGATCTTATCCTTACATATAGGATACTTCACAACCTATTCTCTGTTGATTTAAGTTCCCTTTTCACCCTTAATACAGACAATCGCTTGCGAGGTCATCGATTAAAGCTTCGACGTGAACATTTTTTCACACGAATCCGGGAGTTCTTCTTTTCCAACAGAGTATTTAATCTCTGGAATATCTTGCCTGATGAGGCTAATGGTGCGGACTCATTAAACATTTTTAAAAATAGAATTGACATGACTCTTTTTGCAGACTATTAGTTTACATTTATTCTCACTCATTTGTTAACCTTTTAAAAATTTACCATTGACATTTAGCGATTCGATATACTCAAGACTATTAGTTTAAGTATAATAGAGTTTATAGGTTTTCAACCTCAACTCTTCTTTGTAATAATAATAATAATAATAATAATTATACGAGGTTTGTCAAAAAATATGAATTTTGCCCAAGAGTAAAGTACCTTCATTTTTGACAATATCGAAAACTGTAATTATGAAAATTTGTTCGGTATGAAAAACTATGTCCTAATTGCAATTACACTAAAAAATGTTTTTTTTTTAAATTTTTACTAATTTTGTCTTAAATTACCGATAAATTTGTAAAAATAAAAAAAATATTGAAGTCTAAACCCTAAATTAACCGCATACAAAAACTACATTTTAATAAGAACTAAATAAAGACATTAAAAGACAAAAATAATTAGGGTACCGGTTATTGGGGCTACCTACTGACCTGTCGCCGAGAGATGAAAAAATTTACAAATTATTGTCGTCTTTTAACATTTACACTAGCTAATTTTTGTTGACATCATAGCTTAATTACAAAGGTAATTGATCTGAATTATGTTAGTTGCCGTTAGTTGTTATTATATTATCCCGATCAAGCCAGCTCGGCAGCCATACTGCTGCTGTATTTCGTCCTCGATTGTGTCGTACCTGCTTTTGAGATTAAGTATTTTAAATAAAGATTTATAGAGACATTTTTTTTACACGGAGAGAAATTCTCCCGAGCGATAAGATATAGGTATATTTCACCACAAGAGATGTAACAAACTCTAAAAGTGATTTAAACAGTATAATTCTAAGGTATTTGAAACAATATAAATCGCTTTTGTAACATGATAAATCAAAAGATAAACTTTCAAGAGAAATTTGAAGGGTTTTCAAGAGAGTCGTTATTCGTAAACGATGAATTTTCCTCTTGTGACAATTGACATTTACTTATACAAGGATAATTTCTCTTGCCTATAATAGTTAACGCAGAACTATTTTTGGTATAGGAAAATGACATTATGACAAATATATAGTCAAAAAGTTAATTTGTTTCGTGAAGGTTTTGCTTACACTCTCCGACAATGGCATCTTGTCTGACACGATATTCCAACAGTCGCCCCGCTTTAATCTGCGTATAATATTCACATAATCAGATTTCCTAAGCCGCTTATCTCGCCGCATATTCATGGATCACATGCATGTCGTGCACATCTTGGATTTGAACTTCTCCGCTTCTGGTTTACATAAATTTCCGATTTTGTTAAATAATTTGCTTGTGACATTTCGCAATGAGATGTTCGAGGAGTTCCATTTAAATTTAAAATTGTATTTATGTTTTTCTGTCTATTTATACCAAGGAATGGGGACCTGGGGATTCCATGATGCCAATACATATTTTATTCTACATAATTTTGGGCCGCTGATTACGAATGCGGTATCAATATAACGCCACCATCCTTCACTTTATCGGAAAATGCAAAATCTTTTTAACTAAGTAAGTCTTCCATAATTTTACAATTTACATGCAAGCATTTACAACTAACAAAAATTATCAAACCAACGCGAAGCCAAGGGGAAAAACAACTAAATGATGCAATATTTGCAGTGTTTTCATGCGTCCCTAATTGCATGCATTGAACCATCAATGTAACCATTGACGTAAATTGTTATTAAATTTCATTTAATACATTTGGTTTTTGTACCGGGTGTCCCATTATGGATGGCCACCGGCCGTATCTCGGAAACTACTGGGCATAAAAACTCGGGGAAAAAAAATGATAACTTAAGTGGCCATGAGAAAATCCTGGAAATAATTTTTAAGTTCCGCATTTTGCCGCAATTCCACATTATAAGGTATATCTTTGGTAACACCATTAAAAAGCTTGGACAATTATGCATCATTTTAGTCTTATGCTCATTGCCGTACCGACTTTAATCTCCTCAGGCGCACCGTTCTTAATTAAAATAATTAAATTAAATTAGACGGGCGGAAGCTTGTCTATTAAGTAAAGGTGGTCATTTCCAACAATTTTTATAAAACAAAATTTTTCATTATCAATGTTAATAATAATAAATAGTAGAGCTAATTTAATTATTTTGATTAAGAACGGTGTGCCTGATGAGCAAAACGCAAGATACCATTTTTATGCAGAATTGACCAGGCTACTCCAAAATAATATCCACATGGAGAAATATCAGTGGCGTCCCACTTTTTTTCTTAAAAATATATAACTGATTCTTCATTTAAACTTTTAAAAATTATTCTATTGGCGATAACGCTGAAACGAACGGAGATATCGAGCTGGGGTAGCAAATTTCATCTAATTTTCGATTATGGTATCATAATTATACCGTATGATTTATTTTTTTGGAGTAAAATCAAAAAATGTGTTATTATTACAAATTGCGCCCTCTAGCATGTTTTTTTAAAAACTATTCTGGATAACTTAATACGATTGATGAAAGTGCATACATTTCTCTTCCAAACAGTCTTTAGTTTGCTAAAATCAAATAAGTCATTTATAAGTTACAGCGATTTAAATGATTACACTTTGAACAGCTCCCCCCCCCCCCTCCTTTCCGAGATACGGCCGGTGGCCATCCATAATGGGACACCCAGTACAGTAAATTAACTTCTTGTAAGAAAATTAAAGTAATTAATCTATTCTTACTTATCGGAGGGGTATCTACTATAACATACATATACTCAACGAATGTACAATTAATTTCGTAAGATGCTACCGATGATCGTCCTACTTACAAGACAAGTTGACAGAAAAAAGCATCTCCAATTTCCTAACTTACCCTGCAACCTTATACCCGCCCTGGTACTGTAACAGGTAAGTTACAATGATGCAATTGCAATTGATAACAATAATTGATAATATAAACAAAGATTTACTACACCGTAACCGTATGAAATAAAGGTATGTCTTTAAAACCAACTAGAAACAAACATTGTACCTGTTAGTTGATGTTAGTGATGTCACCTAACGAAATTATGCATACATTTGCTTGTCCTTAATTCGCCCATAATATTTACTCAATCTCGTTTCTCCCAAATAATTTAGTCAGCATCGTGTTCGTGGATGATCACATGCACGTGCTCATCAACTTGAAATTGGTGTCATGCCACTTCTAAGCTTCATAAATTCTGCATTTTGGTAAAATAACTTCAGCATCAGACGTGGCTAAGCGTGACCAGGGTAAATGACCAGTTTGTTTATTTTTTTCTTCGACTGTAATTTTCTTGAGACTACCATCCATATTGGTATGTCGTACGTGATTTTTAAAGTCTATTAAAATATAGGTTCATATTTCGAAAGTCATGTTTCGTCATTGGGAAGGGAAAACAAATACATCCAATGAAAACTGGTTAAAGGGAAAAATGTTTATTTAACCCGTTTTTGCCCGAGTTTTAAGTTATATTTTGTTCGTTAATGCCCGAATTTTTTTAAATGTTAAAATATTGTTAATATTGTATTTTTAGGGTTATTGGTGGTTAATTACATTATTTTTGGCCAAACAGATAAAAGTTAACTTAAGAATCTTTAAAAAATGTGCGTTCCAATAATGGAACACTGGAAAGGAAAGGGGGCGTCTACTCACAAAAAAAAATAATTGTTTGAAGCAAAAGGGTGTATTTTATTAAACGTGGTTACACAAAATTAACTTGAAATAATATGGAAGATTTTAAAACATTGTTCATGTAGTTTGACATTACATTTTTCACAAATTTTCGTCGTATTCTTATGACATATGGCGCAACGTCCTTGCTTTGGCGCTGGTATCATCCAGTGGTTGAGTCCATCATAACGTATATTTTCATGCACTGTTTTAATCAACGGTTTTGAAGATTTTGGTCGTCCTCCACCAGTAACAGGATGGCCATACTTTTTTAAATAAACATGAGTGATTTCCCTCCTGAATTTTAAAAAATCAACTTTTTCACCATTTGGCTGGCGTATGTAAATTTGCCATGCATTATGCATAACTGAGTCTAAAGAAAATGCAAAAAGAGGCCACCACCATTTTTTAGATCTCACGCTTATACGATAGTTATTGATGTTTTGGTCCATACGATCGACACCTCCCATGTTTTTATTATATTGGCCGATAACATATGGCTGGCAAACTGGTACTTTTTTCTTCTCCGTAGAAATCCATCTATTAACTTGACTAATAGGATTTACTGGATCACAAGAGCTAACTGTTCACACAGGGCGGTTATCGGTCCATGACGTTACCGTGATTCCTGTATTTTTATCGGTCATATAATTATTATATGTACCTCTAGGTGTTTTTTTTATTTCAGATACTGGTGGTAGTGGACATTTCTCAATTCTGTTTATATTTATGGTCCCAGTATATCCGTAACCAATTTTTTGTAACTCGTTCACAAGTCTTAGGGACGAAAAGTATCTGTCACAATATATTTTGAATGGAACATTTTGGGGTAGCTTCGACAATAGAGTTCGTACCACAGACCCTCCTACTCCCAACTCCATATACTGCCTATTATTTTGTTTACCTTGATAAGGGTCAAATTGAATCAAGTAGCCACATGGATCGCAAAGAGACCATACTTTGTAACCATATCCTCTCGGCTTGCCTTTTATAAATTGCGTCTGATTCCAGTGAGTTGGGCCAAAGGAATCTCGTCTTCACTATCCCAATCTTGGTTTCGAGTATCATCATGAACATTGATTTGACTTGGCTCTTGAGAATCATCGTCATAATCTCCGGTTAGAAATATGGTATATATATATATATATACTTTACGAATTTTTGCACTTGCCTCAGCTACCAGTTGTCGTCCACTGAGGTGATTGATATTTGTTGTAGGTGTTTCTTCGTCGTCTGAATCCTCCTCTGAATCGAAGCAATCATTTGGAGGGGTTATGAAAACATCCGCCTCCCAAAAATCTTCATTTTCGACCATATCGATAAGTTCTTGTGTACTATAAAACCTAAAAAAATATGCCAAAATTAATGACCCCATTCGTTACCAGTGTTCCAATTTTGGAACACGTATATATAGGTGAGTGGGAGAACAAAAACATTTTTTTTTCAATATATTTATAGCATAAAATGGTTACTAGTTACTATATGTACGCTGTAAAGATCATATATTCTCATATTATACAAAAGAAATATATACAAATACTTACTTCTTGGAAGCCATTTTCCTCGCACGTGGTCGCACAAGATCTAGTAAGCATCAAAATACGTAAACAATTATTTGGACGCGAAATAAGTGTTTCGCTCGATGAATGCATCTGTGCTAAACTAATATTGACTACCGATGGACGATTCGATGCGTTTTGCGTGGTGGGGGGGAACTATCAGGTGATGTTCCATTATTGGAACACTGGGAACAAGTAACTGATGTCCAATTATGGAACATTGGGCAAAAACGGGTTAAACATATAAACTGTACAAAAACCAATTTTTCCACTGCTACCAAACAAAATGCAATGCGGAATAGCAAAAATGATAATAACATACGGCAAAAAAGAAAATAACGTTTTTATTAAACCAAAAATTCCGCTTAATGAAAAAACTTCATTTGGGCAGAAAATTGTTTTAAAACAGAACAGTGAAATGTGCATAAAAGTTAGTTTGGCGGGTAAATTTTATCTGTTGCGAGAGACATTTGTGTATTTCCTGTTAATAACAAAACTAAAAAATATTTAAAGTTAAAGAATACAGGGTATAAAAACATTGACTCATTTGAGTTCATCTTTAATACTTCATTTTTTTTTTAAATAACCTAAAAAGATGGTTAAGTACCGCTAAAACCAGACTGAATTTGCCGAACGCCCATGGGGAACATTTACCTGTTAAACTACGTTGCTGAAGAGTAAACCGAGAACAAATGACGCGAACAAACAACGTCTGTTGTAAGGTCGTTTCGTTGGTTTACCATGACACTATTTAAATGTGTGTCGACTAATTTTCAATAATGAGTGGCTTAATAACATGTTAAGAAGTTTTTGGCACAGTTGTATTTTGTGTTTAAATGAAGTATAAGTTTGCTGTGATGTAAAATGCGACATAAGTTTTAATGGTAGTTTTTCAAAGAGGTACCTAGGTTTAGTTGTTATTTCTTAACTTAGAACAGGTAAGCACGGGTCACTAATCTCAATTAATTTACATTTCAAATAAAAACCATAAATTTTACTTATGTCTTGTCCGTCTTTCTTTAGAACTTCTCCAGTGGCGGCGCGCCGCAGCGTAGTTAAACCATAATACTAAAAAACAAATGGTCAATTTTCTCGTTTCTTATAGTGAAGCCACATTTAAAAATATTTTTCCCTCGAATGTTGTCTTTAGGATTTAAGGGCGTAAATATATTTTTTCAATTCCATAATATCCTGTATAGTATATAGTTTACAATATTACATAGTGTGTGTGAAAGTAAACAGTACTGGCAACTGAGCGGACGAGTTAAAAAACTATGTATGCTTATAATAAAATTAATTAACAAATTTTAAAACGGGTAATGAAAGATATTAAAGAAAATTATGGTTATAATAAAAAGAATAAAAATTTTATCTCGCCCGTTTCATCCGGTCACCCAACTGTAAGGAACACGATCTGTACAAATAGCAATTTTGCGCAATGTCATATCATAACCAAACAAAACCTGCATAGCAGAAATGATATTTACCTGTTTCCCCAAAAAGAAAATAAAGTTTTTAATATACTAAAAATTTCCCTTAATGAAAAACTTCATTTAAGCAGAAAATTATTAGGTTGATTCAGCAATTGGTTCTGTGTGAAACATTTTTTTATTTTGTAATGGAAACACGTTTATGCTTTTTACTGTTTCAAATGATTTAATAGATTGTGACAAAACGTGTTTTAATTACAAAATATAGAAAATTATTTTTAAACTGAGTAAAATTGTAAAAATTTAGTTTTGTTTAGCATTTAAATGTAGCACCGTATTTATCTGATAAATAGGGGTTGTGGGAAATAAAGAGTATCCTATCTTTTTAAATGAACCGGAGCTAAATGCACGTTCGTTCGTGTGGCGGTTTCATTTAATTCCGACTCTTTTATCTGTTTTGTTTAGAATAATTAACTGAAAAAAAAACTCTCATTAGTTAACAGTGTTATTTGGATGGGAATTGAATAATTACAACGGACTGAGTAAAATGGTGTGGTGGTTTTATTTTGTCCGTTTACAAGGTAGTCTACAAACAGAATTTTTTTGTAGTTTTTTTTTTTGATTAATTGAGGGGGTTGAGGTTAATTAATTTGGAGACGCTTCATTCTAAAAAGCAATCTTTGGTGTTTTATAATAAAAATGGAAAAAGTAAACATAATTACTTTGTTTTTCACAAGCCATGGAGCTTAAAAATAAAAAAAATTAAATCGGGCGTCTTAGATCTAGATTTTGGAACAACATTTTTTTTTTGCTTTCTTCAACACTTGGAAATTAATTCAAGTGTAATTTACTGGGTGTAAGTCCATACACCCAACACTTTAGTAGATTTATTTCAATAAATTATTTTAACTTTAAAGGAAAATAATAGATACATTTGCATTAAGTATTATCTTCTTCGAACAAGATTGGTTCTCTTTATGCTGGTATTTGTTATTCTTGGAAAAGGCGTTACGCCAGTCACATGTCAACTATTCCTCTTGAGGCGTCAAATGGATTGTGCTTTCCTGCATTTGACACAGTTGACACGCGTGGGACATCTTCATGTCATGCCAGATATGGAGGAATTAAACGATAGAAGAGTTTTGGACTGTCTTTATTTGTTTTACATCACAACGTTTCAACTGGTAAGTATCTCCAGTCGTCTTCAGGTGAATACTCAAATTCAAGAAACATCATTGTCTCCAACCTTTAAACAGACAATGGAGGAATTATTTACAGAACAGTACTAGAGTCGCTCATTGTATTGGTTGTACGTAATTGTACGCACGTTAATACATACCTACATATTTTTGGAAATAATTTTTATTATAGTAACTATTTATTACTAGTTTTTTAACGTTTCTATATGCGTTTTTTATTTGCTAATAAATGAGGTATTCCCTTTTAGTTCCTTTTTCGACGAAAATCGTTTTCGATTTATAAATACATCATCCTGAAAAAAAATATCAGTTTTGACGTGATAAGTATATAATAGATATAATATACCAAACTTTAGGTAAGAGCATGTTGTAACTAAATTTATAAAAAAGGTATAACCTCTTTGATTTAAGAATATTGACAAATCAAGGCCGAGACACAATAAAAAATTATGCATTAGGTGATACTAAAAAGCACTAATCAACAGAAATAAATTTTGACACGTGCAAACAAATCAATCAAGACACAATCAAGTTTTAAGCAACTAGCAACAGGAATTAATATTTATATTATATTTTTATTTCCTATTACTTATTTCTTGTTGCATATTGCTAATTTTTTAACTTTGTCCCGGCCTTCAGAAATATTAAAGGTGAGAAAGCTAAAGCGCAGGTCCATTTGTTAGCAAATAGACACCGAAACCCGTAACGTTAAATAAAAAACAATAAATGATTATTTTAATAAAATCTATTTTCAAAAATATTTGTACTTACGTGTAGTCGAGTTTAAACGAAGAAACCCTAACCTTATTATTTAAGAATAGGCTAGTATTATTTTATTTAGGTAATACTGAAACTAGCATATACTTGAATTAAGAGTGTTATCCTTTATATTAGCGTTGCCTTTTCCATGTGGACAACAGCTGCGTTGTTTTAAGAAATACGCAAAAATTCTTATTAGACAAGTTAAAGTTTACCAAATGACTTACAACTTAAAATAATTCTTGATACTACAGGGTGGCGCAAAAACACGGAACGGAAAATGTTGTTATTTTTAAAACTGAACACGCTCGAACATTTTCTAATTTTGGGAATTAAACCAAGTTATTTTGCTATATTGTTTTCTATACCCAAAACGAACCCTTAACGAGAGACATACATTTAACAAATGGCATTTTTTTACTTTAACAGGCTACACTGAAAAAAAGATTTGTGAAAGTACAAGAAATTTACTGTTTTTAGTGCGACCAAATTTCTTGTAAAATCACAAATGCGTGACGAATAGAAATATACATCTTTTTTGTAAAATTACTTTACAAAAGTTTTGTGAAATCGCATAATTAAAGTACAGATGTTTTATATGGTTGATACATTAAGGTTAAAGTTTTAATACAAATATCGTACATCAACATCACAGAACGCTAAATATTTACGTAGGGACTTTACATAAAATGGGTACTATATTTACTGTTATTAATTTATGAATTTCATGAAGATACGAAATATCACAAATTACGGCTTACATAAAAATTAGTGTAAATTTACCTTATTATTCTTGAAAATTGTTCGTGATCGCATTAATTCGGAAACTGAAATTACTACAAAAATAAATTTTAAATTTTTTTCAGGCCTCTTCAGGCAATCCTGGAAGTTCACCTGGACAGCTTACGCTTTATGCCTCGTATCGCCCCCACCCTGCCCGTGGACATCGACTCCACCGACCCCGGCTACGCCATGGAACACGCCAGCGACATCTTCATCACTTGCGAGGTTATGTTGGGCATCACCACTACGGAAAGCTACGCAGACTTTAATGCCAACGATATCCAATACGGCTTTGAGGAAGATCAGAGAAACCGGGTGTTACGGACTTACATAAGGAACACGTACGTGTATCACTTAAATGAAATATTTAGTGCGGTTAGGAACGAATATACGGACTGGGATAAGCCCATACCGCATCCGATCAATATTAGAGACTCCACGATGGAGGCTTTGAGTGACGGACACACTGTGGCGCCCTTGGTGCGGGTGGCGTATCTGCATGCGAGGCGGGGGGCAAAAACTTACTTTTTTCATTTTGGGTATCAGACAAAAGATAGTGATTATCCACAGGTAAGTTGATAATGATATTATTGTTACATTTATACCCCCTTATAATAAGAATTTTGAAATAAAAACTTATTGTTACAATGTCGATAATATTTTTAACTTAACAAAATATTTTGTACAAAATATAACCCATTATTTTTATGTCTAAATAGTCTACTATCTGTTGCTCCAAGCAAACATAACCACATATAACTCAACATAACCCAGTGATTCCTAAGTTGATACTTCTTTTTTAGCTGTGTATAGAAGGCATTAAAATAAACAACTTTTTCAAATACCTTTTTTCAAAAAACTCAAAAATAGGCGAGATAAAGAAGTAAAAAATCTAAGTGCGGGCCTGGCATCAAAACATACCCCGCTATAGTTTCTGTTGTTTTTCCTATCTCTTATAAGTATTACTGATGCGGGTAGTGTTGAACATTTCGGTGCGGTGTGTTTTTCTGAAGCAAGTTAATTTTAAATTATTGATACGTGAAAATGGTAAAATTTGAAAACAATGAATTAATAGATAAGTTGGTAATTTACTGTGAGTGTGGCAAAGTGCTTCGAGATTATACGCAGAACGCTTTCCCTTGCGGGCTCATCCAGCACCCAAAAGTTTTCTTAATGTTATCCAACGGGCAAGTTAGGCAGAACCGTATTTGATTCGTGGTGTAATAAATGAATGTATGAATGTACTTTAGTGTTGAGTTTTTTAAAAAAAGGTATTTGAAAATGTTGTTTATTTTAATGCCTTCTACACACAGCTAAAAAAGAAGTTTCAACTTAGGAATCACCTTGTATTTCAATCAAAATCAAACCTGCCAACTTATGTAATAAAAATAAAAAATCTCTTGTATCAATTTCACGCTTACTGGTTCCGCCTCGCCATTGCGAGGTTTTAAAATTAATTCATTGTTTATTTTGATAATTACTAAGTTCTAAGAAAAATGCAAAAATACGTTAATTTTATTTATTTATTTTTAAACAAAACACCTTTTTTCGATTCCCTGTCAAGTGCGCTAACCAATTGCGCTACGGAGACTATGAGCTTTTCTCACTAACTTCGATCATATAACTTATTCCATTTTTATGTTAGTTATATATAGTTTGGAGTCTTGTACGATTCCAAACCGGGGAGGGTATTATAAGGGGAACGGGAACTCATTCACTATCACTGATTATTAAGATCTAATTTATCTATATTCCACGATACACCTACAACGGTATGCAAGTTGAACTTTGAGCATGGCTTCGCGTGTCGTCACTGCGAGGGTGCGACCACGGTCACATAACCTTTGCACGACTGACGGTTCTAACCTGACTTAAGAAGCCGGCAAGTAAAAAAAATAAAACGATTATTTTCTTGCACATAATGTAAACCGGCCTTAAGCGTCCTCACAGTATTGTCAGTGTCGTCAAAATGCGGTAAAGATAGATAATTTATGCGAAATAGCATTCCGGTGTTAGTGTATCGCGCTATTATCCATCGCTATTTGTATCGTGCTTTTAGTGCTCTTTAAATCGGTTGGCTAGAGCGCGAAACTTTAATAATTCATAATAAATTAATTAATAACATTTTAGACGCCAAATTTTGGATATGATACTTTTTTACTTAACTGAACATATCAATTTATGCAATAAAAAAAATGTGCTAGTTCCCTATTAGAACCTATTAAAAATATATCCCATCCCTTTTTTTACAGCGACTAGGTAGCGTTCGTGGTGAAGATCTCACTTACATCCTGGGTCAACCTCTAGTTGGTGGTCTCCCGTTTTTTCCCCAAAACTACTCAAGGCAAGATATGGGAGTCTCGGAAGCTCTGCTTAATTTTGTAAGTAACTTTGTTAAAAGTGGAGATCCCAATATACCTGGAACACCGAAGGAGGTGCCAGACTACGGGACACCAAGAGAGAAAACGAGGTACCGAGGACTAACATGGGACCCGTACGAAATTGGGACTCAATATTATTTGAGCATCAGTAAGTACCTAGCAATTTCTGTATTTAAAATAAGTAGTTTATTTTTTATTAAACCTTACTAAACACAATAGTTTCATTACTTTTTATTTTTTGAAACTAAAATTATGACACAAATTAGTGTCATCCAAGCACGACTGAACCATAGAAGATAAAGTTTTAACTAAAAATTTTTTAGTATTTTTCACCCATTTATTCGTCGATCCGGGGACACAGTGTTTACACAAAAATGTCAAAGATACCGAAACTTACAACTTAAAATTATTTTTTATTCTACAGGGTTTCGCAAGAACCCGGAACAAACATTTTTTTATGCAAGAAAGAAAAATTTAAGACAGAAACGTGAAAGCCGTTTTTTTTTTCTCAGGTGCACCGTGAAAGTGCTGCAACGTGACAAAGTGTTAAGAACGTAATCTTTAATTGCTTATAACTCAAAAACAATTTAGGGTAGACGTTTGACCTGTTTTGTAAAATACGTTTAGAAGTTTGAAAAAAATCCAAAAATGTAATAAAATAATCACATTCTATTTAAAATAACAAATTTGACAGCTAATTCGGTATAACCGGAAATAATAAATAAAAATCAATATTTTAGGCAAGGAACATCAAAAAATATAAAAATGTTCTAGATTTCAAAAAAAAAATTACTGGTTCTCCCAATGTGCCATATTTGTGACAGCGACAGCATTATCGCTCCGACACTGCTCTTTTTTGAAACAATGTGTAAAAAGCATGCTAATATAATTAAATTTTCTTTCAAATTAAGCATGCATGGTGGTTGTATGCTACATTATAATTTTAGTTAACACCGAATACTACCTCAGTGCACGAAATAATTCGAGAAATTCCACCCCATTTCGCCATTTTAAAACATCTGTTCAGGTCGTGTTTACTCAAAAACACGCAACTCTGTGTGAATATGCAAATTATTTTCGTTTGGACGAGTAAACATCAGCCACACACAACATCGTGAAATGCCGTTTTTAATTTTACTGCAAACAATTCGCATCGGGCTGGCGTACGAACGCTACATTAAGTTTAGTTTTGTACTATAGTTTTGTCATTAAATAAAATGTTTACTTCTTTCTAATCGTCGCTTCTCTAATTTTTAATTGCAATGTAATCGACGCATAAGACATATTCGTTTCTTGTCTCTAGAAGCGTATTAACCTACGAACATCTCCAAAAGTCCCGCATAAAATTAATATCAATTAAAGGAAAAAAATCTAGGAATAACGCTCGGACCCGTAAATTTTTATTTTTAATTGTCCATTTTTTGACATAAAAAATATTATACAGGGTGTCTCATAGAACGTCACGTCTTTGACAATTTTTTTTAATGGAACACCCTATATATTGTATTGTATTATTTTCTGATTCCCCACAAAATTCTACCGTTAAAACCGGTTTTTTGGTTAAACATGATAAATCGAAGGTTGGTTTCTTTGGATAGAGAATAAAAAACTAAGATAGGGAGGTGAAAACCATTTTTCTCTAAGATGAACCGTTCCAATGTTACAGCATATCAAAGTAAAAAAATGCCAAATTTTAAACGTCAATATCTCAAAAACTTTTAAATTAAGATACACATGACATTTACAACATAAGCGTAGAATTTTGTGGGGAATCAGAAAATAATACAATATATAGGGTGCTTCATTAAAAAAATTGTCAAAGACGTGACGCCAGTTCTATGAGACACACTGTATAATATTTTTTATGTTAAAAAATGCACAATTAAAAATAAAAATTTACGGGTTTACCTATTTTATTTCGTTAATCATTTGGGTTCGTTAAAAGTACGTAATACAATTTATTATTACCGCACTAGTGATGTAACGATCACATTACTATTAATGTAATTTAAAAGTAATTGGTATTAAGTGTGGTAAAAAGAAAAGCATATAACGCACGACCGGAAAAATGGCAAACGAGCCGCGTAGCGGCGAGTGGTAATTACACGCAATACGTACTATAGGAAAGAGGGGGGGGGGGGGAGTAAACAGGTGGGCAAGAGTAGACACATTTCTAATTAAGAATTTTTTCGCTGCCAATGGTCACAGTAGTGTAAACCATGTGCTTTTAGTTCTCTGTGCAACTTTGGTTTGAATTTCCTCAAAAACTAAGCCGAAAATAAGGTAAATTTATTTTTAATAGTATACGATGTAACAATAAAGAGATAATTTAGATCGTTTAATCACTTGTAGTAGTTCATTTTTACTTCTTACCATTTTTTTACAACATCTTTAAAATCTAACCTATCAATCCATGTTGGTATATAACGTCGCCAGTGGCGCGTTGTTAAAAAAGGTAGCTTATTAAAAAATTTTGTTTTTTGGGGCAAGAGTGAACACGTGTTCACTATTGCCCCTTGAAAAATATGTGATGAAGAAGGGTGTGGGTCGGGTTTAAAATCAAAAAATAAAATGGTTAACAAACAAATGATAAAGTGGGACAAAGGATGAAATAAATGTATGTAATGGAGAAGCAGCTGGTGTATCTGGTATAAAAACAAGAAAGAAAGTAGTGAAGAAAATAAAAATAACTGATAAAGAGGATTATTGCGAATGTATTTATTGTAGCGTTAAATATAGTCAGTCAAATGAGAAATGGATTCGATGTGTCACCTGTGGTTTATGGTCACATGAAGACTGTACCTACAGACGTTGAACCTTTTGATGACGTTTTTACTTGTGATTTTGTTGTCCTACCTAGGATCTTTCTTGTTGTTTGCTCTTGCCTCATACCAGAGGGGCAAGAGTAAACTTTTGGAGTTTTCAAAATATTTTTGTAATAATATTATTTCATAGTTTAAAGAATTTATACATATATTTTTGTGTTACTGGTTTACCAAAGATTGTTCTATGCTAAGCAAGTTTATTTTAAGTTCTGCCTAATAATAAAAAAAAATATCAAAGCTTAAGTGTTCACTCTTGCCTCCCTCTCCCCTAATTTTTTCTACGACTCTGACAGCTGTGCGTTTTTATTCTTTACGCACTGTTATGCGTAAGAATGAATTTACTTATAAAGTGAATTGTACGTAAAACAATGTTTACTAATATAAGAGTAAAAGAAAGATATTATTGCGTAACCAATTTTTTTGATACGACGATTAGATTTTTAATATCATATTATGACTTAAAATATAAACTCTGTTTTTATTTTAAATAAAATATTGTGTATTTAAAGCCGCTTTACCTTCTACAAAGAGAATGCACGAGGTAAATGAAACAAATTTTATTTTATTATCGAAAGTAAGAAATTTGGTTTAAGGTTCTTAAACTTGTAATTAGGAATAAGTCCATTAAGAAGTTTATTCTTCTTGATAATTACTTAATTCGGATAAAAATTTTCGTTGATTAAAGGCTTTAATAATTGAAAGAAGATGGCGTCAACTTAAACGCGATTAAACGTAATTAGAGTCTTAAGCCTTTTAACGAATGAAAAAAAGGATAAAATATATGTATACCGGGTGTTGCATCGTCGAGCGGGACATAGGAAATCCCATATAATTTTAAATGGGGTCAATTATTGGCTTCCCTAATTATTTTAGAGAAAAATTCTATTTAGGTTTATTAAAGAGCACTAAAACCCACATTCAAAAGAATAACTTTAGATATTTTTGATGAGCTCGTTTACGGGTTATCGCCGATTTCTTTTTAACTATTTCTCCTTTTTATGGCCCCGTATTTGCGAGCACCAGTCAAGGTAAAAGATGACTGTCAAATAAAGTTGTCATTTTAAAATGTGTGCTTTATTGTTATAAAAACTCGTATATCGAAAATATTAGCCATGAATTACACTTCTGAAGAAAAAATATTGATGATTAAATGGTATTCTCAAGGAAATAGTTATCAAAATGTGTCAGACATGTTTGCTGCTCTGTATCCGAATAGACCGATACCTGCAAAATCTACAGTCGAAAGGACTATCAAGAAATTTGAGATAAAAGGCACTGTAATAAATAACTGCAGATGTGAAGAAAGGCAGGAACAAAGAAAAGATGCAAGAAATGATAGGGACTTGCAAAGGCAGGAACAAAGAAGAGATGCAAGAAATGATAGGGACTTGCAAGTTTTATTGTGCGTGGAAGAAAATGATGGGATGATCAGCACAAGGAAACTTGAGGATGACATGGGATTAGATCACACCACAGCGTTACGAGCTTTGAAACGACATAAATATTATTCATACAAATATAAAAAGCACCAAGAGCTAAGAGATAGGGACGAAATACGACGACAGGAGTTTTGTTTTGGTATGATTGAAAGAGCAAACATGGATAGGGAATTTTTAAAAAACATTTGTTTCATTGACGAATGCACATTTACCTTAAACAATGAACTCAATGTTCAAAATTATCGATATTGGAGCAAAGAAAACCAACACAGGTTTGTCGAAACAAGGACGCAATATCCACAAAAAGTTAATGTTTGGGCTGGGATTTTCGGAGAAAATATTATCGGGCCATTATTTCTTACACGAAATTTAAATGCAGAATATTTTTTGGAACTACTTGAAGATCATATTTTACCTACTTTACATGATGCCGCCAGGAAAAATCAGGAAGTTTGGTACCAAATGGATGGTTGCCCGGCACATAGTACCCTGGCTGTCCGGGAATATTTAAACCGTGCTTTTAATGGAAATGTTATTGGCTTAAATCATACAGTAAATTGGCCAGCCATGTCTCCTGATTTATCGCCAAATGATTTCTTTCTCTGGGGCCATTTAAAAAACAGGATATACAAAGATAAAAAATACCCAAATCTAGACGAGTTAAAAAATGCTATTTCTGCCGAATGCAATAGAATTTCAGTTTACCAAGTAGCGAATGTAAGAAGAGAATTTTATGATCGCCTCGGTTATTTTCTAGCAGTCAATGGAGGAATATTTGAACATCTTAAATCCTAAAGTTCTAACAATTTAATAGTACCTACCTATTAATTAGTAAAATATTGAAACATGTAAAATGTCATAATTAACCTTGTAATTGGATACTTTATTTTAGTTTTATTCAAATTAATTTGTACTCATAAATACACCTTTAATATTTTCGATGTACGAGTTTTTATAACAATAAAGCACACATTTCAAAATGACAACTTTATTTGACAGTCATCTTTTACCTTGACTGGTGCCCGCAAATACGGGGCCATAAAAAGGAGAAATAGTTAAAAAGAAATCGGCGATAACCCGTAAACGGGCTCATCAAAAATATCTTAAGTTATTCTTTTGAATGTGGGTTTTAGTGCTCTTTAATAAACCTAAATAGAATTTTTCTCTAAAATAATTAGGGAAGCCAATAATTGACCCCATTTAAAATTACATGGGATTTCCTATGTCCCGCTCGACGATGCAACACCCGGTATATTTTTTAATATATTATGTATTTTCAACCAATACAGTATACTTAAAAGGTCCTAAAGTATTACTACTTTTTAAACCGGCCAGAAAATCAGTATTTTAGCTTAAGAGTAAAATCTGTATACAAAGATTACCTATTTTTAGTTAATATTATTCGTTTAAATGGTTACTCGAGTTAAAATTATGCATAAACTATTCAAACGCAACTTTTTTATTCGTTGGAATTTTTGTAACACAAAATCTAATATTTCTAAGAACATTACTTTTCTTTTTAGACCTCTGAAAGTCTTTTAAAAGGTTTTATGTAAATAGATTTACAGGAGTGACGCAAATTCTTTTTTCGACGACGATAAAAAGCTCGGAGGAAAAATACAAAGAAAAGAATATCGCGACGAGCCATTTTTTATATTGTTGGCATTAAGAGAAATCCCCCAAGGGCGTTTGCGAAATGGTGTTTCGGCTGTTTTTAATTTATGTACAATTTTTGATCAGATTGTGTAAGTACGTATTTAATTTATATTTCCACATTATTATTTAATTAATTAATCATTTTTATTACATTTTTGAGAAACTAATAATAAAAATCATTATTTACGGATAAAATTTGGAGGGCAAAAGTAAAAAAACAAGTAAAATGCAGTTTTTTAGCAACTTAATTATTGACCTACAATAATAATTAACGCAAAAACATAAAATACTAAAATTGTATTTATTGTGTTATTTAAAAAAAAAGTACATACAAAAAAGAAGTGCTAGTGAATGATAACTTATGGTCACGTGCTATAGACAAGCACTAAGCAACCAGTGATAAGGCCCATTGTCAAAGGAAAGATCCTCTGATTTAAAATATTGGCTAGAAGTCGGCTGCAGGATGCATAGTGACATAGTCCCATTCAGTACCTACACTTGGTGCATTAGGCGCTTGCCTATACAAGGCGATTCGCGGTAAGTGTCCGCTAGAAATTTTCGGAAGACTATACTAAAGATATGTTCTTAAAACTTTTTGAGTTTATATTTTTTAATATACCCTCCTTAACTAAAATATGGACATTTTTCTGTCACTTTCGGTTGTACCGAAAGTAGCTGTCAACATTGTTATTTTAAATATGATATTATTTTTTATATTATACATTTGGATTTTGCTCAAGTTGACTCATTTTGACGGGCTATATAATCTTAACGGTGAACCTTTAAGAAAATAGCTTGCAGTTTCCTGTGTTAGTTTTCAAATTTTGACTCATTTAAAAAATCATAACTCCCATAACAATACTCAACCGGGAGGTTAAGTAAAAAATAATAGTCAAAGCCTTATTTCCTAAGATGAACCGATAATATATTCGTAAAAGTGCCAAAAAAAATGCTAATATCTTAAGAACAGTTTAGATCTTATTTTGACGTGTGATATAAATCCTGTAAAACACCTTATCACAATTTAAATATAAATATGTATAACGCTGAACGCATCAGCTGTTTTATTATTTTTTTTTTATTTGGTGGAGGAGCGCATCGACCGCGGTGGGTCATTAGCGCAGGTACATTTGTATTTATATAAATATTTATTTGATTTAATAATTTGTTATTTGTGCCTGATGTGTTAAATGTCTTTTAGTAGGTTGCAGTCCTTTAAAAAGTTTATTAAGTTTTTCGCACTGTTTAAGTTGTTCGCTAGAGCCTCTTGTAAACTGTTTGGAAGTGTGTGTGTTTGTCGTTGTTGGGCGAACTTTGGGCAGTCTATTACAATAAGCTGAATGGTTAGTTGTTCTTGGCATTCGTCACAGGTCACAGTTTGGTGGTTCGGTTCTTGAGATTAGGTACCCGTGGGTTAGTCTTGTGTGGCCTATTCTTAGTCTGGAGAGGCAGACTTGGGAGCTCCGATTGATATCTAAGGGTCGCCATGGGTTTATTGTGGGTTTTATATTGACTAGTTTTGATTGTGATCGGTTCCATTCTGTTTGCCATGCGTTGAGAGTTTTTGATTTTATGTATGCTTTGAGGTCGTTGGCGGTACTTTCTGTTACGATGGTTGCGTTGTTGTCCGTGATTGCACTTCTTGCTGCGTTGTCGGCCTTCTCGTTCCCTGGGATGCCGATGTGAGAAGGCACCCAAAGTAGAACTACTTCTTGGGAGGCATTTTGTAGTAGGTGGAGTATGTCTCTGATAGAAGTTACTATTGGGTGGGTGGGGTAAGTGTGAGTAATAGAGGTTATTGCACTGAGGCAGTCGGATATAATAGCAGAGCGCTTAATTTTGTTGTCCAAAGTAAACTTGAGGGCTTGAAGGATGTCGTAAAGTTCAGCTGTGAAGGTAGTGGTGTATTGTGACATTTTGAATTTGAGGATGGTTTCTTGGGTAACTATTGCTGCAGCGATGCCGGTGTCCGTTTTTGATGCGTCGGTGTATATTTGAAGAGGGTCGGGTATAGTGTTGAGGATTTCTTGGAAGTCTATCAAAATAATTCTTGGATTTGTTTCTGTTTTATTGTATTTGGTGAGTGATGTTATGTATTTAATATTTTTGGCTAACCAGGGTGCATGTAGGGTGTATACGTTTGGGAGAAGTTTTGGAAAATATTCTAAGATTTGATTTTCGTACCTGTTTATTCTTTCGTAAAAAGAAGTAGTGGTGCGTGGTTTTTGTTGATATATGTTGGAGTATCTTTGAGAAAACACATTTTTCCGTACTGGGTTCCTAGGATTAGAAGCCACTTTAGCTGCGTATGATAGGCTTACTTGCATTCTTCGAAAACGAAGTGGTGGTTCTCCTGCCTCGCACAAAAGGCTTTCTATAGGGCTCGTGCAAAATGCACCAAGGGCTAGGCGGATTCCGGAGTTGTGGACAGAGTCTATGAGTTTTAGTATAGAGTTGCTTGCTGAGTTATAAGCCATGCAGCCATAATCAATCTTTGATCTTATTAGGGTTCTATATATACGTAGCAATGTTGTTGTGTCAGCCCCCCAAGACTTGTTGGCTACCACTTTTAGGATGTTGACAGTTTTCCAGCATGTTGCAAGGAGGTTTTTGATATGTTCAATCCAGTTAAGTTTTTGGTCTAAAATCATTCCCAGAAATCTTATAGATTTTACTGTTTGTATTTTAGTACCGTATAGTTTAAGATTTGGTTCAGTTTCGTCCTTACGTTTTGAGAAGACAATGAGTTTTGTTTTTTCTGTAGAAAATTTAAATCCTGTCTTGTGTGACCAATCTTCCAGTAACTTAATGTGGGTTTGCATAACATTGATCATTGAGTCAATGTCTTTCCCTTTTAATAAGAGTACCAAGTCGTCTGCAAAGATTCGTGCTTTGATCGGTGTTTTGATGGTTTTGGTGATATTGTTTATTGCCGCGAGAAAAAGAGTTACGCTTATTACCGATCCTTGCGGTATGCCGTTTTCTTGGACTGATTCTTCTGAAATCGAACCATTTACTCTGACTTGAAATTTTCTATTTTTTAGGAAGTTTTGGATAAAGTTCGCCATGTTTCCGTTGATCCCCCATGTTAATAGTTGTTGTAGGATTCTATGTTTCCATGCTGTGTCGTATGCTTTTTTAATATCAAAAAAAATTCCTATACATTTCTGTTTGTTTAAGAACGCTTCATGGATTTCGGATTCGAGGTCGATGATGTTGTCATTTGTGGATCTATTTTTTCGGAATCCGCTTTGTTCGGGTACGAGTAAGTTTTCTTTTTCTAGGAACCAGCAAAGACGGTTGTTTATTATTTTCTCTAGTAGTTTGCACATAACGCATGTAAGCGAGATCGGTCTATATGATTCTGGATGGGAGGGGTCTTTGCCTTCTTTTAGAATTGGTATGATTATGGATTTGGCCCATAGATTTGGGAATTTGTTTTTGGACCAAATAATATTAAATAGTTTTAGTAATGTGTTTTTGGCTTTTTCAGGAAGATTAGTTAGAAATATTGCCGGGATGTCATCAGGTCCGGGGCTTGTTTCCTTGAGACTAAGAAGGGATTCGTTCAGTTCCGTTCTTGTGATTGGTACATTTAGCGGAGATTCGTCATCGGGTATTCTAATTGGATAGTTTGTCTCCTGCTGTTGTTTATATAATACAAATTCTGCGTCCATATCTTGGTTATTTGAGAACTGTTCGTAGTTTTCTGCCAGAGCATTTGCGATTTCGTGATTTTCTGTTTTGGTTTTTCCATTGTGTGTCAGTTGTCTTATGGCCAAATGCGTGTTTTTGCCAGATATCCTTCTGATTTTGTTCCAGACCTCTGAGGCGGGCGTGTTAATGGTAAGCGAAGACACATAGTTAGTCCAGGAATCTCGTTTGCTTTTCTTGATAATGTATCGTGCTTTTGCCCTGAGTTTCTTGAACATCATTAGGTTTTCTTGAGTAGAGTATTTTTTGTATTGGTTGAACGCGTGTTTACTATTTTTTGTGGCTGTAGAGCATTCCTTGTTCCACCACGGGACAGGCGTGCGATTTTCTATATTAGTTGTTTTCCCCATAGATATTTCTGCGGCATCTTTTATAATGGTTAAAAAGTCATTTAGGGATTTATCAATGTCGTTATTCAGTATTGTTTCCTGTATGTTGTTGTCGATGTACTTCTGATAACCAATTTGCCTTTTTTATATTCCATTTTGGTAGGGGTGATGTTTCGTAGCGTTCTGTAAGACTAGATATTTTAATTGGGAAGTGGTCACTGTCATAGAGGGATGGTAAGACGTTCCAGCATAGGGTGGGTGCTGTGGTCGGGTCGCTAAAGGTTAAGTCTAGGATCGAAGATTCTCCCGTATAGGGGTTAAATCGAGTGCCTTTTCCGTCGTTAAGTGTGATTAGATTGGTTTTTTCTAGGGCGTCAAATAGCAACTTTCCTCTAGTGTTTGTGTTTTTGTTGCCCCAGGCGATGTGATGACAATTGAAGTCTCCTATAAAGATACTGGGCTGTGGAATTTGTGCAATTAAGTTGTTTATGTCCTGGGAGGTGAAATCTTTGTTGGGGGGGATATAGATATTGCAAATGGAGATTTTCTTGGATAGTTCGACTGATACGGCGACTGCTTCTAGGTTGGTTGTGATGTTTATTTCGCTTGCTTTTAGATTTGTTTCTACGAATATGGCTACACCTCCGCTTGCTCTTTCTATGTGTGGTCTGCTATGGAAGAAGCCGTTATATTTTCTTAGGTTGTGTTCTTTTCCTGGTTTAAAGTGAGTTTCTTGTAAACCTAATATGGAGGGTTTTTCTTCGTTTATGAGAACTTTAAGCATTTCAATATGTTTATAGTAACCGTTTATATTCCATTGTATAATAGAGTGGTTTTGAGGAGGCATTTTTGTTTTTATTATTTACTTATTTATTGGATTAAAATTAATGGATTGTAGGGGTATCTTGAGATGAATCGCTTTCCATGTCGGACGCTGCGTATTCGAGGTGTTGTGCAATCTTTTTCCTTATTTTTGTGCATTTAGTTTTGGCGCTTCGTGCGCTGAGGTTGGGGTATACTTCTTTTAGCATTTGGTTTAGGCCCACAAGGTCGGTGGTGTAGTCTAGTATGGTGTCCATTGGGCTAGGGGATCCGTGGATATTTATGAATAAATCTTTTAGTTGGTCAAAGTTGAATGGGTATACTGTGGTATGTGATTCAATAATGTTTTTTGCTGGATCTAGTTCTTTTGTTATTTGTTGAGCGAGGGATTCATTTGCAATAGTTTGTTTGGGTTTTTTTGGGGCTCTGTGTCCAGGTTTTGTGAATGCGTGTTCCACTGTTTCTTGGTTTTGTGCGGATTCGATTGGGGGTGTCAAAATATCGCCAAGGCGTCGCTTGGAAGAGTTGCTAGGTTGTTCGTTTTCTTGTGTGGGTTCAGGTGTACCAGTTTCTGGGTTGTTGCTTGTTTTGTTGTTGGAGTCAGTGAATGGGTCCGCCGTTTCGCTGCAGTTTGGGCATTGCGATGCGATGTGTCCTGGTTTTTTGCATTTAAAGCATGCTATGCCGTCTTGGGAAAGAAATATACGGTATGTGGTATTGTCGTAGATTATGTTTGTGGTGTCAGGAATTTGATTTTCTTCAGAAGGTAAGATATAGACTTGTCGTCGGAAACTCAATATATGGTGGTACCGAGGGTCTGAGACTCCTATTTTTAGGAAAGTTATCGGGGAGATGAGTTTAAGGCCTATTTGTTTCAATTTCTCTTCTAATATTTGGTGTGGTATATATGGTAGGGCATACATTAGACATTACTAGTCGTTGTGTTGGTGTGATTAATCGTCGTACATATAGAGTTTCGTTATTGATAATGACTGAGCCGTGGTCCGCCATGAATTTGTCGACCAGGTCTTTGCTAGACAGGTATATACATATTCGGTTATTGGAAATTCGGGATGAAAAAGCTATGTTGTTGGGACCTATCTTAGAGCCTACGGAAAATATGTATTCTTGGAGGGGCACTCCAGCAATTGAAGGTAGTAGAATGGCTTGGTCTTTGGTTGGAAAGAGTTGCTGAGAAAGTACAGAGGAGTAGCTTTTTGTGTTGGAAGGTTGGCTGTTTGATTGAGGAATTAAAGTGGTGGATGATTGTGAGGAGCCCCTGTAGTCAGGAGTCCTGGTTTCGTCGACACTCATTTTTGCTTTGGGTCACCTTTTGTCTTCATGTGAGAAATTTTGAGTACGGTCCTGTCTAGAGAAGGTAACGAGAGTTGCCTGCAGTGCTGGTCGAGCTGTGTTTCTTAGCGCTGCGCGCGCAGCCGTTGTTTTCCCAGGCTAGTTTTCGGGCAGTTTTGAATGAAATTTAAGATTTTCTTTGTACTCACTGCGTTAGATGGTGATGATTTGTAGTCTAGAACACTTTACTGTATTTTAATAGCGGTATTTGCTAGAAAAAAACACTTTGTTGTTGGGTCTGTCATGCGATGTGTTATCGTTATCACAGGCAGAATAACTTAATCGGAATCCTTACTGCAATTTATTTCATAAAATTAGGTTGAACAATTTAAACATTTAGCTTGAACAAAATACACATTTAAAAAATATAATATCATGACAGTTTATTCTTTGTGTGTTTACAAATTTTAAAGTTCATAAGAGAACATAGCCAGTTAGTTTTAAAATTGTTGTGAGATAAACAAAGTTTTACAAGAATCTTTAGATGTTGCTTTTCAAATAGACCTAAAACAAGACGAATAACCTAGAAAATAAATTAGCAAAAAACCTAATATTTGCAGATTTTCTAAATATAGATAATTATGTGCTAAAATAAAATCAGCCCAGTTAAAATATCGAATGATATATTTTAATTGGAAAAAATGTACTTTATTCGGGCAAACAGGAAAAATTCGAGTTTTATCGATTTGTAGATAATAAAAACAAATGTCTATAAGTTTTGCTATTTAAAAAAGCAGATAAAACTAACACGCATAAAAACCAAACAATATAGCAGGCACGGAATCTGTACACAAAATTAATGCAAATTGTTCCCCTAAATAATGTTTTCACACGCCAAATTTAAAAATAACTTTTTCAAACGAAAACCCTAATTTTTCTGTTTTAGAATAATTTGTCGGCTTGACGCGTAATTGTTCTACATTTGTTTCGGAGGTTTTTTTTTTAAATCAGGGCAGAACTAAGGCAGACTGCAATAATTTTATAATATTTTTCGAGTGCTGTTAATATAATTGATTATATGTATATTATGCTTAAAATAATAAAATAAAAATTGTATCTTAACATCAGTGCCGCAGCTAGAGTAGTTTAAAGCAGCCAGAATTGCTCTTACTGTCTATGATGCAATGAGTTAATTTTACAACCGACATGTATGTATAAAGTGTACTTTTACAAGGAACTAGTGTAATATTACTTTATCTACTTTCATTTAGTAATATGAATTTTACAGTTCTGTAAATCGTTTTGTAAGGGCATCTATTACAGCACTAGTGCTGTAATAGATGCCATTGATGATGAAAAAAAAACAGTTTTATTAAAATTTTTAGTTGAGAAAATCTGCTTATATCTAGATTTTTCTTGACTGAAATCATAGTTCTCAACATTGAGTAGTGAGTCCATAGTGTAAGTAGATGGTTTCTGGGAGCGTTGCTTTACGGAGAAATAACCCAAAAGGATTTTCTCAGACCCCTCCTTTATTTTGTTAGCTTTGCACCAATCTTCAATCTTCTGATACTCCAACTCATACCGAGCCTTGGATTTTGTCGGAACTAAACTTGAAATCGCTTCGTTTGCCGCTGCTTCTATATCAGAGGGTAAACTTCCATCAGAATCGCTCATTTTGAAAAACGCTTTTTATATTTTTGAATTTGTTTGACAAATTTTCGACAGTAACCATGCGAAACAGTAACTATGCGAAAGGTAACATAAAAAACTTGATTAGTAAACTTAATAGCAGGTGCATTTTTATTTTTAAAAATGCCTTTTGCCAAATATTTTAATTCATAGATGAAAGTAGATCAAATTTTGTACAATATTCTTGTTGTAAATTTCTATTACTATACTCGATGTTTTATTAAACTCGGCTGACGCCTCGTTTGACAACTTTAACATCTCGTGTTGTAATATGAATCTTTACAATTACAACACTTATAACGTAAATAACTATTATAAATACTTTATAAAATTACATGAAATCTACGGAAATTTCTTACACAACTATTATGTCGGGTTGCACAAAGAATTTTAATAATAATTATTTAACCGGCAAGTTTGACTGTGACAGACGTAACATTGACAGAAATAATTTTCTCACAATCATACTGGCCCGGTTACCTTAATTTTTAATTTATTAATTACGCACCTTTGAATGTGAGTATATATTGCCTGTCAAAGTCATTTATATCACAGTCAAACTTGCCGGTTAAATAATTATTATTAAAATTCTTTGTGCAACCCGACATTAGTGTAATATTTTTACAGTATATACAGGGTGGCGCATCGAAAACGAAACAGAGACAGTTACTAGCAGCTCAGTTCTTTTTTGAAAAAACGCTCAGACCCGTCGATTTTGTTTTCAAAAAATCACGTTAACACGTGCAGCTTTCTGGGCGGGGGTGGCAACACCCCTAAAATCTTAAACGGAAAGGGGGGTAGAGTGATACATGATTTTAAAGGTCCTTTAGTTCCCTTTACTACTGAACTCAAGTTAATGAATTTTGCATCATTATAAAGGGAATTGAAAGATCTTTAAAATAAGGTATCACTCAACCCCTCTTTCCATTTAAGATTTTAGGGGTGGTGCCACTCCGCCTAGGAGGCTTACGTGCTAATGGAATTGTTTGCCAATTTTGTGTCCCCCTCGAAAACAAAACCGACGAGTCTGAGCGTTTTTCCAAAAAAGATCTGAGCTGCCAATAAATGTCTCTATTTCGTTTTCGATGCGCCACCCTGTATAGTGATAATAAATTGCCAGCGATAAACATTATTTGTAAGAAGTGCAGTCGTTAAAGAGTATAATTATTTTTTTCCTTTTAACTAAAAGTTTATTATACGACGGGCTTATGCCACATTTTTATTACCGGCTGCATAAAATCTAACACCTCTTTATTTTACATTTAAACAAAATATTCGCAAAACAGCATGTTGTAAATAATAAAGAGAAAAATTCGCCCCTGCCGTATAGTGGAAAAGAGGTAAAAACCATTTAAAATTTTTCAACCACAACCGGGAAAGCTGAGTTTATATTAATTAAACAAACCAGGACCCCAGGTGATTTAAAACACAAATTTTACGTGATTTTTTCACCGCTTTCGCTTGCTGGATTTTCAACTTTTACAAAACATTTTTGCCTCTGACTTATAGTGGCTATGATTTAATGAAGTTTGGTCCTTAAAAAAATGAATCCAGGTCTCAACCTAACCATAAAACAAAGAAAGTTATATATGTATAAAAAGATTAGGTTTATAGTAAGACTATACACTGACAAATGTTTAAACTAGTTAAAAAATATATGCTTCTAACACTACTATCTTACTATTCTGCCACAACGCTCCTGTAAGAAATTATAGTAAGCAACTCAATAATTACACTACAAGAAATTATTTCCCTGAATCTTGAATGATAGACTTTGTACTTGCATTTTCTATATTTGTTTTTAAATCACGTTTCAACTGGTAAGTCATCTTCATGTAAATACTATATAGATAATCCACCTGAAGATGACTGGAGATAGTTACCAGTTGAAACTTTGTGATTATTTTAAAGATGTATATACAAAGAAAAAATATTTTACTGTAAATTAACACTATATTTGCGATGCTGAATTTAAACCCCTTTAGTGAATATTGGTGTAAATATTCCATAATAGGCCTCTTTTACTGTATTGTATGGCTCATTTTGAAATACGTTTTTTTTACTAGAATCACGATTTAATGTCTTAGATGGTTTTTTTGTACATACCTGAATGGCTCTTCTCAAAAACTTTCCTCATCAAATCTTTGAAATCTTACCTTCATCATCAGATCTCCACTCTATTCGGGTATACCGGGTAACCACGAAATCATTTTACATGGTTTAATTCAGTTGTTACTGCCGGTAAAGATTTAAAATTTGGGTCGAAGATTTGATAAATAATAACACTTGTTTCGGCTCAAAAAAACAATAATTGTCTATCGCTTCCGGTTTTACAGGAGATGAAATTTTTTTTTTTAATGTTTAATGGAAACCTAACAATTTTATTTTTCAGAATTTGAAGGCTCCTTCAATTCGCTTTTCAACGATGTATCACACGTTCTCTTTTATTTTTAAAATGGCCGCGCAGAAGGCTTTTTTCAACATTCCGCCATTTTGATTTCAGTAAGTAACATTTTTAGAAAATAATTGGACAAATATATCAGAAAAGTTGTTTCTTTCTTAGTTTTCAATTAGATTTTGTAAAATTTCGTTTAGATAATTAGTATTTTTTTATTTACCTACTACTAAAATTACGAATTTTTCGATAAAACTAATACTTTAAATGGAAAGTACTATAAATTAAATAGCCACAAGAAAGTAAATCCATTTAATTATCTTAATTTATATATTTTTTTTTCTTACCAAAGCTTTAAAATTTAAGATAGTTTATTGGATTGACGTTCTTATGGTTATGTAATTTATAGTGCTTTCCATTTAAAGTATTAGTTTAAAATTCGTAATTTTAGGAGTAGGTAAATATAAAAATACTAACTATCTAAGCGGAATTTTGCAAAATCTGATTAAAAACTAAGAAAGAAATAACATTTTTGACATAATATTTTCCAAAAATGTTACTTACTGACTTCAAATTGGCGGAATATTGAAATTAAGGAAAACGCCTCCTACGCCGCTATTTTGAAAATAAAAGACAACTTGTGATACATCGTTGACAAGAGAAATTGTAGGAGCTTTGCAATTCTGGAAAAAAAAATTGGCAGGTTTCTATTTAAAAAATTGACTTTCGGTAAAACGGGAAGAAATAGGCAATATACGATTGCGATACTTTTAAATATGAGTTTTTAATCATCAAATCTTCAACCTAAGTGCTAAATCGTTACCCCAGCAGTAATAACCGAATAAGAGTATGTAAAATGGTTTCGTGGTCATACTCACCTTTTCTTTTGAAGTCATAAAATAATGCGAGTCCAACACACACACAGAAATTAAATTAAAAACTTTTCCAATTTCTTGATAGCCACTTCCTCGCTGCGTCAGGCCTCTCTTGAGCATATTAATAATCTCTTAATTGTATTAGTCCTGTTTGAGCTTTAATAAATTCTTAAAGTTCAGTGGCAGCAGGGTATAAGGAGCAGAAATAAAACAATTTAAATTTAATTACATTGTGCTACAGAACATTACACCGATTATACAAAGGAACATACTTTATAAATATTTACACAGAAACATAATCTTCTTTAAAAGCTACTAAAAACATTATTATTTATTTTAGCAAAATAAATAACGAAACGTCACTATTGTACAGGGTGTCTCTAAAAGGTGCGGAAAAAAAGCTACCACAAGTTTCTGAGGCGTCAATATGACGATCTAACCCAACTTAATCCAAAAATGGATGATTTCGGAGATATAGAGTGTCAAAAGTTCAATTTGGTTTTCATTTTTTATAAATATTTTTTTTAATAATTGGTGTATTGGAACAATATTCGGCTTGGGGGGTTTTGCGGGGTGAGAAATTAGAATCTGCTCTCATTTTTATGGTAAAGTTTAGAGGGCGCCACCTGCGGTACCTTGCACACATTTAAAACGGAATAACTTTTTTAAACCACCCTATATTTTTAACTTTTAAATAAAAATTCGGATTCTCCAACGTATTTTACCTAAAAAAGGGATACGTGGTAAGAGTTGATTTGAGCAGCTGTTTTTGAGATATCTGGATTTAAAAAATTCACTTCGTGTATGGCCAGGTCTAAATTATTGTTATAATTGAACACATTTGAAGCATAGGCGGTAATCTAAAATAACGTCACTAAAAACTAAAAAAAAACAATTAGGTACATTTCCTTTATACAAATTCAATAAATCAAAAAATAAAATAAACCAAATGTGTTCAATTATTACAATAATTTAGACCAGGCCATACACGAAGTGAATTTTTTAAATTCAGATACCTATCTCAAACAGCTGCTCAAATCAACTCTTACCACGTATACCTTTTTTAGGTAAAACACGTTGAAGAATTTTTATTTAAAAGTTAAATATAGGGTGGTTCAAAAAAGGTATTTCGTTTTAAATGTGTGCAAGGTACCGCACCGCAGGTGGCGCCCTCTAAACTTTACAATAAAAATGAGAGCAGATTCCAATTGCTCACCCCCCAAACCGAATATTGTGACAATACACTAATTATTAAAAAAATTATTTATAAAAAATTAAAACCAAATTGAACTTTTGACACTCTGTATCTCCGAAATCATTCACTTTTAGACAAACTGCAACAATATCCTAGACGTGCTTCATCGGCGTGAGCAAGCGATAAGAGACCATTTCCAAGGAATGATCTAAACGCTGTTCGACTTGACCGCGTGTCACTCCAATCTCTTCTAGACTCAAGTCTCTTTCTACTATCATTAACGCTTTCTCTTCAATGTTTATTTGTTGTTCTTCATCCATCATTTAATATCAACGCATCGTCGACCTCCAAGATACCTTCCCTAACGTTCTGGATGACATCTTCAACGTTCTGGATGGCATCTTCAACGTTCTGGATGGCATCTTCAACGTTTTGGATATCATCTGGAACGTTCTGGATATCATCTGGAACGTTCTGGATATCATCTGGAACGTTTTTGTTCCAATTTTCAACGTTCTGGATATCATCTGGCACGTTTTGGTTCCAATTTTCAACGTTCTGGATATCATCTGGAACGTTCTGGATATTATCAACGTTGTTAACATCCAAAAAATATTAGCATCGAATTCTTCAGGTGGTACTACTGGTAGTATATTTATTAAATTTTCGACTGCCTCTTCTACTTCCCCCCCTGCTGGTGCCAATAAAACATCTTCGATAATATTTACTCTATTTTCCCTGTACACTAACTATAACATTTTTTCTACTGATGGTTTCGAATACATACTTTTTACTCTAATAAATGCTTGTGAATGAATTGCTATTAAAAAATGTTCGTCTTTTATTTAAAAATATCCCATTAAGATATGCAAATTTCCCCCATACTTCGTCGTTTTGCTGACTTAATTTATTCAGGTGCAAAATAAGAATAACTTGATAATTTAAATTGCAGTATAGATAAAAAAAAATATTTTTATTACAAATTGTGTCTCTAGCAATTTTTTAGATTTTACTATTAAAAGTTTATTTTTCTATTTTTCAACAAGCTTGAGTTTACTAAAATCAGATGAGTGGTTTAAAAGTTACAACAATTTAAATATTTATACTTTCAATAGCATCTCCAACCCTTAATAAAGTTGGTACGTCAATAAGGCTTAAACTAAAATAATGCAAAATTCTCTAAGCTTTCTAATAATGTTACCAAAAGTATTACTTCATGTTTGAATTTTCGGAGAAATTTAGAATTTCAATAATTAATTTTCAATTGTACCCTCTTGCGACAAATTGCGGAACTTAAAAATTGTTTCAATCATTTTCCTTGGTCATTTTAATATATAAATTTTTTTTTCCCAAGTCTCTATGTGTTATTGCAAAACGATTATATATATTACGAGTCACCCGGTTTATCTACCATTACACAATTTTATTTGTCCTTTAAAAAACAAAAGTATTAATAATAAAGCAATTTAAATTTAATTACAAGTTCGATGGCGAGACAAATTTCCTTTCATTTTACACATCTAAAGCGATTATTTATTTTCAGTCAGTTTACCATCTAATGTGATCTTGTGTGTCCCAGAAAAAACAGTGAAATAATGTGTTGTATTATTATTATTAGTGTAGAAAGATTTTCCAGTGAACTAATAATGGGGTAAGTAACTAATAATGGTGATTTTTTGTTGTTTAATGTATGTAAAAGCCTTTTTTTTTGTTATTACAACTATGCTTTATATCTCAATGTAATACGTGGTTTTAATTAATTCCTTTCGGTAAATGGCTACTAAAATAATTTAAAAGATGTACATTTCAATGCAGCGTCAGCCCAGATTTAGAAAACATATGGGAAACTTTTTTATTTTGAATTTTAGCGTAAAACGCAACCTCATAAAAAGTTTTTGCTTGGTAAATAATATTGACGTTAAGTTCTGTTATACGGGGTTCGTAAAAAACATAATTAGACAAGTTTATTGTAAATTGTTATCACCAATTCATGTGGGAAATTTTGTAAGACTCTTTGGAAATTAGTGAATTAAATGCACAGTCTTAATAAAATTTTTGATAATTTTTTTTTATGACCTTATAACACATTCTTTCATAAATTAATTGTCCATAAGACTTTTAAGTTTTATTACACATTGTATAACAGTACATTTTTTTGTAATAAGATTTCTAAACGGCAAATATTATTGTTAGGGCAAGCAAACCTTTTTATGAAGGTTGCATTTTTACGCTAAAAACACTAAATCTGGACAGATATTGTACAAGGTGAGTCAACGATAAAGTAAAGTTCATTTTTCGTCTTTATATTTAGAATTAGATAAAAATTCTAAATACAAAAGTTGTAGAGATAATTTAAAATTAGGCTGAAAATATACGGGGCGGTCCTTATTGTTTCGTAAATGTTATATATCTAAATTCAATCGGTTTTGAGATATTGATGTTTTAAAATATGGCATTTTTAGAGTTTGATAAGCTATAACATTACAGAGTTATGAGAATTTTAAAAACAAAGTAAATGGTATCTACGCAGAAATTTTAAATATATTTTAATTAGACTCTATTGCAGTTGATTAGAGCAGACATTAGGAACGCTTTGAATCTGTACTGATTGTACTGTAAAAAATTAAGACATTATTATTATTATTAATATTATTATATTCATGTGAGATTCAGAGAAACAATTCAACAATTCATCCGGTTCAAATCCTTCCTTGAACTTGACCTCCATATTAATTTTTTTAAAACCAGTCGTATAAAATCTTTCTGGTTTTTTTTAAACCAGACACCAAATATGCCCTTGAACTTTTTTGTTAACTTGATTTTAGAATGTAGAATGACATTGGAAAAAACCTATGGTACTTTTTTTTAAGCTAGTCACATAATCGGTCAACGTCTTATTATTTTTCAAGGCTATTTAAAAAAACCCAACAAATTAAACTCCGTTGAACTATCCTTGAACTATCTTACAACCTCTAGACACATTAAATTCTGGTTTTTTCTGAAGGCAAAAAATAAAACATATTTTCAGTATGTAAAACAATTTTTATTTTTATATCATAATTTCATTTATGGCTTTTTTACAATAAAAACAATTCTCTTGTGGGGCAGCTGGGCTGTCAAAATGAACCCTCCCCTCTGGTCTATTGTAATGTATATGACAGGGTAACCTTATTTGAAGCCTAAAATTATTCTTATAACTTTTTGGAAGGTTTGACCAAATCTCTAAAAGTTCAAAGAGTGCTGCATATTTTATGAAGTATTCTAAAGGTATCAATTGTAGTCATATCCATAAATTCTTTTTCGCCATTTAAGTGGGCTAATATAACTGTAACAGCAGGGCAACAATCCCTTTTGTGTTTGCAGGATTTTTCATCCCTGGATGCTTCTAAACAAAATGTACACATTATATTTATAATTAGATGACTGAATTTTTTTGAACGGATTTGTTGGTTTAAAATAAATTTTCTTTTTTTAATCGTCTTAAGGGATGTAACTTTATTTGCTCCAACTTTAGACGAATGGTACTGTTATAATCCTTATAGGTTTTTGATTTAAATATATAGGGTGGAACGTACGTGGGGGGGGGGGGGGCATGTGTGGTAGCTTTTTTTCCGCACCTGTCAGAGACACCCTGTATAGTATATACAGACTGCCATATTAGGTAATATCAGTCAGGGCGGATGGGCCCAGCGGGCAAACAGGCAAATGACCGGTGGGCCCTTCAATCGATCCCAAATTTTAAGACTGATATTATTTATTTTTTTTAAGTCCAAGATAGTTCTAGAAATTTATGAATGGAGAAATACATAAATACAGTATAGAGTCATTACCAGGTGGTTTACTTCAAAATTATGAGTTATTGGACAAACTAGATGGTGGTCTAAAGAAAAAGGACTGTAGAAGATATTCGAAGCAATTATACTTAGCAAATAAAATCTTTCCTTTTATTTAGTTAGATCCATCCATAGACGTTTCGCCATATCATGACTTATCAGTAGAGCTAGGATCCGACGAAAGAAAGTCAAAACTGCTTATGTAGTATTGGGTGGAACACACCAGCAAGTTGTTGCACGGAGCGACATCTGTGTCATTGTTAGATACTATTTTATACTTAGATTATCTAGAAATATTGTCAAGTATTTCGCAAAATTCTGACATAAGCCCTGATATCCGATCTACTGCAGAAAACTTAAAACAGCATTTCCCTAAATATGAAAATATCGTTTTTTCCCAGGTGGTTTTAAAAATATTTTCTCTCGCTGGTTTAAGTTAAGGATAACTTTAGACCAGAGGTGAGGCTTGGTATTATTGAAAGAAAATGCCAATGCCCAAATTGATACGTTAGCGATCAAGTTAAAAAGGGTTCAACAGGATTTTGAAACTTTTGGAAAGTCAGCACGAAATTTTTTAAATTTGAGCTAATAGTGAAATAAAGAAGATATATATTAGTTTAGACAACGACGATGAGTTTTCAGTTATGAGAATTAAAAAAGTCAAGAAACCTTTTAAAAAAATTGTACTGATGAAGCTGTCAATAACACAAAAGACAACTTTAAAATAGAGACTTTCAATGGTAGGTAGGTCCATGGAAAACCGACATAAAAGGAAGAATGTAAACCTATGTGTGGATATGTCCATTTTTAATCCTATAAATTTCAACAAAATCAAAACCAATGATATTCCTAGAAGTAGTTTTCAAAACATTTTAAAGACAATTTTACAAATTGAAGAAGATGCCCAAGTGTCAAAAATTAAGGAAGAATTGTGCCATGTTGTATTTAATGGGAATATTTAGAAATGAATCCTTAAAAAAAAAAAACTTTAGCAGATGATAGAGATAACTGACGAAGATGACCCAGATGTCATGGTACCTTATTGTTATCTATAGCAATAATTAAAATACATCAAGAACTGACTACCCAATTTGAGCGATGAACATTTGGAATTATTTATGTTAATGAATATTTAAAATTGTGGAATTTAGTGTTCGTTAAAATACATAGAAAAAAACGGCAGCGGCAAGCGGACAGGGAAGTGCGTCTATCTTTTGCATTAAAGTACACAGGGACGCCAAAGGTAATGGGTTCCTTAGGGCACAGGTAGACAATAACAGGCTGTTTCATCCTTGTTGGGACTCATCAGAAAGGCATAACCTGTAAGTAATTCCCACTATAGCGAAAATATGTCTTCAATATATTTTTACGAATAAAAATATGATGAAAACCTAGTATCGCCATCTGCATTAATGAATATTGAAAAAAAAAATCTTATATAAAATCGACAAGGAGGAGGTCATTACTGAGTATGATTGTGTAAAAATATTGTAATATTAGAAAGAATTAATTCAAATAAAAATATTTTTAGTTTTATTTAATACTTTATCAGCTTACTAATTACATTGCTAAATTATTACCATTTTTTTGTTTGGTGGGCCAGTTTTGACAAGTGATAGCCCGGGCCGGTCTTAGGTAGCCCATCCGCCCCGGATATCAGCCCGCAAAAGGTCAAGGAGTGATGATGGCAGGGTGGTAGACCTCGGTTTTCAGCTACTACATGTAAGTTTGAGATCTTGGGCGGTGTTACTTGAGAAAGGGGGTTCTATACCTAGTGCCGGGATTATATGAAGAAAAAATAATATTTTCAGTAATGTACAGTTATTATCATTTAAAACAATAATTTTGGAATACCATTTTTAATACACATAAAACGAAAAAAAAACTATGATATTGTTATAAAACTAAGCTACAACGAAAAGAAATTATTTAAATCGGATCACAGGTTTTAAAAAATCTACCATAAAATTTATAAAGATTTTACTTTAATTTTGTCCAGGAATTTATTATTGTCATACGCATTTGACTCGCACTTTTTATTTTTTTTTTATTACCCATTTTTAACTTAACATACATTTACTTAAACTAATTACTATTTTTATGATACTTTTACACCTGCTTGTACCTGACGCCATTTAAGGGGGGTGAGCCTCCCCTGTGCTTTTAAATAATGTGCAGCATTTAAAAAACAGCCAAATGGCATGTTCTATTTAAAAAAAAATCCATGCGAACTTTACTCGTTTAGCCAGCGTTACAAGGTCTCTGAAAAGAAAAATATTTTAAAATCTTTCTTTTTTCTTTAAAAAACTTGTTTTGATTGACCAAAAAAGGGCTTTTTGGCGTGGCACTCATCCTGCACTACGATTTTTAAGATATGGCACTCTAGGATTTGCCCCCTTCCCCCAAAATAAAACCTGAAATGCCGCCACTGTGCTTGATGGTTGTAGCTGGCTATAATAAGCATCTAATTAATATATTTGTTAAAAGTTTCGTTTCTTGTTTCGGTCTTTGTTAAACTTCTTATCTGAAGAGCGTGCAAACATTAAATTATTCAAATTACCTTTTAACAAACTATTTCTGTTTTGCTTAGTAGCTCTACTAATATACTGAACTTTAGTAAAATTGTGTTTGAATTTAGTTTTATATAATAAGAAATGTATTATTGTCGATGAAAATGAAGGGAAGTTTTTTTAAATGTGGACGTTCTTTACCTTTTTAGGTAATTTTTAATATCACGATTCATGAGGATAAAACAATTTTTAAATTTAACTATACAGGATACTTCAGGAAAAAATACTTCTAAATATATCTTTTTAAACTTCCGTTTGGAAATATTTTTCGATGTGCCCTCTTTAACTTCTAGATTGGCGATTTTTACACCAAACTTGTCCCAAGATTCTCAACATTGTATAATAAGTAATGGTCATATTTCTAAACTGAATACTTCTTAAGCTTGTCATTTAAAAAATTACATTTATGGAACTTTGATAGGTTATAGCATCTTAATGGTACATCTAGAAAAAACAGCTTCCGCAGCCCTATGTGGGTTTTCATTTCCAACGCATTGCAGAAATACAACTTCCATTTGTAACCGGTCATCCGAAAGTTAACCTTAAGGTAATTTAAAGAGATGTTTTTAAGACCATGGAAAATCTTGCATTGAGAGATTATTTTTCTTTGTAAGAAATAAATAATTAATATAGGAACAAAGATGTATTTTTTTAAGATGGTGACCATTAAGATTCTACACGCTGTTAGTGCCATAAATGTATTTTTTTTAATGCTTATATCTTAAAAACTATTTAGTTTAGAAGTTAGTGTAACCTGTTTCATATAGAAACTAAACTAAGAGAAAAGATGCAATGTAAAAATAGTACCGCTCATAATTTAAAGTAATTTTGCTTCACGCTTCACCCCAATTCGGTCGGATTTCTAGGTTTACTTAGTTTAGCCTGTTTACAAAACACAGAGTCTTGAGATAAATCCGAAAATGTAATGAAAATAATTTTTTTTTAAACTAAATGTGGTAGATTCACCGATAATTCAGAAGAATTGGAAATCTGTCCAGTCCAAATTTAAAAAGTTTTCAAAAACCCGTTCATAAATAGTAGGCAGGATTTCGGTCAAGAGAAACCTCTATCTAGATATAATTTCGCATGGAGCTGGTAACTTTGGAGAAGAATTTAGAAAGATTGATAGGACACTGTTATTTTCTAAGAAATTAGAAAAATATCCACGGGCACTCAATTTTACATGTACTTAAATCTGCGCCCTCCCATATCCAATAGCCACGAGCCGCCCCTGAATAGTAAAATAGTACCTCAACAACTTCTGCGATATTTAAATATTTTTCCATATTGAACCAAATTTCCTCTTAATTTATTCTAAAATATCGATCGGTCAAACGGCAAAAATGCTTTTCTTAATTATCGAACTAAAATAAAATTTAAAATTTTTACGAAAACTTTAAACGCAAATAATAAATTAGAAATTTAACGAGTTCAGTGGTTTAGTTGCTTTAGAAGCAGGTGAGAAAATTGCTCCAACACCTACATTCGAAAAAATTTGGTTAATTACTCAAACCCGCTTTTATCAGTTTGGAGCTTGATTGAAAATTAAAATTATTATCGTCTTTGTGTCCTCCGGGCTTTTCCTATTACCGGCTTTACCGCCGCCGGCGATGTTAAAAAGTTTAAAGGGATTGAACAATGGCAGTCATTAAATGAAATTCGATGCATTTTACACTATTCCTGTCTGTTCCTTTTTTTTTAAAGCCGTTCCAGAAAAAAATTCTTTATATTTAAAGAGAAAACCTTACACAGAAAATACTTACAATTAAGGATAAGCAAAAATTAGATTTATCAATTGTTTTAAAAAACAAAATATCGATATATCTGATATTTTTTTGTAAATATCTATTATACGCTCACCACTCCAAAACTGATAATTTTTCAGGTACAATGTAATTAAAAATTTACAAAGTTGTGGTTTGTCTGGCGTACAGGGTGTTGTTTTTGAAATTAGCACTTAGGTGTAGGTAAGTGGGTAAAGCTATACACAAAACAAATTTATAACAGCACCGCGAGCAAAAATGTTATTCAAAATAGTGAAAACTTTTATATTTTACCATTTCACTTTGTAATAAAAATAACATTTAAAAAATTTACTCAAAAATACACCGCAAGCGAAAAATTTGGGAATTTTTAAAATAAAATCAACTAAAGGTAAAAAGTGGGTTTATTTTACATCCTGTGATGAGCTCTTGAAATAAGTAAGCACCATTTAATTCCTATGTATACACAAACAGCGCCGCAATTCATTGGTATTTTAATTAAAATTTTTAATTAAATTGAAAATTAATAACTCAACTTCAATTAATAAACTTGAAGTCAAATTTACCGTACGTCTGTTAGGATCCAATTTACTCCCAAATTCCAAAAATTTTTAAATAAAATCAAATAAATGGGGATTTATTTTTTAGTTTTTTTTAACAAGAATAGCCCACAACACTGCCACTAAACACATTTCTTCTGACATTGTTTTCAACGACCGTGTATGCACATTGTTCACACAAAACTGTTATTTTGTCTTAGAACATCTCTCACCGTGTATGTCCATAATAAAACTGCATTTGGGGTGCTTTCTGCATAGACTTCTAAAAAGTGGAACTCCCAGATACTTGCGCGAAAGACTGAACTTTCGAAGTTCTTTGCATCACACTAGTTTATTTAAGCAATCGTTTAGCTATACATCTACCAGACCCCTAAATGAAAATGTTTCTAACCTCTTGAATAAGTCTCATCTCTCTTTTAAGACCGCTTAAAAAAAATTTTGTTTCAAAAATGCTAATTGCTTTTTAATTTTAATTTGATTTTTTTTTCTTTGTTAATTAACGACTTTTCGTCTGTGGTATTAAACAACCCAGGCTTTGGCAACTTTTGAAAGAGATCATCATGGGCATTTGATAGTTATTATTTTGTTTTTCTTATTTACCATTTCTATCACAGTCAAACTTGCCGGTTAAATTAGGGTTTTGTTTTTCTCCTGAAAATAAGCTAGTAAAACATCAATAAATTTACATCAGGTTGTAAACGGGTCTTTTTTATATACCGTCCGAAATTTCTCTAGTAATTTTATTATTAAGTAGAGCACTTGTCCCATTATAAACCTCTCGCTCGTTTTCTGTCATGGACGCGTGCTATAAAATGACGCGTTATAACACACTGTACTCTAATATCATTTTTCTACTCCCACATGGAAGTTTGCTGTTTCCTTTACACTTAAGTGGCGAGAAAAGTAGGCTATTCCGGTTAACTGTGCGGGAATATCTCATATCCATCCTAGATAGGTAATGAAACTGACCAATCACAGTAGTCAATTACAAAGAAACCAAATTTACATGTTATAATAGGCTGTACAGTGTTGCAACCTTTAAAAATAAAATTTTCCATTTTTATAGAAAAATTTCACGAATGCAAACAATACTGAAAAAGTCTTTTATTAGCAGATTACAACCACAAGTGATCCTAAAAAATATTCTACAAATATAACACTGTGCGTAAAAATTCCCCTTTTCCCTTTGGAGACAGCGCCGACCTATCATTCCTCTGTGCTTCGTTCTCACGAACCCGGAAATTTTCCATTAGTTGCCAACACTGTTATAAAAATTACATTTCTTTATTTTCTTTGTGGTGTTTTTAAAAATACTGACCAATCACAGTATATTATATTTACTGAGGCTCCGCCTTCTTTTTCAAGACACTAAATTATATAATTTAAATGTATATGGTACAATAAGTTATTAATTTGTTCAATATAACAAAATCTAGACGCATTTATAATAGATTTATCAATAACAAAATCTAGACGCATTTATAATAGATTTATCAATAATGCAACCTACTGAATGTGCATAGAAAATTAATTTCATGTAGCATCATTTATCAGTTGGTTTTCCCATAATAAGCTTAACGTCTCGCTAGTCGAGTGGTATAGTGTTGGGTTATGGATCCGGTGATCGTGGGTTCGAGCCCGGCAACCTGAACACTTTTTTTTTACATTTTTTAGCATTTTGGTCGTAGAAAAAATGTACTGTTCATCTCGAGTGGATTGTCCATATTGCCCTCGGAAGTTTGAGCACTCCGCCTACGGCGTGGTGCTCAATTTACTTCCTCGTGCGATATGGACATCATATCCACTCTTGTTATACAAACTACTAGTTACTGTTGAAAATGACAAAATAATAAATTAAATAAATCCAAGAAACGGAAGTAGGTTGTCACTGAACGTTAATAAGCATCGCACAGTTAGTTATTTCTATCATGGCCATTGGCCAGCTAGATATTTTCCTAGTTTTTCTCTTATATTGTATAACTACAATTACACAGTATTAAAATGATTGTTAATGTACTTGTTAATGTAACTCTGTAGTGGATATACATTTACTTGCATAATGTATAACGTTCGTAATTTTCAGATACCGAAAACTTAATATAGTTTGTTAAACGGCAATTTAAATATTCAAGGCGCTCCTGAAATCCCAGAACCTTAACACGAGCTAAAGACACGAAAGTTTGAAAATTTAACGATAAACTTTGTGAACGAAATAATAAATTAAAGTCTTCATTTTATCGTTACGTAGTGTAACAGGCAGGTAAGTAAATTGGATCTTAACAGACGTACGGAAAATTTGACTTCAAGTTTATTAATTGAAGTTGACGCTTTTATTAATTTTCAATTTAATTAAAAATTTCAATTAAAATACCAATGAATTGCGGCGCTATTTGTGTATACAGGGTGATTCCTAAGTTGATACTTTTTTTTGAGCTGTGTATAGAAGGCATTAAAATAAACAACATTTTCAAATACCTTTTTACTAAAAAATAAAGTACTTACATTCATTTATTACCCTACGAATCAAATACGGTTTGGCCCTACTTGCCCGTTAAATAACATTAAGAGAACTTCTGGGTGTAGGATGAGCCCTTTCCCTTCTGCGTATAATCTCCAAAAAACATCCGCACTTTTACGACACTCACAGTAAATTAGCATCATATCTATTAGTTCATTGTTCTCAAATTTTCACTTGTCACCAATTTAAAATTAACTTGCTTCGGAAAAACACACCGCAGCGGATTGCTCAACACGACCCGTAAATTAAATGACTAATAAGAGATAAGAAAAACCACAGAAACTATAGCGGGCTATGTTCTGGTGACCAGGCCCGCACTTAGATTTTTTACTTCTCTATCTCGCCTTATTTTGAGTTTTTTGAAAGCTATTTGAAAATGTCCTTTATTTTAATGCCTTCTATACACAGCTAAAAAAGAAGTATCAACTTAGAAATCACTCTGTATACATAGGAATTAAATGGTGCTTAATTATTTCAAGAGCTTACCACAGGATATAAAATAAACCCACTTTTTACCTACCGCTATCACTGAATTTCTCCAAAACTAGACATACGATTTGCTTTAATTTATATATATCGAAAGACTTATCCCCTAACTCTGTTTCTCATGTAGCAGATTTTTTTATTTATTTTTTATTTCCAAAACACACTTGTATTTATGTTAGTATAATTGGACCAATTTTAAGAATTATTTTTTCCCAAAGAAAGTCCTAAATTTAAAATCTACAACGTTTAAACCTTATGCTATCGATTAATACCAAATTTGAACTGATTTAATTAAATATCTACGTATTAAACGTGATATTTGGTAACAGCCGAAACTCTGCAACTAATTTTGAAATATTTATCTTGATATGGTTATTTGGTACAAGCTTCAAAGATACAAATTTGCCTTCAGTATCTCTCAATAAACAAACATTAATTAAATAAATTCGTTAATCTCAGTCGTTTTCGATTAAACGAAATAAATGTGATGCACATTCAAAAGCGATGATAGACTCTTAAGTCATCATTATGTACTAAAGCAAGAACTTACATGAACTAACAGAAAAAGAGTTTTAGACTTGCATTGTCTTTATTTGTTTTGAATCACAACGTTTCAACTGGTAAGTATCTCCAGTCATCTTCAGGTGAATACTACAGTATCTGCAGAGTATCTACACATTTAAAAAGTTTTTAAAAATCCATTAATAAGCCAGGATTCGTACCAAGAGAAAGAAATGTTTTGGTGGTCTAATTTAATATAATAAAAATAGATATAATTTCGCATGGAGATGGTAACATTAGCATGGAAATATTGGTCTGGTGCTCTTAATAGTTAACTCATGGTGCTGGTTGATATAAATGTATGTCAAACTCATTTACAAAATTGTAACAAATTTTCAATGAACAAGAGGACAATCATATTCTAACATATTATTATGTTAATTTGACAAAATTTCTATATTATAAGAAGGTATTGCCGATAGTTCCGAATCAAGTCAATGCTCCATACAGGGCGGACAATATAAATAACGTTGAAAGGAATATTCTGTTCAAGATATTCGAAATTTTTTGTAAAATTACATGTAATAAATTAGGTAAAGGTAAATTATCTTCGCTTTTAGGATCTAAGAACGTTAACAAGAACTAAAGACAGGAAAGTTGGGAAGTTCAGGGAAAACTTTGCGTTCCGAATAATAAATTAGACCCTTCAACGCAAAGTAGTGTTGATGTATTAAATGTGTAAATTAAATTTAAACTTATATTTGGGAAACTTGAACTCGGTTAATTAGCTAAGACGGACAAGAAAATTTTATTAAGTTTTATATACAGTGTGGCACAAAAAATTTTTCGGTTTTAAAAATTTTGCAATGCAAATTTGCAATGACAAATCTAGGATAAATTATCAGGAATGAAATAAAAGTGACAAAGGGTCATATTTTATAACATAATATAAGCCCCCCCCCCTAAATACGCCACTGAAAGGTAGTGACTCTATTAACACTCAATAAATTACCCTTTTATATTAAATTACCAGTGTTAACTTATACTTAGTTAGGGATTAGGTTTTTTTTCGTGTATTAGAGTTCAATGTGAGTGAATATTAGCAAAATAAATATTACAACATATAAATTTAACGTACAAGTACTATTTTACGACCGCAAATTAAATCTGAGAAGCTCACTTCGCCCATAGTCCGATAAAAGTATAATTATTTCATTCTGTTGAAACTATTTTTAAAGTATGTTATTTTTGTATCACGAAATTTTAACAGAAAATTTATTGGACAAGCTATATCACAAAAGAAATATATTCCACAAGTTCTACGAGAGTTATTATCGCGGGTCGTGTTGTGGCCCGAATCGGCGGTAATATTATTCGGGTTTCCCGGCCCTTCTTTTAGCTCACACAATATTGTACATCTGTGCCGGGATATACGTGATGGAGTGTCAAATTTTTTGTCATAGAGCGAAAAGAAATAATATAATGGTGAGACGTTTTGGAATGTCCATTGTCTTTTACATTATAAATATATATAAGTTTTGCTATATTTCTACGTGTTTTAAAATGTACTAAAAGTTACTGTTTCAAAAGTTTTTTATGGTTGCGTACCTCAGCTGAGAAATAAAAACTTTATTGAATTTTATTTATGCTGTTCGTACGATAAATAGAGTATTTCATTTTAAAAAATTATAGAAATACTTATTAGATTTAGTATTCGTACTTATGTAGAATAATTACAGATCGAATATAGTCAGTGGCGGTTCGTCAGGTGAAGTAGGTGAAGGGGCTCTTTCCAAAAAAAAAAATTAAACCAGGAAGAAAGTTTTTCGACAATATAAAATATTAATGTGCCAATACAGCTACCATTTTAGCCCTTAAAAAATAATTATGTTCGAATTAATTATATTAATTTAATCCTAATGTAACTATGCATAATAGGGCCACGGTTAACTCCAATGGACAATAATTATAAACACTCGTGAATTTTGGTGCGCCCCAGGGACCGTGTCCGTTAGCTCAAAACAAGTGAAGACTCAACGTCTAACATGGCTTTGATATTCACCGTTGCTATGATTACGTGACGTCAGTCAGCATGTAACAATTTGCATTATGATGAAGGGCAATTTAAAAATAGATCAGTCGTATGCACCATTGATTTAGCATTGGTTCGCCTAACCTGAAGGTATTTATTTTGAGGCTTCGCGAAACTTATAGTTATCGTTTTTACGTGATTTACTGTGTGATTAAAAAGTTTTGTATTTATTTCAGTTAGTTCAGTAGCGTACGTACCTACTTAGTTGTGTGTTTTAAAAATGAACCCAATTAATGACATAGTTTGTAATTTGTTGGAGACTCCATTCAGTCGTTGGGCAGATGAGGATAAGAGAGACGTTCTGTTACACAGGATTTTAGTCAATGTTTATTTAAGTAGGTACTCGCACTATACGTAGCTCTTCACCATTTTTTAAGACCACGATTCTAGTTCTCTTTTAGTAGATATTGCCTAAGTATTTTGAATGAAGATGTCCCACACTTTTAATTTGTGGTTGAGGCGTAACGCGTTTTCCAAGAATAAGAAAAGTCAGATTGAAGAGAGCCAAGCTTGTTCAGAAAAGAGAATACTTACTTACTGCAAATTATTTTTCTCATTTTGAGCTAAAACACTTATTTTAAAATAAATCTATCGAACTCTATTAACTAACCAAGCTAAACTTACTATAATTAGTCTTACTTACTTAGAATTTACGTGAAGAGTGAGATAATTTATTATTAAGAAGACCTTCAAATTGAATAAAATATAGTATTTATCTCAGATCAATTTTAAATATGAGTCTTAATCTAAATACAAACGTTTCAAAATATGAACAATATAAGGTCTTGTAAGGAATAGCTTATAAGTTCTTGATCGAAATAGTGATTTTTTTACCCTCACCAAGTTACACACTTGTATTAAATGTTAAATTACACGTTTCAGCTTTTTATGTATGTATACATTACCTTTACTTGATAACCTCTTCATGCAACAACATGCGATGCACTCTACAATATATATTCCAGTCGCATATGCAGAATATTGTGTTGAGCGGAAACAAGGGCCATAGATCCAATTTATTGTTACTGTCGAAACACGGCTCGGAAAAGCTCAATAAATATTTACATGAATAACCGATACACGCTCAAGTTTATATTTAATTTTGTAAAATCTTAGTATAGTATTTCCATAGCTGATTGAAATCCATAAAAAAAATATTTGCCAGGGCGTGTGCGGGTCGCAAGAAAAATTTACCAGCAATTAATTGTATTCATTATTTAAAATATTTCTTTAAAGCTAACAATATATATTTCTTAGAATCCTTCTCATTTCTAATTAATGAAAATTGCCTTTTGGTAATTCGTCTTTGTATTTCAACCATATTTTTTATTATATCATTTTTATTAAACGTATCCAATTAAGTATAAACTATAGTAGAGGAAATTTACCAGCTCTCCCAAGACACAAGTTCTCTCAGTTCACCGAGGACAAACCACTATTTCAAAATTGCCCTCATAATATCGCAAAAAGGATTATTTGCCATTCCATTTCAACATCCAATATTGGTTTTAATAGAATGACCCTTTCGCAAATCAATTTTATCCCCAGAAGGCAGTAATTAACTTTTTGTTTGAGTTAAAAGAATAAACAATATTCATTGTCGTTTCATTATGTTTTAGTGTACGATGATACCAAGGAAGTCACAATTATATTGGAAAATTGGAAAATACTTTTCTGATTTAGATTTTTAAATTATTTAATAAATTAATGATTGAATACAGTTTTTAATAAATTAAATTAATTATTATAAATGTTTCTTTTCAGTATTAACTATAAATGGAATATGTTTAGCGGCGTCCAGATAAAGCTTTTTAAATTTTAAAAATGTTATACCTTCGCTGAGAATTGAACCCAGAACCAGGGGAGAGTTTTGGAATTGTATTGTCTTTATTTGTTTTAAATCACAACGTTTCAACCGGTAAGTGTCTCTTGTCGTCTTCATGTGAATATATTATATTCACAAATTGTTACTGCTAGATATCATTGTTCAGAGATCGCATATCGGATTCCCTAATATGAATCAGTCACAATCATATAGATAATTCTCGACTTAAAAGGAGTGAGAGACAGAATTCCTAGCCTCTTCATTTCGGAACTTTCACGGATCCAAGTGCGATGACGTTCTTGAGGGGGAGCCTGATGGGGCAAGATATCTCCTTTACAGCTATTTGGTTTATATCTTTACTATCCGTAGCCTAATAGCAGATGGCTCTGAGTCGACAGACGACAAATTCTCACATGTTTTTTTTATGAACACGGACAAGCCTTTATTGTGTACCTCTCTCACTTCTCCTTAAATCAATGATGGCCTTGAGAAACACTAAATAATTTTCTGTTTGATAAGAAAGCAAAAAATGAAGCATCTCAGGATCTTATTCGATAGGTACAGCTTTTATTAAAATACTGAATGACTGATTGCCTTAACCAGATTCCTATTTCACATAATAATTTAGTTACTTCTTGTCACTGTCTACATGACACTAATGAAATCTTTATTTCGCTTTTTTTACGTCATTCCCTAGAGACCCTCCAATCAAATAACGTCTTTATTTCAATCGTTTAACAACTGCCCTTAATGAACAGTTTATTGGTTTTTGTTATAAAACTTCAGAATATCGCAAAATTTTTATAGATTTTTGTCAGAAAAAGTTATTTTTAGTTTTAGTTTATTGTCAATAAACTAGTTTCCAATTATTATGACTAAGCCAAATATTTCTTGTCGTTAAGCGGATGTAATAAACTTCTAGCTCAAGCTGAAAACAGCCTGTATTTAGAGACTGGCCGATAAGGATAAAAACTTCATAAGTTTTACGACCAGAATATACTAAGTAAGTAATTTAAAACCATTTGTCATTACTAGAAGTTAATGATTAAGTAATTTTTTAAATGTTTTTATTATTTAAAAATGTCTTCAATAACATTTCTATGCTAATATGAAGCAAATGTGAGCAACGCCGCTCAACGAAAAATACTACGTGTGAGACTGTGAAACATAAGTGAGTTTTTAGTTCGAGGACATGAGAGTCATAAATGTATCGCATGGCGCTCAACGTGTTTTTTTTTATGATAAAACACCTGCACTGTAGGAAAAATCCTTTAAGGCGCTCTGGGAGCGGTGCGAGTGCGAAAAAAGCGATTAACGTTGGTCTTGAAACGTTGAAGATTGTATTCATTGGGAAACACGACCTCAGGAAGATCATTCTACAAGGATGACGTTCTCCAGATGAAAGAATTCTTGAACAATGAAGTTCGAGGAGTACTAAGCTGAACAACATATGGATGAGCGGCAGTGGTTCGCCGTGTATTTCTATTTTGCATTGCTCTAGGTGGAATCAAGTGGGCAATGTCAGTCGAACACCTGCCATGGAAATATCTGTAAAAGAGAGCCAAATCACCAACCTGTCTTTGATGCTCCAGGCTATCGAGGGTCTTGGTCAGCTCGGGGTCGCCGATCAGACGAACGGCTCTCCTTTGAATGAAATCCAGTAGCCGAAGGGTGTGCTTGGGTGCAGAGCTCCAGACATGAGAGCAATATTCTAATGATGGTCGAATCTGGGCTTTGTAGAGTGTCAAAAGTTGATGAGGTGTGTACAACCTTTTGGTGCGGAAAAGTACACCAAGTTTCTGTGCAGCTGTCTTGGCAATTGCGGCAACGTGATCATGCCAAGACATATTACCTCCCAGATTGACCCCCAGCAAATTAATAGACGGTGCCAGGGGAATTGCGTGTCCTGTCATGACTATATCCGGTTCTGCAATGTTAACCTTTTTGGAGAAGACTGCTGCCTGGGTTTTCTTAGCATTAAATTCGACTTGGTTACTGTCACCCCAAGCCAAAATTTCTTCCAGGTCATTGTTGAGGCGCAATACTTCATGCTGCCTGCGAAGATGTGCGTCGGCAGCGGATGTTTGGGGAGTCAAGGTAAAAGATGAGACAAGTGTGCTGTCATCAGCAAAGCTATAAATTGGATTTTGGGTTTTTACTAGAAGGTCGTTAATATACAGTAAAAAGAGGGTAGGCGACAATATGGACCCTTGAGGAACACCAGCATTGATGGTGAAGGTGTCTGAGAGAAACCCGTCAATCGCCACTTGCAGAGAACGGTTCTTAAGGAAGCTGGTTAACCATAAACAAAATCCATTAGGCATACCGTAGGATCGCAATTTACAGAAGCCCATCGTGCCACACACGATCAAAAGCCCTAGAGATGTCCAGTGCAACAGCCCGGGATTCTCCATGATGTTCGATGGTGTTGCTCCAAAGATGGGTGACATATGCCAGAAGGTCACCTGTTGATCTGGACTTACGAAAACCGTATTGATGGTCGCTGAATGCTTAAATGCAAATGCATATATTTTGATAGCTCACAAAAAAAAGCATAAAAAAGGAATATAAACCACTAAGTATATAAATTTCTGGTATTTGATAATAGAGAAAAAAAATTTAATAAATATAATTTCTTTAATAATAATTATTGTTTTATTGGAAATTTAATGTTTATTATTTGTTTATTGGCAGAATCTTACCCTAACTTAAAATGTATTTGTAACATTATGTACCATTTCTGTAGGTCTTTGTCGAATTTAGGAACAACGTTCCTAAAAAATTTCTGTTTCTGGTCACGTAAATTTTATTTTTAAGGTGACCCCTAAAAAAATTATCATCCCTTCTCTTTATCTAGCTAGAAGAAAAAACTTTATTTACATTTTTTCGAGCATTAAAATTATACCAAGCATTTTAAAGAAACTGATGTGCTAATCTGCTTCTACCAGAATTCAACGAAAGAATTTGCACATACGAAATTTCCCTAAATACCTACTACCATATACACAAAAACACGCCACTCTGGGTACACGGGCAAGTGACCCCGAACGGGTTAAAGTAAATAATAAATTAAAGGGCCTAATTCGCCGTATAAATCTAATTATAGATAGCGATCTAGTAAATTTCTTAATCCCTTTAGAATAGCCTGCTCAGTTGGAACATCAATTTAACCCCCTCGATCCGAAATAGAAACTTTATAGAAGGGGTATATATGGCCCTAGTTTATCGATTTATCGGTACGACTTTGTAAGATTGGGATTACAAGTTCCACAATTATTTTAAAACATCACTCTGTAGTATCGTTTCATTATACTTATAGAAATTATGACCAAACTTTATGTGTCTTAATAAATTGTTCCTAATAACGTAGTAAAAGGACCCCGCACAAAGCTTATGGGAAATGGCTTTTGGCTAACTTTTATGAATTCTTAGTATTTTCTATATCTTGACGTCCTGATTAAAAGTGTCCATGGCCGTAATTCAATCCTATGACTAGTTTTTTAGTTATGACATTTTAAAGTTGGAAACTTCTTACTTTGAGTTTTTGTATGGAGTTTGTTTCTTAAAAACTATGAATTTTTTTGTTTTTTATTGATAGAGAAGTAGGCCTTAAGTTTTCTTTCACTTATATAGAAATAAAATATGTACAGGATGTTGAATAATTTGTAGGCGGATTAAATAAATACTATAATTAAAAAATTATGAAAATCAAAAAAAAAATTACTAATTTTTTGAATTTTGAAAACAAACGGCTAGATTTGTTTATATTTTAATATCTTATAGCACCAAGCGTGTGTGAATAAAAAAAAATGGGTATAGATTGACGTAGAATATATTGCGGGGTATTTTATTTTTTTTTTTAATTGAACTCGGTTTGGACCTGCCTAAAGATTTGCAGTATAAGCAAAAAAAAAACATTCCGCAGCTGCGACGCGTCGTTGCTGGTTAACACACATACATATGTACGAAGCTGGAGAAATTCGATGACAAAAAATAGGGTTCACTTCGCAGGCCTTTGTAAACTTTTAATTTGAAACATTTTATTTCAAATAAAGAGAAAGAAAGAATATAATTGAATTTTAGGATATAATCTGATTCGATGCTCGCATGATATTCTCCACTCCGCCGTAATTAAACCAATTCAATGACCTTTAAATATCAGCCATAGCCGGACAATAATACGGATCATATAAACCATTTATGAGCCTCAATGCAGCGAATTTGCCGATCCTCTTAAGACAACCCGCTCAATCGGAACACTGATAAACCGTGGTCTGAAATTAGTTCGTGATATACGAGAAAGGGCTGTTTTCCGTCCTATTGCATGCATCAGCTATATATAAGGAGGTTTCCTGGTTATGAAACTTGCCTGTCCTAAGACGACAAAAAGCAATCAATTCCCATTGAACATAATTTGCTTGGCAAAATATAAGTTTAGTTAATTTTTTGGATAAAAATACTACATAATTATTACTTTCCAACGCATGACAAGAGGACAGAAAGAATGAAGCTATATTAATTCTAAAAGCGCAGGGCAATATATTGTAGAGGGTGTTCTAAAATCTCGGAAACTATAAAAGACACGAGCAAGTTTAAATGTTTGTCAAAGTTGCACAATTTGGTTCTTAATAATCAAACAATGTATTTTAAAAATTGACAAAATTCCTACTACTTCTGGAAATATCTGGAAAAAAAGTGTTTTCAAATGTTTAGACGTGTAATATGTTACTTCTTTAATACAGTTCAACTAGAAATTCTAGAATTCTTTAGTGAATAGTATCTAATCCAATGTCCCGAATGAGTGCACCAACATGAAAACATTTTTATAAACAGGCTGAAAACTTTTGGCATTTATAGCAAGTCTAGAGATATGAAGAATGAATGAAGAGAAAAATATTTTGACCACTATACGATCTTATAAAATATGTGTAAGTAATTTTCTAATAATAAATAAATAATGTCAATCAACAATATTCTTCATATTTAAAAACATACTTTTACTATTAAATTACAAAAACAAAAAATAGCTGCGAGTTTAACAACTAACCAATACGACACAAATCTGCCAATATGGTTTTTTTATGTTTTGTCTCATAGCCACTTTTAATTTATTATTTAAATGTTGATTGATTTTTTCAAGTAGAAATAAACGACAGATACATATATGTTTGACGATGTACTTTTTCATCGAAACATTCAATAATATTGTCTTACATTTATTTGTTATTAAAATTACGAGTTTTTTTGAAATCCGTAGTAATTTAGTAAAAGGTCCGTATTTAAAAACATGAAGTTGAAAATAAAATTGGCTTAAAACATCGGAATAAAAAACTGATAATTCCATTTTGCAGAGAAGAAAAAGTAGCGATGAAAAAGTGCAATTAAGTTCATATTTTTTTTTAAATAGAGTAAGAAAAAAATAAAAACAAATTTTCCAAATTTCGCTTTTTTCCAGATATCTCCAGAAACACTATAAATTTTCTCAATTCTTAAAAAACATTTTTTGATTAAATTTCAAATTGTGCAACTACACCACAATTTTAAACTTGTTCGTGTCTCCTAAGTTTGGGACACCTTGAACTTTAAAATTAAGTAAGTTCGCAAGTGCAATCACAAGTGTCGGCACTTTGTCAGTATGCGAGTGGGTTATGTACTCGATCTTAATTTAGTTAAAAATGGCCGCCGACAATAGGTCGCTACTTCCGGAAACTATAGAGCAATTTACTTTAGAAGTTTTGTACAGGCGGGTGCAGCCAGAAATTCACAATTTTATTCTCTCGAATCTTGCAAAACCGATATTAATATTTCTTGAAATATAGGTATATTGGTGTCTGTAAATAATTTTTAAATGAAATGTGGTTTGCCGGCGTACAGACAAGATTAAAATTGAAAAATTTTTATGCCTCCGCTGGGAATCGAACCCAGACCTCTCGATTACACCTCAAGCGCGCTGCCAATTTCGCTACGGGGGACCTGATATTCTCTCACCAATTTCGGTCATACAACTTATTCAATTTTATGTTAGTAGTAGTAGTAGCGCGATTCACAGACCGGGGAGGATGTTATAAGGGGAAAGAGAACTCACCACCACTGAACAGACTATTACTACTATATATCGAGTGGATTGTCTATCTTACGCTCGGAAGTTTCCTCAATTTCCTTTTTCGTGTAATATAAACAAGAACATCATATCCACTTTGTACAAATTACTATTATGCTTGCAAGCAAAGATATTTACAGCTGTTGACTATGAAACCGATCGTTTGAAATAGACCTAAAGTATTTTTATTTCGCTTGAGCACTTACTTAATGTAATGGCTTTTATTAAAAGAATGTTTGACCTTAAAATAGCTAAAACATTGGGCTCTCCATTTGTATTTTTAAATTCCAGCAAACGAGCTTTTAGCAGCCGATACAGCACAATTCAATTTTTACCTCGTCGAGTCGATTCTTTTACAATTTACAACTCCATTTCCTCAATTTTTCCTGAACAATTTCGATCACGTATGGAGTTACCACGAGACTTCAAAAGCAGTTATATTTGTAACAACATAAAAGTTGATCCCGATCAAGTTTGAACTAAAACTTTACTTCCTGTACGAACTAATTCGTTTTAAAAATTTTAAAACAAATGCAATTTATTCTTAACTTTTAAGAAATAAAATGAGTTATAGACAATTATATTAAGGAAGTATTTGGGAATTAAATTAATCACAGAAAAAAGCAAACTAAACATCGTACCAGTTTTTAAATTTGTTAATACAATTTTCAACTTAGTTTTGTTATATTGTATTTGTCATAAATCTTGCGATCGAATATTATACTAAAGTTTAATACTTGTAAGAAATTTATTTGTTTCAAAGGTAATGGTTTTATGTGAAATTATTTTTCTTTTATCCCACGAAGCAAAGTATTGCAATCGCGAAATTTTATTCATGAAAATAATAATCAGTTTTTAATTGATATTATATTCTTCATAGTTACCAGCTCCTTGAGAAATAATATCGGTATAATATTAAATTAGATAAAAACATAGCGTTCTCCTGACCCGAATCCGAACCATGTTTATTAATGAATTTGTAAAAACTTTTTAAATTTGAATTCTAAAGATACTGAGGAGTGTGCGAAAATTATTTTCTTTAGAAAAGAATTATTTTAAATATTTTAAATAATTTAAGGATAATAAATAATAATCTTAATAGTTTTCATTGTATTCATTTTTTTTGCATTTAAATAACTTTCGCACATCCACCTTCCATTGGTGAAAACAAAAATTCAATATCCTGCTTAATGTTTTGCAATTTAGGTAAAAGTCGCAATTTTACATGGCAAATTTTAACGTGGTCGGATCCACTAAAAAAAATCAATCTACGAAACTCCCTAAAAATTGATAAACATGGAATACTTACTTGTGGGCCTCAATTCTTCAAGCGGTAGAATTTATTCCTTTGGGGAAATAATTCGGTCGAAATGTCTTCACGAAGTTAACCCTTCAATTGGAGTTGAAGTGGTCTTATTGGAAACTTTCCTACGAAATGTATTCAAGAATACGAGATTGCCATTTTTATGGGGGACATTGCATATCCCCCAGGGAAAATCTACTCTCATGAACCAAGAATTGAGGTCCTGTTGGGGATTTCAAAAATTAAAACTATAAAAAACTATAATAGTAATCCTAGAATACAATAAATATTTGAACTCATTGTAGCTTGTTTTGCCACAATCATAGCTTGTTATTCAAAGCCAATAGTGTTTAAATATAAATTCTTTTATGCCAAATATATCCTTTTATTAAAAACCAATGACATTTTCATATAAATCAATGAGACCTTATAGTTAAATAAATGATAATGTTCTTCTTCTTCTTCACTTCTTTATGGCGTCGGCTGCAGTTAGCGCCATTCGCCAGCACAATTTGGGATAAATGATAATCGTTATTATGAAACTACAATAGGTTAAGCATTAAAACAAATATAACAGTTTTTCAGGTATAGCAAATACAGTCTACCATTGATTTAATGAGTTTATCTTTGATACCACAATACTGTTTTCTCGGTGTATTTATTACAATTTATTTTATTTCAGCTCAAAAACCCAAAATGAAAAGTCACTACAGAGGTCACAAGATGGCGGTATGGCTAAACCTCATTCCTCAGTTGCATCAACCGGGGGATGAAGATGTCAGCATGAGACATCATCATTTTTACGAACGAGAGCCACATTATTATGCAGGTAATTTTAGCTATATTTCCGATGAATATCCCACCAATATTTTTTAATTTTTCTTTAAGGTTAGCTCAAATTAGCAAAGATTTACTTTGCTACAATACTTTATTTTATTATTTTAATATACAGGGTGATTCTTAAGTTGATACTTCTGAATTTTTAGCTGTGTATAGCAGGCGTTAAAATAAATAACATTTTTAAATACCTTTTTTCAAAAAACTTAAAAATAAAGTACTTACATTCTTTATTACACTATGGATCAAATACGGTCCTGCCTTACTTGCCCGTTGAGTAACATTAAGAAGACTTCTGTGTGTAGGATGAGCCCGCAAGGGAAAGCATTCTACGTATAATCTCGAAGAAACATCCGCACTTTTACGACACTCACAGTAAATTAGCACCATATCTACTAGTTCATTGTTTTCAAATTTTACCATTTTCACGTATCAGCAATTTGAAAATAACTTGCTTCAGAAAAACACACGCAGCGGATTGCTCAACACTACACGTATGACTAATACTAATAAGAGATAAGGAAAACAACAGAAACTATAGCGGGCTATGTTTTGATGACAAGGTTTGCACTTAGATTTTTTACTTCTCTATCTCGCCTGTTTTTAAGTTTTTTGAAAAAAGGTAATTGAAAAAGTTGTTTATTTTAAAGCCTTCTATACATAGCTAAAAAAGAAGTATCAATATATATATATCACCCTGTATTTAGCCCATTAGAACAAGTCGTCGACCTACCGTGGCTTTCTGATAAGTCCTAACAATGACGAAACAGCTGTCATCTACCTGTACCTCAGGGAACCCATTATTTTGGCGTCCCTGTGTACTTCAATGCAAAAGATATAACAGCACTTTGTCTGCTTGCCGCAAACTTTTTTCTATTTTATTATTACGGACACTATACTTCTACTACTTTATTTAGCTCATTATTTCCTAATATTAAAAAAATATTATGAAGATTTTACTGACCAAAAATAAGTCTCTGCTAGAATAATTATGATGGTATAACTTAAAGAACTTTTACCAAACAATGGAAAAATTAAAAACTTCCGAACGAAATTATAAAGAAATTTGATTTTATCATCATGTTTTCGCCAGAACGACGTTTTATTTTTTGTTTTTTCTTACTAAAAAGTTGTTTCGAGGCAAGAAAATTACTTTTGTTAATTTGGATGTTACGAACTTAAAAATACATAATTATATTTACAATATTTTGTTCTTAAAGATCCCGGGTAAAGCTAAATAATAATTAAAAACACTTTATGAGTAAGTAGGTATAAAAACAAGGTCTTATCAATATACAGTGGGAACTTAAAAACTTGAAAGTAACTCATTTAAAATGAATGTTTTTTTTTCTAAAAATCACTTGAAACATTTTTATTGTTGTTGCGGTTTTTTAAAGGTAATTTCATGTACAGTATTAGTGTCTACTTACGCGTCGGCAGCTTATAGAACACTTTTTTATCATAATTTATATGAAGAAAAGAAACTCTTTAAAAATTGTTTTTGCTCCCTGAGAGAATAATATTAAACCATTTGATTTAGCTAATACAGGGTAGTTAAAAAGTAAAAAATTAATCACAATGTAAGTTTTAGTTTAGAAAAAGATTTGATCCTAAAGAGGTAGTAAAATTAAAAGAAAATAATAATGTATATATAAATTGTTATAATAATGCATTTTTCTATAATATGTATTGATGCCTATGGTCAGTGGCTCACCTAGTAGGAGACAGACGCAACCCTAAAAATTAAATGTATTCAAATCACAGGCCAGAATCCAATACTATATTTTGAATTCGAAAAGTCTCTTCAATAATTATGTTTTATTTCACGTTATTACAGATCATTCGAAAAATGTTATGAAAAAGCGAAAAAATCGCGATGAAGTTTACAATCTTTCCATGAACACATTATTTGTGTTCATTGTGTTTTCTTTTTAACGTCGGACCAGTCAATCCTTATAAAAAAAAAATAATACTATCGCCGCAAGGGGCATCCCGTTCCTGACAAGCGAAAGTGCTCAATCACACTTTCCGATCGGAGTGAGATTGATTGGGCCAATCGTTGTCGGTCATCGATCTCGGGTTACAGACGGCCACTTAAGCATTCATTTTCCTTTTCTAGTACTCGCGTTTTAGTTTATGTGCACAAAATTTAAATAAACACAAAACTTTTAAATGTGGTGTGCAGTTTTTTTATATATCTTTAAATTAAAATATGTTTTATCATTCAAACTTTTTTCTTATAGCACATAAAAATAACTTATTCAAGAATTTTTAAATACATTTTCTATTTAGACCAAAATTTTCTAGGGGAGGTTGGAGAAAAAAACTCTAACCCCCAAAGATATTAACGGTGATCGAGTCAAAATTTAAATTTTTATTTTTGAACAGAAATATTGTCAAAGTTCTGAATTTTTATGCCCCAAGGGCCACGGGCCAAGGTTCGTCCTTTAAAGTATATAATATTATGATATATAGAGTGTGGTATGGAATTGACGCATTATATTTAAACCTGTCAATCCTGACATTGACACAAAATTGGACAAAACATTTTTAAATATCGCATCAATAAGTTAAGGAAAAAATATTAAACTTACCTCTTTAAAAATTTCAAAAACATTAGAAACCATAGCTACCAATCCAATCTACGATTATCCACAAACATTTTAATAGTTTAAAACAAATAACCAAACGTGGGCGACATTATTTTGTATCACACTGTAATCGTTAAACGGCGACATGACAAAGGGCGGTGATGAACCGGGGACTGGCGAAACATCGAAACAGATTGTGTGTCACATAGTTATTTTTATTTAAAAAAAAAACAATTTTCAATATTTTTTACAATACAATGAACTGTAGTAATTATTATTTTTAGGGTTTTCATTGGCCTATATGTTTTCCTTCGAATTTTGTTTCAACAAGGAAATAACTTCCACACACCCACATTTCCATTGGTGGAAAAAAAAATTCAACAATTTTCTTAGTTTTTTATTGTAATTCGGGCCAAGAAGAAATACAATTTAATACGGCAAATTTTGGCGCGGTCTGATGCACTTAAAACTTATATTTAAACATTTTAATATAAAGCCCTTTCCTATTTGAAAATGTATGTAAGTACGCTTTAGCAAATTAGCAACTTGGAAACTACTTTAGGTAAGTTAAAACGAGCGCACTAAAATAGCACTATTGTCCAGTTAAATAAGTCAAGAGATTTTGTACAATAACTTAATAACCAACCATAACTTTATATTTCAACAATATAATTTTGCTTAGTGCACTTACTGCATAGTCTGATTTTTGGGACTTTATTAAAATTTTAAATGATTTCATTCGGGGGAAAATGTAAGCGAATCTTATGTCACAGTTCCATCATAAAACCATTAAAAATCTTAACAACGCGGTGAGCGTAGGGGGGGGGGGGGCTTCTCTTAGATTGCGTCAAATAATATTTCACATTTCTTTTATTAATAAATATCAACCAAGTACAAAAAATTATGAAAAAGTATAATCTATTTTGTGTGTTTATTTTATATAGAAGTTGAAAATTATACAGGGTGATTCCTAAGTTGATACTTCTTTTTTAGCTGCGTATAGAAGGCATTAAAATAAACAACATTTTCAAATACCTTTTTTCAAAAAACTAAAAAATAAAGTACTTACATTCATTTATTACACTACAAATCACGGTTCTGCCTAACTTGCCCGTGGAATAACATTAGGAAAACTTCTGGGTGTAAAGAAGAAACATCCGCACTTTTACGACACTCACAATAAATTAGCACCATAATTAGTTCATTGTTTTCAAATTTTACCATTTTCACCAATTTATTAAAATTAATTTGCTTCAGAAAACCACACTGCGCCGCGAATTGCCAAAATAAATAAGTGACGACTGATCCGTAAAATGCATGACTAAGATACAAAAAACGGAGAAAAACAATATAAAGTAAAGGGCTACGTTTTGATTACCAGGCCCGTACTTAGATTTTTTACTTCTGCAACTCGGCTATATTTTTTGAAAAAAGGTATTTCAAAAAGTTGTTTATTTTAATGCCTTCTATACACAGCTAAAAAAGAAGTATCAACTTAGGAATCACCCTGTATAATACTTATGTATATTTTTTTATTTTGAATTTTTTTTTTATGGGTCAAGGAGTCAGAAAGAGTTTTTGGCACCTAAAAACTGTTCTTCATCGACGATTTGCCTGCGCTGCTTTTCTTTGTCCAGAATTAGGATTTTGAAAATCTAGTTGCTTTATGTTGTGCTGTGGGCACCCATGAAAAACATCCATCAGTAACATTATGAAACTAGGGCCAAAGAGAGAGCCATTATGGCACAGTGGAAAATTCCAAAAGACATTAAAAAATCGAACCATTTAAAAGAAAAAACGTCAAATTGTCGTTTTAATATATTCTTTCCGTTCCATTGTTTCGTTTCAATACAAAGCCAATTCGATCTACAATAACATTGTTTATTGAATACCCAATATAAGACTTCACAAGCACAAAACCGAGCAATACATTATCAAATATTGCACAGAGGGCTCTTTAACTAATTGCCAACTTACGAGTGACTGCGAATTCCTGCAGAGCTCAAGAGCTGCTTAAACTTTCATTTCCGATATTCTGCTCTACTGAATAAGTTGAAAACTGGCGCAATTAACCTGGGGTTTAGGATGATTTAAGTTAAGAGTGAAATATTTTATATTTTTTTTGATGACACTAAACTGCGCAAACAAAAAATAAAACTTACGAGTATCCTCAAGGGAATAAATTACTGCAATATTAAAATAGTGTTGAAGAATAGTAGATTCTGTAACGAGGTTGGAATGAAAATTTGATCCGAGTGGAAGATTCCGAACGCGAGCGTAGCGAGCGTGAACGAGTATTGAATTTTCATTCTAACCGAGTAGCAGACTATATTTCCTCCACGACCAAAAATACTATTCGCATATTTGTAATTTCAGGTGTAGTATTATCCAATTCCATATCTGATTCATCCGATTTTTCACTTATATTTTGACTTGCACTAAAATTTGTCTGCTGACATTGACAGTTTCGAAATTCATGGCAACCTATGTCGTTTAAATCAATTACAGAATATTCATTCCATATCTTGTTATGGAATGAAAATACACGCAAAACGCATAAGAAGCAAGAAGTGTTTCAGAAAAAATATTCCAACTCAAGAGCGAGAATTTTTACATTCTATTATCAAAAATGATTTTGGAATTATTGCATTCAGTAATGGTCGTGGAGAAAAAGAATTTATATTTTTCACTACTAACCTATAAAACGGCCATTATTGATCGATTATTAACATTAGAAATCGATTCTGACAACATCAAACTGACGTTTGAACTTGGTTCATCGCTGAACTAAGTTCAAGTCGTAATTGTACAACCGGGCCTTAGAGATGTTCGATGTTGTAAAGTTTCGATACTGTAAATCAAAGTTATAGGCTATTGGAAAAATATTATACCAAATTCATTAGAAGAATAGTAGTCGCGTTGTAATAAAACTTAAAATTAGTAATGTCACAATACATTAATTCAAAATGGACTTTGTCACTTCAATAAATTTTTTTTAATGTTGACACTGATATTTCGATGAATAATTCAACAATCGCAACCTAACCTAATCTAACAAAGCCACCTGACTAGGCCTGGATTTATAATTAGGCCGTATAGGCCGCGGCCTAGGGGCGGCAGCGTCCTAGGGGCGGCAGATTTCAGAGGACGGTCACTCGATTTCAGACGATAAAAGTCAAACACGTTCACTGGTTTTATCATGGTTTTTTATACTTTAAATAAATCCCTATAGAAAAAACCCATTCCTATCATGTTCATGGTCGTATTTTGGAATGCTATTTTGGAAAGGTTAAATAAAGTGAGTGTTCAGATTCAGAGCTCATCTGTAGATGTATTGACGGTATCTGATCTCTATGGATCTCTAGTAGAGTTTACAATAGCAGAACGAGAAAACTTTGACTATTTCGAAAAAAAAGCAATTGAGATGAGCACACTTAAGCAATATTAAGGTGAAATAAAAAGACAACCTAAAAGAAAAAAAATTACGGATGAAACAGCGAATGAAGAACATGAAATAGCATCCGGCTCCAGAGATTATTTCAGAGTGAACACATTTTAGGTCATCCTTGATAAGTCTGCTGAAATACACAGAAGGCATACTGCTTACTTGAAATTTAAAGAAAAATTTTCATTTTTAACCAAAATGACTAAACTTTCAACACAAAGAGTTATAGAAAAAGCCGAGTTTCTCGTGAAATATTATACCAATGATTGAGAGGACGATTTGATTCAAGAATGTGTGCATTTTCACAGTCACATTTCCTCTGATAAAACTGCCGAGTGTGCAGTGAAGCCTGGATCAAACTCACTACTCAGTCTCTCAACGTTTTTGAGAAATCAATCTCTGTCCAATGTTTATCCTAGCTTGGATATAGCTCTCCGCATTGCACTTTCCACTCCGGCTACAAATTGTTCTGGGGAAAGGAGTTCTTCCTGTTTAAAACGCGTGAAAAATTATCAAAGGTGTTCACTGTCTCAAGAAAAAATGAATTCACTAGCTCTTCTCTACATAGAAGCAGAGATAATAAATATCATATACTATGATCATATTATAGATGATTTTGCTATTAAAAAGTCCCGTAAAAAATTGTAAATCTTGTTTCTTTTTTGCACTCTTTCTTAATGACTAATTCATTCGTTTATTTAACTTTAAAGCATTCTAAATGTAGTAAACTACAAATGAAAAATTATTATTTTAGAAAGGTATGTACATAGGGCGGTGGAAAAAAGTGGCCTACACTCATAAAAAATATAAATCCGGCACTGCATCTGACAAGGCAACAAAATATCTTGTAATTCTAAAGCACAGGTCACTTGATTGATAAAAAAATTACAGAAGCATTTTTAAATATACAACTAATTTTTTAAATAATTATTAATACTGCAAAATGTATTAGTAGTAAAAAAAATAATTTTAACCGTGGTTTAGACAGCTATCATTATTGCCCTAACGTCGCGTTTAAATCTCGAGGAGCATAGCTAGGGCTATAATAGTATAGCAAGCTAAACCATGGTTAATATAACTTTTTTCCACTACTAAAGACATTCACAAGATACTTAGTTTTTCAGTATTAATATAATAAAAAATTAGGTACATCGAGCCAACAACTGACACACAGACAGTCAGATCGACATACCGACAAAATTGGGAAACGGGAAACATGATTTTATGTCCTAGTGATCTAAATAGATCTAAAAAACTAATGTTTGCAGCGATTACAATAGACAAGTAAAAATAAATTCTAAAACTTATTTAAGTACTAATTATTGTCGTTAAAATCTTGAATTATTTAACAAAAGCGGAATAATTAAGAAGGAAAGTTTTGGCGGCCGCTTTAAAGCACTCGTAGCAATTCGCAGTAGTTCAAAGTTAGAAATTAGTTGGAATTCACTTCCTCTTGGCATTCCGTAAACTGTCATTTTACATTTTAAAGAATTATAAGCTCGGCGCAAGGCAAGCGGGAACGACTCACATTGTTGGTGTAGGGAAAGGGAATGTCTTTGGTAGAGTGGTACAAAAAGAAGTACTTTGAACCCCAACATAAATGGTGCTTTGAATCACAGTAACACTAAAGCACAGAATAAATCATATTTTTACTTACCCACACAGTGACGTATTTGGGGGGGGGGGTCTAAAAGTCGTAAGCGATATTTACTTCTTTTTTAATCACAAAAAACCGAGTCAGAAAAACGCTGGCTAGAGTCATACATACGTCTTATGTTAAAATTTTGGATTGACACCAATATTCATATTTTTCACAAATATAAAAATGTTTTTTTTCCAAATTAAGAGCTAGCCAGGAATATCAAGAAAAAAGGAAAAAAAAACATTTACAAAAACAAATTTAATCCAAGAGGTAATAATTTAATTTTCGAAATTTGATAGTAGTTAGGTGAATTTTAAACGAACATTGGGCGTGGCCCCAAAAATTTTTCGCCTATGGCGCTTATCCACCTTTTACACCAGGTACAGTATCATAAAATACATGTAGTCTATACTGTTCCTCTCTCCACAAGAAAAAAATGTCCTACTTACGCCCACTGGTAATTTAACATTATTTTGTGTATGTTTAAATATTACTATTATATTCTGTTTTGTTTACATTTAAACATTATTTTAAAAGTGTTGGAAGTTTCTAGGCTACGTTTCTATTTGTAGTTTAATTTTTGTTACACTGTCCGATAGGAAGACTAGGATTGTCTATTGAATGAAGTGAGGACCTTCTTTTGGACAAGCGAAGGGCTAGTATTTACCAAAAATTGGGCGTTATCCAATTTCCACAGCAATATTATTTCTTTCTCGGACTATTTTAAAAGTATAGCTTCTTTTTTGATACAATATAACTGGACTTAAAGAATACTGATTTTGTTACACTAAAGGTAAAATAATATATTTGGACCAAGTTCTAGTTTGGCCCTAATTAGTAAAAAAAATGTTTTTTTTTCATTTTAATATACAGTAGAACCTCGATTATTTGTACGCCGGTTATCCAGGCTGCGGATTATCCGTGTCATGATTTCCCATTATTAAAGTTGTATGAATATGTTTTTCATTGTTATCTTTTTATGAAATTTGAAAGTCGATTTGAGCTTAGAAATCTATTTTTTTTTAAATATATAAATAAAGTAAGAAATTAATGTTGGAACTATCCGTGCCTCGTCCGGTTCCTTGGAGTACGGTAAGTTTGGCTAAAAAGTCACTATAAAGCATTTTTTTGAACAAGATACGAAACACTAAATCTTGAACAAAAAATGAAGGGGCTAGCCCTAATTCTTAAACAGTAAAGTAACTGAAAATTACTCGTAAGTCAAACAGAAGAAAACTAAACGGCGGAATTAAAATGTACCTCGACTTCCCTGTTAATTACCGACTCGGCAGATCTTAAATTATTTGCTGAAGTTGCAGCATGGGAAATCGAAGTTGCAGCTGCAGTTTTAGCGCTCACGCAAGAATTTGCAGGGGCTGAAAATTACCCAAAGTGCATTTAATTCAATGTTAGATAATGTATTACCTAATTTGGCGCTTACGCGGTAATTAATTCCTGTAGAATATATTATTAAAGCTTTAATCGTGCGGTATTTAACTAGTGCCACCAGCGATATATTTAATGACGCGAATTATCGTTTACAGGGACCTAATTTTATCGATATTAGCTTCAGGTAAGTAGTGTAAGCGCCACAAATATAACATTATTGTGTATATGTATGTCTTCTGTATAAATACACTAGCAAAAAATGCCGCCTTTTTGTGAACAGGGAGGATTTGATTGTTGGATCGTTAATATATTTTGTACAGCTATCAAAAAGTAATTATTTCTTAATTTATAATATTTTATTTAACCCATGAACGAATAAATGCCGGCTATGTGATATTAAACGGACGTAGAGAAGACATACGGATTGATGAGGTATGAAAAGTGATGTGCAAAGGCAAAAGCCTAAGAAAGAGATACGCATGCCCACGGCCTCTATGCCTGGTTCTGTAACAATAATCTCTTGACGAGTTTTAGCTGATTGAACTGGTACAGATTGGAGTGTTCAGTGTGTATCTTTATCGTGTACATGTAAATATACAGTCAGTTATATATCCATCTCTCATGAATCTAGCCAATGTTCGTGAAAAAAGGCCGTTTTCGGAATTAAGGAATTTTTTAATTACATGTTGGCCAACGCGTTTGACAAGAGAAACGTCAACTACTATAGTTCAAGGGCGTCCGAAGAAACTTTTCCAGGGGGGGCAAATCATAATGAAACTAATCCAGGGGGGGGGGGTCCCCAAATCATAATATGAAATATTTTTGTATAAAATATCTCAAATCTGCTTAGGCCAGGGGGCGGTGCAAGACCCTCCTTTGCCCCCCCCCCTCCCTTTGAACGTCCATGCTATAGTTCAGTATGTTATTTATCATACTGAAATAAAAAAATATGTTCAGTATTTCAGTATGATTAATTCGATTAGATTGAAAAGGTCCGTTGTATAAAGAACGCCAACAGGTTTGAAATTATAAAATTTAATATAGTAATGACGTTTAGTTAATATTAAATTTTAAAAAAATATTTTTTAGAATAATATTATATGTTACCAGGGCAGACGGAACAGAAGGGGCAGTAGCGACCCCCCCCCCCCCCCCCAAATCATTTAATTTGTTATACCGTAAATAGCAAAAAACAGAGCACCTCCACAGTAAACATGACCGCCTCTCTATATGGGCACTTGGGTTTATTAAAGGTTAACAAGACAGTTGTAGGTTTCTGCTATCACAAACACTGGGAATAATGCAACAGCTTGTTCTCGTCACGAAGTAAGAGTATATTTTTTTTTTAGTTTTAATAAAAAACATGATCGTATGTTACGTTATGGAAATACGCACTCGCCTCTAGGCTCTGTTTTACAATTTACAACCAGGGGCGGTTCTAGACCCAAAATATTGGGGGGGCATCACATTGGCGTAGCCAGAAAATATGCTCGGGGGGGGGGGGCTGGGTGGGCGTAAGTAGGACCTTTTTTTGTGAAGAGAGGGATAGTCGGGACTATATGTATTCCATGGTATTGCACCTAGCGAAAAAGGCGGAAAAGCGCCGCAGGCGAAAAAAAATCGGGGCCACGCCCAAAGGTCGTTTAAAATTCACCTAACTACTATCAAATTTCGAAAATTAAATTATTACCTCTCCCCCATTGCATGGTTGGATTAAATTTTTTTTAATGTTTTTTTTTGATATTCCTATTATTTAAAAAAAAAAATATTTTTTATAATTGTGAAAAATATGAATATTGGTGTCAATACAAAATTTTAACATAAGACATATGTATGACTCTAACCAGCGTTTTCCGGGCTCGGTTTTTCATGATTAAAAAAAAATAAATATCGCTCACCACGCCAAAATTGATGATTTTTCAGAAATCATGTATTTTAGGAGCGTAGATCTAAGAGCAGTTTTTGGTGCAAATGCTTAAGTTTTGAAATATTCCTTTTGAGGTGCCTTTTTGTTTATTCCTAATAAAGCTTTCTCATTTCATCCCGCACTATTTTTTTTATTATAAATTATCACACTTCTTCCATAAAAAATGTTTTAATTCAAATGTTTACCTTAATTTTTCTCTAAAGAAATAAATACCTAATTGTTTTTGTTGTAAAAATATTTTATTGCATTGGGTTATATTTTTGTTGATTTAAAATAGCTCTAAAAAAAGAATAATAGAAAAATTCTATAAAATATTATTCTTTTTACTCGTTTTCCTTTAAAATTGCATCAAAAATCAATAACTAAAACGATATGCGTGTGAAACCTTAATCTCTATATAAAAGGGGACTTTTAGAAGGAAAACTTTAAAAGCTAAACGTTTCCTACAAGACCTTTGTAATCTAAGCCAAGAATACTATATTTAAAGATTTAAATTAAGAGTCCATGCGTGAGATGAAAATGCAGCCCGGCAGCTCCCCCCCCCCCCCCCCCCACACAATTTTTGGTAGCCTTCGCAAGCAAATAACGCCACAGCTCAAAATTTTTTAGGATCATGCTCAAATTGTATTAAATTATGTAAATAATAAAGCACCCGGAATATTTTTTTATCAGTGGCATAAATTTTATAGTTTTTTTCAGAAATGTTGGGGGTCCTGGGCTCCCCAGGCCCCCCCGTAGAACCGCCTCTGTTTACAACACTCATTACGTAATGTACTATTACATATTGAATTTAGTACTCGAAAGTCATAAAGCATCTAGTAATAGTTAAGTAAAAACTATTTCAATAAATTTCAATATCAGACAAGAACAGGTAATTACCAAACTTGGAAAGTACGCAAGTAAGAAAGTAAACATGCATAAATTGAACTAATGATTTAAATTAAAATGTAGGAGTTAATTATTCGTCTGCTCTTGATTTATTTGATAGAGTAGAGCGGCAGTAGCAGCATCGGAAATGAAAATTTTAACAGGAGTTTTGGCATGCTTGCAGGAATTTGCAGAAGAGGGTAATTAGCCAAAGTGCATTTAATGTTACATGATGCATTACTGCGGCCTTGCTGTTAAAAGCAATTGGCGTTTTCTGAGATGTATTATGAAGATTGTAAGGCTGTAAATTCTATATTTATAACGTTCGAAATACTTGCTCTAAACAAAAAAATGTAGTATATAAGTCATTCCATATGTATAATTCCCATGAAAATTGATCAACCTGGGTAAAATAATGTTTATTTTTTTACACTTTTCTTTAAATTCGAAATACCCTAAGTTTAAATTGTTTCTGATTCACGATTTCACAAATATACCTACTGGATAACCGCAGTTTTTACAAAAAAAAAATACTCAAAACCTGTTTTACAAGTTTAACAGTGGCATTTTAAATACAGAATTATATGAAACTACAAAAGAACTTTTAACTTGAAAAAGTAGCCCATACTTGAAGTGGGGTGGAAATGCAAATGCAAGGAAATGTGCGTTTTTACACCACAAGTCGGTGTCCTTCATCATTCATAAGCTAAGAAAAAACAAAACTCCTTTTGACTCTACAGAGGTTATACCTAGTTGTCGTGGAAATTGTCCCACATTTACAGAAAATTCTTAGAAAAGGTTGTTTGAAGATTTTTTGATGTTTTTAATCATACCCTAACCTATAAGAATCCTGTTACATTCAAAATATTTTTTTATAAAATTCATCTGAGGAAAGAACAATAAAAACCTAAATACTCTTGAGATAAAAAATTTTAAAGGTTTGTAAAAAAAAGTTTTTAAAGTTAAATATTTTTAAAGGTTTCTAGAACAAAAAACAAAGTCCTATTGTTAACTCAAAGTTATAAATTTAAACCTTATTTTTATATATATACTACCAGAATACAAAGTAAGGGCTATTATTGGCGACTAGCAAATTATTTTAGAATAATTTTTTGATTCTCCGTCCCTTATTACTATTCCTGGATTTTTTATGGGTTCCCCTTACTAATTACTTAATAATTAAGTTTCTAACATCTAATTTGAACGTATATGGGTGAATTTTTTCACTTTTCAGGAAAAATGCAAACAGAAATTGGTTTTAACAAAATATTCCTTCAAAAATCCTTCATGATTGGTTTCCTACGAAAAACCTTTACAGTTATGAACGAATAATGTATATCATATTCAAATATATTGTGACTTAGTCTAAAAAAATGTATTTCATAGCTCTGCAATTAAAACATCTCCTGTATTGTTAAATTCTAAACCAATCATGGTTTTTTTTGTGTAGTTGTAATTATTGTTTTTATAATTTTGTTGCTTATGGGGAAGACCTGTACGTTCTACCTTTATAGATTTATAAAATTGACGTATTCAATGTATCTTTTATTATATTCACTCATTTATTTTTAATTCTAGGTGCTGTCCGTGCAGAGTCATTCACCCGCCTCCCTCCGATTATGCACCCCGCCTCGATGACCGATTCCCAGATGATCGGTGGCGGAGGGGGGGTCAATACTGAATGCGTCCCGCAAACCACTGCCGATGACAGGATGGTTGTTGCCGATGACGGTGCTTCGGGTAAGATAGGGTTGCAGTTTATTAATAGACCGATGCATTGAGACCAAATTTTCAATACCACAATAATATCTGATATTGTTTTCTGATATGAAGTTACCGTGCTAGTCAAACATGTAAAATTAACTATGCGGTTTTCTTTCTAACTTATAGTTTTAGTTATGGATTTCCACCAATTATGAACCTACTATGTTTTTTTTAATGAAGAAACTTTTTTTTAAATTTATTCTTATATTAAAAAAACGGTTCATGTAGCTTTATCATGCCGCAATTTTTTTTGAACTAATGATAGGAAGAATAAAACAATTTTTTGGTCATTTCAAAAACTGTGTACACTATCTCATATTAAAAGTCTTCCGTCTTAAGGAAATGTGTATTCGTCTCTGACGTGAACATGCATCGAGCACATTCCCGACTTTAGCTCCATAACTCCAGAAAGCGACAACGTTCTACAGTGCAATCATAATATATCTCTCTGGTAAACAGAATGAGGTTGTACTTATGGAGAACGAAAACAGGCAAAAGTAATATAAAAAAAATTAAAACACCAGTAATAATTTAAAATTAAAAACCAAAAGGTATAAATAATGTATCTTTCTATTTAAAAAAAAATTAAGTTGGAATATGTGTCACCTTATACAGGGGGTCAAACAAAAATTTTTGTGTGCCAAAACGTAGCGCAATTTTAATCGATTTAATCGATATTTTTTCCCAAACTTCTAACGAATTTGTTTCAGTTAAAGTTTTCTTCCCACCTTTCATTGAGTGAAAAAATAACTCAATAATTTGCTTAATTTTTTTGTCATTTGGGCCAAGAGGAACCACATTTTAAAACGACAAATTCTAAAGCGGTCAGATTCACTTAAGAGGGAATGAAAGAATTAAAAAGTTAGCGTTTTTCGGAAAAAACGGCATTCGGATTCATAATCTACGCCTCAAGATACATGGATTCTCCTCGACTTTGAAGTGGTGAGCGTGTTACCTTTTTTTAACTAACACATCGTTTTTGTTTTATTTTTATCCATTTTTATATTCGAAGAGGAAGTCATGGTTTCATATAAGATTATGACTTTGTGTATTTTATTACATGTAATTCTATTTTTAGATTCAATTTTTATTAGTTTTCTTTTTGTATTTCAATTATTTATACTTCTGATTTAATACTTGTATTTTTAAAATATAGTATTTTTCGCCTCATTAACACTTGAATATAAGCCTGTAGACAATGACGCCATCATTTATAATTTTTTTTAAAAGCCTCGAAATGTATGTTTAAAACGATTACAATACATCTTTCATGTAAAGTAAAAATGACGAAATATAACTATAAAGAGACTCTTGTAAAATAATTTCGTTGAATTCTCCGCAACATATCTGTATCAGACCATAACACTGAGTGAACCTGGTGAAGGATGCATCTCGCTTGGCTGCCATATTAAACAATTTTGTTTCCTATCTCCGGCACTAAATCCCGGTTTAAAAAAGAAATTCCGCCTATTTTCTGCTCTATATTTTTGACATAAAACAGAATGGCGTTTCTTTTTATATTTACACAAAAATATTTACAACCCTTTTCCGACATCAAAAATGGCCAAAAATGTAATTCCTAATCTCTTAAAGTTAAGATAATGTAAACTCGTATTATTTAATTTTTACAGACGATGACGAAGAAAGTGAAGAACTTCTAGAACGGCTCGCTACACGACATTATTATAGCTATACAGCCGCACTAGGAGTTACCGTAGGAGTGGGGTGTCTCTTACTTGTATTAAATATGCTGATATTTGCAGGAATATACTATCAAGTAAGTAGATATTGTTATGCAATCATTTAGATTTACTTTAGATTAATTATTGTTTAAATCGACATTTCTAAGTATTATTAAAAGTGTTGCTGTCCACGCCGGCAGTAGGGAGCACATTTCATGCGCTCGTACTTGACCTCTTTATAAAGCTAGTTTTTTTTTACAGAGAGATCGGGATAGACGGCGAGAAAATAGGAACAATCACGGTTCCAACAACACAAGACATTCGCGAAGTAACTCCACACCGTCTACGGAGGAAACGATTCCCATGTCCCAAAGACCAAGTACTCCAGGTAGCAGTGCTCGCCAATCGCCGCTACTCTGTAGAAGGGAGGGTTTATCTGAAGTTTCGCCATGTTATAATACGGTTAGTTGTTACACATCGATTATATTAGATTAATTCTTTAATATTGTTAACATGTTTGTTATTAGACCTAAAAAAAAACAGCGGTATAGTTGTCATCAAATCCAAATATTTTTAGGTATCTATATTTTAACTGACATTTTATTGAACGGCAGTAGAGTTTTGGACTTGCATTGTCTTTATTAGTTTAGAATCACTACGTTTCAACTGGTAAGCATCTCCAGTCGTCTTCAGGTGAATACTGAATATAAGTATGGTAACTACAGCTCTATTTATACTAGGCAGGTGCTGTGACGCATGACTAGTGGGTGGAGTCATGCGTGTTGCTAGGTGATGATGCATAACTGGATGAGTCATGCTTGATGAGTCATGCTCGATGACGTCATGCTCGATGACGTCATGCTCGATGACGCCATGCTCGATGAATCATGCGTCTAACTCTTGGGTGGTCTTATTCTAAGATTACATTTACTTAACAAGGGTTTCCAGACGTTTCTCATATCTAATGAAGGCTTACTAAAGCAACCTGGATTTTGGTGTATGGTCGCAGCTTCCTTAAACTTCCTCTTCCTCCAGTGCGGTTCTTTTTGCAGGATTTCCGCTTTTGTCCACATGATATGATGGCCGTGCGTCCAGGCGTGGTCAGCTGCACCTGATTTTTCGGTCTCTCCTTTTTGGGTGTTATTTCTATGTTCTTTAATCCTTACTTCTAGTGGTCTTAGTGTCTCACCAATGTAAGATTGGCCGCATTCGCAGGGGATCTGGTAGACACAATTTTTCTTGTCTTTCTGGCTTGCTGGTTTCGTCTTCGTTAGGTGGCTTCTTAAAGTGTCTCTAGAGCTGAATACTGTGTTGATGTTGTATCGTTGTCCTAGTCTTCTTATTTTCTCGGATACTCCTTTGACATACGGAATATTGAGTATTGGTTGTATCTCTTTCTCTGCTTTACGTGTGTTTGGCCGATTCTTGCGATTTTCCAATATTGTGTCAATCAATTTCATGGGGTAGCCATTCTTGTTGAGGTCGGTCTTGATGTGGTTAGTTTCTCTTTTGAGAGCTTCGTTTGAGTTGCAGAGAGTAATTGCTCTATCGACCAGGTTTCTTACTATGCCATGTTTTGTGTTGTTTGAGTGGTTTGATGTATAATTGAGATATTGCCCTGTATGTGTAGGTTTTCTGTACACTGAGGTTAGGAAGGTGTTGCCATTTTTCTCTACGTTGACGTCTAGAAAAGGTAATTGGTTGTTCTCTTCTTTCTCCATGGTGAATTTAATTGTCGGTGCAAAGTTATTAATGTGATGTAAGAATTCTCTGAGTTCGTCCTCGTTTCCGTTCCAAATAATGAAGGTGTCATCCACATATCTTAGCCATATTTTTGGTTTCTTCTTTGCTTGTTTTATTGCTTCGGATTCAAACCATTCCATATAAATGTTGGCGCATTGCAATCCTGAGCCCATTGGTAGGCCGTCTTCTTGGCTAAAGAATCTGTATTTTTCTTGAAAATAAGAATTGTTAAGGCAGCATTCCAATAGTTCCATGATGGCATTTGTAGGTAGCGGTGTTCTTTCTTGTAGGGTCAGGTCTTCCTCAAGTCTGCTCCTGATGACCTTAAGTGCGTCTTTTATAGGGACGTTGGTGTAAAGACTTTCGACGTCAAAGCTGACCAGTAGGTCTCCTGGTTGTACTTCCTTTTCTCCTATTATTTGTGCAAAGTGTTGCGAGTTCTTTACAAATGACGTACTGTTTCCTTGAAGTGGTTGGAGTAGGGGAAGTAAAAATTTACCTTGTTCATATGTAGGGGAGTTACGGGAGCTTGTAATTGGTCTCAGAGGCATGTTATGTTTGTGTATTTTTGGCAGGCCATAGAGGTGTGGTGGTTTACTGTGGTACGGTGTTAGGCGTCTCCGCGTCTTTTCTGGTATGTACCGCTCAAATTTCTTGAGTGTTCGGTAGACTCTTCCCTCGATTGTGCCGGTCGGATCTTTGGAATAAGGGCGTAGTTTCCTTTTTGCACAACTTCCTCGATTTTTTGGTCGTATGTCTGAACATCCATGATGACAGTTGCGTTTCCTTTGTCGGCTGGTAGAATCTTGATATTAGGATCCTTACGACGTTTTGTGAGAGCGATTGTTTCTTCCTTACCGATGTTTCGTTTTGGAGGCCTTGATTTTTCTAGAATATTTCTAACCTTTCATCTAAATTCTTCCGCTTGTGTTTCTCCTATGGTTGTTGAGTCGACGGCGCTAATAATGTCCAATATTGGTATCTCTTTTGGAGCAATAGTAAAGTTTAAACCCTTAGCAATTAGGGATTCTTCTATGGGTGTTAATTCTCTAGATGAAATGTTGACGATAGTTCTTTGATTATGGGGTTGCGTTGTTGGTGGATTTTGACTAACATGCTTTTGCAATTTCTTTTCATGAATATTTTGTTGAGCTGTTCTTACTTTGTCGCAGGTGGCATCAATCTTCCGAAAAATGGGGTCGTGATCCTCTTCCAGTGTATATTCTTTAATTTCCTCAAATCTCTGTTGGATATCTGTGAGTAGAGAAGCTTTCTTAAAACGATGGTAGTTGATTTGGGAGCGTATAAGAGCTTTGCTGGCGTTTTCCAGAATCTTCTTAGCTTGTTGTCCTGGGATCGGTGACTTGATCCTAAAGCCATCTGGAATAATACCTTGGTCCCTTGCCCGTAGTAGAAACTGGATGTGCGTTTCCTCCTTTGTTAATTTTATCTTAGATTTCTCGTAGTTACGGAACTTATCACTTATACCGGGTCCATACCGAGCTTCTAGTGTCTGTTTAAAGGTTGGAGACAAAATTGTGTCTACCAGATCCCCTGCGAATGCGGCCAATCTTACATTGGTGAGACACTAAGACCACTAGAAGTAAGGATTAAAGAACATAGAAATAACACCCAAAAAGGAGAGACCGAAAAATCAGGTGCAGCTGACCACGCCTGGACGCACGGCCATCATATCATGTGGACAAAAGCGGAAATCCTGCAAAAAGAACCGCACTGGAGGAAGAGGAAGTTTAAGGAAGCTGCGACCATACACCAAAATCCAGGTTGCTTTAGTAAGCCTTCATTAGATATGAGAAACGTCTGGAAACCCTTGTTAAGTAAATGTAATCTTAGAATAAGACCACCCAAGAGATAGACGCATGATTCATCGAGCATGGCGTCATCGAGCATGACGTCATCGAGCATGACGTCATCGAGCATGACTCATCAAGCATGACTCATCCAGTTATGCATCATCACCTAGCAACACGCATGACTCCACCCACTAGTCATGCGTCACAGCACCTGCCTAGTATAAATAGAGCTGTAGTTACCGTACTTATTCAGTATTCACCTGAAGACGACTGAAGATGCTTACCAGTTGAAACGTAGTGATTCTAAACAAATAAAGACAATGCAAGTCCAAAACTCTACTGCCGTTCAAGAAACGTCATTGTCTCCAACCTTTAAACAGACACTGACATTTTATTGCCATGATAGAGACAAGTAAGGCATAAACTTTTCAATTTTAACTGTTTTTCATTTAACCATTTCTTATTTTAAACTTTATATTTAACTATTTATATCTATAAAAATAATTTCCCAGGTTCCTCGAAGTCAGACATCCCACGACTACCACCCGCCCGGTCCAGCATCAGCCATCGCCATCCTCAAAAGGCAGAAACCGCCTCCGCCAGCCCGCACTACTAGCAACCCCGCAACGTCAACCGGAACCGTCAAAAAACGCGTTCAAATCCAAGAAATTTCCGTATAGCATTCGGATGAGTCGGTCTGCCAAAGTGACAGGGGACGTCACATCAAATTTGACAAGTCCTGTTACTTTGACAGCTCGACCAAGGCGACTAAACCGGACGTCACTCCGGACGACGATGACGTGGTGTCACTCGACCAGTGCGATTTGGTCAGTGTACAATTATAACAGGAGAGGGGAGAGGGTAGTGATGTGGTGGTAGTGGTAGTGAATAAGTAGTGGTTTGACATTTGACAGTGCTCAGGTGTGTTGTGCTTATTCATTGACTTCTAGGAGCATTTGCCGTTTAAAACGAAATTTTTTTAAACAGTATTTAGGGATTGTAAACATTGAGAATTTGTGTTGTATACATAAAATAATAGAGATTGTACAAAGACAGACTAACCGTTAAGGTATATTAAATTGATCTTTAATAGATAAATCAATTGTATCTACTTGTTGACAACCTACTTATTTACAATATAAAAAACGTCTTAATGAGTTTTTTCACTATAATGGAATTTATCATATTCAGCTCTAACATCCTGAACTAAAATATATCTCAATAATAAATATCGTCCTTGATAGTTGCAAACCTTTTTTAAAAACACGGCGAGAAAGCATAGAATGAAAAGAGACAAAGACAGTTTAGAAACATATTAACCAGACTCGAGAGCTCAGTCAGGTAGAAGTGCCTCGTTTACAGAGGGATCGACCGCTATCATTGTCTGGAATGGTTGTGACGTCGGTAAGTAGTTTCGTGTGTTTTTATAAGAGAACGTATTTTGTTTAATTATTTTTTCAGTAAATGATTGAAGAATTTGAAAACCGAAAGAGTAAAAAAAAATTATTTTTTCTTGTTCTATACGATAGGGTCATAATCCAAATTTAGTGAAAAAGCTCGTTATAAGATATTTGATCTAAGAAATCCATTAAATTTACATGTATTTATTTACTCAGATATCTTGATCAAAGTTTAGATTTGTTTTAGTAACTAACATTTTCTTTTATTTAATTAATAGTAATTTTAATAAGTACCAAGTTGCCGCAATTGCCAAGACAGCTGCACAGAAACTTGGTGTACTTTTCCGTACCAAAAGGTTGTACACACCTCATCAACTTTTGACACTCTACAAAGCCCAGATTCGATCATCATTAGAATATTGCTCTCATGTCTGGAGCTCTGCACCCAAGCACACCCTTCGGCTACTGGATTCCATTCAAAGGAGAGCCGTTCGTCTGATCGGCGACCCCGAGCTGACCAAGACCCTCGATAGGCTGGAGCATCGAAGACAGGTTGGTGATTTGGCTCTCTTTTACATATATTTCCATGGCAGGTGTTTGACTGACATTGCCCACTTGATTCCACCTAGAGCAATGCAAAACAGAAATACACGGCGAACCACTGCCGCTCATCCATATGTTGTTCAGCTTAGTACTCCTCGAACTTCATTGTTCAAGAATTCTTTCATCTGGAGAACGTCATCTTTGTGGAATGATCTTCCTGAGGTCGTGTTTCCCAATGAATACAATCTTCAACGTTTCAAGACCAACGTTAATCGCTTTTTTCGCACTCGCACCGCTCCCAGAGCGCCTTAAAGGATTTTTCCTACAGTGCAGGTGTTTTATCATAAAAAAAAAAAGTATTTTTTGATTTGTGCATATTTTGTAAATAAGAATTTTTTATTTATGGTCATACTGTTTTAAAAACCAAGCAGAAAGAATTTAAATTATTTATATATTATACATTTTAATAATTATTCTGCAGGAACTAATAATTACTACATGATAGAAAAAAAAATACTTTGATATTCATATCATAAGTTGAAATATCATACATTTAAAAAAAATTGTAATATAAAGTAAAAGTAGGTTGGCTGACTACTCAAACCAATCATGGTCAAGCAAGTCTACAAAGGAATTGATTTAATTTGCCACTCATCGGACAAAAAAAATGTGTTTACGAAAAATGACAAATTAATGCAAAGAATTGTCAATTTTAACTCATTTGTATCTATGATATGAATTAAGCGTAATAACAAAACTTCCAAAATAAGGTCATGATTTATTTGTTATAAAGATATACCTATATGGAAGGTTTATTCCAGAGGTTCCCCAACTTTTTGTTGTCATAGACCACTTTAAAAATGTTGCTGGGTCCGGTGGACCCCCCTGCAGCTACATTTCTACCATATTCCCAAAACTCGACAAAAAATGTGGAGATTACATCTAACTATGGAAATTTACGTTGCGGCTGAGTTCCAACCACGAATTAACAGTTTTCGAAAAAAAAGTTTTGACTTCTTGTCTGTTATTCTGCAAGAGGCCGAATGTGGGAAAGATAGATATAATTAAAGTGATTTTGTATAAATAAAAGAAATGATCCAAATTGACAAATATGTTACAGTGTAATTTGGTCCTTGAATTTGCCAACGAAATGAAGTTTTCTATAACGAAGTCGAATCTACTCTCCAGAAGGGACATGATAAATTAGGGTTAGGAACAAAAAGCCCTATCTTCCTTCTTACAAAAATATATTAAAATTACCACCTACGCGTTTCGGCCTACAAGGCCATCATCAGGGCGTACTGTAAGAAATAAAAAACAAGTTGTATAAAATTAAAAAAGTTTTCTATAATTGTTTTTTAATAACTTTCTCACACGTTTACGGCTAACTAAAAAGGCAAGTTATAATCTCTTTTTTAAATATATTTTTTTAAATTTTTAGTATGAAGTTCGTTGAGCCGTAGAAAAAATATACTGTACAACTCGAGTGGATTGTCCATATAGCGCTCGGAAATTTGAGCACTCCGCCCACGCCGCGGCGACGCGGCGTCGTCATCAATTTACTTCCTCGTGCGATACGGACATCATATCTACTCTTGCAGTACAAACTCCTATTAAACTTCTACATACGACCCTATTCAGGTCGAGTGTTCACGTGTATTTGTTTTTATTTCTTGCCAGTTGGAAATAAATGCGCTATGAGTAGGTTATAATGTGATAAAATTAAATCTTTTATCTTTTTACATACTTAATAAAATCGTCAAAATAATAATATTTTAAAGGTACCTCTATATTAGCATCAATTCTCTGAATTATTAGATATCAAATAAGGTCAAAAAAATATTTGATAAAAATAAAACAAATCAGTTTTTTATAAAACTAAAGTTAAGTCCATTATTAATAGTTGTTTGCTTGTTTTTACAAAAAGTATATAAAGCCACAATACAATACATTGAAAAAATATACTGCAAGAAACATACAAGTGCAGTATATTTCAGAAATGTCTTAAAAAAATATTTTTAAAAACTCCTGAAGTAGGTACCTAACTATTAAGTTGTAAAACAATAATGTCCAAACCCTATAATTGTTATATAGTATAAAAATGTAGGATTAACCTAGATAATATGTAAGATTATTCCTAATGTAAAATCAAACTTCAACATAGCTTTAACTACAAAAAAATGCAAAGTACAGAGAGCATTGTAAAAGCAAATTGTAAATTAACTTTTTCTACTCCTCTCGCATAGATATTATTTGTTTTCTTTATAACCAAGTGACTGGATAAATGGGCTATACCAGGTAACTAAATTCAAATCCATCCTTGTTAGGATATGAAACTGACCCATCACAATAGTATGATCTTTATAACTTGAAAAAGATTAAAAGAAACCAAATATACACGGTAATTTCACTCGAGCTTGTTGATGATAATTAGCCAAAGTAAGGTTAAAAATATATTTCAAAAATATGCAGATCTGTCAAATCAAATATGTTATTTGAATTAAAACAATTAATCCAGATCAAGTATACCGAACGGTGCCAAAATTGAAGATACTACAACCAAAATTATTTGAAAAAATTTTTGGTTTTCCACTAAAAATTTTAGTTTTAAATCATAAAATGTATAAACAAAATGAAGGTTTGTACTTTCCTTTGTTGCTTTTTCCGGTACAAATAATTTTACACCGCGATATTTCTACTATTTTCTGATATTTTCAACGGGGCTCCAACCAAAATCAACTTTAAATCTTTTATTATAAATTATAAGCAACAGAAATTTAACTGGTAAATCTTCCTTAAATGGTGGAAAATGAAGATAAGTACCTACATTACACACAATACATACAACTGATTAACAGACGAAATTATAAGATTTCTATAAAAAAATTAATTCCAATTGTTATTTAATTTTGTTTGGTCAATTTTATGACCGATATTACTACAGTATTGCCACTTTCCTTTTCACGTTTACAGTGTTGCTAGTCTATGTGATTATTTTAAAAAACTTCACCATAGCAAACGTTAAAAATTAGTAATTTAGCATAAAAGCTGTTTTAATTATATTTAAAACGAATTTTACCGCTATATTATCCATCGGCATTATTATTCTTGTACAAGCAGGCAACCATGAATACACTTCAGCAGAACAACAAATAAAATTGACTGTGGTTTAGAAAAAGACATTGTTCATTTTTTAAGTAAGTTTATCGCTTTCTGTCTGTTATTTCGCAAAAGACCGATTGTGAGAAAGAGAGATGTAGTCAAAGTGATTTTGTGTAAATACAAGAAATTAAATTTTTCTTGATTTGTTTTAGCTTTCTCACAAGTTATAATCTGCCTGATTTAAATAAATTATAAAAAATGTGTTAAGATTATTCGTAAATTGGGTCGTAGAAAAAACATACTGTACAACTAGAGTGGATTGTCCATATTGCGCTCGAAGTTTCCTTCCTTGTGCGATTTGAACATCATATTCACTCTTGTGTACTATTATTATTATTTAATCCCATATCAAAAAAGTTTAAATTAGGTAAGTTTTTATTTTCCCAGAAATTATTGCTCATCAATTGTATGTGATGTATGGCATTGACATTCATTCTGTACAAAAAAACTGTTTTGACAATTTTATTTTTCTACATAATCTTACTTAGCAAAGCAACGCCCTTTTTCCATTAAAAAAAAATTATTTTTATTGGTCCCGTTCAAACTAAATAATAGGGAAGGAAATATCAAGAATAAAAACATGTTCTTTATTTGCATTTTAATAATTACATTTTTCGCCCTAAAAAGGCCTTTTCAAGAGTGCTATTACAATATACTTTTACGAAAGCCAAAAATCATAATAATATGTAGGTATAATAAATTATAAAACATTAAAACGCAAAAAAAGTGTTATTGTTCTTGATATTTAAAAAATGTTTTATAAGGAACCACTGCAGAATCAACACAGTGTGTATAGGGAAGAGGCAAGGAATTATTCTTAAAAGAGTAATTAATAAGAATCATTAATGCCTACGCATAGTTTCAATATACTATTTTCGAGTGTAAAAAAAACAAAAAAGTGAAGGAGCCAAATAAACATTACCATTGCCTCAAATCATTGTACAAAATCCGATCTTCTTTTAATTTAAAAACAAATTTGGGACGGCCTCTTAAACAAAATTTGCAGAATATTAATTATCAATTTAAATGACATAATTTAAAATTTATTTTTTGGGATGAGAGAATTATTTTAATTTTATTATTCAAGACCTCTGGGGAAACCGCAAAATTAAATATAAGTAAAAGCTTTTGCCGGTTGTTTCGGAGGAATTTGGGGGATATAAAGTAAAACAAAGAACAAAGTTATATCATATAATTAATGAAGTTTTAAAATGTTTTCTAAGGCTTCGGGAGAACACAGCATGTAGGGCAGTGGCGCAGCCAAGGGATGGGTGGGGGGAGGCCAGGCTGCTCCCCCCCCCCCCCCTTAAGCCCAGGCGCTCGGGTCTAATTAAAACTTAGTCTAGATTGTGTTATAGTATTTTGCTATTGGTGACATTTTGCAAACCAACAGAATCCCTCTAAACGCTATTTCAAAAGTGATTTTTTCGGAATCCACACAAACAATTTTGTAAAAACCTGTTTCATATACAGCCGCCAATATAATTATTTCCAATGAATCGAGAATTCGGTTTCAGGTATCAGCCAGAGTGAAGATGTTACGGCCTGAAAAATCAATTAGCGGGATTTTGTTGGCTTGCAAAATGTCACCATTATAATATATACTTTTCTGTCCCGTTTTTCGTTTTTTAGAGTTTAGTTATTTATTTACAATCGACATCGCCCTGGAAGATAAACATAGTTGAAACCCTGGTTACTTCCGTTCTATTTCCTCTAATTTTGAGCTATTTTAAATCAAAAATAAAATCAAATGCAATAAAATACTTTTACATATAGGAGGCGTGAGAGACCAAAAACAAATGACAACTGACAACCAATCTCCTTTTTAATGCTAGAATATTTATTATTATTTTTGAAGTATCTAGTCTTTAGTCTTTTTCAAAACATTGATTGAAAACAATAGAAATTGCATCTCTTATTCTTCATCTTAAATTTTTAATAAAGGAGGGTACTTAAATCTGATTGTGTTTAATTAGGATCCATCTTAGTTGCTTTAACGGATTTTTGACCACCGTCACTGGTGACATTTTGCCAACCAACAAATTCCTGCTAATCAATTTTTCAGGCGCTAAGATCTCGACAGTGGTTGATGCCTGAAACAAGATTTTTCGATTCGCTGGAAAGAATTGAATATGAAACAGGTTTTTACAAAATTGTTTGTGTGGATTCAGAGAAAATCATTTTTGAAATATCGTTTAGCGGGATTTTGTTGTTTGGCAAAATGTTGCTATTAGCATAAAAAACCGACAAAAGTAAAGTATTGCCTCAAATTCCAGAATTTTCGCCCACACTTTAGCCTTTGACTTTAAATATGTTTTATTGTTTATTATATTTAAATTTTCATCAAATTTCAAACCTTATTTTTTTTGTACCTACTTACATGTAATGTTAGTTAAAATCCAATGTATATTTCAGTAGATAACATAATAAAATTAGGATGGTAATGAATGAATGATGTATAAAATTTTAACTGTTTAAATATTGATAACTAATTCTACCCGTTCTGTAAATAATAATTACTACCATGGTTATTTTGTAAATAAATAAATTATAATAAAAGTATACAAAATTAATGATGTGTTTATGTTTAATTTCCTCTGTGTAAAAGTAAGCAGCAAATTGCCTAATTTTTAATGTTTGTTTTATTTAAATTCAAATTTGCCAGTAACTACTAGTCTTTTGTAAAATTGTAATGAAAAATTTATACTTTAATTAGCCGTAAAAGTGATCATAGAAATAACGTTAGAAATATAAGTTTCTAATTCAAAATTTTATATCAATTCAATCTCTAGTGATTTGGTTACACTTTAGCCATTTTGCTACCTAACCCCGAATTCTCTTGTCATTCTGCGAGAAAAGTAGTTGAAAAAATTAAACTCTTACAAAATAAAATCAACAAACAACTTTTGTTTCAATTCCAAGGGGTTATTTTGTTATTGCCATTATTTTTGTCAAAACATTACCGTCATGTATTACCTATAAAATTATAGAAGAAACTGCGGAGCGGTTAACTAAAGAAATAATACTGAAATTAGACAAAAAAAAAACAAAGGAATTTAATTCTTTTCTGAGCCTCATCATCACAGCAAATCTAAATTATACCCAATTTTGAGCACGGCTAATGTCTAATCGAAATACATTCCTCGTCAAGTAATAATAAACCAAGAAACAAACCGACCGAAATAAAAAAACATGTTTTTTACTCGAATTACAAAAGGGTAAGCAAGCAAGGGCGGCGCCAGGATTTGAAAGTGGGCACTACCCAAATCAAAAATGACTTCTAAAAAAAAAGAAAAGTTCGTCGTCACCTCCACGCTCTATAACGCCATAAGCGGGGTAGTAAACAACTCCCCTCTGGTCAAAACCAGTGGCGGCTAGCGGTCTTAAAAAATGGTGACTAAAAACCCATGTAACAAAACGTCTCTCTTATCCTCATCTGCCCAGCGACTGAATGGAGTTTCCAACAAATTAAAAACTGTCATTAATTGGGTTTGTTTTTAAAGCACACACAACTAAGTAGGTACATACGTACTGTTGGAGAACTTCCATAACCCCCTTTAATTTTCAACCTTGTATAGAAGTCGTGAAATGTTTGGGGAGGCACTGCGCGCGCACCAGTTATTTTAACAATCAAAAAAGTTTTTGAAAGTTAAGTGGCGTTTATGTTTTTGTTGATATTGGTGAACGACGAAAAGTTTTCTCCGTTTTTTAAAAGTTTTTTTTGGTGACTTATACCAAAGTTTACTCTTGCCTAAACATGGCAAAAATTTAGTATCCAATTTGATGCAAGTTTTCCCGATCGTTTAAGTCGTTCTCCCCGTGTGCTGTGACCACACAACCAGTGCAACCGAAAAAATGTCACTGTAAAAAGGCCGTCATTGAGTCTCGACGGTGCTTTCAATATTTTGATTCTATGCAAGATTTACACTTATTTTCGAGATATACATAATATGAAGGTATGATAGATTAAGACTTTCTCAATCTCATAAAGGAGGAGTGAAGCTCAATTCCTGAGAAGTTTTTTTGTGCAAGGGCACAAAATAGAAATCCGCTTCAATCAGGGAGACTGGACATAAATTAGTTTTTATTGTTATGCGTTCAAAAAGTGCGAAACGTAATTAATTCCGAATGTTTTCTTGTCGTTGAAAATATACGGGAAAATAATGTATGTATATTGTTGCTAGGTATTTTTAATTTGTTAGTATTGTAAAAAAGGTAATTATCCACCTGTTGAATTGCACGAGAGTTCAATTCAAACCCGTGCTTTATTATTGTTAGAATAAAACATTATTTCAATTCATCCATTCAAACGTGTTTTATTTATACCAGCCAAAATGGCAAAGTAGTCAATTTTCATATCGCCAATTTAACTGATCGGTAATCAGATCAGTTAACCCCTTTTTTGTTATTGGGTCTAACTTCAGAGTTTTTCCTACACGTACACTACTGAATTAACTGAAAAAAAAAACTTTTTAATCACACAGTAAATTACGTAAAAAGGATATCTATAACCGTAAGTTTCGCGAGGCCCCAAAATTAGTACCTTAAGGTTAGGCGAACCAATGCTAAAACAATCGTGCATATGACTGTTCTATTTTTAAATTTCCCTTCATCATAATGCAAATTGTTACATGCTGTTTGCGTGACTGACGTCACGTAACCATAGCGACGGTGAATATCAAGGCCATGTACTGAAATGATAGCTGTATTGGTACATTTATAAATTTAATTTTGTCGAAAAACTTTCCTCCTGGTTTTATTTTTTTACCAACTTCACCTGACGGGCCGCCACTGGTTCAAACTGACGGCTAAAAAAAAAGAAGGTAGATAGTATCTTCGTTCTTTTTATTACATCCTTCTATAATACTACTTCCTTTTTCATCAAAAATTTCATAGTCAATACCTCTTCCCCACAGAAAGTCCATTACAAAACCGATTTCCTCAATTTTGAGTGGGCACCAGTGTTTGAAGGGTGGAGGCCAGTGCCCCCTACGACCCCCCCCCCCCTTCCGCGTTACCGATATAAGCAAGATATTGAATTTCTGTTTTTACCAAACGGTAGGGGCAAAAGCGCCAGGAAACACAAAAAATTAGATATAATATTTGAAGTCAAAGTTGACCTAATTTAATTTGACGTTTTACGTCCTTTTTTTTGTCACATTTTTTAGTCGGTCCCCTTTTAACAAACCCTGGATACGCCTCTGGCTTGTCAGAGTTCAGAATCAGGAAGAAGCTGAGGAAATAAATTGTATACCTACCTACACATTTTCCATAAAATTATAAATAAAACCTTTGGCGACATCTACCTTTTTATGCCTAGCAGACACGAATAAATAAAATGAAATTTATACTTGAACCTGTAAATCAATAAGAAATCTGCATATGAGAACGACAAATTCTTCAGCCCACTGCTTGAGGCCGCCACATAGTTTCGAAAAACTAGGCAACCATCGCGGTTGAAGTAGATTCTGTTAACTCTCCCACCGCTAGAGATCGCCACCAATATTCCGACCGTTGTGTATTTATGTCTAGTGTCTCGCAGGAACATAAACAAAAATCGATAAACAAACATGGTGGCAAGTGATATCGTGTGTTGAAACCTAGACAGTGTTTTTCGAGAAAACGGTAAGTTTCACTACTTTTTAATAATATTATTCAAATAAAATGTTAAATGCACTTGTTCTGAAGCGTAATTTACAACATTTGAAGGGTGTTATTTTTTAATAACGTTGAAATGAGGCAACATACTTGCGTTTGTTACTAACATGTGGGCGTCAATGACTTTCCGGCGCATTATTGCAATTGTTTTTACGGCATTTAGGTGTGAAATTTATTGTATAGAAGCTTGATACCAAAGGAATTGTGGAATATTGCAGATAGTAGAGGCGGAGTTATCATTACCATAAGGGCTTGTTGGGCTTGCTTAAGTAGAAAGATTTTGTATGGAATAAAAAAAGAGGACGTTGACATCTCTAAACGAATAATAATTAACTACTTATGTAAGTACCTACTTTCCTTAAATAATTTTACGGATTTGAGAACTTTTTTCACTTGCATTGCACCTTGGAGTTTAAACTACATCATCAATAACCTTTTTTGCTGAAAGTTCAAAGTTCTTTTAAGATACAGTGTTTTTTTTTTAATTTAGGGCTAAGTATCTCTGTCCGAAGGGTGTATAAGGCAAGTCGGGAGGGGGGACAAAAAATGACTGAACTTTGACATTACGGTGTCAACATTTTCTCCAGGAGAGATTTTATGCCTACTTCTAGGTACGTACTATGTTTGGTATACCATCCTTAAATGTTATGAGTCTAATTATAAGGAGTGATGTTAAGGAGGACAGCTGGTTTAGCCTTCATTCCCCAAAACCATATTTTCTCCGTGCAAAAAATTGGGGAAAATGTTATTTTTATTACAAAGTAAAACGTTAAAATATAAAATATTTTGCTATTTTAAATACAATTTTTGGCTGCAGACCTGTTCGAAGGTTTTCTTGTTTCGTAAATAGATTTACCTTACCCACTTACTTTTCAGTTTTATGCTAATCTCTGTAGTTTTACTAATTTTCGCCTGCGGCGCTATTTCTTTAGTCTTTTTGCTTGCTTTCGTCCGTGGTTTTTCCTCCCACCCAGTGACGGATCCAGGATTTTGTTGAGGGGGGCGCGACTAAAAACAAAAAGACCCTATCCCAGCTCTAAAAATCTTTCTACTCTCAAAAGTGACTTCAAAAAAAAATACTGACCCTTCATACGCCCTACAATTTTCAATACTCAAAGTAAAAAACCCCCATTTTGTAAGGCTGTGGGGGACACACACTAATTTTACAGGTGAAAAGCATCCGACTAATATTTCTAAATTTTTCTGCAAAAATTATATTTATATAGTATATTAAATTAGACCAAAAAAATTGCGTTCTCTTGGCTATAATCCTGGCCATGTTTATTAATAGATTTTTAAAATTGGACAGGAAAGCAATTTTTAGTAATTAGTTTTGTGTTTTCATTGGCTTGCTTCGAATTTTTTTTCTGTATAAAAGTAACTCTCCCACATCCACATAATACGTACCACCTTTCCGTTGGTGGTATCTTTGTTAACTGCTGGCCGCATGCAAGGCCAGCTCTTTCCGCACAGTTCAGAGTAACTTTCAACTAAACCGCCAACCTTTGAAAAAGCTGCGATCGTCATCGTCAGTGATATATGGGAATGGAGCAGGAAAGTAACCTCTAAAATTCCACAAAAAAAAGGTTCAATTGCTATTTGGGATGGACTTTTTCACTAAATTTTGACCCTAACTTATAGAGCCAGTGAAAATAAAATTTTCAGATTCGGTTTTTTAATTTCTTTAATAATTTTCTGAGAAAATAATTAAACCCTTACTACTTACCGACGTCACCGTTCGAAGCAATGACAGCCGTTCGCTCTGTAAACGACGCAGTCCTACCTGACTGAGGTCTCGAGTCTGGTTTCCTGTTTCTAAACTGTCTTTGTCTATTTAAGTTATCGAAACAAAGATAGCAATAAAATTGGTCGCACGGCTGGCACATACAGGAATTGTGCTGTAATAGAATGACATCTGTACATCTCTTCTTATTTTATGTTTTTAAACTTTCAGCTTTCGCGCCATGTTTTTAATTGTTGTGTTGTAGAAAAGGTGTGTCAGTGGCGTATTTAGAGGGGGGCTAAAAAAAAGTAGGTATTTATTTTTAAAGAGGAAAATTATAGTAAAAATTTTAATTGAAACATTTTTTATGAAAGAAGTGTGATAATTTATAATATAAAAATAAAGCGGAAAGAAACGAGAATGCTTTATTATGAATATACAAAACGGCACTTAAGAAGGAGTATTTCAAAACCTAAGCATTTGCACCAAAACTGCTCTTAGATCTACGCTCCTAAAATACATGATTTCTGAAAAAATCATTAATTTTGACGTTGTGAGCGATGTTTACTTTATTTTTAATCATGAAAAACCGAGCCCGAAAAACGCTGGTTAGAGTCATACAGACGTCTTATGTTAAAATTTTAATATTCATATTTTTCACAAATATAAAAGATGTTTTTTTTAAATAAAAAGCCAGCTAGGAATATAAAAAAAAACATTTACAAAAACAAATTTAATTCAACCATGCAGAGAGAAAGTTGAGAGTACTTAGTTAGGTGAATTTTAAACGAACTTTGGGCGTGGCCCGAACATTTTTCGCCTTCTTTACTAGGTACAATATCATGAAATACATGTAGTCCCGACTATCCCTTTCTCCAGAAAAAAAATGTCCTACTTACGCCCACTGAGCCCTCTCTTGAGCATATTTTCTGGTTACGCCGCTGTACCCTAGGAAGAAATATATATTTCCAATATGTTTTCGTTCCATATGTTAGTGCTAAATATGATGATGATCGTGAAAAAGCGCATTGTATAATGAGAAATTTCATGATAATCTAACAGAACGTGACAGAAGTGATGGAATTTAAAAACTACATCTCTTCCGGAAGTAAATGTTTAGATCTCCTGCGCGCAGCGGTCTGCTGCATGCGTAAAATAAACAACATGAAATAAGTACTTTATAACTTTCTTTTAATGTTATACACGAGTAATGTGTAACAATAGTTTCTTAGAAGTTATTTCTCATAAATACCGCAAAATATTCGATTTAATTGATAAAACAAAATGTTGTAGAAAACATATTTTCTGGGTATTGTAGAGAAAGTATTTCAATATTTTATTTGTGTGTGTGTGTGTATTACGTTAATGGCACTGGTTTAAACCAAATGGCCAGAATATTTTATTTCAACGATACTTTTCGTAATTTCTTTATATTCTTTTTGGCAATTTCTAGAAATATAATTTTTAAAACAGTATTATTTACTCCTAAGAAGTTACGACCCGGCCTGGGTCGTAATTTTGCGTCGCGGCCCGGTCCGGCCCGTCTACCAAAACTGAACAGTCTGGCAGGCCCAACAAGCAGTGGCGGCGCCAGGATTTTTGGGATGGGAGGGCACAAATGGGCCGGATGATTTTTGAGTGGGCACTACAAATCAAAAGTGACTTCTTGTGACGTCAAAAAAAAAGGTCTTTGTTTTCTTGAAAATACCATACAACCACTCATCAAAACTTTCATAGCCAAGTCCCTCTTCCCCCGAGAAAATTCCATTACAAAACCAACTCCATCAATTTTGGGGGTGCACCAGGGTGGGCACTCATGTTTATAGGGTGGGCCAGTGCCCACCCTGGCCTCCCCTGGCGCCGCCTTTGCCAACAAGCCCGTAAGGCCCGAAAAAAATTATTAGATCTTGAAAATTATTTTAAATATTTCTTTAAAAAAAACATAAGCAAACCAAGGCTGACCCGAAAGACCGGCTGGCCACAAAAGTTGGGCAGACCCGTCAAGCCCGACTGGTTCATCAAGCCCGACAGGCCAGGAAAAATGATTGGGCCAGAAAAGCCGAAACGAATGACATCAATACTAATGGTTTAAGGGCTAATTTCAAAAAATTATGCGGTTGATATCATTCAGGACTGTCAGTTATACTGATCATGTGGGGACTGCATATTAAGTGACAAGAAAATGGTAAAAAGATTGCTTTCAAGGTAAAACAAAAAACCTGCTAACATACAGAAAATATTTTCTACATACAGTGCGCGGGATATGCATTAAAATAATATATTTATCGCTACGGTGACTGTATGCATATAAGTAAACTAAATTAATTATTGAATTCTGTTTTGCACCCAACTGTGTTTGTGATGCACGTTTCCATTAATTTATTTTTGTTTTAATTTACCAATTGCCATCTATGGACAGCCAGCCAAAAAACCGTAAAACTTTTCTTCTTTTTTTTCGTATAAATATTACTTATGACTTATATTATATCAGTATTCATCTCAAGACGACTGAAGATACTTGCCAGTTGAAACGTTGTGATAAAAAACAATAAAGGCAATGGTAAAAACTCTCTTATCATTCATTGAAAAGCTTTCAAGATATGGCGTTAGGGGTCTTCCTCTCAAGTTACTTACCTCCTATTTAAAATCTAGATACCAATGTGTCCAACTCGGGGAATCTAAGTCAACTTTTAGGCCTATTGAGAGCGGTGTACCTCAGGGTTCCGTCCTTGGTCCGCTTCTATTTATAGTGTATATTAATGATCTGTGCCATTACTTGGCCCCAAATAAGTGTACTTGTTTTGCGGACGATACTTCATTTGTAACCTCGGATAGAGACATTCTGAGCTTACCACGGAACATGTCAACTTTGGAATCTAGGGCCAATGACTGGTTTACGAACAATGACTTGCAACTTAATCTCGATAAAACGCAGCGTATTATTTTTTCTACTAATAACTCTGTCACATGTGGCAATTCGGTAAAATTACTGGGAATTACACTAGATGATCGACTAAACTGGTCAGCACATGTCGATAATCTTACAAAACGTCTAGCATCCTCCATCTTTGTTCTGCGCAGACTTAAAAATACAGTTAATCCATCTACCCTTTTAACTGTTTATTTTGCTCTTTTTCATTCTCATTTAACTTATGGTGTCTTACTATGGGGTAATTCGTCATCAGCCATTAAGGCTTTTAGACAGCAAAAGAAAGCTGTTCGAGTGATTGGTAATGCTGGATACTTTGATCACTGTCAGCCCATTTTCAAAAGATTTGGAATTTTGCCTCTCCCCTCTCTATATATATTTTATCAACTGCTCGAGATTCATAGGAACAGAAATAGTTTTTCCCTAAATTCTAACTTTCATAAGTATTCAACAAGAGGTTCTGACTTAATCAGACCTCATAAATTTAACTCCAAGAAAGCTAGGAACAACTCTTTAAATATCTCATTGTACAATGCACTGCCTGATAATGCAAAGCTGCTCAGTAATTCAAAGTTCAAATCACTGATTAAAAAATCTCTTCGCCGTCACTGCTTTTATTCGGTTCGGGAGTATATGGACACAGCCACAGCGAATAGATTATTTTAATGTATTTTTTGTTGTAATTTGTTTATTTACAAAAGTATATTGTGTGTTAACTTGTTAGTTTTATAATAGTAAAAAATTTCTTAATGTACCTACTTTTATCAATTTATTGAGAAATATTTATATTTACAACTTGACCTGCTACAATTGTATTTTTTTTCTTACAAAACGTAGTTAATATATATTTTGATTTTGATTACTTATATTATTTAGAGGAAAGTATAAAGAAAAGATTCACCACCAAATGACATTGAATTTTTGATTCTTGTACGAAATGCTTTTGCCCCGCAGTTTTTCTTTTAATTTGGGAAAAACTAGGATTTATAAAAAGAAACTGGTAATGTATAACAAAAAAATTATTTTTTCTACTCCCACATGGAAATTTGCTGTACTTAAGTGGCGAGTAAAGTAGGCTATTCCAGTTAACTGCGCGGGAATATATCATATCCATCCTAGATAGGTAATGAAACTGACCAATCACAGTAGTCAAGAAGCCAAATTGACATGTTGTTTTTAAAAGTACTGACCAATCACAGTATATTATTTTTACTGAGGCTCCGCCTGCTTTTTCAACACACTAAATTATATAATTTAAATGCATATGGTACAATTCGTTATTAATTTGTTCAATATAATAAAATCTAGACGCATTTATAATAGATTTATCAATAATGCAACCTGCTGAATGTGCATAGAAAATTAATTTCATGTAGCATCATTTATCAGTTGGTTTTCCGATAATAAACTAAACGCTTCAATAGTCCAGACGTTAGAGCGTTGAACTATGGAACCAATGGTCGTGAGTTCGAGCCCGGCAACCTACAAACTTTTTTTTTTTAATTTTTTAGCATAAGGTTGTAGAAAAAAATATACTGTACAACTCGAGTGGATTGTCCATATTGCCCTCGGAAGTTTGAGCACTCCGCCTACGGCGTCGTGCTCAATTTATTTCTTCGTGCGATATGGACATCATATCCACTCTTGTTGTACAAACTACTATTCCCAAATAAATACTCCAAAACAAGACATGTTTTTTTAAAATTCTTTCTGTTTTTTAAAAATTTGATTACTTTAATTATATTACTTAATTAGTGAGTTAATTTTCTTACGTCTGTAATTCTCGTAATTAACTAGACGTTTTCCCCTAATCAGCTTGGAAACTTGGGGTCGAGAACCACATGAGCTCTTGGAAGTTTGCCTCATTTTCACCTTATTATCTGATGTGTTGACTTTCGAGTAAGTTTATCTCCTAATTTATCCTATTCATTCCAGTGGCGGAGTCGTTTTTAGGACCCAAGGAACATCTTTAATTTTACCTTGCTAGATTTAAAGATAGTGTTTTCCCAAAGATTTTGAGCAGTGAATTCTATATTCTTATCCTGCCATTATTAGCAAACCCGAGGCTCATCATAGCACTGTTTAAATAATCGAAACGTAACGGAAAATATCCTGCTGTAGCGTTTATGGTAAACTATATTTTAAAATATAAGAACAGTTTTTTTACAGAAAGTAAGGAAAAATAATTTTAGTCTTATGTCTTAATAATTCAAATCCGTGTCGGAATGAAATTTAAAATGTGTAAATTCATATTTAAAACTACTTGATAAAAATGTATCAAATTTATTTCAAGCAGTTATGTCCGGTTTATTATTTCTATTAGTCAATATTTCAAGTACCATGATTTTTTGTTATTTTAATATTCTAATATTGCATAAAATATCTTAAAATTAGTTTCTTAGAACCACGAGCAGATCTCAAATTTTTTTAAAAAGTTTACTTGTAACTTATAAAAGATACTAGAATTTTAATCAATAATAATAAACTAACCAGACAATTTTGACTGTGACACAAATGACATGATTTATAATCCAACTACACCATTGTAATTAATATCACAGTCACATTTGTCTGATTTGTGGGGTAATTATTTATAAAAAAATTTAAATGTATCTAACTCATTACAGCTATTTTGTGATAAGCTTATTTTGTACTACTTTTATAGAATCCAGAAATTGTGAATCAGAGAGCAGAGGTAGGTAAGTCCAAAAAATAAATGTTTTTGGTTAAAAAAAATTTTTTTCCAACTCAACTCAATATTATGCTGAGTATTTTTGTAATTGTGCCCAGAAGAACCTCAACTTAACACGGCAAATTTTAGCACGGTTGGATCCGCTTAAATAAGGTACCAAATACCCGACTTTTGTTCAGTGCACTATTATACTGTGCATTACAACACCTTTCTTGTAATTTTAGAGACAAACAAAATACGCTGGTATATCGCCCTTTCTTCTCTGTGAAAATTGAAGTCTTAAGTGCTCGGCAAAGTTTACTTTATCTTAAATATGATATTGTTACGTTGATGTGGTTTTAAGGTCCACACGCTTTTGTCTCAAAGACAATGCTGTGTGGGTTAAGGGAGGAAAATCACATTCATTTTTAATTGGCTGAAAGTACTAGGGATAATTTAATTTTTAGTATCGACGGGAAATAAAGGATTTTTCTGTTTACATTTTAGTTTCTACTTTAAATAGATCCAACTGCGCTAAAATTTGCCGTGTTAAATTACAGTTCTTCTTGGCCCGAATTACAAAAGAACTAAGCAAATGACTTTGCGTTTTTTTCGCCAATGAAAAGATTATATTTGATCTTGGAAAAGTTATTTTCATGCAGAAAAAAAGTCGATGAAAAAGGCATAAGCCAATGAAAACCCCCAAAATAATTACTTAGGTTCATTGTATTGTGAAAAATATTGAAATTTTTTTTTAAATAAAAATAACTTCTGACATATTTGCTGACTGTTAACGAGATATTTTCCACCGGTACACTAAATGGACACCCGGTATATGTAGATATAATTTCGCATAGAGCTGGTAACCTTGGAGAAGAATTTACAAATATTGGTCGGATACTCTTAAGGAAATAAAGGTGGTAAGAAAGTGTCCTTTTAAAACTATTTAAATTATTACTTAAATCTTGGAATGACACTTTCTTATAAAAAAATATAAAATTGAATGAGAAACATTTATTTTTTGCACTTATGTCTGGATTCTATAAAAGTAGTACAAAATAAGCTCATCACAAAATAGCTGTGATTTAGAATTTGTTTTAAATAATCACCCAACAAATCAGACAACTTTGACTGTTTGATTTGTGTCAAAGTCAAAATTGGCTAGTTAATTTATTTTATTTATACAAATAAGCTTTTTTAGATCTGCTCAAAATTGGCCTATTTTCCTTGGCTTAAAACATCAAATAATGATGTTTCAAATATACGAAAAAACAGCCTTTTTTACATACCCTTCAAACGACAATACGATAAAGGTTAACCCAGTCGAGTCGTTGGCGGATCCAGACGTCGCGGACGCCTGGACGCTGACGGAGACGCCCCCGGGAACGTCGCGACGCCATCGCCGTTTAAACGGCTCCTAGCAACAGGCTACGAGAGATGGTGGAAGATTTACTCTATGCCAGATTATTTACTTCTCTAAGGAAATTTTATTTAAAATTATGCAGATATAAACTAGTAGTTATACAGAGTGTTACAAATTCAAAGCTCACCATTGCATGGGGATTTCGTAAGCGGCAAGAGGCACATGAAAAGTTTCATTGGGGCGAAGTTACGCAGACCGGAGACGTCGAAAAATTTAGAAAAGTTCCAGTACTTTCGAGAACATTCGAAAAAACTGAAAATTTTCAGTTCTGTTTTTATTTTTTTCGAGCTTTATAAACAGAGATTTTGAAAAATTAATTTTTATTAGGTACCAGTTATTTTCTATGACGTAGTGTTATCAGATATTAATTCTGACGTTTCGTTTTTTGGATGCCATCATCATGTATGTTTATGTAAATACTAACCTCTATTTTTTTACGCAGTTTAGTATACCTAGATCTAATAAAATATTTATGTATTTCTTTTTTAATCAAATATCTAAGTTTTAACTCTATCTTTAATCTTGATATTCGTATAAACGGTGGACTATCTACAATCTATTTTATATTCTTTGTTAATGTTTCCTCTGTTCTGTTTCGAATGAATTTTTGGAATAAGTTCTACAAATATAACGTAAAATTCTGTAAAAATGTAGAATAATTATGAGATGAAATGCATTACTAATCGTGTTATTTGACGGTTCCATGTTACATCCAATGTTAATAAAAATGTAAGAAAATATATAAGTGCTTATTTAAACAATAAATCTGATGATACGTCAGGCTCAGAATCTCGGCCCATTAACTTATAGGAATATGAAAATAAAAATATAGAACTTGTAATTCCTCATATTTGTAAATAACGCCACGATAGTACACAAACAATATTTTTCAGTATTTTACAAAAATCTTCGGAAGAATTAGGTATTTTTAATTATTTAAAGGCATATTAGTAGACTTCAAATTGTGCAACTTTGCCGACATTTAATTTAATACGTTTAGAAAGATAGAGATAAAAGATGGTAAAATGGTATTCGAAACGTTGATATTTGATTAAAGTAGTATCTATTGAATTCCCTATTTAAAAAGCACACCTGATGATGATACCTTATAGACGAAACACCATAAATCAATATCTGAAAATTTAGTATAGAAAAAATAAATATCAATTTTTCGACATTTCTTTAGATAAGATACTGAACAATTAAAAACAGTAACGAGAATTTTCGGTTTTTTTGCCGAATATCTTCGTAACCACACGGAATTTCCCAAATTTTTCACCGGCTTGTTTGTTATTTCCAAATTGCAGAACTTTGCCCATTTTAAACTTCCCTGTATCTCTCTTTTGGGGAACACGGAAAGTCTGACAGATGCAAATCTAGTGAACAAGGTGGATGAGAATGGAATTGAAAATTTCATTTTGCTGTTTTTTGTGCTGCCGATGCACATCTTCGCAGGCAGCATGAAGTATTGTTCCTCAACAATGACCTGGAAGAAATTTTGGCTTGGGGTGACAGTAACCAAGTCGAATTTAATGCTAAGAAAACCCAGGCAGCAGTCTTCTCCAAAAAGGTTAACATTGCAGAACCGGATATAGTCATGGCAGGACACGCAATTCCCCTGGCACCGTCTATTAATTTGCTGGGGGTCAATCTAGGAGGTAATATGTCTTGGCATGATCACGTTGCCGCAATTGCCAAGGCAGCTGCACAGAAACTTGGTGTACTCTTCCGCACCAAAAAGTTGTACACACCTCATCAACTTTTGACACGCTACAAAGCCCAGATTCGACCATCATTAGAATATTGCTCTCATGTCTGGAGCTCTGCACCCAAGCACACCCTTCGGCTACTGGATTCCATTCAAAGGAGAGCCGTTCGTCTGATCGGCGACCCCGAGCTGACCAAGACCCTCGATAACCTGGAGCATCGAAGACAGGTTGGTGATTTGGCTCTCTTTTACATATATTTCCATGGCAGGTGTTTGACTGACATTGCCCACTTGATTCCACCTAGAGCAATGCAAAACAGAAATACACGGCGAACCACTGCCGCTCATCCATATGTTGTTCAGCTTAGTACTCCTCGAACTTCATTGTTCAAGAATTCTTTCATCTGGAGAACGTCATCTTTGTGGAATGATCTTCCTGAGGTCGTGTTTCCCAATGAATACAATCTTCAACGTTTCAAGACCAACGTTAATCGCTTTTTTCGCACTCGCACCGCTCCCAGAGCGCCTTAAAGGATTTTTCCTACAGTGCAGGTGTTTTATCATAAAAAAAAAAAAAAAAAAAAAAAATTTTTGGAATTAGAATGCATAAGCAACTCCTTACAATATCGATATCTCGGAACATACCCTTTATGTGGGATGCCCATGCACAGCCTTAACAATAGCATGACCTTTTATTCGCTGATCGACTAACCAATTAATATTAAAATTGGCATTTTACCAACCAATCCTCCCTGTTAAATTCATATGGAAATCCCCATGACTTTTTATCACAATATCTCTCGAATTATTATAAATCCGTGCAAATATGGGAGTGCCCCACCCGCCCGGTTCTGTGGTGACATGGAATGGTACCATCGTTACTGGTGCCGATGTGTTGTTGACCGGAATCAGTCTGCATTTGCGAACTTGTTTGCGTATTTTTTTTTAACATTGGAATGTGACTACTGCATGAATACAGGTTCGGCGAAAAATAGAATCAAAAAACATTTAAGACGTCATCACCATAATTATGTAAAATAAACCTATTTTTTTCCCTACGCTGTCATTGAATTTCTCCAAATTGGGACTAATACGATTTATTTCAGTTTAAAGATACTGATAGACGCATCCTTAAGGTCATCCGACCAATATTTCTAAATTCTTCTCCAAGATTACCAGTTCTATGCGAAATTATATCTCCAAGAAAGTTCTACACAAATAATGCGAAACTTTTTTATTATGCGTTTTATGAAGAAAAAAGTGTCTCTAAAAATCTCTGATTGGCAAAAAACTAAGGTTTACGAAGAAAAAAATGTTTTATATTATACAGGGGTCTCATAAAGTACAAGAGTGTAAATAAAGTTCCAAGGAAACCTCTATTTTTAATTATTAAGCAAAACTACAAAAAAGTTGTTTGAAATCTTGTTGAAGAACAAAAAAAATTTGGATTCAATATTATTATTTTTAAAAACTCCTTCCCGACTTTATCAATCATAATTTTTCAGTAATAAATACCTTTATTAACAATTGTCGACAGTTCGTTAATTTTTAAAAACTGTAAAAATGGTTAAGTTGACGATGACAGAAGAAACTGAAATAGTACTTATTTTTTATGACAACAATAAAAAGTATCGAGAGACGGCCCAAGCGGAGTTTTTTAGAAGGGGACCATTTTTTTAATAAACGCATATTAAAAAGTTTCCCATTTGTGTACAACTTTCTTGGATATGTTCACATGTTGTATATATTAAATCAGACCAAAAACATTGCATTCTCTTGGCCCGAATCTTGACCATGTTTATTGATGGATTTTTAAAAATTTTCTAAAATTTGATCTCTACACATATTGAAGAGTCAGAATGAATGAAATATGTTTCAAAAGTTTTTTGAATTCTGGGAAATTAATTGTTTAATCACAGGTGATGTTCATTATCACCTATTATTAGTTATTATATTACTATTTTGATGTTCTAACTTATTTTGATAAAGTATACCATAGCAATCGATGATGGTAATCCAATAATAATCCATAAAGAGTCAAATGCAACAACCTATTTCCGATTTCGCAATGTTTTATCGCTAATCAGCCTGTAAAATACAATTATTATAGTCGAGCGCGGGCACCAAAATGCTGCCATCGAAGTAATGTGCCGTTTGCAGTGATTTAATAACAATTTTTTGTTGTTTCTTCTACCGAAAGTTGGCGTTATTTAGTGCAGTTTCGTTTCTTGTTCGGCATTGCGAGACTTAATAGTTGCTTTGAATATAACAGCGACTATTGAAAATTGACTATTGGAAATAACGGGGGTATTTGAAGTTGGAATCAATTTTCTAAGATTCTTAATAGTATCCAACCAATATTTCTAAATTCTTCTACAAAGCTCCATGCGAAATTATATCTATTTATATTAAATTAGATCCAAAAAATATTGCGTTTTCTTGGCCCGAATCTTTGCCATGTTTATTAATGAATTTTAAAAACTCTAAATTTTGATTTTACAGATAATTGTAAGAGTGAAAAAGTTATTTTTTTTTTTTAATAGTTTTCAACATTTTTTACAATACAAATAACTTTAGTAATAATTTTTTAAAGAAGGAAGTTCTTTCTTAAAGAAATTGAAAAAAATTAAAAGAAAGGGTAAGATGCGATGAAATGAAGCGACGAAAAAGTTTTTAGTTAAAATCATTTGCATGATTAGTGGGTCAAAAAAAGCCCATTTTAATCAAACACTTTATCTAAACAGGAAGTTGACTTTTTACTTTCCTCTAAAGGGAAAGTATTGTAATCGTAAAAAAAATACAAAAATGTTTGAAATATTGTCAGATGACTAGATCGCAAAGAAATATGTTTCCCATTTCTAATTTCTGTCTGTCCCTCTCTTCTAATTGGTTAGTGTTATTAGTAATCTCGTTTACTGCATCCAAACACAAAAATTCTCTCTTTATATTACACCTAAACTGGTCTTAAAGGATAGGATAAACCCACACGAGAAGATCTTCTTATGCAGTTAAAATATGCGCCTAGTACCGATCTCGGGTACGTTGGCACTTTATTTTTCTGATGGCAGATCTTCCAAGCACCCAACCAGAACCTGTTTTTATACCAATGATCAATTTCCTTTATTTTTGTTTTAACGACCTTCGTAGCTTCTTAAAATCAGCGACGTAGATATTGCAAAAGCTGGCAAGGCAAAGTAATAAAATTGGAAGAGCTGATTGAACAAACCCATGATTGCTGTGTTTTTATCGAAATTTAAAATGGAGGGAATGGGTCACGAAAATATGTCTTGTTGACCAAATACAAATTAAGCTGTGACAGGCCTAAAAACAAATGAAACTGTACAATCACATACTATGTGTATTATGTCGTCTTCGGTCACACGGTAGTATAACCCACTTCGCCGTCTAGTTAATACTAAGAAGCAATAATCAAAAACCATATCGCAAAATCGTCACTTACAGTGACTCTAAAGGTAAAAGTTATTACATAAAAGAATTTTTAAAAAAATTATAATTTTTATTTTTTAATATTTTTTTTGATTTTTAATAATTTTTTTTTAATATTCTGTTTTACTATATTATTTACTTTTGTATCACACTCCTGCGGACTGTGATGTGAAAACATATCGCTTAATTTGTCGATATAAAACCTGTTAAAAAATATTTACAAATATTTCAATTGATATTTAAGTATTTCAATCCTAATATGACAACTACACTAAAACAACAAAATATTTTTTTATAAACGCGATTATTACACATAAAAAATGTCAAAATGACAGCTGTCAGTATATAACTAATAATACTCTAACTCGTGCATTTTATTTTTATCCTTTTTATTTATGTTTCACAAAATTAACACTTAATATTAAATAGTTTAATTGAAATAGTTGAACTTTGAAATTGTCAAAATGACAGCTAGCAAAAAACAACCTTTTTTTCAACACACCAAATTTTTGTTCCATACTCATTTTTCATTCGCATGCCAAATTTTGTTCAGACCAGATAAGTAGTTTTCAATTCATGCTTTTACTTCTTCGGATATATTCGGTTTTCTAAGACATTAATAGCAGTCCATTTTAAATTTCACAACTATTATACTTTTCCGAATATAAAGATTGAAGATATTTTATAGGGTCGAAACTTTAATATTTGGTTAAAGCAATATTGCACAATTACGTTAGAAGAAGCAAGAATTACGAAACTGCAATAAAAATTACAAGTTTATATTTAAAAATAAAAACCTGATGATGGTATCTAGATGACGAAACGTTTTATTCGAAATCTGATGACATCGTATGATAGGAACGAAAATACGGCAATGCAAATGTTAAATTATTTTTTCTTTATCTTTTTAAATAAAGTCACAAATCCAAATATAAGAATATAAAGATTGAAGATGTTTTATAGGGTCGAAACTTTAATATTTTGTTAAAGCAATATTGCACAAATACGTTAGAAGAAGCAAGATTTACGGAACTGCAATAAAAATTACAAGTTTATATTTAAAAATAAAAACCTGATGATGGTATCTAGATGACGAAACGTTTTACTCGAAATCTGATGACATTGTATGATAGAAAACAAAATACGGCAATGCAGAAGTTAAATAGTTTTTTCTTTATCTTTTCGAATAGAGTCACAAATCCAAATATAAGAATATAAAGATTGAAGATGTTTTATAGGGTCGACACGTTGATATTTGGTTAAAGCAATATTGCACAAAGACATTAGAAGAAGCAAGATTTACGAAACTGCAATAAAAATTACAAGTTTATATTTAAAAATTAAAACCTGATGATGGTATCTAGATGACGAAACGTTTTACTCAAAATCTGATGACATCGTATGATAGGAAACAAAGTACGACAATGCAAAAGTTAAATTATTTTTTCTTTATCTGTTCAAATACAGTCACAATGAATAAAAACTTGGAAAAAATCTTATGGGCAATTTTCGGCTATTCCGGAAATCCTCGATATTGAAAAAAATTAATCAAAATTTAGGTAAGCAGACCAACATTAAAATGAAAAATGCATTTATAAATACTATATTTGAAGCTGTCTGTTTTATAACACTGTATTGTAGAAGTTTCGAACTATCTCTTATGACTAATTTTAAAGCGCGAATTGATATAATAACTTTTAAAACTTACGATGAAATATGCCATTGTCGGCCTTTTTTGACACTTCATATTTTTAATATACACGATAACGCTTTATAATTCCAAGGCAATCTTTGCGAAAAATCATAATTCTGTTAAAATGAAACTGTTACGGAAATTGCAGAGCATTTTTAAAATTGAAATTTCGGTAATAAATTGGACATGTGAAGCTTTAATTTTGGTCTCATTAAATTGTAAAAGTCCCAAATAATCTATAACATTCAATTTTTAACTTTAAAACGCTAAAACAACTTTAGAATCTATAGCCGAAAACACTCATTTTAGGCCAATTTTGACAGCGGTATTTAATTTCAATAGATACTGACTTGAAACAAAATATTTCAAAGCACTCTATTCATATCCAAGTTAGTTTGAGATTTGAAAATTTTTCCTATCCGCGCTATCAAAATGTTTATTTTTCTCAAATTTAAAAAAAAAAATTGATAAATTAAGATATGGGGAGACATTGAGAAAAGGTTGTAGAATAAAATAAGCCTAAAAGGAACTGTGTAAAGATATTATTGTAAAAAATATAGTCGATTAAGTAAAACTTTTGATATAAAACAATCTTTAAAAATTCAAAAAACATATTTTTTAAATATGAAATGTATTGCTGGAGGACGCCCATAGTGTTAAATTTAAAGTCTACTTATCCCTCTAGACAATAGAATAAAAAAAAATTCAAAAAGTTGAATACAGGTTATCAGTGGCGGGTTTGAACGTACCAGTAACTTAATGAAAAAAATTCAAAAATTTTACATCCAATCGTTTATTGCTCTTTTAGTAAAAAAGATTTAGTATCCAAATAATACATTTCCGGTGCATTTCGACGAGCTCTTTCGGATAAGGGCTATGCCATTTAAATAAAAAATGTATTTAACACGAAAAAAACTTAAAAACCGAAAAAAATTTTAGTCCAAAATCGTCATTTTCAGTTTTTCTCAAATTTTCACGATTTAAAAAAATATTAGGTATAGAAACATGTATTGTGAAAAAAAAGTATTTGAGACGGCCTATCAGGCTGTCTAAGCGGAAAGTATGTCCGATCATTTTGAATATACCCTTCAAGTTGACCCAAAATGACCCTGCATAGAGCATTTTTCAATTTTTAAAGATTCAAAAAAAATACTGCCCATTTTCTAATCTTCTTCAAAAACAATAGGGTTCTGAAGCTGCTGGTCTTCTACAACTGTAAAAAGTTAAAATCAAAAAAAATAATTTTTGCGACCTAAAATGGATTTCATAGGAAATATTTTTTATTTAAATAATTTTTCATTTTGACGTTTAATAACTTTTTTCCGTCACACCCTTTATATTTGAATTTTTTACTGAAGATCCTCCTATTATTTCGCTATAAACCCAGAAAGTTTGGATATTTTAACTTTATCCGTTTTCTAGAAAAAAAATCGGGAACATGAAAATGTCAAATGTGACACAAATTTCCAAGATAGAATACAATAGGAATCCTAAGATAGGGGATATAAACATATCGCTCGTTCGCGATATGTAATAAACCTATTCTTCCAGACAAACGGCGACGCGCTGATACTACATCGGGAAGAAATTAAAACCAGTCAGTGGTAACCGGCTGAATAACAAATCGACTTCTATTTCAGGGAATCTTGTCCGCGAGTATTTGCTTGTACGTAAAATAGATTATAAAAATGTAAAGGTAAATAATATTTTATGCGCGAGTTTAAAATTTAATAACGAAATCTGAACATATTAGGTACTTAGTTTGGTTTACTACAAAAAAAATAGTCACAGAGACCTTATTACCAGTAGACGGATTTATTGTGCTTTGAAAGAAACCACAATTTAATTCAAATAATAATTATTAATTTATCAGGTTTTAATTGAAGTAGCTATATTTTGGACTAAATATTAAAAATAAATATTACAATTTGACTTAATCTGATGTCACTGTTGGATTTATTTCATATTGTAACTGGTAGTTTACCAAATCAAGCTCAAAAAGTTAAAAATGGATTTATTGCGCTTTGTTTGATGGCTCCTCAATTAATTAATCTTTTAATTTACATATTGCTGAAATGCCTAATTATTACGTATGACGTATGACCTTAATATTTATTATCACAAAATTTGATGGACGAAGCTTTTAGAAAAACCCTAGTTCTGTTTATTTTTGTCATGCGGATTTTTCGTTTAGTAATTTGTTGTAATTGGCAATAATTTGTTTAAAGAACAAACTGATTAAAATGGTCGATACCCGTCACTGACGTCTTAACACCAGAAGTCAGTGCAAAAATTTCCAGTAGGTATTCGCGATCTAAAAATAGGCATGTTTCGCATAAGATCCAAGGACGGGCGCATCAAGAGTTCAATACTCAATAAATGTTTGGAAATGTTGGGTCGGGAGTCACATTTTCAATGCAAGCTGCAATTAGCGATAAAATGTTAACTATTCGTTTAAACTGAAATAATACCATTTTTTTTCCAAATTTTTTTGACTATAAAAAATTGGCTTCAGGAAAAGGGCAGACAAAACCAGTATATTTTACTATTATTCTATAAATTTAGGATTTTTAAATATGTTTTTTGTTACAGATTCGCGCTACAATTCATAAATGGTGAAAGTGCTCGACGATCCCCCCGCTCCTATGGCGGAATCCTCCGCAACAATTCCCGCCTCCTCTCCTACCCCCTCTACATCATCCCTTTCCAATCACCCGGTCCGAAACACGCCCAATGCAAGTCGAAAACCACGCCCTTATAAAAGAGATTATCACAATTTTAATTACGCCCAATTTCCAGATATATTCCCACCCACCAATTCAATTCATGTTCACAACGTTCACAATCCACCTTTTCATTACTTTATTCATCACCATCACTGTCCGTTTCCCCCTCCTCAGTGCGCTGAAATGTGTAATGGGGGCGTGCCTACCATGAACGGGGAGGGCGTGTCTACAGCTAACGGGAGTGTGTCTGCTAATGGCTTAACCAATGGTGCGCCAGCAAAATTTTATTTTGGGCCTGGCTTCGAGCCGCAAAGGGCGGGATTTTACAATCAACCGGGCCCCCTTACGCAGGGACGGACTAGGGAAGAATATGTTGTTTATCTCCATGTGAATCCTGGTGTTACGATCAACTTGACTATGGGAGATGGCAGTGTAGATGTTTTGAGAGGTAAGTGTCTGGCTATTCATAAGAAAGATGATGACGGTCAAAATAAGAGACCAGAAGAATGATAATCGGGAATTATTTCGATTAAACGGATTAATAATAGATTTTTTTACGATTAATCCTTGCCTTGTAGGCCGAAACGCGCAGGTTGTAATTAATAAAATATTTTTTGTAAGAAGGAAGATAGGGCTTTCTGTTCCCAACCCTACATGATCATGTCCCTTCTGAAAAGTAGAACGACTTCGTGATTAATCAGTGTTTTTAAAAAATATATAATATAGCGACTAGGTAGGTATGAAACTGAAATTTAAATTGCTCTTCATCCAGAATAGAATAATAGGTTATAGTACTACAAGAGTGTTGATATGATATATAATGTCCATATCGCACGAGGAAGTAAATTAAGCACGACGTATAGTAAGTACGTAGTTTTTAACTTTCGCTATTGTAAAAATTTTGCAAAATAATCGCCAAATTAGGTACATACTGGCAACACTGAAACGTTGAAAAAAAAAGTGGCAATACTGTAGTGATACCTACCGGCCACAAAATTAATAAACCAAAACGAAATATTTAATATAACCTTAAAAAGTGGAATTAACGTTTTTCTAGAAATCTTATAATTTCGTCTGTTTTATCTAATTTTATGTACTTATCTTCATTTTCTACCATTTAAGAAAGATTTACCATTGCAGCCACGTTAAAAATATGAAAAAAATTGTAGGAAAATCACATTCGAAAAATAATTGCATCGCATAAAACCAACAGAGGCAAGTAAAAATGTTTATTTTGTATTATACATGTTGTGCTTTAAATCTTGTAGCAATTGTCTTGAAAATAATGTAAAACTGGAGAGTTTTGAAATAAGTAAGTGAACATTATTTGTGCACAAATCTTTAGTTCGGTCACAAAATAATTAACGGTAAAAATAACACCATTTCGCGCACGCCTTAGGAAAAATTGGTCTGTGTATAGAAATGTCGGTTAGGCTCCAGTGCATCCAGCTAGTATAAATAGAGCTGTAGGTACTTTACTTATTTAGTATTCACCTGAAGACGACTGGAGATACTTACCAGTTGAAACGTTGTGATGTAAAACAAATAAAGACAATGCAAGTCCAAAACTCTACTATCGTTCAAGAAACATCATTGTCTCCAACCTTTAAACAGACACTAGAAATGTTTACTTCAAAAAGAAAAAAAATTTGATGTTTCAGATTTGCACCTTTTTAAAATATATTATTCTTAACCTAACTTTTCAAAACGACATCATTAATGATCATATTTATATCCTAACAAGGATGGAATGAAATTATATCCGTTCAGTTAAGCGGAATAGGCTACTTATCCATTCACTTTAATTTAAAGAAAACAACAAATATTTATGTGGGAGTAGAAAAAAAGCAATGGGTATTATAAACATAAAGGGGCAGTCAAAACTCCCCCCAGTTTCAAAAACTTAGTACAACCTTATTATATGTATTATCAAAAAAAAAAAATCGTAATGCGATGTTAAAATTTGATTCAATTTAGTGAATTGAATTTCATTTTAAAATTATTATTTTTTATGGAAAATACTGTTAGATAGATAGGTGCCAGTATATGCGAACAGATACTTGCATGGGCAACAATGCATTAAACAAAGTTAAAGATGGCTAAGAAGAAAAACGGTACGACTAACGGGAAACAAATTGTCACTGACTGGAAAGTATGTCGAATGCTCGACATTCTTTATTGAAAAACCAACGATTATCGAGTAAGTAAACAAAATATTGACCTCAGGTTTAGTACAAGAACTTAGGGAAAATTTTCACACAACAACAAAATATACCCATTTGTGTGCGCTCAAAGACGGCATAGATCAAATAAAATGTGAGAGTAGGGAACAATCTTAGTAGCACTAAGTCACTTGTAGTAGTTCTATGCAATTGAAATAGAATAATTGACTAAAATTTTAGTACCCTACCTAGACTAATGCTCCGGGTTATTTAACTTAATATAAGTTTAATGTTTAAGATGCATACTTTTGTGTTTAGAGAATTATTCTTTTAAATTTATCAGTAAAGTATAAAAAAACTTTTACATCATGATCTTTGGATCTTGTATCTGTTAATAAAGGCAAAATTTCCATTTCCTTGTATTGAACAATGGTTTCATTAAAACTAGAACCAGGAATGTTACATTAAGTCGGACACACGCGGTTCTGAATCCATCCTATAATGAATGCAGAAAACAGTTTGTGATATTGTCACCTTCATTACTTAAATATTGATAAAAAAAATTACACAGAAATACAGGGTGACTCCTAAGTTGATACTTCTTTTTTAGCTGCGTATAGAAGGCATTAAAATAAGCAACATTTTTAAATACCTTTTTTCAAAAAACTCAAAAATAAAGTACTTACATTCATTTATTATACTACGAATCAAATACGGTCCTGTCTAACTTGCCCGTTGAATATAATTAAGAAAACTTCTGGGTGTAGGATGAGCCCGCAAGGGAAAGCGTTCTGCGTATAATCTCAAAGAAAATTAGCACCATATCTATTAATTCATTGTTTTAAAATTTTACCATTTTCTCCTGTTACCAATTTAAAATTAACTTGCTTCAGAAAAACACACCGCAGCGGATCGGTCAACACTACTCGTATGACTAATACTAATAAGAGATAAGAAAAATAACAGAAACTATAGCGGGGTAGGTTTTGTTGACCAGGCCCGCATTTAGATTTTTTACTTCTCTATCATGCCTATTTTTCAGTTTTTTGAAAAAAGTTGTTTATTTTAATTCCTTCTATACACAGCTAAAAAAGGAGTATCAACTTAGGAATCACCGTGTATAATACTTATGTATATTTTAATTTAAGCCATGTAGGCTAAAATAAATTAGGCCCGCTTTTATACCTTATTTTTTTCCTCACCTTTTCGCCCCGGTTAAGTTACTGTGTGTCAGACTATATAAATTGTTACTTTGTTTTATCGAACCAGATCTTTATTTTAATTTAATCTAGAAATTAGTATCACAAATTCAGAACTATATAGAAGTCATCATACTCTTGGAAAATATTTTTTTTTATGTAATTAGAGGTAAGCACATTTTCTCATTAGCAAACATTTTTAAAGTGTATTACCTATCTCTTATTTCTCGATAGACTGGCTAGTACTAATTTAAAATCAAAATATAACATATGCCTACACCAATTCCATGATCTTAAAACTATTTGATATGAGAATATCACCGCGTTTTAAATTATTAATACGTAGTTTTTGATAAAGAAAATGTCTTGAGAATAGAATAAGTGGATAATATTTGGTTTAGGACTGGCTCTTGGACTATAAAGGAAATCAGTCCCGTAAAACCTAAGGTAATAACTATAGCGCTTAATTACTTGTGGAAGAAAATTCGTTCCTAATAAGCGTATACTGTATACCCAACGAAAGTAGACCGACGAAGCAAAACATTTTTATTAAAATATCCTACCGAATTTCATATTGATTTTGGTTTAATCTGTTGCTAGAACAGAGCAGTTTTTAGAGAAATAAAATTAGGTTTTGGTATTCGCACTAAAAAGCTAAATTTTATGGACAAAAAATTCGTTTGTAAACGCATGGTTCATCAATCAGATTACTCGAAAAAACACCCAATTCAGCATGCGCACAACGTTCGAATGTCATCTGTTGTTTTTCAACGTTAATAACTCAATTCCAGGTTCGGAAGTCGTTGACGACAGGACCCCTATTCTCCAAACGATGGGAATAATCATTTCGAGAGAAGGTAGTGTGAAATTCTCCTAAGACAATATTCTTTCGTATTCTTGAACTTGTATCATCACATTCCTTTAAAAGTTTGGAAAAGTTACTTCTGGTGAAGAGCAGGAGAAGCGATAGAAACATGCGCAGTGCGGCCCAGATAGGAAATTTTCATAAAATGAAGGATCGTTTCTTTTCTCTTAAGAGAAGAAGCACTTCTCCTGGATTGGAAAATAGGGGTCCTGGGGTCAACCTCACACAAATTACCATAGACATAGACAAATATAACAGATGCGACGTTGTCACGTTGAAAAACTTGAAACATAATAGTTTTTTTTTACCAAAAGGACAGACAACAGCATTACTGTCAAAATCGTAACACGTGGTTTGTTAAAAAATGTTTAAAGTAAAATCAGTAAATATTTATTATTTTTACAGATGACATTTTTTTCTAATGTTTTTTTTGCAGACGTGCATTGTCGTTTACCCATTGCTAATATATTTATTGCAGGTTGGCAACGCTGTTTGGCTATAACAATATTATAATTACTACAGTGCGTACATTTTTATCCTGTAAACATCGGACGTCCTTAAGAAAAAAGGTAAATAGTTTTGCTAATGGTACTGTTTTTCACTTTATAATAATAAATAAAACACTGGCTCATTTTTTTTTACATAGGTAATATTAATAATAAATGGTGAAATCAGGTCGTAATACTCTTAAAAAGATGTAATGGGTATCAGTAAAGTGCGTATTCTGCATTTGACAAAATTTAGCCCCGCAACAACAGTCATCAATTCAAGTACATACCTACATTCCGCAGCAGGCCATCGTAGCCTACTTCGTCACTTTAATGTGGTTTTATTTATGCATGTGTTCCCCGACCACCCTGTATAGTATGCACTTGCAAAGAATTTCCATTGTATAAACAGTATGACAACAACTGCATTCTATGTCAAGTGGATCAATTTGCGATTCGCATTCTCGCGACCTCTGAACTTAAACAATTTGCTTACGGCCACTTGTCTCATATTTTTTATGTGTTTAAAACTATTCAACAATAACAAAGACTTATATTATTAAACTAGTTAGTTAAAGATTTATGCAGGGGTGCTATTAATTTACCGTTGGCTATGCTGCACTGTAACCATAAATTTAGCGCATAATGTGAAAATTTACCATAATTCTTTGGTAAGTTGTAGTGTTGTAAATTGGAAATTGGCGCATCTGTTTTAATAAGGTAAAATGTTAAGAATTGGGTAATAAAAATGTACTGCAATTGTTTTGAATTTTTAGTTTTTGCCAAGGATAATAGTGTAACTAACACGTAAGGTTATACACCAGGGGTTCCCAAACTTAATTTGTCTACTGCCCACTTCGAGAATAAATTATTTTTTAGCGCCCCCATTTTTTCACCTACTTAAAAACCACTATAACTTCAAATTAAACTAATTAATTATTGTGAGCTATATTAGCGGAGATACATTTTTTTCTGGGTCTCTTACCGCGCCCCTTTAGGCCCGCAGCGCCCACAAGGGGGCGTTATCGCCCACTTTGGGAAAGGCTGTTATACACCGATAAAAAAGTGTCGCAATTCAAGATTTTCTATATATCTTTAAATTAGGTAACTTTTTTTTAAAATTAGGGTAGTTTTATTGAGGCAAAAATTTTGGAGATTATTAAGAAAAAAATTAAACTCTACTCTTTTGTCAGTAAAGTATAAAAGTCTTTCACATCGTGATCTTTGGATCTTGGTAATAAAGGCAAAATTTCCATTTCCTAATATTGAACAATGATTTCCTTAAAAGTAGAACCAGAAATGTAACTTTAAGTATAAGTTTTGATGAACCAGATCTTTTGGTATCAGCTATTTATAGACGTCATGATTCTCTTGGATTTAGGTAGTAATACAGGGTAATTCCTAAGTTGATACTTCTTTTTTAGCTGTGTATAGAAGGCATTAAAATAAACAATATTTTCAAATACCTTTTTCAAAAAACTCAAAAATAGGCGAAATAGAAAAGTAAAAACCTAAGTGCGGGCCTGGTCATCAAAACGTACCCTGCTATACTTTATGTTGTTTGTCTTATCTCTTATTAGGCAATACGCTGCGGTGTGTTTTTCTGAAGCAAGTTAATTTTAAGTTGGTGAGACGTGAAAATGGTAAAATTTGAAAGCAATGAACTAGTAGATATGGTGCTAATTTAGGGTGTGTGTCGTAAAAGTGCGAATGTTTCTTCGAGATTATACGCAGAACGCTTTTCCTTGCGGGCTCATCCTACACCCAGAAGTTCTTAATGTTATTCAACGGGCAAGTTAGGCAGGACCGTATTTGATCTATAGTGTAATAAATGAATGTAATGTACCCTATTTTTGAGTTTTTTGAAAAAGGGTATTTGAAAATGTTGTTTATTTTAATGCTTCTATACACAGCTAAAAAAGAGGTATGAACTTAGGTATCACCCTGTATACTTTAAATTAAGACTATTTTTTAGGGTATATTCATAGTTTTCTCGCTCGAAATTTCGATTACCTAATTGTACATAATTCTAAAATGTATCAAAGTATACGGAGGTATAGTTTAAAAAATAAAACCAAAAAGGTAAATCGCTAGGTTCTACTTTGGGACTCCGTCATGTAGGTGCACAGGCCCCTGTAGGAAAACTATCTTTATATATAGGAATTACTCCTGGGAAGAAAAGTAAGTACCGTTTTATCCCAGTAATAAAACCGGACCCAGTATGTAGGTAATATGTATTTACGCACCTATAATAAGAAATAACAAACAGGTACATATCTAATGATTGTGATAAAATATCCTGTTATCTGTTAACACCTGTAATCACACTTTGATCACATGACACATGCGTGGTAAGCTTGCTAGTTTAGTGTGGGGCAGGTCAATACTTTTCTACAGAGAACCACTTTGCGTATAGCAGTAGCGGATAACGAGCAAAAAATATTAGAGGTTGTGCATGGAAATAGAAAAACATATCATGTAGGAAGGCGGTCAACAAACCATCAATTTTTTTTGTAAGGCTAGAGAAAAATTTATAGGGTTAGGATTTAAACCATAAATATCAAGGGAAGATAATAATGTCTTTAATGATAAAAGAGTTTTGGACTTGCGTTGTCTTTATTTGTTTTTAAATCACAACGTTTCATCTGGTAAGTATGCCCTGTCGTATGCAGGAGTATAAGTATGGTAAATACAGCTCTATTTATACTAGCTATTTGCACTGAAGCATAACGGGGATGGATGCAGTCATGCGTTTAATACGCGGGCGGTGTTATTCTAAGATAACATTTACTTAAAAACCGTTTCCAGGTATTTCTTCTATTTAATGCGAGGACTTACTAAAACAACCTGGGTTATGGTGTATGGTGGTAGCTTCTTTTTTTTTTTTTTTTTTTATGATAAAACACCTGCACTGTAGGAAAAATCCTTTAAGGCGCTCTGGGAGCGGTGCGAGTGCGAAAAAAGCGATTAACGTTGGTCTTGAAACGCTGAAGATTGTATTCATTGGGAAACACGACCTCAGGAAGATCATTCCACAATGATGACGTTCTCCAGATGAAAGAATTCTTGAACAATGAAGTTCGAGGAGTACTAAGCTGAACAACATATGGATGAGCGGCAGTGGTTCGCCGTGTATTTCTGTTTTGCATTGCTCTAGGTGGAATCAAGTGGGCAATGTCAGTCGAACACCTGCCATGGAAATATCTGTAAAAGAGAGCCAAATCACCAACCTGTCTTCGATGCTCCAGGCTATCGAGGGTCTTGGTCAGCTCGGGGTCGCCGATCAGACGAACGGCTCTCCTTTGAATGGAATCCAGTAGCCGAAGGGTGTGCTTGGGTGCAGAGCTCCAGACATGAGAGCAATATTCTAATGATGGTCGAATCTGGGCTTTGTAGAGTGTCAAAAGTTGATGAGGTGTGTACAACCTTTTGGTGCGGATAAGTACACCAAGTTTCTGTGCAGCTGCCCTGGCAATTGCGGCAACGTGATCATGCCAAGACATATTACCTCCCAGATTGACCCCCAGCAAATTAATAGACGGTGCCAGGGGAATTGCGTGTCCTGCCATGACTATATCCGGTTCTGCCATGTTAACCTTTTTGGAGAAGACTGCTGCCTGGGTTTTCTTAGCATTAAATTCGACTTGGTTACTGTCACCCTAAGCCAAAATTTCCTCCAGGTCACTGTTGAGGCGCAAAACTTCATGCTGCCTGCGAAGATGTGCGTCGGCAGCGGATGTTTGGGGAGTCAAGGTAAAAGATGAGACAAGTGTGCTGTCATCAGCAAAGCTATAAATTGGATTTTGGGTTTTCACTAGAAGGTCGTTAATATAGAGTAAAAAGAGGGTAGGCGACAATATGGACCCTTGATGGTGAAGGTGTCTGAGAGAAACCCGTCAATCGCCACTTGCAGAGAACGGTTCTTAAGGAAGCTGGTTAACCATAAACAAAATCTATTAGGCATATCGTAGGATCGCAATTTACTTAGAAGCCCATCGTGCCACACACGATCAAAAGCCCTAGAGATGTCCAGTGCAACAGCCCGGGATTCTCCATGATGTTCGATGGTGTTGCTCCAAAGATGGGTGACATATGCCAGAAGGTCACCTGTTGATCTGGACTTACGAAAACCGTATTGATGGTCGCTGATAATGTTAAGCCCTTCCAGATACTTTAGGAGTTGTTGGTTAATAGCTTTTTCCATTACTTTTGAAATTACTGAAAGCAATGCGACGGGTCGGTAGTTGCTTGGCAGGGTATTTTTACCTTTCTTTGGAAAGTGCATCTTCCTTCAGTGTGGTTCTTTATGCAGGATTTCAGCTTTAGTCTACATGATGCCTTTAGACATGGTCAGCTGTACCTGATATTTCGGTCTCTCCTTTTAACATATTGTTCCTGTGTTGTTTGATCCTAGTTTCGAGTAGTCTTAATGTCTCGCCAATAGAAGATGGGCCACATTCGCAGGAGATCTGGTAGACATCCATCCCAGTTATGCGTCAGTGCACCTAGCTAGTATAAATAGAACTGCAGTTACATAGGCGTAGTTTGGGGTACTTAAGGGTGCTAAGCACCCCCAAAAAAAATGTACGTTTACAATATATAGGCCATAGGCTAATTTTAGAAGTAACCTATTTTTACTTCAGCACCCTCAGTGTTGAACGTCTAACTACGCCTATGTGCAGTTACGACTGGAGATACTTACCAGTTGAAACGTTATGATTTAGAATTATTGTTTCAAACCTTTAAACAGATTTAATAATGTATGTTCTGTATGGTAACTATACGTATAAGCTTGTTACCTTATCTTGATTTTTAATTATGCCTAAAGTATGTTCCATTTTAATGACATATAATAAAAAGCTGTAATGTAGACTGTGAACTACAAAGAAACTTTTGTAATTGCTCGGTTAATTATTCTTGTTAGGGTTTCGAAGAGTATGATGGGATGGAATGGAGAATGTATCGGAAGTTTACGCAGAGAAATAAAAGATATTTCGTTCGTCTTTTAATTAAAATATAATAATTATCTACGCTCGCCGTTTTAAAACTCTCTCATCTATTTGCTTTATTTAGTGGTTTAGCGTCACCTTTTAAAATACCAACCAAAATGATGTTTTAATAACAATTGTTATTTTATGTAATAATGCCGTTAAAAGAATCAACCAAGCCAATCTTTAAATACAAACTTATTGACCGTAAAACCATTCTTTTAAATTCTTCTGAGATTGTAATGCGAGTCTGCAAGGTCGTTTTCCCTTTGTTCCGTTCATTCGCCTATCGCACTATACCGAGTGCATTGAAAGATTCTTAGAAAAATAATTAAAAAGTACATTCTTTTAACATTAAAAAAATAATTATGTTAGCGTCTGTAAATAATTTGCAGCGCGCTTGACATGTAATCGAGAGCTTCTGGGTTCGATTCCTAGCGGAGGCATAAAACTTTTTCAATTTTAATCGTGTCTGTACGCCGGCAAAAACATCTTTCAATTTAGAAAAAAAATGTTTATTTCGGAAAACAGCACTATGTACACTTGTACAGTTTCTCTTGGTATTCATAATTGACATCAATATTTCAATGGATGGCTTGAAGGCTATCGCTGAGGTGACAGTTAACAATTTTCTAGAAGCGAATATCGATTCCTATTTTAAAGCAGTGTTGCCAGATTTTTTAGCGATTTTCTTTATTTAACTTTAAGACTTAATAATTCTGCAGAGATGAAAATCTATAAAAAATGATAAGGCGCGACTGTTATTGCTACACTACGTCAAAATTGGTTATTTCTCGGGATATATTATGTATGTATAGAATATACGAATTTAAAAGCCGTTTTTATCGAATTAATTTTTAAAATATTCCTGCCTACGGTGCCATTTTGTAGAGGTTGGATTTCGGATGCATAATGAAATTGATTAGTTTTTCTTGATTACAATTTTTTGTTAGCAAATCGATACCACAAACAGCAACGTTAAAACACTATAGCATTACATAAATAAGTAAAGACTTTCAGTATTGTTTGCATTCGTGAAATTTTTCTTTAAAAATGGGAACACTGTGCAGCACTGACCAGTAAGGATATGAAATTTTGCCGTACAGTTAAGAGCAAACAGTAGTCGATGAGTTATCACGAACAAATACTGTATTCCCACTACATCGCGCATATTTTATCTGCGCCTAGTGATGGCAATAAAATTTCTTATTTTAAATATACAAAATGTTATAAAAACGAATTTTACGAGAATTAAGCGACGCGGCGTCAGTGGAGATTTTGAAGATAATATCGTGGCATCATTTGTAAATTTAATGGAAAATAGGAAATTAACATAAATAGCCGTATTATTTCTATTTTTATGTTCTGCATGGCCGATGATATAATTTGAACCTATTTAATTGAAACTGTAAAATACATTTTCAATTTTTTTTTAAATAAGGTATCATCCGCCAGACTAGAAGTTCTTGTAAACCCCTAAGTAAAATTTTGTAGTAAAATTTCAATTATGCAAGCCAGGAAACGATGTTGCGTTTCACGCTGGTGTAAAAGGCTCTTAAAAAGAGAGCCAATCTTGTTCGAAAAAGAGAATTGCCCAATGCAAACTTAATATTTTCATTTAGAGGTAAAATATTTTATTGAAGTAAATCTACTTAAATTTTTATTGAAATAAATTTTGTTTTAAGACGACCTTTAAATTGAATAAAATATAGCATTTATTTTAAACGAATATTAAATCTGAGGATTAAACTAAATACAAGCTCAATACATTATAAGTTTTTGATCGAAATAGTGACTGTTTTCACACCCAATAAATTACGCTTGTATAAAAATGTTTAATTAAAAGTGTTAATTTAGACTTGAATAAAGATTAGTTTTTTTTTGTAAAAAAAATATGAGTTTAGATTAGCCGTAAACCTGGCCTTACAGCGGAACATTTGAAACAAACACCCTATAACCAAAGTAGATGTCTTTAATATCAACAAATCACCTTGACAACTAATGTTAGCCGCCATTCACTTTTTGTGGCGAATTATATTTTTGTTCATTTAATAGAAAGTACTTTTAAATCTCAATGCATGTACTTTGTATTATTACCCACGACTAGCAAATAACTCCATTTTAAATATCACAGGATAATAAAATTACAAATATTTATATTACTTAAATTCTATAAAAAATTATATAAAATTGACCGATTGAAATGGTTAAAAATGAAACAAGATTATTTGGAAATGCATTGCCGCTTTATTATCCGTCCCAAGGGAGATAAAATGGCAAATACCTCTCCCTATAACTCAAAAACTGTTTAAACCTTCCTCCCGAAACAATGTATTCAAAGAATTCTTCTTTTAGCATATTGGGCTAGAACCACCTTTGCGCCTTAAATCCATATTCTCCTGAAGAAAAGCTCTTTTAGCACCACCGAAATGAAGTAAATACAGTTATGCATTTCACTTATAATATTTAAACTTATGCAGTAAGTCTAATATGAAAATACGATGCGAAAAAATATGTTTTATAGTCTCTCTTATTACCAGTTAACTAAACGGATATAATTTCATATCCATCCTTATTATGGTATGAAACTGACCAATCACAGTGGTCAGATCATTATTTAGATAGATGACGAAGACACCGTAAATTTTACGCGTCGTTTTGACACTTAAGCAAAAGTGAGGTTCCAAAGAAAGGTAAAAAGACCCTGCCAAGCAACTACCGACCCGTCGCATTGCTTTCAGTAATTTCAAAAGTAATGGAGAAAGCTATTAACCAACAACTCCTAAAGTACCTGGAAGGGCTTAACATTATCAGCGACCATCAATACGGTTTTCGTAAGTCCAGATCAACAGGTGACCTTCTGGCATATGTCACCCATCTTTGGAGCAACACCATCGAACATCATGGAGAATCCCGGGCTGTTGCACTGGACATCTCTAGGGCTTTTGATCGTGTTTGGCACGATGGGCTTCTAAGTAAATTGCGATCCTACGGTATGCCTAATGGATTCTGTTTATGGTTAACCAGCTTCCTTAAGAACCGTTCTCTGCAAGTGGCGATTGACGGGTTTCTCTCAGACACCTTCACCATCAATGCCGGTGTTCCTCAAGGGTCCATATTGTCGCCTACCCTCTTTTTACTGTATATTAACGACCTTCTAGTAAAAACCCAAAATCCAATTTATAGCTTTGCTGATGACAGCACACTTGTCTCATCTTTTACCTTGACTCCCCAAACATCCGCTGCCGACGCACATCTTCGCAGGCAGCATGAAGTATTGCGCCTCAACAAAGACCTGGAAGAAATTTGGCTTGGGGTGACAGTAACCAAGTCGAATTTAATGCTAAGAAAACCCAGGCAGCAGTCTTCTCCAAAAAGGTTAACATTGCAGAACCGGATATAGTCATGGCAGGACACGCAATTCCCCTGGCACCGTCTATTAATTTGCTGGGGGTCAATCTGGGAGGTAATATGTCTTGGCATGATCACGTTGCCGCAATTGCCAAGGCAGCTGCACAGAAACTTGGTGTACTTTTCCGCACCAAAAGGTTGTACACACCTCATCAACTTTTGACACTCTACAAAGCCCAGATTCGACCATCATTAGAATATTGCTCTCATGTTTGGAGCTCTGCACCCAAGCACACCCTTCGGCTACTGGATTCCATTCAAAGGAGAGCCATTCGTCTGATCGGCGACCCCGAGCTGACCAAGACCCTCGATAGCCTGGAGCATCGAAGACAGGTTGGTGATTTGGCTCTCTTTTACAAATATTTCCATGGCAGGTGTTCGACTGACATTGCCCACTTGATTCCACCTAAAGCAATTCAAAACAGAAATACACGGCAAACCACTGCCGCTCATCCATATGTTGTTCAGCTTAGTACTCCTCGAACTTCATTGTTCAAGAATTCTTTCATCTGGAGAACGTCATCTTTGTGGAATGATCTTCCTGAGGTCGTGTTTCCCAATGAATACAATCTTCAACGTTTCAAGACCAACGTTAATCGCTTTTTTCGCACTCGCACCGCTCCCAGAGCGCCTTAAAGGATTTTTCCTACAGTGCAGGTGTTTTATCATAAAAAAAAAAAAAAAGAATATACATATGTCAAGAAAATGCAAATCTGTCAGATTTGTTATTTCTTATTTCAACCAAAACATATATTTCATGCCAGTTTATAAAATTTATTTACTTAAAGCTTTTTCAAAATGAGAGTTTGTAGTTGCCTTTGTTGTTTTTTTGCCATGTAAATAATTTTCCGCCACGATTTTTCTACTATTTTCTGATATTTTCAACGGGGCCCCAACCCCAATCGACCTTGAAACATTTATTAAATATTACTTAAATAGTGAAAAATGAAGAAGAGGACATAAAATCAGATAAAACAGACAAAATTATAAGATTTTTAGAAAAAAAAACAAAACGAACTCTTATGTCGTTGTCTTGTCTTTATCAATTTCGTAGGCGGTACTGCCATTTCTCTTATCATCGTTGCTGTTATGCTATTATGTAAATTATAGAACTTATTTATTATTTTTAAAGAATTGCCAATAATAAAAATTAATTTTAATGCCCAAAAGCCGTTTTAATATTTTAAAACGAATTTTACAGCCATTTTGCTTATCGTTCGGCATTATTATTCTTGCAAAAGCAGACAACTAAGAATACATTGCATGGTTTAAAAAACGATATTGTTCTTTTTCAATATACAGGGTGTTAATGATGTGCTAATATTTTAGGGTGTGATTCCTAAAGTCATTTTATGAAGAAAAGTTCATATAAATATATGTCCTAAACGGCTTAAATTTTTTGCTACAGGGTGTTGAATTTTTTTTTTTTAATGCGTTTTTTGTAATATCTACTTTAGATAATATTTTCAATTTTGGCATGTGCTAATATGGCATAAAACCACATGTTTTAGTTATAAAAGTTATTTTTTTGTCCCACCAGTGGCGTCCCTGCAAACATTTCCTCTGATATTTTTTAGAAAAAAGTGATACGCCACTGACATTTTTCCATGTGGATATTATTTCTGATTAGCCTGGTCAATTCTGCATAAGTTTGATCTCTTGCGTTTTTAATTAAATTAGACGGGCGGAAGCATCCCTATTAAATGAAGGTGATCATTTTCAACAATTTTTATAAAACAAAATTTTGTATTATCAATGTTAATAATAAAAAATAGTAGAGGTAATTTAATTATTTTAACAGGAGGAGCAATTTTTAATTTTGTGATAGGGATAGCGTTTTTTTTACTCGGTGATTACCCCTTCCCGTAAAAATGTTCTTAGTCCGCCTGACGCCCCTACTAGAGAAGTTCGTTGCACATATTATATTATGTTAGGATGATAAATCGATGCGTGGCAAGCTTTGGTTTTCATTCTTTATTCAAAAATGGTAACTGTTAAACTTACACATGGCGGTCACGTTTTAAAATAAAACTTTTTTTTGTCTTAAAATGTTTCTTTGAGGAAAACGCTATTAGTTATTGCTTTTAAGTACTTTATAGGGCAAGGGCCTGTCGACATATTAAGCACCGGTTCCCGCAGATTACCGAAGTTAAGCGGTGTCGAGCGCGGTTAGTACTTGGGCGGGTGACCGCTTGGGAACACGGCGTGCTCTTGCCTCAGGGAAGAGTGTAAAATGAATCGACACCTAGCCATCCTATTCACGCCGGACAGGCCGGATGAGATCGGATATCTCGTAGGATGAAGGAGCCGTTTCACACTCCCCAGTCGGTAGATCACATTTGTGGTCGATGACCGGTTCAAGATGGCAAACGTAGTCGGCAAACCGTCGTGAAATTTTTAACATACCGAATCTATGATTCTTTAACCATTACGTGTCTAGGTGTTTACATGCTCAGATGTAAAAGTAGGTAATTTTTAAATGTCTACATGATGTTTAAACCCAGTAAAAGTGAATGTGCAGAGGTGAAAAATGGGAACATCATTTGTATAGATTATGGATTTAAGGAGTGCTACTGCTGACAATTTAGATAGTAAAGAACATTAACATTTCAAAAGAATTTCTGTACGCTCTCTGACACATCATTTAGTGCAAAATAATATCATATTATTCGTTTATTCAAAAGTTATTGCTAAAAGCGATATCAAATTTAATATTAAATGAATAATAATAAGCATACCGGAGTTCACTGAAGCCATATTTTAATGAAAATATCTTTTGTCCCAAACCATTTAATAAGATGCTCAAAAATCAATATCTATCCTTATCTGTCGTTTCCTCGGTTGTTTCCTTTGGCTTAAAATATCTAGAATTACCTAAAAATGCCATTTTTAAATTTAATTATATAATAATAAATTAAAATTCTATTGCCAATTCATGGCAAACAATAAAATAATCTTGTTGACAAATTTTTAAAAATTAAATTTTAATCCTCCGAGAGAAACGAGTGGGAGATCCTTCTCAACTGGAAACTTACGTTACGTAGACAAAATCGTGGGCTGTATTTCTAAATAAAATCGTATTGGGCGGCTGGTTTACGTCAAATCGATAAGGGTTTCTGATAAAATACCTACTTAATTTATATTTTAATATTGCTTTTATGTAAGAATTATTTTTTATTTAATTATTTTATGTAGAATTATGTAAATCATGCTTTGACGTTGTTTGTGTTAACTTTGCAATTTCCTGTGAAAACATGTCTTTACCTTGCAAGCACTCAGTAAATAATAATGTTAAACACTAAATAAAAAAATCCTAAAGTAGGTAATAGCTGGCCTCTATCCAAGAGCATGGTGATTTATAATTTGGCGACAAAGAAGTATTTATTCAGTATAGCCAACTTGAGCTGAAGGCCCATACCTTAAACTCTAGCTAGATCTTTACGTCTTCACCTTTGCTTTTCTCCCAAGAGATTTCTTTTACTTAAGGATATTATGCTCTTCCTTTAAGAGGTTATGTTCTTTTCTCAAAAGATTATGCTCTTCTCTCAAGAGGTTATGGACTTCTCTCAAGAGATTATGATCTTCGGTTAAAAAAAATGATAAATAATTATTTTCATACAAAACCAATCCATATTAACTACAAAGCATTTTCATATTTTCATTATTATTAGCAAGTCGTTTTTAAAAATAATAACTTTTTCCACAAAAAGAAACAGTCTACAAGCTCAAAGTCTTAAAACAACTACTCCCCAGGCAGTTTGCCTCACAAGGCATTAAAGGTAATTCACGTAGGCATACTCAAGGTTGTTCTTTAAGGCGTTTTGGCTTTCTCAGTAATCACTTAATCGTCTTATCATGAATAAGGTATTTATTTCCTTCATTAAGAAAATCCGGATATCAAAACAAAATGCATAAAAATATTTTTAAATTGATGATCCGCGCGCTACTGGTGGATTTGTAAGCACGGCCGCATGCATCGAATTGAGAATCAAACACTACCTCAAAAATCCATTTTAATATGAAAATTTTAAGCACTATTCGACCCTTTAACACACAATAAAAACAATTTATGTGTTCGGGCGGTTATACATAATATAAAAAATAAAATGTTTTAATAGGTACAGTCTTTGATTTAAATATAAATGTAGTAAACATTTTCTGTAGGAGTATTCGCTACTATATAAAAGTCACGAAAATACTGTTGTTTCAAGTTACATACTATTTACTAAAACTACATATTTAGAAAAACTAAAATAATTTGAAAGTGCGACCCACCGGTAGGTTCAAAACCGCCATTGTATTATAACTACTTTTGCTTGCACGCCGTCATCGTTAACCGTTAAACATGGCGTATACACCATTGCATGTTGGCAGATTCATAAATATACCCAGTATGTAGGTTTTCCCATTGGCTTGTGGCGCATACGATGGGCCGATTCTAGAGATTCTTACCCAACCCCAACCATCGAGGTATTTTTCATAGAATGCTTTTTACTACCCATCTTTGGCCGATTATGTCATTCGAAAGCCCATATCCATCGGACATGACAAAGGAGGCATATTAAATATTTTTTGATATTCCCGTACTTTTTCCATTCTTCCCGTTTAAACTTCTCAAAGTCCCTGCCAAACAAAATTAATCAAGGGAACTTTTCATAAAAGTGACAATGTTTCAGTTCGTATTCAAAAAGCGATCGCCGGCGAAAACTTCCCAGGAATGACTTATCGATTCCATTTTCCTGACAGCTGGCTTAGAAAAAATAACAATTGAGGTTGACAAATTGGGTATTGACTGGCAGGAATTTTCCAGCTTAACAATAAGACGGCTGAAATTTATCGGTTTCGTCCAAAGGGTGAGAAACAATGAGTGCGACGATCATAAAGTCTTTGAATAGAAGTACTTTTCATTTATTAATTGAATTTTGTATTAAAGCTTAAGTGACTTTTGCATTTCGTATCCGCTTACGGATGTCTATATTAGGCTTTGTATACAGGGTGATTCCTAAGTTGATACTTTCAAATACCTTTTTTCAAAAAACCCAAAACATTTATTTATTACACTACAAATCAAATACGGTTCTGCCTAACTTGCCCGTTGAATAACATTAGGAAAACTTTTGGGTGTAGAGAAGAAACATCCGCACTTTTACGACACTCACAATAAATTAGCACCATAATTAGTTCATTGTTTTCAAATTTTACCATTTTCACCAATTTATTAAAATTAATTTGCCTCAGAAAACCACAACGGGCCGCGAATTGCCAAAATAAATAACTGACGACCGATCCGTAAAATGCATGACTCACATACAAAAAACGGAGAAAAACAATATAAAGTAAAGGGCTACGTTTCGATTACCAGGCCCGCACTTAGATTTTTTACTTCTGTAACTCGGCTATTGTTAAGTTTTTTGAAAAAGTTGTTTATTTTAATGCCTTCTATACACAGCTAAAAAAGAAGTATCAACTTAGGAATCACCCTGTATAGTATAACGCTAATTTACTAGGTTTTTATCCTAAGATTTTTGCTATTACTCTGAAAAAATTATATTGTTATTCGTTAACAATAAAATATTGTTATAACTGTATTATAATATTTATCAAAGTTTAGAAAATAAAATTGTCAACGTAGTTAAAAAGATATCGTTTGGAAAATATAGACAATTATACACCTACCCTCTACGGACGAGAACGAACGGAGAGTTCGAAACTGGTCTGCACGTGGTTGAATCCTACCAATAGTAAAGTATGATTTTATCTTGACGCAATGTTGACAAAATATGGTCTTATATTATTTTTTGTGAATTTTCCAAAACAAATTAGTACCTACTGGCAACAAACGTACTCTTAACTTAACAAGCAGTTATTTTTTTAAATTCCATTTCAAAATCCAGTTCAAATTGATGACAACAACTAAATTCTTTTCCACGGTTACAAGCTCCATGCGAAATTATGTTTATACCGGGTGTCCCATTATGGATGGCCACCGGTCGTATGTCGGAAACTACTGGGCATAGAAACTCTTAATTAAAATAATTAAATTAAATTAGACGGGCGGAAGCTTGCCTATTAAGTAAAGGTAGTCGTTTCCAACAATTTTTATAAAACAAAATTTGTCATTATCAATGTTAATAATAATAAATAGTAGAGCTAATTTAATTTAATTTATTTAATTAAGAACGGTGTGCCTGAGGAGAAAAACGCAAGAGACCATTTTTATGCAGAATTGACCAGGCTAATCCGAAATAATATCCACATGGAAAAATATCAGTGCCGTCCCACTCTTTTTCTAAAAAATATATTACCGCTTCTTCATTTAAAGTTTTAAAAATTATTCTATTGGCGATAACGAGGCGAAACGAACGGAGATATCGAGCTGCGGTTTAAATATTTGTTCTAGCAAATTTCATCTACTTTTCGATTATGGTATCATAAATATACCGTATGATTTATTTTTTCGGAGTAAAATCAGAAAATGTGTTATAATTACAAATTGCGCCCTCTAGTATTTTTTTTGAGAACTATTATGGACAACTAAATACGATTGGTAAAAGTGCATACATTTCTCTTCCAAACAGCCTTTAGTTCGCTAAAATCGGATAAGTCGTTTATAAGTTACAGCGATTTAAATGATTCCACTTTCAACCCTCTTATTCCCCCCTCTTATTAAAGTCGATACGCCAATGAGCATAGGACCAAAATGATTAGCTTTTTAATGGTGTTACCAAAGATATACCTTAATGTGGAATTTTCGGAGATATGTAAAATTTTAAAATTTACTTTTCAATTACACCCTCTTGCGGTAACTTAAAAATTATTTCCAGGATTTTCTCATGGTCACTTTAGTTATTATTTTTTTTCCCCCGAGTTTCTATGCCCGGTAGTTTCCGAGATACGGCCGGTGGTCATCCTTAATGGGACACCCGGTATATTAAATTAGACCAAAAACATTGCGTTCTCTTGACGCGAATCCGGGCCATGATTATTAAAGGATTTTAAAAAACTTTTAAAATTTGCACTTTCAGATGTTGGAGAGTGTCGAAGCTTTTTTCATTAACAAAAATAATTTTTAAAAGTTTTTAACTATAATGAATTTTTGGGTTTTTTTTCTGCATGAAAATTACTTTCCCATGCTCACATGAATACCACCTTAAAATTGTTGAAAAAAAAATCAATAATTTGCCTGTTTTTTTCTGTAATTCGGGCCAATAAGAACCGCAATTTAATACGGAAAATTTTAGCTTAGTCGGATCCGCTTCAAAAATACATACTACCAATTAATATATTTTTATTTTAACTCACAAATACCCGTTTTGGCCCCTCGTTAACATAAATTCTCGAATGCTATAATATTGTACCTAGTGAAAGTATCCATCTAAATTTTTAACACACTTAAGCCGGCTTCATACATCAAAACGCTTTCCAATGTCGGACCTTATTTCCATCCTTTTCTAATGCATGTTTTTGGATGAAGACGCCCAGCATTACGATCATAAAATAGCGAGAAAAATGTTGCAATGGAACACTTACAAAAGTCTAATAACTATATGCGTTTTAATTAGGTTATTACGTTGTTTATATTTTTTCGAATCTGATGTAACACTAAGTATTGTGTGTGTTCGTCTATTGGCTACATGTTGTTTTGTTTATTTTCTTGTACTGCGATACCATTTGAGATAAGAAAAGTGGTGGAGTATGTTGCATACATTGTTAGGAAATTCCAAGACAAGTAGGCAGTTTGTCCTAAAAACTGTTTTGAGATAAGAATATTCTTGCATCATTTATTATTATCTTGTCGACGGATTTTCCAGTGCTTCAGACTACACTGAGTGCGGATGGCTCTTTATCGTTGGTTTTTAGTTTCAGAAGTTATTAGCAATTACCGTATCAATGTTTTAACACAAGAACTCGCGTACATACTGCATATCCACCACATCGTGCATACTATATCTGCGTCTGGCGATGACAATACAAAAATTTTTATTAGATACAATATATAAACAAATTTTACGAGATTTAAGGGGAAATACTTTTGTCGTTGCGGCCCAAACGTCAATAGACAAGGAGCCGCAGGCGCAAAAACTTTCGGCGCTGCGGCCCAACGTTTGACAGGTAACAAATACGGTTTCTCTCTATAAATTATGTTTGGAAAAGTTTCATTCACAAAGATGAAGAAAATATCCTCATCTATCCAACGACTGAATGAAGTTTCCAACAAATTACAAACTATGTCCTTATTTGGGTTCATTTTTAAAACACACAACTAAGTAGGTACGTACACTACTGAATTAACTGAAAAATAAAATCAAAACTTTTTAATCACACAGTAAATCACGTAAAAACGATATCTATAACCATAAGTTGCAAGCCTCAAAATAAATACCTTAAGGTTAGGCGAAATGTAAGATGCTGGCCCACCCGGCATCGCCCGGTGAGATACCATTGCATCAGTTTACGCGGCGTGAAGTTGCTCTTTGAGTTAACGTTTCGTCGCTGTGCTGATGTTTCCGGTTTCCAGGGCCGTATGAAAGAAGCGTGATGGAAGCTCCAAGATCAAAATATTCCGGAAGTAAACTCGCCCCCCGATCGGATCTCCGGGTGGGGGCTGGTCCTGTGGCTTCATCAAGCGAAATTAATGATTTATCCAACATTCCCGACAATTTACTGGGTTCCTCCAACAACACTCAACGAGGAAATGGTGTGGCGCCTGCAGTTGCTAACAGACCCAAAAGTAACAACTTTAAAATTGATTTCTGCAATATTAGAGGGCTTAACACTAACATCAATTCAGTCCACCAGCACTTACAATCTTCCAAGCCTCATGTGCTTGCACTGACCGAGACAAAAGTCAGAGCGTCAACGAACACCGTCAGCTATCTATATCGTGGATATGATTTTCACTTCCGTTTTAGACGCAACTTTGGGGTCTGTCTGTTCATTCGAGATGATCTTTGCTGCCAACGGGAGGAGATACTGGAACCGAAAGACTTTGATGTAATGTGGTTTAAAATATCTTCACAAAAAATCACTAAGTTTATATGCTGCCTTTACCGTCCTCCAAGCGACATGCATTACAGGGCCCTCTTCTCATCACTAGCCGACACAATCGACGTCTTGCAAACCAATCATCCGAATGCCGAAGTTGCTATCTTTGGCGACTTTAACGTCCACAATGTCAACTGGCTTAAATACTCAAACACCAACGATGAGCAAGGCCGCGAGGCCGAATCTTTTGCGATCAGTTCTTGTCTAACTCAACTCGTAGAAGAACCAACGCGGGTTCCAGACCGAGCTGGGGATTTTGCTAGTCTTTTAGATCTCTTTTTAACTTCAAATCCAGACCTATATACGGTCACCGTACAACCACCACTGGGCTCTTCCGATCACAAACTTATTTCAACCCTAAGCGAGCTCCCAATTAGTTCTGAACAACCTCCTAAACCCCGTAAGATTTGGCACTATACATCAGCTAAGTGGGAAGACCTGAAGGACCATTTTCGCAACTTTCCCTGGCTAAGCGTATGCTTTTCTTCGGATGATCCATCTGTCTGTGCAAAGGAGGTCTCCGACGTCATTCTAACTAGCATGGAGGCCTTTATTCCTTTCTCCAAAAAGCGCCCGTCCAACGGCAAGCCCTGGTTTAGCAAGAATTGCGAGCGTGCTGTCAGATCTAAAAACCTGGCTTACCGACAGTGGCGTAAAACCCCTACTCCTGAAAATCGCGCCATCTTTGTTACCACCCGAAACCAATGTAAGCAAATGATAGACCAAAGCAAAGAAGCTCATAACGAGAGAATCAAAAACAAACTTCTTGCCAGTCCTAACGGATCAAGGTCCTTTTGGTCAGTCGCTAAGGCCGTCAGCCAAAACTTTACAAAGTCAACTATTCCACCTCTAACACGTTCCGACGGCACAATAGCAACCACAGCCGGGGATAAAGCAAACCTACTTGCTGAACTGTTTTCCTCGCATTCCATTGTAGACTTTCAGGGAAAACCACCACCCAACATTCCCTCAGTTCAATCGCAAATGTCTGAAATCGTGTTTCGTCAGCGTCTTGTTAAACGGATTCTTAAAGGACTCGACGTCAATAAAGCTTCTGGTCCAGACGAAATTCCTATCATTGTTCTCAAGACATGCGCCGATGAACTTACACCAGTATTTTGTAGACTTTTCAACTTATCCTACAAAAAAGGAATATTTCCATCCTGCTGGAAGTCGGCGCGTGTCCAGCCCATTCCAAAGAAAGGTAAAAAGACCCTGCCAAGCAACTACCGACCCGTCGCACTGCTTTTAGTAATTTCCAAAGTAATGGAGAAAGCTATTAACCAACAACTCCTAAAGTATCTGGAAGGGCTTAACATTATCAGCGACCATCAATACGGTTTTCGTAAGTCCAGATCAACAGGTGACCTTCTGGCATATGTCACCCATCTTTGGAGCAACACCATCGAACATCATGGAGAATCCCGGGCTGTTGCACTGGACATCTCTAGGGTTTTTGATCGTGTTTGGCACGATGGGCTTCTAAGTAAATTGCGATCCTACGGTATGCCTAATGGATTTTGTTTATGGTTAACCAGCTTCCTTAAGAACCGTTCTCTGCAAGTGGCGATTGACGGGTTTCTCTCAGACACCTTCACATTCAATGCCGGTGTTCCTCAAGGGTCCATATTGTCGCCTACCCTCTTTTTACTGTATATTAACGACCTTCTAGTGAAAACCCAAAATCCAATTTTCCTACGAGCGTGCGCAAAGTAGTACTTTGCGCACGCATTTTTGTGTGCAAAGTTACACTTTTCCGCACTAGTGCGGATAAGACTTTTATCCGCACTGGGTGCGGAAAAGTAAAACTATTCAAAAATCTCCTTGGTAGGGAATATTTATATTTATTTTAGTAGCTGTAAACTATTTTATGGCAATGTGAGAAGCCGTTGCAAGAGTATTCTCTTTTATCTTTTAATCGTAATTCCCGATATTTGTATTTCAGCTTAAAACGAAAAAAACTGTATTTTTTAAGTACCTCGTATAGTGATAAATGATTATAATATTGCCAAGCAACAATAAATGTACATGTCGATTTTGACACATGATGTCAGATTTTTCCTCAGTTTCTATGTCCACAAGAATCTACAAACACCGACACTTTTATTTTTATCAAATCATAAAAAGGCTTAAACACTGTTAAATAAATTATCATATTTTTATTTTTGTTGTTATCTGATATGAAGCTCGTAGGAAAAATGTTGTTCCTAACAAGTGCGCAAAGTGCTTTTCCGCACGCAAGAACTTATCCGAACTCCGCTTCGCGTCGTTCGTCCAACTGTACTTGCGTGCGGAAAAGTATCACTTTGCGCACTTGTTAGGAAAATAACTATTATAGCTTTGCTGATGACAGCACACTTGTCTCATCTTTTACCTTGACTCCCCAAACATCCGCTGCCGACGCACATCTTCGCAGGCAGCATGAAGTATTGCGCCTCAACAAGGACCTGGAAGAAATTTTGGCTTGGGGTGACAGTAACCAAGTAGAATTTAATGCTAAGAAAACCCAGGCAGCAGTCTTCTCCAAAAAGGTTAACATTGCAGAACCGGATATAGTCATGGCAGGACACGCAATTCCCCTGGCACCGTCTATTAATTTGCTGGGGGTCAATCTGGGAGGTAATATGTCTTGGCATGATCACGTTGCCGCAATTGCCAAGACAGCTGCACAGAAACTTGGTGTACTTTTCCGCACCAAAAGGTTGTACACACCTCATCAACTTTTAACACTCTACAAAGCCCAGATTCGACCATCATTAGAATATTGCTCTCATGTCTGGAGCTCTGCACCCAAGCACACCCTTCGGCTACTGGATTCCATTCAAAGGAGAGCCGTTCGTCTGATCGGCGACCCCGAGCTGACCAAGACCCTCGATAGCCTGGAGCATCGAAGACAGGTTGGTGATTTAGCTCTCTTTTACAGATATTTCCATGGCAGGTGTTCGACTGACATTCCCACTTGATTCCACCTAGAGCAATGCAAAACAGAAATACACGGCGAACCACTGCCGCTCATCCATATGTTGTTCAGCTTAGTACTCCTCGAACTTCATTGTTCAAGAATTCTTTCATCTGGAGAACGTCATCTTTGTGGAATGATCTTCCTGAGGTCGTGTTTCCCAGTGAATACAATCTTCAACGTTTCAAGACCAACGTTAATCGCTTTTTTCGCACTCGCACCGCTCCCAGAGCGCCTTAAAGGATTTTTCCTACAGTGCGGGTGTTTTATCATAAAAAAAAAAAAAAAGGCGAACCAATGCTAAAACAATGGTGCATAGGACTGATCTATTTTTTAATTGCCCTTCATCATAAAGCAAATTGTTATATAACCATGGCAACGATGAAAATCAAAGTCATGTTGGGCGTTGGGTCTTCACTTGCTTTAAGCTAACAGACGCGGTCGCTTCGGCGCGCCAAAATGCACGAGTGTTTATACTTATTGTCCAACGCAGTTAACCGTGGCCCTATTATACATAGCTATATTCGGATTAAATTAATATTATTAATTCAAACATAATTATTTGTTAAGGGCTAAAATGGTAACTGTATTGGTACAATAATATTGTGTTGTGTTTTTTTTTTTGGTGAAAATACCCTTCTATTCCGTTTCCTATAATATAAGTGGAGATTTTGAAAATAATATCGGGGCATCGTTTGTAAATTTAATGGAAAATAAGAAATTAACATGAATAGCCGTAACATTTCTATTTTTATGTTCTGCATGGGGGATATATGACTGAAGCTTTAAAAAATTTCAATTTTTTTTTTGAAAAAAAATAAGCTGTCATCCGCCAATATATAAGTTCTTGTGAACCCCTTAGTGAAATTTTTGTATATAATTTTCATATAGACAAGCTAGGAAACTATGCCGCATTTCACGCTAGTATGAAAGGCTCTTAAGACTTCATTTTCGTTCGAATGTTGAAATAATGCTAGTTCAGTTCCCATATCCAATAATTAAAAGTCCATGCATAGGGTTACATTACTAGCTTTACCCTAAAAAATGAGTCAATTGCTCAAGCAATTTTTTTTTGGTAGATAGACTGTAGTATACCTAACAATAATCAATCTTTAGTTTCCCAAACGAATTTTAGTTATAACTTGGTTTAAACAAAATTTATTTCTTAACTGTATTGGCAGCCAAGTCGGCATGTTGCAACCAACAGATTAGCCTACCTACTTCTCACAACAAGTTTAAATATGTATCTTAACCAAACACATCAGGACTACCAAGAGATGGCGCTAAAAGTTACATACAACTCTAGAAGGTTGATAATATTGTAATTTTTAGTATCAAGACTATCGTTTGAAACCCTGTATGGACGAGAAAAACAGTTCGAAACCGATCTGCAGGTGGTTGCATCCTACAGATAGTAAAGTGTTTTTGCTGTTGCAATCTGATTTGTATATAAGACAGATAAAAAAAAATATTTTTAAATTAAACTATTCAGGCAAGAATAAATTACGCTTATGATTTCAAATTTTAAACCTAATTTTTTCCTTTTTCCTCACCCTTTCGTTTCGGTTAAGTTACTTCCGATATAACCGGAAGTAATAGAAAGACGCCAATATTTTAGTTAAGGAGGGCACATCATTAAATATGTATATCTAAATAAAAGTTTTAAAAAAATATTTTTAGAAATTTTCCCAAAAGTATTTAAAATACTAGTTTTTAGTCCTTTTTAATTTGTTTTTACTACAATATTGACGTTCTGCTGATCACTTAATTTTTTTTAAATCTATTTTATTTAACTCTATTAATCTAAATACGAAACACATGCCCACGATAAATTATTATCTGTCATACGAAATTATAGTAAATTTATACAAAGCCTGCACTAATCGAAAATTATTCAAATAATATACCGGGTCATTGATCTTTTAAACGCTAAAAGTTGAGCAATATGGACTGTCTGACGTTGGATCGAGTGACTTATACCACACCTAATTGTTTCCGTAGTCAGAGAAGAAATTACTTCAGCTTAAAAATGTTTAATTATACATACAGTGTGACCGCGGATTTTACGATCAAAAGTAATTCTTTATAAAAAGTTTTGCTTTTCCATTGTTAAGTAAAGTATAGAGCTGGAATTTTCAGAAAAAAAATGTTTGAAAAACTTTACAAAAAATAAACCAACACAATATAAAAGCAAACCTATTAAAGGCTTTATACTGTATTCAAAAATGGAATGATTCCAAATATTATTTATCGAAAAGATTTGTTTAATTTCAGATATAATACCTAGTTTTTTTTTCTAGAAATGGAAACAAAACTTTTATTACTGTTATTCACTCATTTTGTGGACTTCAGCAATTTGTTGCCGGTGATCCCCGTATATTACAAATATACAGGGTCCTGCACCTCACCTCCCGTCTTCTATAGCTCACTTATTAATTAAGTTAGGATTTTGATACGTTGCAAACTTTACCTGTATCCTAGGGCGCATTTCAGGAAAATATTTTTATATATACAGGGTGTTCCTAAAACGTGTGACGTCATAAGTATCTATTTTTTTAGATTACATTAAAATTGAAATAATCAAAATAAATTGATTTAAAGTTTGCAAAGTTTGACACTAAACTTTGGACACCCTATACAATTTGTATTAATAAAACTTGGTTAACGACACTGTTCGACCTTATTTATTAAGGACCTATGTATAATTTTATTAACGAGGCATTATTTTTATTTTTTATTTATTTTTAGAACCAGTGGTGCAAAACTAGTATTTACTAGTTTTTATTTTTTTTCGCCTATAATACTGAACCGATTTCTTTAAAATTTTAGGAGTATAAAGGCAAATATAAGAGGCATCCAAATAAGTAAAAATATTTATGGCATAATCACACTTTTTTTGGAACACCCTGTATAAACAAAAATATTTTCCTGAAATGCGCCCTAGGATACAGGTAAAATCTGCAAAATATTAAAATCCTAACTCAATTAATAAGTGAGCTATAGAAGACGGGAGCTAAGATGCAGGACCCTGTATACTAACAATCTCTTTTTGTCGTTTGAAAAAATACATTTCTCATGACAAAAACTGCTGCTTTATTTGCATAAGTTTAGCGAATTTGGCGAAGTGAACGGCCCGAAGCCAGTCAGACGTTGAAGGATTTTGTAAATGTCTTTTTGCGGCATTTTGCGGATTTTTATGTGTGCAACTTGTTCTTTATGCGATAAGAATCACGCGCTCGATGGCCTGAAAAGTTAACGCGGTTCAATCGGTTTTGGATAAAGCAGGAATTTTAAAGAAATATTTCTAGAGTGACAGCAATAAATTTATAGAAACACACTTTGCTGCTTTGTTTAGTTTCATCAGTTATTTCCACACCGAGTCCATCAGTGTGCACAGGAAACATGTCCTTGATAGACAAGTGTCTTATTATTAAAGCTGAAACATTTGTATTCGAACCATGGGCGTACCCATTTATATAAATCTAAATTAAAAATGCAAAATAAAAATTTGTACTGATATATTGCCCAAAATCCTTGTGAAAATACGTTATGATGCCGTGAAAACCCCTATTTTGACATTTTATATAATATGTTATTTATAAATTCAAATATTGTTTTTGAGATATGGACGTTTAAAATATGGCATTTTCGGACTTTGACAGGCTGTAACATTGAAACGGCGTATCTTAAAGAAAAATGGTTTTTATTACCCTATCTTAGTTTTTATTCTCTATCTAAAAGTTACAACTTACGGTTTTCCATGTTAAACCGTAAAACCGGTATAAAAAAAAACTAAGGTAGGGTGGTGATGAAATTCAGTGGATTTAAGAATTCAGTTGTTACTATTGATTCCTAATAACTGAACCGAGAAGGGCGTCATGGACTTCTGGGGGGCTAAAAAGGATAATTAGTGCATACACGTGGTTTGGATTCCACGTTAAGCTGTAGGTCCCATCTGGCTGACATTACCCAGACGATAGGGGATAGAATGGGCCTTATATAGGCCTAAGTATACTGGCTCTTTCGCCAACCCCAGCAAAAAAAAAGATGCGCCATTCCCAAGGTACATCACGTCAAATTCCGAAAATGCCATATTTTAAACGTCAATATCTCATAAACAATTGAATTTAAACCGTCTTTAGGATTTAGTCAAAACAAAATTCTAAAAGGATTGATATTTTGTCATTCTCCCCTCCTCAACTCCGACGTAACCAGTGAAAACATTTTATTGGACTATTCTCAAGAGTCCGGAAAATTCTAGTCTGCCCATGAAAATATGACAATGTCATATCTTATACTAGACCCTGTATATAGAGATAATCCTTATATGGTTTAATAAACATTAAAAAAAATTCAGCCACACGTCCAAATGACTCTGAGACCATGAACTGGAATAATTCCTTGTTAATTTTATGCTAGAAACCGGTACAGCGATTCCGCGATATGACGGAGAAGCGGTGTCAAAACACGTTTATTATAATTACATTAAAATTTAAAATAAGTCACCGAAGTTCAAAGTGGAATGGATTGCGAGTTTTAAAAGTCCGAAACATTTGGAATAAGTTTAGGCAGTAACTCCTCCTCAAAAGCATATTTATTAATCATTTTCCAACGTTATTAGCTCCATGCGAAATTATATCTATATACATGGTCAAATGTCCTATAAACATACCCCCAGAAATGCTTTCTTAGGGGGCTAGAGCCCCTCAAAGAGGGTCGAGGGGAACGTTTATTTTTGAAATAGCATGGAGACCGTTTAAGATAATGACATCAAAATTGGTACATGGCTTACAACCGTTTAGTTGTTAATTACAGTGAATTTAAAGTAAAAATATTTTGACCAGCGGCGTCTCACGGAGTGGGGCTTACGGTAAATATTATCCTATATTTTTTATTTCTAAGATTTTTTTATTTTAAACGCAATAATCCATTTGGCTGAGTTCAAATAATTCCAAACGTTACTCTTAACAAAGAAGAAATGTCTGAAAGGTCTCAAAATAATATAAAAAGTTCCTATAAACAATGTCTCGAGTATAAATTGCAAAATATAATTTTTTTTGTAACAGAACTTTCGGAATTACCTGATCTCATATGGATAATCCTTATCCTTAAATAAGTTATTTTTTAAAATAATTTACTTGAAAACGGTGCTTCCTACCAAATTAAAAAAGAGTATCCTTTTTTAAGAACAAACTCTAGACTTTCAAAAAAATTCATTTAAAATTAAAAGATCTTGGAAATAAAGAATATAGGATAATAATTACCTTAAGCCCCACTTGGTGCGACGCCACTGGGGGAAATATTTTCTCTTTAATTTACAACCTATCGGTTGTAAGAAAGGTACCTACCAATTTTCATGCCATTATCTTAAACGGTTCCCATGCTATTACAAAAAAACCAACTAAACCCTCTTTGAGAGGCTCTAGCCCCCTAAAGAAGCATTTTTGAGGGTATGTTTATAGGTCATATATTTGGATGTACTTTACGCCCTAGATTAAAATATTGCATGCTAATTTCGACACATTCTCCGAATCATGGATATATTTTTAATGGATTTTTAAATTTGGACTCAGATGGAACAGATATTAGAGTGTTTTTTTTTTAATGTTTAAATATTTTTTACAATACAATGAACTTTAGTAATTAATTTAAGGATAATCATTGGCTTATATCTCTGGAAAATATGGTTTGCTCGGGTTTAAATAGGTCGAAACTAGCAAGTATAAATAAATATGTAATTAATTATAGTTACATATTATTTCGAGGAAGATGGACCTCATGGGAATGCATTGTATAGTCTTTCTGCGAAGAATAGAAGCTGTCAGAACCCGATTTCACAAGGAAACACCTTATACCCAATCATTGATTTCATACAAATTAATTTTAATTAACGTTAAATTTTGCAGCGGAATAATTTACACTCTTAGAAATAAAAACAAAATATTATTTCGTATTATACAGGGTGGCGCATCAAAAACGAAACAGAGACATTTACTGGAGCTCAGTTCTTTTTTGGAAAAACGCTCAGACCCGACGATTTTGTTTTCGAGGGGGACACAAAATTGGCAAAAAATTAAGTTAACACGTGCACCACCCCTAAAATCTTAAATGAAAAAGAGGGTCGAGTGATACCTTATTATTTTAAATGTCTTTCAATTCCCTTTATAATGATGTAAAATTCATGTACTTCAGTTCAGCAGTTTTGGGGATTTATAGGGAATTGAAAGACCTTTAAAATAAGGTATCACTCGACCCTCTTTTTCATTTAAGATTTTAGGAGTGGTGCCACCCCCGCCCAGGGGGCTGCACGTGTTAACGTGATTTTTTGCCAATTTTGTGTCCCCCTCGAAAACAAAATCGACGGGTCTGAGCGTCTTTTCAAAAAAAGAACTGAGCTGCCAGTAAATGTCTGTTTCGTTTTTGATGCGCCACCCTGTATAATACGAAATAATATTTTGTTTTTATTTCTAAGAGTGTCAATTATTCCGCTGCAAAATTTAAAATAATGCAATTTTGAATAACTAGGGGCGCAACTGGGGGTAAAATTTGATATAGGTATTAATCTTGAACGGCAGTAGAGTTTTGGACTTGCATTGTCTTTATTTGTTTTGAATCACTACGTTTCAACTGGTAAGCATCTCCAGTCGTCTTCAGGTGAATACTGAATAAGTATGGTAACTACAGCTCTATTTATACTAGACAGGTGCTGTGACGCATGACTAGTGGGTGGAGTCATGCGTGTTGCTAGGTGATGATGCATAACTGGATGAGTCATGCTTGATGAGTCATGCTCGATGACGTCATGCTCGATGACGCCATGCTCGATGAATCATGCGTCTAACTCTTGGGTGGTCTTATTCTATGATTACATTTACTTAACAAGGGTTTCCAGACGTTTCTCATATCTAATGAAGGCTTACTAAAGCAACCTGGATTTTGGTGTATGGTCGCAGCTTCCTTAAACTTCCTCTTCCTCCAGTGCGGTTCTTTTTGCAGGATTTCCGCTTTTGTCCACATGATATGATGGCCGTGCGTCCAGGCGTGGTCAGCTGCACCTGATTTTTCGGTCTCTCCTTTTTGGGTGTTATTTCTATGTTCTTTAATCCTTACTTCTAGTGGTCTTAGTGTCTCACCAATGTAAGATTGGCCGCATTCGCAGGGGATCTGGTAGACACAATTTTTCTTGTCTTTCTGGCTTGCTGGTTTCGTCTTCGTTAGGTGGCTTCTTAAAGTGTCTCTAGAGCTGAATACTGTGTTGATGTTGTATCGTTGTCCTAGTCTTCTTATTTTCTCGGATACTCCTTTGACATACGGAATATTGAGTATTGGTTGTATCTCTTTCTCTGCTTTACGTGTGTTTGGCCGATTCTTGCGATTTTCCAATATTGTGTCAATCAATTTCATGGGGTAGCCATTCTTGTTGAGGTCGGTCTTGATGTGGTTAGTTTCTCTTTTGAGAGCTTCGTTTGAGTTGCAGAGAGTAATTGCTCTATCCACCAGGTTTCTTACTATGCCATGTTTTGTGTTGTTTGAGTGGTTTGATGTATAATTGAGATATTGCCCTGTATGTGTAGGTTTTCTGTACACTGAGGTTAGGAAGGTGTTGCCATTTTTCTCTACGTTGACGTCTAGAAACGGTAATTGGTTGTTCTCTTCTTTCTCCATGGTGAATTTAATTGTCGGTGCAAAGTTATTAATGTGATGTAAGAATTCTCTGAGTTCGTCCTCGTTTCCGTTCCAAATAATGAAGGTGTCATCCACATATCTTAGCCATATTTTTGGTTTCTTCTTTGCTTGTTTTATTGCCTCGGATTCAACCAATTCCATATAAATGTTGGCGATTATGGGCGAGAGAGATGAGCCCATTGGTAGTCCGTCTTCTTGGCTAAAGAATCTGTCTTTTTCTTGAAAATAAGAATTGTTAAGGCAGCATTCCAATAGTTCCAATAGTAGATTATTAGCTTGTTTACAGGTAGCAATTTTTAATAAAAGCAACTTTCACACACTCCTTATCATCTGTAGAGTCCAAATTTAAAAAGATTATAGAAATCCATTAATAAACAATACCAGGATTGGGATCAAAAGAACGCAATGATTTTGGTTTAAATTAATATATATTTATATAATTCCCCATGGAGCTAATGACATTTGAGAAACATTTAAAAATATTGATTGGATGCTCTTAATAAAGTCCATGTATTCATAAAGAATTCAGTGCTACAAACTGTTCTGGCAAAGGTTCGTGGAAGTTTTTTACCACAAAATGGCGATTTGCATAGAATCTATCGGTTACATTGTTATCCGATAACTAACTTAAATTAAATTAACTCTCATTTTTGTAAAAAAATGTCACTATATTAGAAGCTTATAATAGTAGGTTGATACAATCCACCAATTACCAGAACCGTTGAAGTAAATAGAGCGTTACTTTAAAAAAAATTTAGTGTAAAATTAAGGGTAAAAGTCGTGAAAATGTGTTAAAAAGTGGCAATTAAATTATTGTTGACTTTTTTGAATTGTGTAATAAATAAAGCAAATATTACAATCATAAATCAAATGCGTGCATACACTTTTATTTATATTTATTATTATATTTTCTAAAAAAGACTTTACCAGCTCAGCATTTTAATTAACTTGGCTAAGCTTTTACAGCAGCAATCTCGGAAGTTGCTAAGTAAATAGATCAGATCGATGAATTTTAAACGTGGGTAAGGAAATTCAACTACCCAAATAATTTAAAATGGTAATCTGGAAAAGGGAAGAGCCTTAAATTCTCATTTGGCTTTAAATTTTTTTTAATAAAAAAAAAACCCGTGTGGGTGGCATGAGCGTCCAGAGAATATGAAAATCTTGAAAGAGACATTTTGTTACTGTGCTTTGAAAAGATCGTCTACTAAAAGTGATTTATATCAATTCATAACAAATCTAGCTTCTACTTATTATAACACTTGATTTAGATAAGTCACCAATCTTAATTTAAATAATAAGATGTGTTCAAAGGGAAAATGTACATTTTTGAAGTACAGATGAACGAATCAAACAAAAAGGAACAATAATTATTACTTGTTTTAGAACTGAGTTTTTTAAAGTAACAATATACGTTGAGGATGTGAAAATCTTGTTTTAAATATTTTCATACACTGAAAAAACTAAGCTATTGGGAGAAACGCATATGCCTTTATTCCAAAACATTCGCGCTTTTAAATAAGTCCAAATGCGATCGCTTTTAGCACAAAACCGTAATTCCCTTGCTATAAAATTCCTAAAATTATTTTTCTCTTCGTTAAAAGTCATTGATCTAAAAGTAGTGGTTATTGGCCAAAGAGTGTATGGTCTTGAGCCAAGAGGATTTCTTCTTGACCCAAAAGAGTTTTTTTCTTGTGCACTGCATTGGTCGTTTCGCCATTATTAAAGATATAGAATCAATAAAATTATCAAACCAGAGGACAGTTTATTTTGCTTAAAAAGTTCTAAAAGAAAAAATCAACAGTCAAAAAATCCGTTATCTGCATAATATTGGTCTGCTTATTCAACTTATTTTATTTTCTAAGTAATAACTTACCTAGACTGAGCCCTCTATTTGGATTATACTGTATAGAAAACCACATAACATAATAACAAATTTTTGTTGACATCACAGTTTAATGACAGGTAAGGACAATTTTAAACTCATTCCATGCTTAAAATGTTAACCCGATCAAGCCATTGCGACAGCCATACTGCCTAAGATTGTGTTGCTTTTAAGATTAAGTCATTTAAATAAATATTTAAAGAAATATGTCCTTTGCACGAAGAGAAATTCTCCTGTGCGAAGAGATCTCACGTCAAGAGATATACAGTGTGTCCACGGGTAAAGTTCGGAAGAGGAAAAACTTTTTTATTTGTGGGTTTAGAAGAAAAAGTTATTCTTTATAAAAACGTCTGCTTGTGTCGAAACTACAATTTCGATTATCAGATTTGCGATTACTATACAGAAACAACATTTTTAGGTTATTGGATTTTTTTTTCAATGCCTTGATTTATTAAATCAATTTTGTTTGTTCTAAAACTACAATTTCGAACATCAGATTTGCGTTAACTGTACAGGGTTAGACAGAAAAAACATTTTTAATTTTTTATAATTTATGACTGAATAAATTAAGGAATGTATTAATAAAAATACTTCAAAAGTAGACAAAGAAAAATAGTTTTCTTACAACAAAATCGTTATTCGGCCAGATACAAAATTATATTCTAAGTAGGAAAGCAACAATAGTTGTCTGTTATTACGTAAATTTATTTTAAACGAAATCAAAAAAAATAAAAATGTTGTTTCTGGCTAACCCTGTATAGCAGGGGTTCCCAAAGTTTTTTCTATGGCGCCCCCTTTTGGGAATCAAGAAATGGTGGCGCCTCCCTCCCCCTCCATTATACAGATAGGTACAAGTTGTATTAATTTTGCAGTTTTTCAGAGCTCTCGTGCCACCTCTAATGCTGCTTAGCGCCCCCCCCCCCCAGGGGGGCGCGCCCACCAGTTTGGGAACCCCTGCTGTATAGTAAATCGTAAATTTGGTATTCGAAATTGTAGTTTCAACACAAGCAGGCGTTTTTATAAAAAGTGACTTTGTCTTCTAAATCTACAAAAAAAAAACGTTTTAAAACATGGTTAATCACAAACAACATTTTTAGTTTTTTGGATTTCGTTTAAATGATGAAATTAACCACTTTGATAAAAATGTTTATTAGACTTTTTTGCACAATTGGTGTAATAAATCACGGTTTTGAAAATATTTTCATATAATTTCAAAAAAAAATCGAAATAAAAATCATTATAAATGTTATTTTTGATGTACACTGTATAGCAATCGTAAATTTGGTAATCGAAATTGTAGTATCAGAACAAGCAGACGTTTTTATAAAGAATAACTTTTTCTTCTAAACCCACAAATAAAAAAGTTGTTCCTCTTCCGAACTCTATTCGTGGACACACTGTATATTATAAAAATTACTTAAATAGTATAGATAATTCTAAAGGCCTTTTTAGATTGGGTGCAATTGCAAGAAAAATGGCCTGAAAGCATGCGCTTCGACGACGTTTTAATCAGATGATGCACGTTTTCCCATTTAAAACCTGCATCAGTTGTTTAAAACGTCGACAAAGCGCATGCTTTCAGACAATTTTTTCTTTCACTTGCACCCAATGTAAAAAGGCCTTAAGGCTTTTGGTACAAGATAAATCACATTTTCAGATAAAGCAGGAGATAACCGTCCAAGAGCGTCGTATTTTGTAATCGAAGAGCTTTTCTCTTGTGGCAATAGAAATTCTTATAGAAAGATCATTTATCTTGCCTCCAATAATTAAAGTTCAAGAGCGCGATAATGATAACAAACAAGAAGGAAAGGAAACAACTTAAAGTTGTTTTCTTCAAATAAGATTTTCTAGTTTTAAAATAAGTAAATATACTTGAAAATAGTCAAATTCTCTATTGGAAAATATATTTTTTCTGTGTACCAATAATTTTTTACGATTGATTTTTGTCCACCCAGATTGGTAAAGTGAATCACCGTGCGTCGCTTTCTAACATTTTAAATTGCCGGTCGCAGCGGGTCAATTTCCGCTTTTTATGTCAATTAACCGCCGCGCTGCATTTACAGCCGACCGCCATTAAAACTAAATGCAGTTTCTTCGTGAAACAAATGACGTGATAATGCCGACGTGGGCAAAAAATCTGGACAGTTTAGCGTTTTCTTTAATTAAAGGTTTACTGGGGGAACATAAGAATTCAGTTAAATTTAAATTAACCGAGCACAATTTTATTCATGTTAATTGGAGGGATAATCAGAAGAAATAACGTTAGTTTCAGTATATTTTGCTTTTGTAAAAAAATCCAATAACTTTTCACCATTTAAGTACTTACACTTACTTTCGCATTGACCAGAATAATAAACTTTTATTTTTCCTCTACCGCGATAAATTCATTTGTTTCATTGATGATTATGATGACTAGGGACACATATATACATACACTATATTACCAATACAAGCAGCCGCACGAAGCAAAAAGACACCCATCGTGAGTTGGGGTCCGTGGCGCTTGCGCAGTAGGGAAAAAATTAGGCAACCGACACGATATCTAACAGAACGTAAACAGAACCCAAGGTCTCTTAAAGAGAACCGGCTTGCCGTTGTATTCTTATTTGTCGCCATCTTTTATTTCGTTCATTCGTGTGTGGTTATAATTTCCAAGTTTTGGGTGTTAATATTTATAAAATTTTACTTTAAACATTTTTTTTTGTTAGTTTGTAAATTGTTAATCGTTTCCATCTTTTTTTACGTCGTATTCGTTCGGATGTTCCGTGTGCGATTGTGGATATTATTTTTAAGTTTTGGGTACGAATTTAGGTATAAAACTTTACCAGACATTTTGTTATTATTAGCGACTTGTGTCTCAAGATGGGTAGAAAAAAGGGCATGATCCTTTTTTGCACGAATCGCGGTTCAATACCAGAAATAAGGTATTTCAGGGATGTAAAATATTGGTTACTTAGTTTTATTTGACCATAAACTGTACACACCCCGAACTAACGGGTGAATTTAAATAAAAGTTTGTAAAAATATTTTGAAAGTCGGTCCTGTCAAATGTTTACATCAAGAAGCATATTTCCGAGCTGCGCAAACTCAACGGCCCCTGATCATCTGCCTACAGTGGTGTCATCATTGAATTATGGTATTAGTAATATAGTGTATATGTGGTCACGGATCCGAACCGCGGGTGTCAATCGTCCGAACAGCCAATCGATGTAGCCAGCAGCAGTGATGTAAATTTTCGTTACTTTTGAGAATTTGGACCGATTCGTTACGTTGGATATTAGGACTCGTTACTTTATGTACATCGTTACTTTTATTTTAATTGTGTTATTGTTGTTATACCTTTGATCGATTGCCAAATACTTGTGTTTTGCAGTATAAATATAATAAATCTGGGTATGTCAATTGTCAAATGTATGATTTAACAAACACATAAAAACTTACAATAAAACACAAAATAGAACGAGGCGTCGTCAATGTGAAAACAAAATCAGCATGAAAACTAATTATGATACGTTTCGTCCGTCATTCGCTATCGAGTCCACGAACGAAGCCGTTCGTTGAAAATTCTACGTAGATTAGTGAGTTAGATTTAATATCAGTGTTAGTAACAGAAAGCCAAAAGTAACGCTTACTTTGTAACGAGTCTGCAGACCGGCAGCCCCCCCCCCCCCCCTAAATACGCCACTGCTCATATTTATGACATTGCATTGTCTGACGTGGACATGACATGAGATGGCCGCATGTACTTACTTCTTATAAACGAAGCAAATGATCCGCGGTTTCCTCGCGAAACGGCTCGGCCTCGGCTACTCACTAATAAATTGCCTCGGAATCTGTTTAAAGCGGTCTCAAATTGTCAAGGAACAAATGTTACCTCAAAAAGTAAATTTCCAGCACCTTCATTAAAATTTGACAACCATCACGCGAATACCCTTTTTGTTTTTAAAACATAATATTAATTTGAAATAAAATTTATCAGCTAATTTTGTTGAATACATTAGTAAATAAAGCAACTATTCCGAATTATACACACTTTAGGATGCACTTGTGACGACCGTTGAAAGCACTTTTTTAAAACTGAAATTTTAGCTTTAATATCCTTACCGCAATCCTGGCGACACTAAACAGGATAGAACATTAATTTCAAAGTGAATACGAAAACGAATAAACAAAGTTAGTATCCAGAGCTGTGAGTAACTTAAGTAACTAGATACTTTCTAGTACCTAGTTACTTAAAGTAACTAGATACTTAGTAACTTAGTTCTTTTTTGAATCATGCCAAAAGTAACTGTAACTTCGTTACTTTTGAAAAGTAACTTGTATATAGTTACTTTTTAGGAGTAACTAAGTTACTTTTAAAGTAATTAGTTACTTTTTAAGTGTATAGTTACTTCTAAAAAGTAACTAGATACAAGTTACTTTTCAAAAGTAACAAATAATGCACACCATCAGATGATGACTAAGGGACGATCGGCGGTCGTTAATCAGATTTTCACGAAGGGACGAGCGGCGAGTCGCGAGCGTTAAACAGCAAACTGGTTGGAACGCGAAATTTCTTGGAAAGCATTTTATTCTACTTGTTCGTTGTTCGAATTAACACTTCTTAGTTTAGTTTTCTGATGATAATAGTGGTAGTGTGTACAGGAAAATGAATTATCACTACCTGGTAAATTTATGGTATCTAGTTCAAAAGCATCTTAGTAACTTTTAGAGTTTCGTAGTTACAATTAAAATAACTAGTTAGTCAAAAGTAGTTACTTTTAGTAACTAGTTACAATCAAAGTAACTAGTTACTTAAAAAGTATCTTAGTTACTTTAAAATTATCGTAGTTACAATCAATGTAACTAGTTACTGTAAAAGTATCTTAGTTACTATAACTAGTTACTTTTACTAAGTAACTAAGAACTAAGTTACTTTTAGGTAAAAGTAACTATTCCTTATAAGTATCTAGATACATTTGGGCAAAAGTATCGAAAAAGTAACTAGTTACTTTTACTAAGTAACTAAGAACTAAGTTACTTTTAGGTAAAAGTAACTATTCCTTATAAGTATCTAGATACATTTGGGCGAAAGTATCGAAAAAGTAACTAGTTACTTTTACTAAGTAACTAAGAACTAAGTTACTTTTAGGTAAAAGTAACTATTCCTTATAAGTGTCTAGATACATTTGTGCAAAAGTATCGAAAAAGTAACTAGTTACTTTTCTGAAGTAACTTTCACAGCTCTGTTAGTATCATCAATAAAATGTAAAAATGAGGCCACAAAAGGTAAGTTATTTTACGTCTAATATAAACATTTTTGCTGCAGATTGCTAAGCCGGCCCTGTATTTTCAGCAGGAATACGCAATTGTCCGAGGTGTTATAATAGCTAATAGTTTTCATCTCATCGGGAAATAATCGCCATTTATTAAATTTTACCCTTCAACTTCCGACAGGACATATTGGAAAAAGTTTCTCCAAGAAACTAACGCTGACCCAGTTCGCAGAAGAATCCAGCGGAATTCCAATTAGGAAAATGCTGCAGCGTTGCCAAAATGGGAAAATTTACCTGGGTACTGACGCAGGCTAAAGAGATAAGTCACTATAGAATAATATAAGAAAAAGTATTTTCTTATAGTGTCTTAAATTTTTGGCTAAAGGTATTTTTACATTACGTGCAAGTTGCAAGTGCAAGTGCATGCAAGTATCTTCACAACAGATAATACCAACCTATAAATAATATACCTTCGATCAGCTGATGTAACTCGCGGGGTTATGGTGAAAAACCAGACAAACTCATCTCGTCATGAAGGAGTTGGCATGGCAAATTGCCCGTAAAGGAGCATTTCCATCAAGTACAAACAACAAAGAAAGCCGGCTGAATGTTGGAGACGGCAAGGAAACCCTCTTTTCTTCTGTGCGGCAAGGGGTCATTAGTATTCCAGACAACAACAAAGAACTCTCTTTTTTTTCTGCGACATACTTTAATTTAAATTCACAAGAAATAAACCCAAATAGTCAATAATCTAAACAACAAAGCCACAAAATAAATAACAAAACGAACGAAGTCAACGTCCAACAACACTTTTTTGGAGGTTATGTTCGTACGTTGGTAGTAAAGAATATTACTAGAAAATTTAGGAACATTTTATGCTTATGCGCAATCACGATAGACCTGGTGCAAGAAAGTAAACTTGCATCAGCTGATCAACACGTCGTCACAGCGCATGCTTTCAGGCCATTTTTCTTGCAATTGCACCTAATGTAAAAAGGCCTTAAGAAAAATTATATCAAATATTTTATAGAAAATTTAAACAAGACTTTGCTAAAAACGAGGTATTGTATTTTTAACTCCGTACATACATAGTTACAATTTATAAAAACAGTGCTATAGGACTAAATAAATTATTGTTTTTAAATAAGGGATAATATACAGGGTGATCATATTTTTTTACAAAGAAGTTGGCGATTTTAAAGTATTTTTATTGGCATTCAGAATCCATTATCTGAAAAAATATCAAAAACCTAAAATGTTAAATAACCTGAAATTTTTACACGAGCGCCGAGGAATTAAATTTTTAACGTTTTTTTTGGCATTTCGATCGGTAAACCCGAATTTCGTGTAGACTAACTCATTTTTGTTTAACTTGTAAATTATTTTTCGATTGTCCCTTTTATAAGTAATAATAAAACAATAATAATGTATGTACAAAATGTGCTACGTTTTTATTAAAGAAAACCTTTCTTTTTTCGGTATCAATATTTTCCTTGGTTTCTGTTTATTGTTTAAAAGATAAACATCCAGGAAATAAAACATTATACATCTGGCAACCCTAACAGTAATATTTTACCGGAAAACGTTGGCGTGACACCTGCTGGAAACTGCAAAACTAAACTAAACAAAAAATAAACTGAAAAATAAATTTCGATAGGAATAAGGTCATATTTCTAATACCATATTTTTTTTTTAGGTAACATTGCAAAAACTAGATATTTTAATTTCACTAATTCAGGAGTATCGTGCAACCGGTAAAGATGTAAACAAACCGTCAATATTTTGTTTACTCAATTTTAGAAGAAATAATCTTCTTTGTTGTTGCATTCAAGGCCAAACTCACATCCTGCATAAATTGAAAGTACTGTGTTAAATAAATTCTTGCAAAATTTTTAAAGAATGTTAATACCAGCAATTTAAAGCTGATTTTTCACGCTAAAAGGAGCTTAAATAATAGTTCTGGTTACATTATTAATTACTACTATTTGTAACGCAGGTTTTTAACATATTTAGGTTTTTATTTAATTTAGTTGCAAGCGATACTGATCCCAATTAGGCGTTGCTTAAGGATGGTTTAGTTATGCTCCTTAAATGGACCCGACCGCGCTAATATGTGCCGTGTTAAATTGCGGTTCTTGTTGGCCCGAATTACAAAAAAAAAACTAAGCAATTTATTGAGATTCACAGATTTCACGAATGGTGGTGTAGTAAAAGATATAAGTCAATGAAAACACTAAAAATAATTAAGGTTCTTTGTAAGTGTTGTAAAAAGCATTAACATTTTTTTTTATAAAGATAACTTTCTGACACCCTCCAATATCTGTAACAGCTAGAATTTTTTGTTGGGGGGAATGGGGGACAATTTTGATCTCGCGACAAAAATGCAAGAAAAACCAAAAACGCCGCAACATTTTTGGGTGCCACGCCCAAAAATGATTTTTGTGATTTATCAAAAAAAATTTTGTGCTTTTACCGATTTTTAATGATTTATTATTTAATTAAAATATGTACCAATATCTTATATTAAATGTTTTTGAAGCGCATTCACAATATTTTTAATAAATGGATAAAGGCAATTTTTTACGTTTTTGGTAAATGTTCGTAAGATTGGAAACAAACTATAGTCTGACGCACGGTTCTAGAGCTACAATGCCTGATAAGGCAGGGAGATAACGGCCGCATTAAAAAGGCAATTCCCCTTAAAATAAGGTAAAGTCCATACAATTACTGTCTGGATGCACATCACAGCTTCTGACGTAATTTTTGATTCGAGTTAGGTCGTTATCTCCCTGCCTTATCAGGCATTGTAGCTCTAGAACCGTGCGTCAGACTATACCGATAGACGCTTTTATTTAATTTTTTATTTTTTTTCTTTAGCGCGGAAACAAAATGCAAAACTGTAAATGTATTATTTTGTATAATATTTATGGTCCTTGGAAGCGACAAGTGCCCCCCCCCCCCCCCACGCTAGTGATCTGTAGAATTTAAAAATATTTTAAAAATGCAAAAACGTGTCGACATATCGAACTGGGTTACCAAAAGAAAAATTTAGAAATATTAGTCTGATGCTCCTAGTATTTTAGAAATAATATTTTTAATTTAAAAATTTCAACTTTTCTGTTAAAAAAAATGTTAACCTTGATTATACAGAGTACAACCCAGTTTATCGACTATACAAAGGTTATATCAAAAATAAATTAGTTATTAAACTAAATCCAAATTTTAAGTACTTTTAAATAAAATGTAATATGAGAAATAATTACTTAATTATATAGATCGCTTTTATTTTTGCCCAAACAAACATTACCCAGATAAAAAAATTATAATCCTGGCTTCCTCACCGGAATGGTCTTCTTCCTGTGATTAGAATATAATAATGTATAACATACATACTGTACGTGATTTGATGATATTATTACATAAAAAATAATTAATTCTATTTTATTACATTTTATTAAACTTTTTTATGTAGTATATAAAAACTGATTATATTTTTTTCATAGTTACTATTAAAGTTGTCTTAAAATAACATTTTTTCGTCTTGTTTAAGAGAAACTATTTATGACCGCGGCAGTGGCTCAGAGGTAGAGCTACTGGCAATCGACCGCGGCGACCCGGGTTCGATTCCCGGAGTGGGCATACGTACAATAAAAAAAGTATGTGCGAAATTAAGTGGATTTAAGAATATAGGGAAGAGTGTAAAAGGTATCATCTCCCAACCCACAGGTCAGATGAGATCGGACATCTCGTGGGGTGCGGAAGAAGGTACACACTCCCCAATCGCTAGGTCATGCAATGGCAATAAATCAAGGGTTGATCGCCCTTGGGGGGTGTCGCATGACTGAGGATCGTGGTTCGGAACCCACGTTAAGCTGTAGGTTTCCTCGGGAATGGCCCTGGCAGCGAACGAAGAGGAATAAAGCCTAATTCGAAAGAAGGACAGAACGGCAAACTATTTATGATATTTTGAAACATTTTCTTGTATAGATTCATTGTATTTTTTTTGTTAGAAAAGCTGTATCGTCTGCAAATATAACGGATTGTTGTAGGGTTCGTTTTCTGCTTAGAGCTTTTTACCCAATATTCATATAAGTATTATGATTGTATAGCATGAAACGTCGTTTCCTGGCTTGTGTAGAACAACGAATATTTCTACAGAAAATGTCTGTTCTGAATAAAGAACTGTAAGCAGTTTAAAACAGTTTTTTATTTCTCCGAATAAACTCATAGTTTTGTGTTGAATGGAGGAAAAATTAGTTTGAAGCTTAGATTAGATTTGTTTATTTATTAAGGTGTACATTTTGTGCCGATTCAGAATGTTTGAGGTATCACTCGAATATTTATTAAAGCAGCCGAAATAATCATGGCAAAGAATTTCTTGCTGAAGCCCTGCTCAGTGTAGGTGTACTGATAAAATCCGCCCATTGTGTACGGCGTATGATTTTAAAACCATTATTAAGAGATGGAATAATCCCTTCCAACGTTTTGGTCTCAATTATTTTCTGTAAGTAAATATTTGTTTTGACGATTATTTTTTTAAACTCCGAATTGTATGCCAACATTGCAACATTTCAAAGTCCTAAATAATTTAGCCATCTGCGAAAAGTGATTGCTAATGATGATTATTTATTGTGTCGTAAGCGCCTATAATTTGTTATTACGTAAAGCCCTATATAATAGTATTCAAAAGCCCGATACATTAGAATGGTGCTTTGCAACTTTCATTATCTCATAAAAAACACATTATCGACTGTCCTAGACTAACGTTTATATGGTAACTTTTCAAACTGATGGAATCGATCACACTTTTTTCAAGATGGCTTTTAATTAAATGGTACGCGCTAAAAAGTTAAATTGTTGCTGTTTTTTTAACCGAATTACAAAAAAAAACTAAGCAAGTTTTTGAATTTCTGTTTTCACCAGTGGAAAGGTGGTATCCATCCATGTTAGTTATTTTAAAAAAATATCGAGGAAAAATGAAATGAAAATCCTCAAAAAAAATTACTAAAGTTCCTTGTATAGTAAAAGTTATTGTGAATAATTTTTTTTAATAAAAATAACTTTCACATTCTCCAATATCTGCGTACCTAGTTCAAATTTAAATTTAACAATCCGTCACTAAACATGGAAACGATTTGGTTTAAGAGGACGTATATAATTTGGTATAGAGCTGGTAACTTTGGACTTTACTAATTTTATTAGTTTCCTCTGAGGCCTTTTTACATTGGGTGCAATTGCAAGAAAAAATGGCCTGAAAGCATGCGCTTTGTCGACGTTTTAAATAGCTGATGCAGGTTTTAAATGGAAAAACGTGCATCAGCTGATTAAAACGTCGTCGAAGCGCATGCTTCCAGGCCATTTTTCTTGCAATTGCACCCAATGTAAAAAGGCCTTAAACGTCAATTTTCGAGTGGACGAGCTACATCGGCTTAAAGGACACGATATAACCTGTCCTACCCTACATCGAAATTAAAGTGCAGCGCACGTCGCAAAAAAACGAACGGTTTTGTTCTGTAAATAAATATCGCAAATAATGGTGAAAGCAATTTTGTATTTATTTAATCTGCGCAAAACTCGTGCACTTTATGTAATTTTAACTTTTGCATGCATAAATGTCAAGGAATCGTGATAGACTTATTTTTGTTCCCTTTTGTTGTCGGACATACTTCAATGTGTGGGAAATATTAATTAGGGTGCTGCTAACGAGGCTGTCGGTTCTTTAAAAATATAGGTATATTATTATTTATTATATGGTATTATTTCTTGAAAACAAACTTCTCTACAACATGCATCATACAGTGGTGTACTACACTGGGCGTCCGTAGGGGGGCACTTGTTTTTCGCTGGTTTGCCAAAACAAAATGTTGATATTTACAAGAACTTTCATTTTATTGTCAATACATTTGATTTTATTAAAAAAATTTCCTAACATTTTCGCCTGCAGCGCATTTTTCTAGGCACCCCAGTAAATGTTTTTAAAATGTTATTTTTATTACAAAGTAAAACGTTAAAATATAAAAGTTTTTACTATTTTGAATACAATTTTTCTGTGTTGTGTTGATTTAAATTTTTTATTTTGTAAAAGGATTTACTCACCTATTAATTTTATAATTTCTGCAGTTTTTCGTTCAGAGTTGGGAAAGTTATTTTCATGCTGAAAAAAATCGAAGAAAAAGATAGGAAAACCCAAAAATATTTATTAAAGTTGAATTGTAAAAATCATCGAAAATGATTTGTTTTTTAATAAAAATAATTTTCTGACGCTCCCCAATTTCTGTAAAGTCCAAATTTAAAAAGTTTTCAAACCTCAATTAATAAACATAACCCGGATTCGGGCCAAGAGAACGTGATGTTTTTAGTATAATTTAAAATATATGTATACATTTTATAGTAAAACACTTGTAGTTTTTAATGTTTCACTAACATTCTCTAAAGAATTACACTACATTATGTTCGGGCTTTTTCAAGAGTCTCGTCATTAGTCTTGAAAAAGCACTTAAAAGGCAAAACAAATAAATGGCAATGAAACGTTAAAAAACTACAAGTGTTTTACTGAAAAATATATATTAAACATGTTTCACAAGGAACAAATGCTGAATCAGTACAGCGTATTAATAATATAATTTCGCATGGAGGTGATAACCCTGGAGAAGAATTCTGAAATATTGGTCGGATGCTCTTAAATTAGCTTGTTTTAGGTACAGTTCGTTGTCAGTTCTTGTTAATTATTTATATTTAAGTACTTTTTAAACTTTAGTTTTGTCTATTATAGAGGTAAATATACTTTCGCTCCGTAGTCAGGTTATATAAATAATTTAAGAACGCATGAAAAATAAATTTCAAACCACCCGAAAATACCTAATACTAGAAGGTTATATTTCATCTAACGCAGTTAGATAATAAAATACAAATCAGATTGCATAGTACCATCAAGAAGTGAAAACTTTACTATTGGTAGGATGTCACCACCGGTTTCGAACTATTTTGTCAGTACAGGCAGGGCCCGCTCTAGCAATAACGCCGCCCTGGGCAAAACAAGAAATTGCCGCCTTTTTCATCCCTTCTTCGTTTTATACCTACCACAACAGCAAATTGTCTGTCTATTCCTCGCCGCTCGCCGGTTTGTGCTTTGCTGCGACGCCGCCATGACCAAAAAAAGTACCGGTGTCGGCGTTGTTCGGCTTGCTTTGTCGCGGAATTGCTTGATATTATTATAATATTAAAAAGAAAAGGGATCCGTCGAAATTGTCACTGTTTTAAAAATAAGACGGCACAGCAAAACAAAGGAAATTAAATTTGTTAACTGGGAATTGGAATGGTTCAAACTTCATATATGTATACCTAGGAACGTAGGTAGGCAATACGGGGATTTATGGTGTTTTTTTGAATTTTTCATGCCGCTCTTCCAACTTGCCGCCATGGGCAGGGGCCCAGGTTGCCGCCCCCTAGAGCGGGCCCTGAGTACAGGGTAGGTGACGTAGGTATTCATACCATTCCACACAAGATTTTGGAGAGATACCGTTTTTAACTATTTTTTTTTAAATGGCATTTGGCTAATTAGCCATACAGCCAGTCACAAAGTAGAGAAGTAGAAGAAACTTTTTTTTTACAAACAATCAAACAGGGATACACGCTTCACGCCACTGGGGTCTGTCAGGGCGACTTTCTTTTAAGACATACAAGGAATGAAGACCACTAAAAAAAGGGAAAAACACATAGGGAAAGACTAGGGCAGGTGTTTTTAACTAGAAAACCGACATTATTTTTAGTAAGATCATGATCTCTTTACAGAGGAGCATCATCAATTGGTTCTTTTGCAAGATCTAGAATGAATGTTTGGGACCCTAAGTTTAATTCGGCAAAACTGAAATATACTGCTGCTTATTTAAGATCATATTTCATTGCCACATATAACAAGAGGCACGAAAGTCTTTATAAGTTTATACTTACTGCCTTACTTTGCAATATTTTTTTAAGTATCTGTGTTGGAGTCGGACAAAACGTAGGTAGGTATCCACTGTCGTATCCATTTCGCTGAGTACATATACTTGTACTGTAAGCAATGTAACCAACAATGGCCACAAAATGCTTTCAATACCTAATTAGAGCCTAAAATTAAATAATTATTACTTTACAGAAATACCAAAGCCCATAATTACTTTAATGATTTCATTATCAATGAAGCCGAAGAATATTTTTTTCGAAATATTGATTTTAACGCCTTTTGCACAATATTTCGAAGCAATTTAACAACTAATGGGTTTTTGCGTTACGAAACTTACCGACAATTATTACCGCACAAGTAGGATTTATGAAATCGCCAATTATTACAATTTTGCAGAATTCAGCGACGTACTAAAATCTTAAAACATTTTAAAAAACGAAATTAATTAATGATCTTTATGTTCTAGCGTACGTCTTAAGTGAATCCGGAAGCGTTAAAATTTTCCGTGTTCTTTCTGGCCCGAGTTACAAAAACTAAGTAAATTATTAATTTTTTTTCCATGGGAATGGGTATGGGAAAGTTATTTTCATGCAGAAAAAAAGATTATAAGCCAATGAAAACCCTAAAAATAATTACTTACTAAAGTTTATTGCGTTCTAAAAAATATTAAAAATATTTGTTGTTAATAGAAAAATAACTTTCTGACACTTTCCAATATTTGTAGAGTCCAAATTTAAAATTTTTTTAAATATCCATTAATTATCATGGTCAGAGTTCAGGCCAAGAGAACGCAATATTTTGGGTCCAATTTTATATTATATATAGATATATAATTTAATAACAACTGCTGCAAAAAATAATAATATAGATATATCGTCGCTTGGATGCAGAAGTAGCCTAAGTCACAAAATGGTAATTTTACAGGAGAGCATTTTTTTTGTTTTTTCCCTGAATATTATGAAATCTTATTATCAGAAAATTATGTGACCATATTGAATAAGTTACGTTTCCTACAGTTCATGTTTTCTCGATAGAAGCCACGTTTTGGAAAAAAAACTGGACATAGAATAGTAAAGTCTCAACTGATGTAGCCTATGTCCAAAACTGGACATACAATATACTTTCATACAAGTACTTAGGCTAGTTCTGATTCATCCATAATCTAATTAAGTAGTAGGTATAGGTATAATTATTAAAAAAAAAAAAATTGTACTTGCTCATAAATCATTTACTGCAGCTTTTATGTTTTTACAATAAATTCTGAAATAAGAAATAGGGTTTTTCAAGATAAGGAAGACACAAAATATTATATTAGCTTTGAAACATCGAACAAATGGAACAAAATAAGGAATAAATCGAACAAATTTAACTTAATCTTAAAAACTAAAAGTAACTAATTATGTATTTTAAGCATCACTATCTGAATCTTGGGCTGCTCTTTTTTCGTCATAAGGTAGGTTTTTAAAAAAATCATGATATTGACATGAAATGACTTTCTTCTGGCGAAGAAATTGCAAATGGTCGTATTTCTTTTTCGTTAATGGAATTTTTCCAGAATAGTTTGGCTTCAGATCAATATCTTCTATGTTAATTTCAATTGTTTTTTTTTCCTTTTTTGGTCAAATTAATTTTTTAAAATTCAGAACCTTCATAATCGTATTTAAACAAACACATGTTTGGATAGTCTGGCCGGGTTTGTAGAATTCTTAATTTGTTCCAGTGAACTTTCTCATTATTTTCATCCTTGTCCCAATTGAGTTTGCAAAAATCACGAATAAGCCTAACTCCTCAAGCCACTATTGTATGTCCAACGTAAACTTGTGCAGAACTAGTCTATGTCCACGAGGCTGGTGGAGTTGCGATGTGTTCCCTGCGGTGCTCGTAGACTAATTCTGCATTAAAACTCGCACCGCGTCTAAACATAGACTAGTTCGAGGTTTCACCGATATGAGCGCTAGATGTAAAGATGAACTTACAATACTTCTGCATCCAATAAAACGATGCTTTTAATTTTAAATGGACATAAAATATCAAATTAGCCAAAATGGACATAGGCTAGTTCTGCATCCAAGTGACGATATAAGTTCGCAAGGAGATGATACCCTTGGAGAAGAATGATTTTAATGACATTTTTATTATTCTGTTTGACTGTCTTTAACTACTTTTTTGGACAGAGCACGCGATATAAAGTTTCTTGTGTCTGTTTAAAGGTTGAAGACAATGACGTTTCTTGAACGGCAGTAGAGTTTTGGACTTGCATTATTGCAGTATTGACCTGAAGACGACTGGAGATACTTACCAGTTGAAACGTAGTGATTCAAAACCAATAAAGACAATGCAAGTCCAAAACTCTACTGCCGTGCATAAAGTTTCTTCTTCCTTAAAACTGTCCATTCGTTTGCGTTATCGAAAAATATCATGGAAACATCTTAAGTGCACACTAAGATATCTTTAATAAATCGTATTTTAGGTCTTTTCGTAAAAAACGTGCAGTGGAAAATAAAATGTTACTCTTACATGCTACAGGGCGATTTCTAAGCTGATACTTCTTTTTAGCTGTGTATAGAAGGCATTAAAATAAACAACTTTTCTCAAACACCTTTCCTCAAAAAACTCGAAAATAGGCGAGATAGAGAAGTAAAAAATCTAAGTGCGGGCCTGGTCATCAAAACATAGCCCGCTATAGTTTCTGTTGTTTTTCTTATCTCTTATTAGTATTAGTCATACGAGTAGTATTGAGCAATACGCTGCGGTGTGTTTTTCTGAAGCAAGTTAATTTTAAATTGTGCGATATGTGAAAATGGTAAAATTTGAAAACAATAAACTAATAGATATGGTGCTAATTTAGAGTGAGTGTCGTAAAAGTGTGGATGTTTCTTTGAGATTACGCTTTCCCTTGTGGGCTCATCCTACACCCAGAAGTTTTCTTAATTTTATTTAACGGGCAAGTTAGGCAGAACCGTATTTGATCGATAGTGTAATAAATAAATGTAAGTATTTTATTTTTGAGTTTTTTGAAAAAAGGTATTTGAAAATGTTGTTTATTTTAATGCTTTCTATACGCAGCTAAAAGAGAAGTATCAACTTAGGAATCACCTTGTATATTGAACTCGCCTTCTTTATTGGCAACTAAGAACTCGTTCTTAACGTTATGCAATAAGTGACATAAATACACCTTATGACAAAATGTTCAAATTATTATCAATATTTAATTTTCCATCGTCACTCCCTCCTCCACTTACTCCTCCTTTTCTCTTCCTAACTGCTCAATTACTGTTTTTTTTTAAATTTAAATTAAGTAGTATGTTTGTGGCAATTTTAAGAAAAATAATATACCCTTTAGCGGTAATGGAGTCAGGCCGTCAGGCGGCGCACATTTAACTATTAATTTTATTCCTTTGTTTCACATAATCTCATTTGTTACAGGTGAGGGATTTGGCAACACTTTACTGAAGAAACATATATAAGGTAACGTATTTAAGAATTGTACTCCAAGAATTTTAAGAGATGTCACCGTATTTCGTATTACGCATGAGGAATTTAAACCTGGCTTGGTGTGACAATCCGCGGGGTTTCAAATATTTGTATAACAAACTGAAATTAAAAAAAAATATATCGCTTGACAAAACTTGGGCTGTACCTGAATTTCTCCCAAATTTGGAGTTTATTGATAATCGGTGGTGGCCCAATTTTAACGCAGCATCTTATAGTTCCTAAATATTTAACTTTATATCATTTTTCAAAATCAGAAGTATTTTAAATTATCCGAAATAGTCAGGGCATATCAAATAACCTTTTTCAATGGAACACCTTATATTTATTATTCCACGTCTAAATTCAATTGAGATATTGACGTTTAAAATATGACATTTTTAGACTTTGACAGACTGTAACATTGATTGGAATAGTTCATCTTAGGGAGAATCGGTGTTCTCCTTCATATAACTTAGTTTTTTATCCTTTTTATTTAAAAGTTACAACTTTATGTTTAATCTGTTAAACCACAATACCCGAATAAAACAGTTTTTTATTTCGGCTAGAAAGCAATAATTATCATTAAGTTACGCATATTATTTTTTTGTCGTGGCTTGACATAAAATATTCTCAATTATAATTATAATCTTTTATACCGGTAATGTTTGGGTATTTTTTACCTTTTTTTTAATGTAATTTTATACCGATTTTTAGTTTGTTTATGGCTTTTAACGCATTATCGTATATGGAATTTAATTGGTGATCAGCTAGTTTTTAGAGATGCCATGGCCGAGCACATTCCCAGATTTATTTCTTTTAATTTCTCAATTATTACCACCAGCATGTAGGCGAAAGCAATTACACATCACGCAAGGCCGTTGCAGAATATGCGATTCGCTTTAAAAAACACTCACTTTGCTGCAATCCTAAATTGGTTAAAATAATTAAAGCAGTGAAGTAGTATTTTTGTAATTATCAAACCGGGGGAGATTTACGAGTGCAGTGGGTGGCAGTACTCATCGGTATCGGCGTAACTAGCCCCCCTTAGCTTGTCTTTGTCCACGCCCACAAATGCTTCGTAATTTCTAATGAGAATTTACATCAGGCTGACCATCATGCCTTGAATTTTACTCTTACACGATCAATATTACAATCCTTCCTATACCGGGGTCTATAGGACAACTCGGCGCGGCCAATTCGGCGCAGCCAATTTGGCGCGGCCGTTTCGGCGAGATGACATTTATTGTGTGGGTTTAAAAATCTAACATTAAATTTGAAGAAATGAAAAGTAAGTATAAAAAAAATGTCAACCAATACATAAGAAGTCGTACAGTAAAGTAAAAATCGTTAAAAAATAGACAATTTTTACAAATAGAAGTTGATCGTTAATAAAAATATACAACATGTCAACATAATAGCAGTACATAATTAATTATACTTGCGTTTTATGACCACAGTCAAGTTTATCTTTGTAAAGTTTGTTGGATACTGGTCAATAATAAGACGATCAAATTATTTATTAGTCGACGTTTCGATCTATATTATCTATAAATCTAGATCTTCCGTGTTGTCATTGTCTAAAAAAATCACACAAATCTGAAGTGTTGAATTATTATCTAAAAACTCGTTAAAATATACATTCCTTCAATAGCTCCAGACTCCAGATTACAATTATTTAACCTTTAAAATATATAGAACGTCTGTGTGCACAACACTGATGTTACTTACGATAAAAAAGATGTATGTCTGCTTTTAAAGTATTTAGCAGATGATAGTTTTTATTTGACATTGAGCGTTTTGATTGCACGCCCTTGAATGTTTACTGTCGACCAATAATTTTATCTCATTATCTCACTTATAATTAAGTTTTATGTATCCCTTAATTGCATCTATCTCTTGCTGCTTCTGTACGTCAATACGACGTGTAAGGTCGTCACCGTGGGAATAAATAATTTATCAGGAGTAATTAGAAATTGCGATAATGTTGATAAAATTTTTGTCATTTTGTTATTACAAGCGTCATATAATTTATTAAAGAAAATGCAATGGGTTTTCCACTATAATCGAATTTATAGTATTCAGCACTAACATCGAACCTATTTTTATAAATGTGAAAGTGAAAAGAAAACTCAATAATTTGCCTAGTTTTTGTAATTCGGAGAAGAAGAACCGCAATTTAACACGGCAAATTTTAGCACGGTTGGATCCGCTGAAACGCCATTAAGATGCTACTTGTCAAATTTCAATCTATACAATTTTTCAAATTGTATTGCATATTTTAGTTGTATCCAGTTCAGACTTACAAAATCGGGTTAGATTCTTGAGTGAAATACAAAAATGCATGTATTTCATTAAAAAATCACAATTATCCTTCTGGTGAATGAATATTTTTTTAAAAGTCTTCCATTTTCCGAGATTCTCTAATAGACCACCCAAAGTGAATCACCCTGGATAGACGTTATCTTAAAAAATTAGAAGTATGTAGTTGAAAACAACAGACTAATATTTACCCTATACCAGCATTTAAAAGTTTATCACTGAATTTCTCCGAAACTTTTTTTTAACTTTCTTTAATTTAAATAGGTATATTAAAAGACTTATCCTTTGGCTCTGTTTTTCATGTAGCGTATTTTTTGATACCTTTCATTTTTTCTAAAATATACATACTCTAATTTGTGTTGCTATAATTGGGCCAACTTTAAGAAATATGTTTTCCTTCTTCTTCTTCTTCTTCTTCTTGTTGTGCCATATCCTCAGTGGACGTTGGCGATCATTCTGGCCCATTTAATCTTGTCGACTGCAGCTCGGAACAAATCGGCAGATGTTCTTCCGGTCCATTGTCTCAAATTACGAAGCCATGATATTCTGCGTCTTCCGGGTCCTCTCTTGCCATCTATCTTACCCTGCATAATAAGCTGCAGAATGCCATACTTATCGTTACGCATTATATGACCGAAGTATGAGCATTTTCTTTCTTTGACCGTCCTCATCACTTCTGTTCCTTTGGTCATACGTTGGAGAACTGTCGCATTTGTTACGTGGTGTGTCCAGGATATTCGAAGCATTCGTCGATAGCACCACATCTCAAACGCTTCTAGGCGCTTACAGGCAGCGTCAGTCAGAGTCCAGGCCTCAACACCGTACATTAAAGTGGTGAACACGTAACACTCCAGGATGCGCGTGCGTAGTTGGAGATTAAGCTTCATGTTGCATAGCAAGGTCCTCATTTTATTAAAAGAAGCACGCGCTCTCTCGATTCTTATTATGATTTCCCTAGACTGGTCCCAGTTTTCATTCAGATGTACGCCTAAATACTTAATAGATGGCACCGTTTGGATCTGGGAGCCATTAACTTGAAAGAAGTCATCATTGTTCACATCTTTGCTTATTGTCATAACCTTAGTTTTCTCTGTATTTACGCGCATGTTGTATGCCTCGCAGACCTCTGCTACTTTCACCAGTAATCTTTGTAGGCCCTCAGCTGTGTCAGCAAGCAAAACAGTGTCGTCCGCGTATCTCAAGTTATTAATGAGAACACCATTCATCAACCGTCCTCGGCCTCCCCTATTGCGTCTCTGAACAGTCTTTCAGAATATGCATTGAAAAGCAGCGGTGACAGCACGCATCCCTGTCGAACCCCCTGACGAATCTCAAACTCCTCCGATGTCCCATCCCCGGTCCTAATAAAAGCTTTTTGTTGCCAGCAGAGGTTGGAAATAATGCGAACATCTCTGTCATCCAGACCTGACCGGTGAAGGGTCTCTACCAGTTTACTGTGATTCACCCTGTCAAATGCCTTCTCAAAGTCAATAAAACAGGCAAATACATCACAGTTTACGTCGCGTGCTCTCTGAATCAGGACGTTCAAGCTAAAGAGTGCTTCCCTAGTACCAAGGCCATTTCTGAAACCGAACTGCGTATCGCTTATATCCTGTTCTAGTTTTGGGTAACATGTATGACTTTTAGGAATATTTTGAGTATGTGACTCATCAAGCATATTGATTTATATTCTTCGCACTTTTTATATGTTGGTTTCTTCGGGATAGGAATAAACGTTGAAAGCAGCCATTCGCTCGGGAGCACACCGGTGTCATATATATGATTGAAGAGGTCAGTCAAAATGTCCAGATGACCTTCCTGTATCAGCTTCAGTAGATCGCCGCAGACTTCATCCGGACCTACGGCCTTGTTGCTCCTTAGTTTTCTAATGGCATTGGTAACCTCTACTTTAGTAATAGTGGGCCCTGTTTCAATTGCCTTTTCTTCTAAATCACCTCTCTGTTCATCGTTGTATAGGGACTGCATATAATATTTCCATTTACTTATTCTTGCGTCAGGGTCCAAGATGATCAAACCGTTGTCATCCGTGAGGGTTTCGTTACTTCTGCCCTTATACATGCCGACGGTTTCTTTGACCTTTTTGTGTAGGTTAAACAGGTCATGTTGGCGTTCTAATTGTTCGATTTCCTCGCATTTCCCCGCCAACCAATTTTCTTTCGCTTCCTTGATTTTCCTGGTGTCCTGTCTATGAAGTTGTTTATATCGCGTGTCGTCTTTATTTTTATGTCCTCTACGTTCTTCCATAAGGTCGAGAATTTCGTCTGTCATCCAGTTATTGTTCTTTTTTCTTGGATTTGACAGAAGCTTAGATTTAGCTGTGTCTATGATTACATTTTTAACTGCGTCCCATCTATGCTCGATTTGGATGTTTGTGTCTTGTTTGATGTCATCTATTTTCTCATTTAGATACTGTGTTATTTCGTGTTTTGTATTTTCGTCTCTGAGTCTATACATGTCAATCCGTGTCCTCTGTCGTGCTCGTTTTAATTTCTTTAAACGTAGTTTTAGCGTTCCCAGTAGCAGGTTATGGTCGGATGGAACGTCTGCGCCTGGATAGGTTTTCACTGATGTTAGAGCGTTTCGAAATCTTTTGTTTATTGATATAAAGTCTATTTGATTTCTTACTATACCGTGTACGTTGTCCGCTGGTGACTTCCACGTGTAAAGTCTACGGGGTGGTAATTTAAAGAAGGTGTTCATAATTGTGTAATGTTTTCCTTAAAATTTAAAATCGATTACAAGGCAAACATAATAAATGTAATGCACATACACACCCAAAAGCAATGATATCGTTATAATTTTGCAAACCAACCCTGTATACATGCTATACGTTTATAATATTTATCGGTACATCATCGTGAAGTACATGTAGGTCAGCATAATAAAAACAACGCTTGATTATGATTAAATTACAGCATTTCAATATTGATGGCGATAACTTGAATTTGCCTTAAAACATGTCGTGTTTGGCGCATCAATGCATTCATCGACTAGAAAATATTAACCATTAAAATAGGTACATTTTCGTGGAATAATTTTTATCGTTATATTAGTTGTTATTTCTTGTCCTTCTTATAAATTAAATTTTTTTTCTTACATATTTTTTTTTCAATTTAAAGTAGGTTAATTTTTATTTGCTATGTAAGATGTAAGCTATTATAGTCTGCAACCAATTCTCTCGTGTTCCGACAAACGACAGTAGTAATTTGTCATCGATCACCTGATATTGGGACCTCATAATAATAGTTTGAGTGAGCCGTAATTAGCCCACACGTCACGTTGTAAATTGTGTTATGGAAAGTAAACATACCAAAATTCACGTGTCTCTCACTCTATCTGCGAGAGTACCCAAAAAATTTACTATAATAAGAGAGTTTTAGTTTGTCGTATAATTCCGACTTTAGGCTTTTGTATGTCTGTATAATCGTCCGCCATACTAGGTTAGGTTAGGTAAGAGTGGCAGACCCTTGGTTCTGACCAAACAGTCTCACGTAGTCCTGATTAGGTCCGTTGTGATACCACACGTGTTCCGTAGAACCCACCTTCATCAGATCACTGATGGTTTATGCGACGTAACCGCGGAAGGATTTTAACAACTCATTCAAACCAGCCACTACTGTTCAGAAATCTGCTCAGCCGTCCAAGTTGTAAGTTGTTTAGTTCCTCAAGGCTATCGAAAGATGATTCACCCAGAGTAGTGAACCTCCTTCTTGCGAGGCCAGGGCATTCACACAGAAAATGTTGAATACTTTCTTCCTCTTCCTCATCTCTGCAGCTTCTGCAGAAGTCGTTAGTGGGTATTTGCATACGTTCGGCATGTCTACCGAAGAGGCAATGTCCGGTAACAACCGCAGTAATATTTCTCACGTCTTTTCGACTGTGTCTCAATAGCTCTGCGGTTCTCTTTTTATCGAATGTGGGCCACAGTTGCCTGGATGTACTACAGGTTGTCAACCCTGTCCATCTGTTCTGTGCAAGCTGCTTGGCCGTGTAGTCAATCTCCTCTTTGACCAATCCCAGTGGTTTGTTCACTGTATTGTCTGCTAGATCAGCTGGCATGCCTGCGCCCTCTCTTGCGAGCGCATCGGCAGCCTCGTTGCCATCTATTTTGGAGTGTCCAGCACAGAATAACCCGATGTTGGTTGCCAAGTGTGCATAGATTGTTGCGGCATCGCTTTACGAGCTTTGATTTAACGCTGCTGGAACAGATTGCCTTAATCGCCGCCTGACTATCACTGAAGATGGTGATTGACGAGGCTACTCCCAAGCCAAGGTATTCTTGCAGGATATTGACCGCCTTCTCTACTACCAGTACTTCCGCTTAAAAAATACTACAATAGTTGGGAAGTCTATACGATTTCTGTATTTGTAAACTTTCGGAAAAGACCCCGGCTCCCACACCAACGTCCATTTTTGAACCGTCTGTGAAGATTGCGTGATCTGTTTTCGTTATATTCTGATTGCCGTCCCACTCTTCCCTACTCGGAATGAGTATAGAATACCTTCTATCGAAGCATGTTATTGGGACAGAGTAATCAGTCGGGTCTCGTAGATTATTCCCCGGGTGAATCTTTAGTATACTGCTGTGCCCGTAGTTGGTTTCCTTCCAGAATTTCGACTCTTTCAGTCGCAGGGCACTTTTTGCAGCTATACTTTCTCCATAGATATCCAAGGGGGGTATATATAACATGACCTCTAGCGCCGCTGTCGGGGTTGACTTAAGGGCTCCGGTTATTCCTAAACAAGCTGCCCTTTGTATCTTTGTTATTGACTTAGTGTGCACTGCTTTTCCCAAAGCGGTCCACCAAACCAGGACCCCGTATATTAATATAGGTCTTATAATAGCCGTATAGATCCAGTGTACTATGTGGGGTTTTAGTCCCCATTTTTTTCCAATTGCTTTTTTGCAGGCATATAATGCTACCGACGCTTTTTTAACTCGTTCTTGCAAGTTTATGCCCCAGTTTAGCTTGGAGTCAAGTACCAATCCTAAATACTTTGCTTTTTCCTTAAGCACTAAAGCATTATTGTCGAGTACTGGGAGTCTGAAGTTCTCGATCACCCTTCTGCGTGTAAATAGAACTACCTCCGTTTTTTCGGGGTTGATTTTTAACCCGCATTTCATGGCCCACTGTTGTAGTATTCGTAGCGCCATTCCTGTTAGGTCGCTGATTGTGTTTACAAATTTACCTGACACTAGTATAACTATATCGTCAGCGTATGCAATCACTTTTATTCCAGCCTTCTCCAACGCTATGAGAACTTTATTTAGAACTCTCAGCCAGAGTGTTGGTGACAGATCCCCGCCTTGCGGAGTTCCTCTTCTAGCAAATCTGACCATCTCGCTACTTCCCAAACTGGAGCAGATTTGACGGCCTTTCAACATCCTCCTAATTCAACGGCAGATGTAGTTATCGACCCCTGTTTCTATTAGAGCGTCGCACACTGCCTCGGTCCTGACGTTATTAAAGGCTCCTTCAATATCCAAGAAGGTACCTAGCGTGTACTCTTTATTGTTAAGGGATTTCTCAATAGTGCCTACTACTTCGTGTAGCGCCGTTTCCATTGATTTCCCTTTGGTATAAGCGTGTTGAGACGAGCTTAATTCTCGCTCTCTCACCGAGTTCTTGATTTGCAGATCCAGTAACCTCTCCAATGTTTTGACAAGGAATGAAGACAGGCTTATTGGTCTGAAGTCTTTGACGGTTACATGACTGCTCTTACCAGCCTTAGGGATGAAGACTATTTTTATCTTATTCCAGTCAGCCGGCATGTAAGTAAAATGCAAGCTGCTTCTGTATATCACCAAGAGCCAAGGGATCAGGATTCTCTTCCCTCTTTGTAGCATGGCGGGCATTATCCCGTCTAATCCTGGTGATTTGTAAGGTTCAAATGAGTCAATCGCCCATTCTAGCTTATCGTAAGTGACTACTGATTTGATGCTATTCAAATCCGGAACGTCTCCTTGATCGATAAGGGGCTCTATGGCCGATGTATTACCAGGAAAGTGGGAATCAATCAGCAGTTCAAGGGTTTCCCCACTACTCTCTGTGTATGTCCCATCATCCTTTTTTAGAAAAGAGGGAGCACTAGGCTCCTTTGATAGAACTTTTCTAAGTCTAGCGGCTTCGTTTGTACTCTCAATCCGCTCGCTGTAATTGTGCCAAGCGCTTCTTTGAGATTTTCTAATCGCTTTCTTGTACGTCTTTAGAGCCTCTCTATAAGAGCTCTCATCTTCAGTACGTTTGCTCTTTGCTTTGTTAAATAGCCTTCGCATGTCCCTTCTTAGCTGACCCAGCTCTGCGTTCCACCATGGTGGGTATGGCTTTTTCGCTGGTCTGCTTATCGGACAGCTTTTGAAAAATGCTGCTTCCAGGGTATTTGTTAGTTTATTATCTGCTTCATCAATTGAAGCCTTATTTGGTAAGAGATTGTTGGGAGGATTTGCCAGAGATGATTCCGCAAAATTTTTCCCAATCTGTTCTTTTAGGGTTACGAAATGGTGTAGGCAAGTACGTGGACTCACTGATATCAAATAGAATCCAACGATGGTCCGAGAACGAATCCTCTCTGGACACTCTCCAGTTTTGTACCTTTAGATCGTTGGATTCATTTGTAAGCGTGACGTCCAGAACTTCCTGTCTGTTCGCAGTAACAAATGTAGGTGTATTACCGTTATTGCATAAGCTAAGGTTAGTATTTATAATAAAATTAAAAAGACACTCACCTCGGTCATTGATGTCCGTGCTACCCCATATTGTGTGATGGGCGTTGGCATCACATCCCAAGATTAGGCTTTGCTTAGAAATCCTGGTAGATTCCACAATATTTTGGACATCTACCGATGGAGTTGGAACGTCATGCGCCATGTATACGGATGACAGTATTATTGGTGTCCCTCCTTTGCGCTCCAGTTTGACCGTTGTTATGTCCTGGTTACTAAAATTAGGCATTAGGAATACTTTATTTTTAGCTAAAATACAAGTTCTTGGCTTACCATTGCCCCTGGCGTAATAGAGAGAGTAGTTTCTTAGCCTTAATCCACATATGGCGTCATTTCTGACCCAAGGTTCCTGGATCAAGGCGATGTCGAGGCCCTTCTCCTCCATGAGAAGAGCCAGATGGCTAGAGGCCATTTTACTGTGGTGGAGGTTGATTTGGACCACTCGCAACATCGCTGGGCGTCTGCACAACAGACGTTCAACTTCCATTTCTTGAGTCGGCTCCTTCTCTGGAGCCGCACTCTGTTCTTCTTCCATTACCGTGGCAGATGTCACTGTCTCCTCCTTCCTTCCGACATCCTGCTTGGGTTTGGCAAGATTAACTTTCTGGTCAATCCCCTTGTGTTTGGGGATGCCCTTATATATATTCACAGCGATCGCATTAAAGCCGCAGTGAAGCTTAAACTGAGCTTCCTCTAGGGCTGGTAGCGACTCGTCTGTGAGCTGGAGGATTACGCTCCTCCCTGTGGGTTTTGGGTCCTCCATCTTTAGAACCTTCCATTCCTTGCAAGGAATCTTCGGATTCTGGGCTGCCAAGAGTGGCAGCAAGGACTTCTCTGGAATGGTTGGCACTGGCAACCAAATTCTAGCTCTCGGACACTCTGGAAGTTCCGAGCGGGGGATGACCTGTAATTGGGCAAGTTCCCAAGGTTGTCCGATCTTTTTGACACTCTCTTTCAGAAATGCTAAGGAAAAATCATTAGTGCAATTGATGATCTTTATTCCTCTGGTCCATCCTGAGGTGTCGTACTGAGGGATCCTGTCGGCAGGATTGGCTATTAGAAACTCCATAAGGATTTCCGTTAGCCTCCTTTCAACCAGGATCCAGCGGTCTGCTGTGATCTTCCAGCATTTATTGCCGGCATCAATCACAGCCACTTGGAGGCTGCTGCGGGTCACTTCCGACATTGTTCTACTGTCGGACCGCTCCCTAAAAGCAGACTTTTTCTGGCCCCCTCCACTACTAAGCGCAGCGGAACTCTTCGTTTTTGAAACTACCGCAGAGACTTTCTTGGTCTCCGCAGTAAGTCCCCTAGAAGACATTCCAGCTTTGCCTTGCTGTGGAAAGGACTTCCTTTTCTTTAGTTCTTTTGGGGTGCTCTCATCGTCTGTAGAACGTGTCCTCTTTCCAGCGACACTTCTCTCGAAGGTTGCACCCGGTTTTTGATACGTATAGGGGACGTGGAATGGGTCTTGGGCCAAGAGTTCTCTTGCCCACTTTATCGTCCCATTGTCCCTACTTGAGAGTTCAGCTGGCTGTTTGTTTTCCAGTTTTACTAGAAGATGCCTAGCCCTTTGGCACTGTCGCATCTTTCTTGTACCAGCTGATACCTTTCTGTGAGGTTTGCTGTCCTTAGGATCCGCCTGCTTTGTGTCAGGTGATCGTAGCAGCTTTTCCTCCTCGCTTTCATTAATGCTGTATGGGCTACCCTCGGTGACCGAATCACCGCCTGGTAGCTTGAGCTGATTATCTTCAGCGTTCTCTTTTGGTTTTTCTTTTTCGTTTTCCATGTAGGTCCCACGAGTAAGCTCGGAAATAAAGGTCGATCCTGGCAGAGCCGGCATACCAGGACAAGGCGCTTAAACTGCGGTGATTGCCTGGTCCACCACAGGAGCTCGTTAAAGGCTGATTTCACCCTCAGCCTTCCATCCTAGGCACGGTTGCTCACACCACCTCGGATTTAGGTACCTCACAACACGACTGAGCGAAGGCAATTGATGTGCCAGACTCAGTCTTAGCTGACTTTCGTCATTACCAGCGGGCGCCCGCGGGGAGGACTCGAAGTGAGGATTTTGCCCGCCGTCCGCCATACTAATAGCTGGTAGTTGTAACCACAGGTAAAATGTACTGTATATTCCGAAAAATAAGTATCAGAATCGGCAAAATCTAGTAGTACTACCGAAAAATGGGGGAACTTCGACAGGTTTTCAGCATTTATTTGTCCCTGCCAACGGAAAGGTAATTACTTTATATATTTGGCTCGTATGTGTATGATGTTTTGGCTCTTTATAACCAAAAAATTGGGTTTCCCCACTCCTCCTTAAGCACTATTTATCTTCTTTTTGTGTTATTGTACAATGTGGAGGGTCATTTTAGTACCAAATAAAATTCAACACAGTAACGAAGTTCAACTAGATTCAACTTTGACACCAAGAAATTAAAAATTAACGTAATAAGTTTAAATAAACAACATTAACGGTCTGAATTAACAATATGAGTACCTAGTGATATTTCCTAAACTCGTTTATTTCAGATATATTTAGTATTAACACAACACATCCTGTGTCATTTGGTAGATAACAACCAAAGGAACTTACATAACAACAAAGGTAGATATCATAGATATCACTCAGGTATTATATTTATAAAGGGTGGTTCTTATTAATTTTGTGTATTAAGGTTGTTCTGGGCACTTTACATTTTTTACTCGCTTTAAATTTGGACAAGCCATGACAGCTTTGGCCAAACGAATCAGAAAAATAAATTTTAAAAATTTACAAAAACATTGGATAATATCTACTTGCCGTTGCCGTTCTGCCCTTCTTTCGAATTTTTTCCTCTTCGTTCGCTGCCAGGGCCATTCCCGAGGGGACCTACAGTTTAACGTGGGTTCCGAACCACGATCCTCAGTCATGCGACACCCCCCAAGGGCTATCAACCCTTGGTTTACTGCCATTGCATGACCTACCGATTGGGGAGTGTGTACCTTCTTCCGCACCCCACGAGATGTCCGATCTCATCCGGCTTGGTTACCGGCGTGAATGGGGTGGGTTGGGAGATGATACCTTTTACATTCTTCCCTGCATTCTTAAATGCACTAAATTTGGTACATACTTTTTTTATTGTACGTATGCCCACTCCGGGAATCGAACCCGGGTCGCCGCGGTCGAATGCCAGTAGCTCTACCTCTGAGCCACAGCCGCGGTCTAATATCTACTTATTAATTTAGGTAAAATAATTAAAAAATAATGTCAAAAGTCGAAAACAATCACTACAACTTAACCTAAGAGCCTAAAAATTATAATAATTGTATCTAGTAAACAATGTTAAATACATTGTTTACAATTCCTGTACCAGTATTGTACTGTCTCCTTTGTACTTAAAATAAAACAATGCATGCACTTAAGTATCAACTCTATGTACCTTAACTTTAAAAGTTCTTACCCACTACTGCAGCTTTGCTAATATGTGTTCCAGATTTCAGCTTTCTCTACTCCCAACCAAAAGGAAAATGTCGAATTACACACTAGCCCTGCACCAACTTTATTTCATTTTATGTTTTTCCACGCCTAAATTATTTCTATGGCGTTTAACAGTCTGTAGAAAAGTACCTAACATAACCTGAATATAACACCATTACATTACAAATTATTACTGTTGCAATAGGAGACAATTATTTTTTACTTTGTTGCAAACTAGTTTCAATTGAGGATATTAGTTCGCCTATATCGGTTGACTTACTAACACCTATAAAATAATTTAGAAAATGACTGTTGAAGTTTGATATGTCAGATAAAACCTTAAAAGAACATACGTTATTTTTATATATAAAAAACCATTTTTATTATTTTTTATAATTCAATCAACATTACTTTTAGAGTTGGTTTCATTGGCATATATTTTTCTTTGATTTTTTATTCGGCATGAAAATAACTTTTTAACACTCACATACAAAGTGTCCCATAACTTATGGGCCGTAGAGTAACTGGAGATACTAGACATCAAACTAAGCCGATTAAGTCATATAAGTTTTTTCGGATTGTTACTCGTTCTATAGCAGATACAGGGTGTTGAAAGTAAAAGTTTATTCTCGAAAATAAGCCATAATTTTAAAACGGTTTAATGAATCGAATTAAAAGTTGGCAATATTATGTTTTTATGAGCAAGAAATAAGAATTTGTAGACATTTTTAAATTTCAAACTAGAGGGCGCTAGTTGCATACACTGGGCTTCATAAATCTATAATTTTTTTTTACCTGTGATATTAAATGTTTTTCAGTAATTATAGTTTCTTAAAGAAGGGCATTTTTTGAGTTAAAAAGGTGTACTTGATTGATCATAATATCTTTAACGGTTTTCGAGATATTTCCCTTTAAACATTCCAAAGCATAAAAAAACATAGTATATAATTAAATTAATATTTTAATTATCAAAAAAAACTTATGACATAATCGGCTTAGTTTGATGTCTAGTGTCTCCAGTTACTCTACGGCGCATAACTTATGGGACACTCTGTAGATACCACCTTTCCATCGGTGAAAAAACTCAATAGTTGCTTAGTTGTTGTGTAATTTGGGCGGAATCTACTTAAACAACTAACCCTTTCCGTAAATACGAAGATACGTTTCTTTATCTTATGCTTTCATTTTATAAAATAATAATTCCTTTACCTTCCTCTCAAGAAGAAATGTAGGTATGATATTGAAAGAACTTTTGGAGATTTCATCAGATTTTGACTTTTAGGGTGCATTATTAACCATCCTCAAGACTTGATAGTAATAATATTGCACCAGGAGCTTGTCTTAAAGTTTTATTAAATCCAGCTTTATTTTTTACTTTTTAGCGCTGTAAAAAAAAATCGGTACAATAACAATCGCTATAGTTGATTATCTTTTTAGAAGTGTTCAATGTTCATCCTAAAAAATACAAATATCAAATCCAGTAAACCTTTTGCTAGAATGGCAAATAAAATCGACATTCTGACAATTAAAAACGATATTTTGAAAAATCAAAACGACATCGTTTTGATCGTGGACATTATATTTGTTTTTTTTATAACTTGAGCCTTGAGCAATGTTATTTTTGGCCTTAACGAAAGAGAATAATAATTGTTAGAAAGCGATTAAACCAATTATAATACGTGTGTACAACAGAGCGTAAAACTATAATAGGTAATTATATGTTTTTTTTTCATTATGTGAAATTAAAAAAAAAATATACGCACCCAAATATTTCAAGTGTCGCTATTCACCGCATTTGACGATAACTCATTTGACTCTTGATGAGGATAGATGAATGTTTTTCATCGAATGTTTTCTCCATTTCGCAGCCTACTCAGTTGCGATTTTAATAAAGTTCATCGCTTGCAGTGGGCGGATTTACGGATGTATATTATGATGTATCAATATAAGCACTCTCGACTGATAATAAACTCAGTAATATTTTACAATTATTTGGAATTAATCTGGCTTCTTTAGAATAACATACCTTTGTAGGTTTTTATTAAATTTGATTTTGACGGTTTCGGATTTTAAATCTTTTGATTAAAATTAAAACGTGGTAATAAAAAATAAAAAAATACAGGTAGTCATAATTATGTTTCTCCTGTTGATTGTCAATACTGCTGGTGAAGTATTATTTTTTGCCGAAACAAAGATATATCATTGTATTTCAGGTAAGACATACACTAAAAAATAAAATATAAAAATTCAGGTCCGTATTAAATAAACTGAGGACGATACTTTAAACATGTGATATATTTTTACAGTGCATTATTTTTATTTGGTTTTATTTTTTAACATATCTACAAAAAAAAGAATATTGTTTTTTTCCTTCATAGATCTTTTAAGGCACCATAAAACCATTATTTTATTACTGTTAACGAAGCATCGGCACACAGTGGCATTTAATACACCTATCTAATTATTGTCCTGAATAAGTGAGAGGCAGCGGCATTTAGCAAAGAACCTAATTAACAACTTTGTATGCCGTACGTCGTAATCATCAAAATTAATATTTTATTAAGATTGTTACGACACGTTACTTAATTTATTTTCAATAGGGCTTTAAGAAACCACGTGGGAGTGCAAAAAATTGTTTATTTATACAATAATATACATTTAATATACCCTATACACAATAATACACATCCATATAAGCTGCCTATTATTCGATAGCTTGTAAAAAAATTTGACGCAAACTTAATTAGCAATAATAGAATAAACGAAGAGTTTTTAATAACTCCTATTTGTTTAAAGAAATTGTTTTAAAGTGGAGTGGTAAGATAGAACGAACGAATTGAGGCACTTAAAGTATTTCTCCACCAGCATATTAAAAAGTTATGGAAACTCGTCACGTTTCAGACGTGGTAACGCCCATCTGGATGTGATGATATTTAAAACGCACACAATATTTTGATGTTTCCTTGTTTTTAGTTAAATACTAATACCCGAAAAGTAACAACTTTTGAAATAAGTATATAAGTAAGCCCCAGCCCCAGCCTTGGAGCTCGGGTCTAAAGTCTAATTGCAATCTAATTATTCATCTCACGCTCTCTTAATTTAAATAATGTATTCTTGGCTTAGATTACAAAAGTCTTGTAAGAAACGTTTAGTTTTTAAACTTTTCCCTCTAAAAGTCCTGTTTTATATAGAGATTAAGGTTTCGGACGCATATCGTTTTAGTTATTGATGTATGATGCAATTATAGGAAAACGAGTAAAAGTGATAATATTTTATAGTATTTTTCTATTATACAATTGTCTGTTCCGTTTTCCCTATTTTAGAGCTATTTTAAATCAACAAAAATATAACCCAAGAAAATATTTTTACGACAAAAACAAAAGAGAATTAGGTATTTATTTTTAAAGAGAAAAATTAAAGTAAAAATTTTAATTGAAACATTTTTATGGAAAAAGTGTGATAGTTTATAATTTGCACCAAAAACTGCTTTTAGATCTACGCTCCTAAATTACATGATTTCTGAAAAAATCATCAATTTTGGCGTGTTGAGCGATGTTTACTTTATTTTTAATCATGAAAAACCGAGCCCGAAATACGCTGGTTAGAGTCATACATATGTACGTCCTATGTTAAAATTTTGGATTGACACCAATATTCATATTTTTCACAAATATAAAAAAGAATAGATATCAAAAAAAAAGTAAAAAAAAATTTATCAAAACAAATTTAATCCGACCATGCAGAGGGGGAGAGGTAATAATTTAATTTTTAAAATTTGATAGTAGTTTGAATTTTAAACGAACTTTGGGCGTGGCCCCAAAAATTTTTCGCTTGCGGCGCTTTTCCGCCTTATTCACTAGGTACAATATCATGAAATACATATAATCCCGACTGTCCCTTTTTCCATAAACAAAATGTCCTAGTTACGCCCACTAAGCCCCCCCCCCCCCCCCCGAGCATATTTTCTGGCTACGCCACTGGTTGATCTTAACTGGAGTTTTAACAATTATTATGTCAATGCATTTAAACTGGTTGTCACAATAATAGTATTATAGTTGATGTAATATACTCTATTTTAATTCTTCATTTTAGATTAACATTAACCCCTTTTCTTTAATTAAAGATAACAATAATCGAACAAAACTTATTATCGTCTTGATTGGTAAGAATAGAACGTTTATTAATCTATTCGTGTAACCACAATTTTCTCTTGACGCAAGTTCATTTACGCTTTGTATTAAGGCCTTTTTACATTGGGTGCAATTGCAAAAAAAATGGCCTGGAAGCAGAGCTGTGAGTAACTTAAGTAACTAGATACTTTTTAGTAACTAGTTACTTAAAGTAACTAGTTACTTAGTAACTTAGTTCTTTTTTGAATCATGCCAAAAGTAACTTGTATCTAGTTACTTTTTAGGAGTAACTAAGTTACTTTTAAAGTAACTAGTTACTTTTTAAGTGTATAGTTACTCCTAAAAAGTAACTAGATACAAGTTACTTTTCAAAAGTAACAAATAATGCACACAATTAGATGATGACCAAGGGACGATCGGCGGCCGTTTTTTTTTTTTTAGAAGTCACTTGTCACAGTCTGTAGTGTGTACATGAAAATGAATTATCACTACCTGGTAAATTTATTTATTTGGGCAAAAGTATCGAAAAAGTAACTAGTTACTTTTACTAAGTAACTAAGAACTAAGTTACTTTTAGGTAAAAGTAACTATTCCTTATAAGTATCTAGATACATTTGGGCAAAAGTATCGAAAAAGTAACTAGTTACTTTTCTGAAGTAACTTTCACAGCTCTGCCTGGAAGCATGCGCTTCGACGACGTTTTAATCAGCTGATGCACGTTTTCCCATTTAAAACCTGCATCAGCTGTTTAAAACGTCGACAAAGCGCATGCTTTCAGGCAATTTTTTCTTGCAATTGCACCCAATGTAAAAATGCCTTTAAGCTAATTTTTCAAGAATAGTTTAGGTTTAAAATCAGATTAATATTTTTTAGTGTATTATACTGTTCTTATGGTACACCAAATTGATCGCGAATAAAAAACACGTTCATTAAATAGATATGGCTGAGATTGTTGTTGTTGCTAAGGTAATAGCCGCATAATAATCGTGTTCTTATATTCGACTCGCGGTAAAAGTCAAGCCGGTCCGGTCGCCTTCACCTTTGCTCCAAGAAATGTTTCAGGCCGCCAGCACGATCTGCTAAATGCAATTAAACCATTCTTAATTTTGCGAAGGATTTAACGGTATGGATGAGATACCGCCATCGCCAGTGTAATAGTATTCAATGTAGTCGTATAATTTATCCGTGCAGACCAGCCTAGTTGCCGCGCGAGGCAACCGGGAGAATTCAGTGGCCAGGTTAGTTGAGGCGTTTGCAACGACATTCGTTGTTTCGTCCTACTGGGACTCATCAGAGACGCGCGACCATCCTGAGGATTGAGATGTTAACGGAAGAAGACAGGGCATACCGTTGTTAGCAGTGAGTCTAAACCCTCCGTAAACTGCCATTCCCCACTGACAAGGTGAGGGGACAGCGGGTAATAGACGAAGGGGTGCACACTGCACAGCGTGCAAACTCCGGACGCTCGTTGCCGTGGAGAGCTACCAATAAACGAATCGTTTACCGATAGGTACGTCCATCGGGTTTGTGATGGTACCAGGGCTAGCCTGTCATTTAATTTGATGTTAACATTCCTTGCCTCACTTAAAATGAAATGTGGGGTCATCCTTGTTTCTGATTCTGGGTGCTCATCAGTGATCTGGCTTGGCAATATGACACGTTCGATGTCCAGTTATCATATTGATCCTCTAGACTCCTTAGCTCATTGTTGTCGGTGATTTATTCGACACATGAGAGGTAGGCAGCTTAGCTGCTCCTGAGTTCTAGTTAAGGCTGATTAAGCCTTCTCATTCGATCAAACACGGTCCCTTATTTCAAACAAAATAATATTTTACGGTACCGGCGTGTATGGTCCGGCAGCGTGTTTCCGAACTCCCATAATAAGTCATCAAATAAGACGAGAAAATTGTCACATGTTGTACTATGATCTATAGCAGCCAGTTTTTTCCGCACCCACACAAGAAATGAATTCACCACGGCCGGCACCCATTAAGTTAATTTATAACTATTTCTAACACAAACGGCCTTGAATAATTAAAAAAGTAATATCAAATATAATAATTGTTTATACAGAATGTTCAGAGGCATGAAGTTGAGCTTATCTGGGATCGTGCTATAGATGACAACAACTTATCGGTTGTGTTCACGAATGACTCACAAACATGGGCTAGAAATATTAACAAATAAATTAAAAGATTACCGTTAAGTAATAGAGTCATTGGACTTCTTAAAATTAATTCTTTAAAGAAATAGAGTTCGACACTTTGTGAATCAAGAAATTCGTCACTTAATCTACATACTAGCTACTTTACTGTTGATGTATTTTTGTTCCAAATATTGCAATAAATGCTCAGCACTCTAACTTTTGCTTTTTTTTGTTAATTTAATTATTTACTATGTTTTTTATGCTTTGGGATGTTTAAAGGGAAATATCTCGAAAACCGTTAAAGATATTAAGATCAATCAAGTACACATTTTTAAAAATGCCCTTTTTAAGAAACTAATTGAAAAATACCTAATATCACAGGCAAGAAAGAAAATCATAGATTTATGAAGCCCAGTGTATGCAACTAGCGCCCTCTAGTTTGAAACTTAAAAATTTCTACAAATTCTTATTTCTTGCTCATAAAAACATAATATTGCCAACTTTCAATTCGATTCATTAAACCGTTTTAAAATTATGGCTTATTTTCGAGAATAAACTTTGACTTTCAACACCCTATATCTCTAGAACGAGTAACAATCCGAAAAAACGTATATTACTTTATCGGCTTAGTTTGATGTCTAGTATCTCCAGTTACTCTACGGCCCATAAGTTACCGGACATCCTGTATACAGCTGATTTTAATAACTGCCTTAATTTTTGTGAATTCAGATACGCAAAATGTAATTGAGGAACAATACCCAAGATATATCTTTCTCTTAAACGTCTTTGTTTAATACACAGATATATTTGGACCACAGACTGAAAGATTACTATAATAACAAAAAAATATCCACGATGGTAGCTCAGTGGTTGAGTTATTGGCGTTTGACCGCGGCGGTCGTCCGAGTTGGATCCTCGGAGAGGGCATAAGCTTAATAAAAAAAAGTATGTTCGGAACTTAAGTGGATAAAAGAATGCTACTAGTCACTCCCATTATCGAGACCGAAAAGGGCGCGTCATGAACCTCTGGGAACGTAAGGAGGATATACTAGTGCATAAACGTGGTTCGAATCCCACGCTAAGCTGCAGGTCCCCTCTGACATTACCCAGGCGATAGGGGATACAATGGAGCCTAAGTATACTGGCTATTTCGCCAACTCCACCACCGAAAAAAAAATAACAAAAAAAATTAGAGAATCATCCACTAATCAACATAAATTGGTCGTCTACTAACGTGCAATACCGGCTACGTCAACAATTTGTCAAAATGATTTTTTAAGTGGAAGATTGTCCTATAAAATCCACTTTATCAAATATTAAATTTTATTTCGTCAGCTATTCGGAATTCAATTGAAATATGGGTAACTTTTTGCTTGCGCATTACTCGTTCAGTTCAGTGACAAGAAATGGATTTTCTAAAATAGTGTTCCCTGTAAGAACTGCCAAATATATAAGTCAGTCAGAATCAAATGAATAATGCTACAAGCTGTATTGTCTTTTGAGGAGAAAATGCCTAATGTTAATAAAGAGTAAAGCTTTAAATAGACCTACGCGGAATCGCTCCGTCCGGGCGTTTCGCCGGTTTGATCCCTTAAGCTTTTAGCTACAATCCCTGTCCAAAATTACTGTCATCGCTTTCATGTCGGAAGTAGTAGATTATACGAAGTCCATGCTCTATTACAATTTTAAACATACTGAAATTGTTTCTTCTCACTTTGTACGCACCCTATATGAAAGCGATGAATCACTGACAGTACAGGTCTACTGCACATAATTAATATCGATGAATCAAAGTATTCTAAATTACATGTGACGATTTTGAAAAAGAAATTGACTGTTCTAAATAGCATTTACTCTTTTTATTTAAAGGACGGTCGAAACCTCATGTCCAAAGGCCTTTTTACATTGGGTGCAATTGCAAGAAAAATGGCCTGGAAGCATGCGCTTCGACGACGTTTTAATAAGCTGATGCACGTTCTCCCATTTAAAACCTGCATCAGCTGTTTTAAACGTCGACAAAGCGCATGCTTTTAGGCAATTTTTTCTTGCAATTGCACCCAATGTAAAAAGGCCTTAAAAAGAATGTTCATATTGTCTTTAGATTATACGAACAAATGTATGTATTTACCGAAATAAACACATAGAAGTTTGTGCTCCACATCATCATTAAATTATTATATTTGGCGACAAAAAAGATAATAAGGAAATGACATTCAAGAACGTATCAAACACACAATAAGCGTGTGCATGTATTATATTACATTATTAAATTATGAATCACTCAAGTGACATGGTATTTAAGTTGACCGACTGAGCATGTATCGCCGATGAAATTAAAATGTGACAAACTCGACAACAACAAAATATGTTTATTATTCATGGATACTACTCCTTTCTCTTTGACAAATTATATTATGATAATGAGTTTGAAGAACATATTTTGTAATTAAATTCCCGTAAGTTTGTTTTTCTTCGTATAGGTACCTTATGAATTTTCTTGTTACTGTAATGAAATGAACGTGGAATTACTGTTCTTCTCTTACATATTATGCAGAATTATTTAATAAGCGTAGCTCTGAGCCAAAATCTTCAATTCATCAAGATTATAACAATAAATATGGTACACTATAACAATATATTATGAAAATAACTATATTTTAAATTAACTTTAACAAAGTTAATTAGAATTACACACCATTGTAATGATTTGTAGATTTCCTCCTTGGGCGATCAACATAAGGGACGTTGGCAACTTTGCTATGCAACTTGTTGTTGTTATAATAATATTAAAACAAGCAATTAAGACTTCTTTATGTATGTAGGGCTCGCCTAGAATTTAAATATCATATCTTAAGAATCTTATCGTTTCATCAGGACCTTAAAAAATAATATAAGTCAATTAAGTGAAAGAAAAACAAATGTTTTCTGACAGTATCTTTTCCTGCTTCCACTTATTTTTGTACGGCCCACGTTTTATTCAATTTCCCTATAAAATTATTAATGGTGTAGTATTTATATCTTTTTTACTCCCACTGCTATTTGTATTACTTATCCTTATTACGTCTTCCCACTTCCTACACAGACATCGACATCAGACACATATTTTGCTGAAATAAGTGGTAAGGGAAAGCAGATTTAAATACAAAGAATTTTGGATAACTATTTGAAATCTCTTGCCTAGAAAACATACCATTATTAATATTTTAAACTAGCTTTGGTCTAAAATATGCTAGTAAGAAACGTGCTTTGTTTTAAATCACCAACGAAAAATGATTCGTCTTCTCCATTTTTATTTTCGATTTAAGCTCTACGCCTAGACATGTTTTCCGAATTTCGGGGAAAGTGAGAAACAAGAAAATCCGAATCGACGCATATTGTTCAACCCCACGGGGGATAATTTCCTGGGGCTGCAACACATAAAATAGCTATCAGATAAAAGTTTTAAAGTAACTTTTATATTTTATTTAAAACTATTTCGTCAATATAGTTCACTGGTAGGTGTAACCTTTGCATGCTCTTAAGAGTTATGTTGTGTATTAGGGTATGTGCTATTTTTCTGAAATCGCATCAGTTTTTTCACCTTTAATATTTTAGATTTGTCCAGATCCTTAAATCAAAGAGGTTATAACTTTTTCCTAAAATTGATTATTTTTTCAGGAAGACGTATTTTGGGGCGTATATTACGAATCTGAAAACGATTTTCGTCAGAAAAGGAACTAAAAGGGAGGGTCCATTTGTTAGCAAATGGATACCGCAAACGGCAACGTTAAAAAACCAACAATAAATAGCTACTTCTTCTACTTACTAATTCTGTCAATAATTCCTCCATATCTTACATGGAGATGTCCTATACTACTTGTGACTTGTGTCGAAATGTAGAAAAGCAGAATCCGTCCGGCGTCCCGAGAAGAAGAGTTGACACGTGAGTGGCGTGACGCGTTTTCCAAGAATAACAAATATTAGATTAAAGATAGCCGAACTTGTTCGAAGGAAAGAGCCAATTTATTATTCTTATTTGGAGTTAAAACATTTTATTGAAATAAACCTACTAAAATTTATACAGGGTGTCCCATAACTTATTTGCCGTAGAGTAATTGGAAATACTAGACATCAAACTAAGCCGATTAAGTCATATAAGTTTTTTCGGATTGTTACTCGTTCTAGAGATACAGGGTGTTGAAAGTAAACGTTTATTCTCGGAAATAAACCATAATTTTAAAACGGTTTAATGAATCGAATTGAAAGTTGGCAATATTATGTTTTTATGAGCAAGAAATAAGAATTTGTAGAAATTTCAAACTAAAGGGCGCTAGTTGCATACACTGGGCTTCATAAATCTATGATTTTTTTTCTTACCTGTGATATTAGGTGTTTTTCAATTATAGTTTCTTAAAGAAGGGCATTTTCTGAGTCAAAAAGGTGTACCTGATTTATCTTAATATCTTTAACGGTTTTCGAGATATTTCCCTTTAAACATATTAAACATAATTAAATTAATATTTTAATTATCAAAAAAAAAACTTATATGACATAATCGGCTTAGTTTGATATCTAGTATCTCCAGTTACTCTACGGCACATAAGTTATGGGACACCCTGTATAAATATAAATAATATGTGAAATGAAAATGAAGAAATTTTTGTATTAAAAATAAAATTTGAGATTTAATCTGAACACAAACGTTTCAAAATAAGAACGATATCTCTTGAAAGTCAATACCTACGTTATAAGTTCTTGATCGAAATAGTACCTCTTTTTACACCCCAAATAATTACACTTGAATTAAATGTTACATTTAAAATTCTGTGTGTATTATAAGTATTAGCTTATACGCACTTGGTTAAGGATTATGTTTTCTTTTTATTGTAGGACTGGAAAGTACGAAAAAAACCAGATGGTTGCTCGAGCAACGGACTGAAATACTAGAAATAGTAGTTTGTACGCCTACGGCGTCGTGCTTAAACTTCCGAGGGCAATATGGACAATCCACTCGAGTTGAACAGTATATTTTTTCTCCACGACCATTACTGAATGCAATAATTCCAAAATCATTTTTGATAATAGAATGTAAAAATTCTCGCTCTTGAGTTGGGATATTAATTCTGAAACACTTGCTTCTTGTGCGTTTTGCGTGTATTTTCATTCCATAACATGATACGGAATGAATATTCTGTAATTGATCTAAACGACATAGGTTGCCATGAATTTCGAAACTGTCAATGTCAGCAGACAAATTTTAGTGCAAGTCAAAATATGAGTGAAAAAGCGGATGAATCAGATATGAAACTGGATAATACTCCACCTGAAATTACAAATATTGCGAATAGTATTTTTGGTCGTGGAGAAAATATAGTCTGCTACTCGGTTAGAATGAAAATTCGATACTCGTGGTTCCACTCGGATCAAATTTTCATTCCAACCTCGTTACAGAATCTACTATTCTACGACCTTATGCTAAAAAATGTAAAAAAAAGTTTGTAGGTTGCCAGGCTCGAACCCACGACCCTTGGTTCCATAGTCTAACGCTCTAACGTCTGGACTACCGAAGCGTTTAGTTAATTATCGGAAAACCAACTGATAAATGATGCTACATGAAATTAATTTTCTATGCACATTCAGCTGGTTAAATTATTGATGAATCTATTATAAATACGTCTAGATTTTATTATATTGAACAAATTAATAACAAATTGTACCATATGCATTTAAATTATATAATTTAATGTCTTGAAAAAGAAGGCGGAGCCTCAGTAAAAATAATATACTGTGATTGGTCAGTACTTTTATAAACAACAAAGGCTTCTCTGTATTTGATTACTGTGATTAGTCAGTTTCATTACCTATCTAGGATGGATATGATATATTCCCGCACAGTTAACTGGAATAGCCTACTTTACTCGCCACTTAAGTGTAAAGGAAACAGCAAATTTCCATGTGGGAGTAGAAAAAGGGTATTTTTGTTAATCGATTTAAAAAAAAGTAGGTATAGTAGTTGCGAAAAAAAAATGTTTCCGAAAACTTGTCACGACGCAGGACGGGACGCCTGGATAATTAAAATGCATATTTCCCAATTTCGTATTCCCAAGTTGATACATAAAATAGAACAAGATATTCTTTGGGAATTAACTTTATTTCCTATTAATAAAAATTATTGCTTGAAATTATAACTTACTTATTATTACTGCTTGAAATGTAAACGGTAATCGCTTTCGATTCCCACGACTCAGATAGAGCAATAAAATACTAAGTACGAGTGCAATACTTAAGTTTTTTTCTACATGCACATCATGATTCTTCGCTTCTTATTTACACGCAGAAAATGATGCTACGGATTTCGAAATTATATAAATATATATTTACAGTTGTATACTTAAAAACCAAAATTTATTTTTTTTAAAGTATTATATTTATATCGGTATGCAGAGTACATAGTCTAGGAACATATATTTATATAAAATTAGGATATGGATTTCATTATTTGGCTAACTAAGTCTCTGTTATTTAAAAAAAAAACGCACTACTATGCGATGTAATTCCATGATAGCCATTCTTGTATTCAATTTTTTGTATTTCAAACAGCAATTCTTGACTTTGCTCTTTCTGTAAAATATTCCTAAGTTGATACTTATTTTTTAGCTGTGTATAGAAGGCATTAAAATACACATTTTTAAATACCTTTTTTCAAAAAACTCAAAAATAAGGTACTTACATTCATTTATTACACTATGGATCAAATACGGTCCTGCCTAATTTGCCCGTTAAATAACATTAAGAAAACTTCTACGTGTAGGATGAGCCCGCAAGGGAACGCGTTCTTCGTATAATCTCGAAGCATCAGTCTACTAGTTCATTGTTTTCAAATTTTATCATTTTCACTTGTCACCAATTTAAAATTAACTTACTTCAGAAAAACACACCGCAGCGTATTGCCAAATAACTTACCACCGACCGGTAAATTGCATGATTAATAGGAGATAACAACATAAAGTATTACAGGCTACGTTTTGATGACCAGGCCCGCACTTAGGTTTTTTACTTCTGTATCTCGCCTATTTTTAAGGTATAATAAAATGTTGTTTATTTTAATGCCTTCTATACACAGCTAAAAAATAAGTATCAACTTAGGAATCACCCTGTATAGCGTAGTATGTACAGCGTCTTTGCAGCATCGTCAATTTTTTTTACCTTTTAGTTATCTAGATATTTTGCGCTTAAAGAATGTAATATGGAGTGGTATAGACTTTTCAGCAACAACAGTTAGTTTTAACATATTATTACGCCACGAGATAGATAAAACATCAAAAGATATTTGTTATTCCACTATTAATGTAAATAGGTTAAAAATAATGATGTTTTATTTATCCGCCCTATTAGTAGAAATCAAATATAAACAAATATTGGTTATATTAATCTCGAGATGATGTATCCGTGTCGATAAACTTTACAATTTTTTTTCTACAACTGTTATTGTATTTCAGCTTTAACATTTTTATTCCGCCCCCTTTAATCCACCGCCGGGGACCCATAATATCCCCCCCTCCCTTTGAGCCAACAGTGTTCGTATCAATTAAAAAGTAATCGCGAGAAAGTAATAACAGTAAATAAAATCCAACAATATACAATATTCTGCACTGTGATAAAATAGAACTGAAAACGAGATTGCCAAGTACAAAACTGATTCGAGCGCTCTGCAAATGACATTTTAATCGTAAAGCATTCTCTGATGAGAAAGCAACAATAATTACAAATGAAAAGGGTCGGCATATAGAAGTTACCGGGAAAAAAAATAACTAGTCTATCACTGACCTGCTTGTCAAAAAAGAAACGAACTAAAAATAAATGTTACAGAAAAGGCACTTTCAAATATAATAAAATTGACTGTGCTGATTAAATGTCACTTCCCCTCTTTTTGTTTTTTTCTACAAGAGAAAATATAAACTTATATTAAAAAATATTTGAACAAATTTAACTTTTTTTTTAGTAGGTGCTTTTCTAATTTTAATATTAATTTGTCGGCGCTTAGCCATATGAAACCGACTTGTAGATACATATTGGGTCTCCCAAAAGTCCCGCATAAAATTCATATACATTAAAGGAAAAAGATCTAGGAAAACGCTCGGACCCCTAAATTTTTATTTTTAATTGTGCATTTTTTGACATAAAAAATATCATACAGGGTGTCTCATAGAACTGTCGTCACGTCTTTGACAATTTTTTTTTAATACAACACTCTATATATATTGTATTATTTTCTGATTGCCCACAAAATTCTACGCTTATGTTGTAAATGTCATGTGTCTAAATTCAATAGTTTTTGAGATATTTTTTGACTTTGACAGGCTGTAACATTGGAACGGTTCATCTTAGAGAAAAATGGTTTTCACCTCCCTATCTTAGTTTTTTATTCTTTATCCAAAGAAACCAACCTCCGATTTACCATGTTAAACCGTTAAAACCGGCTTTTTGGTTTAACATGGTAAACCGGAGGTTGGTTTCTTTGAATAGAGAAAAAAAACCAAGATAGGGAGGTGAAAACCATTTTTCTCTAAGATGAACCGTTCCAATGTTACAGCCTGTCAAAGTCAAAAAATGCCATATTTTAAACGTCAATATCTCAAAAACTATTGAATTTAGACACATGAGTAAGGCGTAGAATTTTGTGGGGAATTAGAAAAGAATACAATATATAGGGTGTTCCATTAAAAAAAATTGTCAAGGACGTGACGACAGTTCTATGAGACACCCTATATAATATTTTTTTATGTCAAAAAATGCACAATTAAAAATAAAAATTTACGGGTCCGAGCGTTTTTCCTAGATCTTTTTCCTTTAATTGATATGAATTTTATGCGGGACTTTTGGGAGACCCAGTATATTTTAATTGAATAGAGTGGAACACATAAGGCAATTAGTTTTCAGGTAAAAAGACTTGAGAGTTCTATTTATTTCTCAAGTATTAAATATATATATTTTTTGGTTTCAAAATGGTGGTTGTTTAAATTTTTAAAAATGAGGTGGTTTTTGAACGAAAAATTCGTTGTTTGTTTTCCAAATAACTGTCGTTTAAGTTTAATGTCGAGTCACAAAACTATTTTAAACAACAATTGAATACCCACACAACTTTGTTGCTTTAGTATTTCAATTATATAAAGTTTAAAAACCTTGTTAGTGCCCAATAAATCTTACCATAGCCTTTAGATATTCATTTATTTTAAAACATATCTTTACGTTTTATAGTGAAAAGATAATAGGTACTAAATAAACCATCCAGAAGATTAAACGAGAAGTAAAATAAGTCCAACCAACTTCGTCCTTGGGGCTTTCAAGTTCTTTTAAACATTGTTGTCAGATTGCGTTTTAATATTTTGAAACCTGCTAGGAATACCCTGCTAGTTGCCTGCAGGCGGTTTCTGTCGGAAAGTGCAAAGACTTCCTCGAAGTGGCAAGTAGACGTGCAAAACAGCTTTTCTGGTGCTGGTAGGCAAGTTACTTGTATAAAACAATTTCAACTACTGTAATTACTGAGCAGCAAACAAAAACATTTAAAAAATAATAAATATTGTGTATTACAAAATTAACTTATAAATGCATTCAATTTTTTCATTGTCTCGGCCAAATTGTTTGAACGAAAAAATTTTAATTACGTATTGTCGTTATTATCATTATAGGTTTTTATAGATTACTTATAGCTACTGTTTGGTTCTGAATCTATAGGTATTGGCCAGTGCGACCCATTTTATCTCGTTTTTTGCCGAACCCCCACAGCCGACGACACTTGACGTGGTTTCCGAACCACGTTTACCAGCAAAGGTTTATTTTCGGCAGAGCTTTTACGATCTTGTCTACTACGCACCTCACCGACCTGGTCCAACTTCAAAAAGTGTTTCCGTAGATACCCTCAATCCATTGAGATCAGCATCAGACGTGTATCTCAACCAACGGGACACTATCGGCCCAAATTACAAAAAAACTAAGCAAATGATTGAGTGTGTCTATGTGGATAGGTGTAGAAAAGTAATATTCATGCAGAGAAAAAATTCAAAGAAAAACTGTATTATAAAAAATATTTAAAATAATTTTTTTTAATAACGATCCAATATCTAAGGTCTAAATTTAAGTTTTTAAAAATCCATTACATAATAAACATTTCCAGGATTCGGGCCAAGAGAACGCAATATTTATGGTCCAATGTTATATAGATATAATTTCCCAGGGAGCTGGTAACCGTGGAGAAGAATTTAGAAATATTCATCACATGATCCTCAAGACTTTCTTCAACCTCAGTCTCAGTCAGTATATTTAGATAAGTTGTATCCCTTCGTGCGGGTTGATGCAACATAAGCCAATAAACAAAGTCCCTAATACATTTTCTTTCTGCACCGTTTTGCAATTATTAACTGAATCAAGATATAAGTTCTCTTCTCTTTAAAATTTAATGATAACAGTATATTTATTACATTAATAATAATATGTGTTCGGCAACAGGGCAGACGATGTCAGACATTCCAATGATGTTTTTTCTTTGCTCTTATAACTGGATCGGGCAGAAGAGTCTTTTTATTGGCCCACTAATTAGATGCTGCTTTTATTTTTTGTTATTAATACCTAATTTTATGGTTTGAAGGATAATATTATCTGTTTATCTGTAGCTAGTAAATTTTATTATACTTGCTTGAATGTTATTTAAACAAGACTAGATATACGAAAGGATCTTATACACACGACGCGCGGTTCACTAGGTTCACTTACGGTCGCCTATTAAGGCTATATACATTCCTACGTATTACATAGTGCGATGCGATTTTTTTACAATTTTTGGTTATCACTGTAACGGAACTAACCTAGGCCACTATATCTTCTGTAAAATTCGGGCACACGTCAAAAATAGATTAATTATCATATGTAATAGAATACCTAAATAATACTACCTAATAATAGTTATAGCTTCATGAATGTCGTAAGTCCAACAAAATGGACATTGGTCAAAAATCTAAAATGACAAACGTAAGCGCCGCGATGCTGCCGAGACGCCGCGCCGGGACTCGAAGCTCACCGGCACCGTGGAGAACCAGGCCACGCTCGGAACGATCGCACAAAGAGGAGACGGGAAGAACTGCGCGTCGGCGCGGTGGTATAAAAACACGGGTACGACCTAAAAACAGGGCTCTCGATTTCAATTTTTTCAAAGCTTAAAATCTCTCTTGGGGCTCTCGATGATAATTTTTTCTAAGCTTTCAATCTCTCTGGGGACTCTCTATTTAAAATTTTATTGTCAAGTTTAAATTAATTTGGGGCTCTCGCTTTCAATTTTTTCTGAACTTAAAATCGCTCTTGGGGCTCTCATTTTAAATTTTTTGTCAAGAATAAAATCAGTTTTGGGGCGCTTGCATCGATAGCTTTTCTAAAGATTAAAAACTAGTCTGGGGCACTCTTTCAAAATTTTCTCTATAATTTACTGATTCTATCGTTTCGTAATAAGTTATTGTCAGCTGGCAAATCTAAAAGGGGTTCTTATTTAATTCATTTGTTTTTTGTGATAAAGTAAATTAAAATCAGTGATAAAGTTAACATTCACTAGAAAACTGTGTTTTTGTCTGTGTGATAAAGTTTCTTAAATTTATGTATTTTTTCTCTAAAACAGTTTTCTAATGTCATTGAGGGCAAGCACAAATTTTGTAAATTAAGTTCAATTTTTCTCTACATATCATAATGTTCCTTATTTCGAGAGCAGCACCGTAACTAGCCTTTACCCGACCTGACCAAACTTTTCCATACCTAACCCCTCCATTTTCCGCTGCAGTGTGGGTTTTTCGTTTAAGTACGGAAATTACCCGGCTGTGGTTTCCTTCTATTTTTCCGCTCCAGTGTGGGTTTTTCGTTTAAGTACGGAAATTACCCGGCTGTGGTTTCCTTCTATTTTTCCGCTCCAGTGTGGGTTTTTCGTTTAAGTACGGAAATTACCCGGCTGGGGTTTCCTTCTATTTTTCCGCTCCAGTATGGGTTTTTCGTTTAAGTACGGAAATTACCCGACTGTGGTTTCCTTCGGTTTTTCCGCTGCAGTGTGGGTTTTTCGTTTAAGTACGGAAATTACCCGACTGTAGTTTCCTTATCGATTCGGCCATCGCGCGGGGTTTCGACACCGTACGGAGACCATAATTTGGTCCTATCGCCTTGGTTCTGTAATTCAATTTATATTTTTTGTAACAGTAATAGATCCACTTTAAATCCGGAAATAGGTATACTGGGCGGAATACGAATAATAATAATAACAATAATAATAATAATAATAATAATAATATTAATAATAATATTAATAATAATATTAATAATAATAATAATAATAATAATAATAATAATAATAATAATAATAATAATAATAATAATAATAATAATAATAATAATAATAATAATAATAATAATAATAATAATAATAATAATAATAATAATAGGAGCGGTTTCTCAACAGCGTCTGTTCCCTATGTTAAGGGCGGCTGAACTAACCTGGCAGAAGGTATAAATGCAAACCATTTCTAACGAAATGTGTAAAAACGGTTTAAAACCAATATGATGTCGAATTTAAAAGAATATGTACCCCAGGTGGGTGGAAACGAAAGTTCACAATCCCACGCTGCGCAAGCAGTCAGCCTCACGGATTCTGGGGGAGGCATAAATCCGACTAGTACGAATAATTCTAACGGCAGGATGCTAAGACAAGCCCCTGCCGACAACCGCACTATTAATCAACAGAACACCGGCGAGGAACACATCCCAATGGAGACTAGCTTGCAGCCCGACCCTGGAGTCGATAGAACTGCCGCTGGTCTACCCAGAAGAACAGAAACCGGTCGAATCAAGTGGAGTCGAGACATGAATAGAAGCTTTATCAAAGCATTCCTCTTGATTAACGACTGTGAAGATAACCCCCGCCCTGGCTGGAGAATAAAACTCCACCGAGAAATAACCAAACTACATCCGGAATTAAAAATGACCGAACAAAATGTAGCGAGCCGTCAAAGAGCTATTTATGCTAACCACCTGCTACCTCAAGCTGAAATAGATCAAATACGGCGTGAAGTTGGCAGAATGTTGCACAACCTTCAGCATGTGGAAGAGCTAACAGCACAGCAGGAAGTAATACATGAACTAGATCAAACTATACAGGCTGATACGGACAATACGAACCAAAAATATTTGGAAAATTTGTCCTTATTCGAAAATAGTGACCCGACCTTGAGACCGAGTATCCCTAAGCTAAGATTCAAGAAAGGAACCCACGAAATACTAGCGAGAGTAAACCTAGCAGCAGGGACGTCCTTAAATAGAACTGAGGACCTCGAGACATTACATAGTGGGTTATATGCAGCAGCAGTAACTGTAATTGAACTCAATGGTCAGGCATTATATCTCAGAACTGATAAGAAAACAACCAAGAAACAAGCGGTGCCCGCTTGGAAAATGAGACTTGAAAAACAAATCAGCCAGTTACGAGCACAAAGTGATATAATTGGAGAACATCTAAATGGAAACTCTAGCAGCAAGGTTGCTAAAAAGGTAAAAGATATACTGAAAGCAGAGAGCATTCCTTTAGACAGTCCCGATGTAAAACGGTTGATAACAATCGTAAGAGACAATACAAGACAAAAATCTAAGGCTAAGGAGCTCGTCTAAGACGATACAACAAAGCCACAAAGAGGAAGGTTCAAAACCAACAGTTCACCAGGAACCAAAAAACTTTCTATAGGACATTGAGCCAAGAAGAAAACGACGTTACTCCAACTAATGACATAAATAAAGACCAATTTAATGCATTCTGGAGTAATATTTGGTCCGACGCGTCCCATTTCGACGAAAAAGCAAGCTGGCTCGAAAAAGTTGAAGCCGAGGCTGAAACTTTGCAAGAAATGCCTGAGCCGCAAGTAACATCCAGTGATATAAGGGATGCCACTAAGAACTTGGCTAACTGGAAATCACCGGGACCTGACCAAATTCATAATTTCTGGCTCAAAACCTTCACCAGCTTACACCCTATAATAGCAAACTGCTTTAGCAAAGCTCTCCTAAACCCCGAACACTTCCCAGCTCATCTTGCCAGTGGCAATACCTTCCTTTTGTTTAAAAAAGGGCAGGTAAACGATCCAAAAAACTACAGACCGATCACCTGTCTGTCAGTGGTGTATAAACTTTTAACATCAGTCATATACTCAAAAATATACACACACTGCATAAACAACAACCTGGTAGCTGATGAGCAAAAGGGCTGTATTAGGAAAGCTTTGGGTTGCAAGGAACAGCTTACAATCGATGCCGTTATTATAAAACAGGCAGAAGTTAAAAGGCGAAATCTAAATATGTGCTACATTGACTATAGTAAAGCATTCGATTCTGTTCCTCACGACTGGCTAAAGAAAATATTGCAAATATACAAAGTACACCCCCTAATACGCAACATGTTAGGCACCCTAATGGAGCAATGGAACACCAATCTCCATATTGGACAAGAGAAGCTTGGCAATATAAATATATCAAAAGGTATATTTCAAGGCGACTCTTTAAGCCCCCTCTGGTTCATTTTGGCCATGAACCCACTCACTACTAAAATCATCATCCTACGGATATCGTCCCAACTTAACTGAAAATTTTAGAATAAACCACCTTCTATTTATGGACGATATCAAACTCTACGCTGAAAGCCAAACCCACCTACAGTCCCTAATCCAAATAACCAAGACATTTAGCGATGACATCAAAATGTCGTTTGGATTAGACAAGTGCGCAATCTTGAATGTCGTACGCGGAAAGACTGAACAAAATCGTGGACTGCTTGAAGGCATAGATATACTAGATGAGGACAAAACATATAAATACTTAGGCATCTCCCAAAACCAACAAATAAACCACACAAGCCTAAAAAGGGAGTTTAAAAACAAATACAAAAGCAGACTAACAAAGCTTTTTAATACTCACCTGAATGCTGGTAACCTTACTACTGCCATCAACACCTGGGCAATACCAATACTTACCTACTCATTCGGAATCCTTAAGTATTCAGACACGGATTTGTACGAATTAGATAGGCTTACGCGCAGGCTGCTAACAAAATTCAGATTCCACCACCCACGCTCTGCACTTGAAAGAATCTACCTAAAACGAAAGGAGGGAGGAAGAGGTCTCATTAATATATATCACTTGTGCAAGTCACAAGAGACCTCTATGAGAAAATACTTCCAAGAATCGAATGGGGAAATTCTTAAAAGAGTGGTAGCAGCAGACACTGGATATAAAGCCCTTAACTTAAAGCAAAACGGATTACCTAACATCATCCGCGCGCCGCCAAGTCAACAGCTTGTAACTTGGCAAGAGAAAGCTCTACACGGCAAATACCCTACTGCACTCCAAAATCCGCTCATAGATAGAGAAATGTCACTGAATTGGTTAGAGAAAAGGCAGCTTCACGCTGAAACAGAAGGTTTTATAATCTCTATCCAAGACCGTGTCATTCGAACTCGAAACTATGAAAAGGTCATCATGAAAAGGAATGTGGAAGATGTGTGCAGAAAATGCAACTGCCCCGGAGAGACGATAGAACATATCACGGCGGGTTGTGGTGCTATGGCCCCCAACGCTTACCTGGGGAGACATAATCAGGTGGCAAAGATCATCCACAAGGAACTGGCCCATAAACTAGGGCTAAGGGAAAACCTCCCACCATACTACCAATACTCACCCGAGCCAGTCCTTGAATCCCCTGAATATCTCTTTTACTGGGACAGGCCAATAATAACGGATAGAACAGTAGACCACAACCGTCCGGATATTCTTCTTATGGAAAAAACCACCAAGAAAGCTTTCATAATCGATATAGGTTGCCCACTAACACACAACCTCTCTAAAACCGAATCGGAGAAGAAGACCAAGTACTCGAATTTGGCTATAGAGATAAAAAATATATGGAAGCTAGATAAAATCGACATAATTCCGATCATAATATCGGTGGAGGGAGCTATGACGAAAAATTTCAAGCCCAACTTGGAAAAACTGGGCCTTTCAGGTTATTTATACCAACTTATTCAGAAAAGCGTCATCCTCCAAACATGCCATATAGTACGGAAGTTTCTAAACAGTACAGGTTAAGATGAATTTCTTCTCTGTACTGTAAATAATACCAGCCTTACCAACAAAAAGCTGAGAAACAGAACACTGAAAACATAATAATAATAATAATACGAAATACTCGAATAAATAAATATTAATTCCCTTTCTTTTGTACGGGTTACGAAATGGGGATAGCTTTTGATCAGAGGGCGTACTACGTAATTGGAAAAGCTAACTTAACTTAATAAAATCAATTAAAAGGTAAAGAAAATCTAAACACCGACCGTGGCCAATAAAAATTAAAAACGTATTAGTTCACTTTGTAAAGTCTCGGTTCTTAGGTTACAAGGGATTTAGGTATAATTTGGGAGGGTCATAAAACCACCGTACTAATCTGGGTCCTTTTCAGAATATTGCTCTTTTCTTTAAAGTCAGGGATTAACGCAGTGTAAAAACGAATTTAGGCTCAATTTTCGTTTCCTTAATAAAATTGCTAAAGACAGTTATTTATTAACGTGGATTTTTGTTTTAAATGAGAGTCAAAAGAGGTTTCTGTTAAAAATTCTTTCTCACGCAAAAATTCCTAAATAACTACAAACATAAGTAAACAAACCCTCGAGTGGGTGTCAAAGAGTGACCCGGCACGATTCCCAGGTCATAAATTTTTGGGTGACATGACCTGCTGTTAGGTCGCACTTAAACACGTGCATCTTTTATTTAAATGTTTACCTCTCATTATGATTTAACAAAACCCGATAATTATTGGCAACAATATAGCTGGTTTTATTTATAGGTGGTCGGTCCTAATGGGGAAGATGTGAACAACGGGACGAATATTGCAGGTCAGAATAAAGGGCAATATGTCGCGTGGTTCCCCTTTTTTTTTTATTTAGCTTTACCTGCTCGCAGGCCTTTATCTGTGTTAGGCAAATACGGCAAAATTTATAGATAACTATTTTTTTTCTCGGATCTGAAACCTACTGGGCGACGCATTTTCACAGGGATTCATAAAGCCTTTTATCTTCAATAAAATACGCGAAGTATCGGGTTTTGGCTAATGTTATTACGTCACACTAGTCAATTACGTTCATGGCGGAGAATATAAGGGATGTCTCGTACACGGTTTAGATTCGTAGACTGTAAGGGTTTCCAAGCTCTCCCGCCGCCCTATATCCCGAACTACTGTTCATGCTGGGGGGATATAACGACTTTTTTATCGTTGAAAGTCGTGGAGATGTGGGAATTTTTACTGTGTTTTGAGGTGACCTCATTTTCCACTGCTGTGATTTGCCTCTTTCTATTTAGCCAGCCCGGTACTGCCGGTTCTATACATAATTTAAAAGGTGTCTGATAGGTCTAACCTCACTTTCCTAATAACCTTCTACACGATCCTACGTTAGAGGTTGTAAGGGGGGATTGCAGACGGTTCCGCCGTTTTCTCCAACGTGGGGCAGAGGACTACTGTTTGGGGCGACAGCCCATCCCGGCAACTGCAGAGGGGAGCCTATAGGGAACAGCTACTGCTGTGGGCGACAGCTCCTTAGCCCGTCTTGTGCACGAGGTAGGCAAACCTTTGGAAACTGGAATTTTCCGACTTTCTCTGAGCAGCCGATAACGCCAACCGCGCCGCGTCTCTTTCGAATTATCCGGGGTAAGCGTTCAGCCACTTTCGGGTACTCGCACCTCTTAACTATCCTACACTTACTAAACTGCGGCTTTAAGAATTCCCTGTTCAAAATTCGGCGCTTTTCTCGGTGTAATACTTCATACTGCTGATCAGCGGATTTGGGTTACACGTTATACGACGGAAAACACAACGTAGCGGTCAAACACAACGTAGGGTCATAATAGGCGGCCAATTGGGTCCCGGAACTAGACGGTCAACCGAGCCATTCTTTAAATTGCATATGCGTATATGCTCGATAACATCAATACACCCGTTCCAGGGCAAATGACAGTAAACTCATACCTAACGTAATTACACGTATGAAATTTAAGGATTGGTAAACTAATGATTCTCCGCGTGGAATCGTGTGGCACATTCGTGTGTTAAACTCGGACCTCTAGGGGACCCACATTTTTTTTGTCTTTCCTAAATTTGATCTATTTAAAATAATAAATCTTTTTTTTTAAATGGCTATTAAAATGATAAAATAATGTTATTTATAACAAATACGATTATTAATTAAAAACAAATAAATATAAAAAAAATTACTACTTTCTTTTACTTCCGCATTGGCGGGGGGCGGTAACGTTTCATCACCATTAGCCATTTAAAAGAAACATGGACCCGGTTTTTCTATTTGCTTTGTAAATGTCAGCTTGACGCCTGTTATTTACGAAAATAAACACAACAAAGAATGACAGAAGAATTTTGGACTTGCATAGTCGTTATTTGTTATAAATCACAACGTTGTAACTGCTAAGTATCTTCAGTCGTCTTCAGGTACTGACAACAAACGAGCGCAACAAACTTCTACATGTAGAATGTCTATTTCTTTTTATCTTCACGGACGTGACTCAAAAGTCCACAGACGAAATTAAGGAATTCTTGTCCCGATATCTTGGTGGAATTTTTCACCCTGCTCGTCGCAAATTCTCAGGAAAAATAATAAATGGGAATGGAGAAAGTGAATTTTTAATAACATTCGGTCTGTGCGCAAAGGTGCATTTTATACATGCCATTTTAGGATAGGCCCCATAAATAACAAAATTAATTTGACAATTTTTAGAATTCGCCAAAACGCTAATTACGTAGATCTTAATGGCTTCTTCAAATTTTTATTAATACAGTTGATAGCCTTCAACTTATTTTAGTCTTAAAGAACCGAAAACTGGTCAGCCTGAAATCGTTCCTGGTAACCACTCTGAATTGTTATATCTGATGATGGGTTTTGCCGGTTCACGATACCAAGTATAGTTATGTACTTTGATTATGATTAATGATTAAACTACACTGGTAAAAAATAATTACACTATTTATCGTTTCCAATTTATTACCACAATGGTGACATTTTGCAAGCCAACAAAATCTCGCTAATTGATTTTTCAGATCATAAAATCTTCGCATTGGCTGATACCTGAAACCGGATTTTCGATTCGCTGGAAATAATAATAATTGTCGCTGAATATGAAACAGGTTTTACCAAAATTGTTTGGGTAAATTCCGAGAAAATCACGTTTAAAATAGCGTATAGAGGGATTTTGTTGGTTTGCGAAATGTCACCATTATATACTGTAAAAATGTTACACTAATATATGTGTAAGAAATTTCCGTAGATTTCATGTAATTTTATAGAGTATTTATAAAGTAATAAAATACGAGTTCTTTGTAAAAGTACACCATTGGTTGTAAAATTTACTCATTTTTTAAGAAATGCATGAAAATAAATTTCATATCACCTGAAGTGAAACGTTACTGGTAGCATGTCACCACCTGCAGACCGGTTTCGAACTTTGTTTCTCTCCTCATTACAGGGTAGCTGTTCATACCATACCAAACGAAAGTTTTTATACTAAAACCTATGGTATCAACGTTCTTGGGTTGAATATGGCCCTTAGCGCAATCTCTTGGTAGTCTCACACCAAAAACCCAAAAAATTATTAGTTCAAAAAATATTTTCATTATAAATACTGTAAAAAATAAATAGCTGTAATTTTGCATAACAAATAGCGGGAAATATATTTTTGGCTAGTAAATTTTCATAAAAATTTTAAATATTCCATATCCGTAAAGAAATATTACTTATACAGGGTGATTCCTAAGTTGATACTTCTTTTTTAGCTGTGTATAGAAGGCCAATAAACAACATTTTCAAATAAATTTTTTCAAAAAACTTAAAAATAGCCGAGATACAGAAGTAAAAAATCTAAGTACGGGCCTGGCCATCAAAACCTAGCCTGCTATACTTTATGTTGATTTTGTCTTGTTAGTCTTAGTCATGCATTTTACGGGTCTGTCGTCAGTTATTTGGTAATTCGCGCAGTGTGTTTTTCTGAAGCAAGTTAATTTTAAATTAGTCACATGTGAAAATGGTAAAATTTGAAAACAATAAACTAGTAGATACGGTTCTAATGTATGGTGAGTGTCGTCAAAGTCCGGCTGCTGCTTCGAGATTATACGCACAACGCTTTCCCTTGCGGGCTCATCCTACACCCAGAAGTTTTTTAATGATATTCAACGGGCAAGTTAGGCAGAACCGTATTTGATCCATAGTGTAGTAAATGAATGTAAGTACCTTATTTTTGAGTTTTTTGAAAAAGGTATTTGAAAATGTTGTTTATTTTAATGCCTTCTATACACAGCTTTAAAAAAATATCAACTTATGAATCACCCTGTATTAAGTAAAAAAAAATACATTCTGATCAGCGGCGGCGCCAGGGGAGGGCCAGGGTGGGCACCGGCCCACCCTGGAAACATCAGTACCCGCCCAAAAGTGACGGTTTTGCAATGGAATTTCCGGGGGAAGGGGGATTTGACTATGAAAGTTTTATTGTATGTAATTTTCAAGAGAACGAGGTTGACCCTTTTTTTTAGACGCCACTTTGGACAAGAGGGGGATTTTGTTTTATTTTACTCATCACTTTTGTCGGGCTTTGCCCTTTGCGTAGGTTGTGGAGGTGTAGTGTTGTGGTTGTCGGGCTTCGCCCTTTGTGCAGGGGTAGTTGGCCTTTTTTTCGAAGTAATTTTTTTTGGTACTGCCCACTCTAAAATCATCGGGCCCCCTTGTACCCACCCATCCCAAAAATCCTGGCGCCGTCACTGATTCTGATTATATAGCGTAAAGAATGCCGTAAATATTGTGAAATTTTGCCATAATTTTTTACAGTGTATGTATGTATTATGGTTCTTTAGTTAGTCTATTTAAAAATGTTAATAAATTTATTAATAAAGCTCATCATTTTTGTTAATATTGTAGTGTTTATCAATTATAGTATAAGTGGCTTTTATTCAATTACATATTTTTAAATCTTAACAATAAATTCTAACATACTCAAGTGAATTCTTATAAATACTCAAATTAAAACAATATAGTGGTAATTAATAAATTAATTTAAAAATATTTGCTAAGAGCAAATAAAGGTTATAAAGTATTTTTATACGTTAGCAGATTTCTATGAGTTCATCACTTTATGTATTTCTCCGAAATTCGGACATTTAAATACTTTAAGAATATTAAAAGACTCATCCATAAACTGTGTTTCTCTTGTAAGGAACTAATAGAAACATACTATCATTAAAAAAGTAAATTATATATCTTGAATTACTTATTTTATTAGCATGCGTATCATACTCCACCTACCCCTCACATCAAAAAACTTTTTTTCTGTGACGGGAAAAAATTTTCACATTTTATCTCTGTTGACAGGTAATAAAATGTCACTTTTTGTGAAATTACTTTTTTCCCCGGGAAAAAAGTGATGTGATTACTTTTTTCCCGGATATAATATAAACACATAAGTAAAGGTAGATATTTAATTTTAGAATATTTTATTATACAAAAAGTAACATTTTGTTTAAATCAAAAAGTACAATTATTAAATGTGCATTGCATGCATGACATGTTCATTTTACTATTCGGTACAGTCGAATTTTCTCGTGTTGAAATTATATTTTCTGCCATGGACACAACTGCCGTTGATGTACCTGGTCGCAAATCCGGTGTTCTTTCAGCACTACCACAAGTTCTAAACACTTTATTAGCTATTTCTGTCCTGTGTGCTACCGATTCATCAACACCCTTCAGCGACCGTTGATGACTTCCAACCGCCATGTTTCTTGAGTGTCAACAAGTCTCCCCCAGATTCAAACAAAAGTGTAGCAGACGATCTTCGAAATGAATGACCCGTGTATAAGGTAACATTTCCAAGTTGAAGAAAATTAGCTACTGTTTGGGGTACCTTATAAAACTGATTTTTACCCACAACTTGATTGATACATTTTCCATTGTGATATGCATAAATTAGGCGGCGATCATTTGCTGCTGTTGGACGAAGGGTACATTCGGTAAAATTTAATATATTTTTCAGTAACTACAAATCTTCTGTTGACATCATTCTTTGTTTGCTTAATTTTCACAATTAATAACGTTCCCGAACCTTTCTCATTTTGTTTGAGAAATGTAATTAGTTTGAAATATTTTGAAATGTCTACATTATTATTGGATTGAAACATACTTTTAATCATTGAATAATTCGACCACACTGTTGATGGCTTTTGTTGTTGTGTCAGTTCCGAAAAATAGGCCAATAACACCGTCTCCGACAAAGAACTGCATGCCTTTTTCATCTTCCATTCCATAAATCTTGAAAACGCGTTTTCGTAAATTTTGCGCGATTTAGCTGGCAATAATTTTTGTGACGCTACTTTCGCTGCTTCTACTAATTCCGGTGGAGTCAGAGAAAACTCAGAATCAGACATTTTAAACTTTATATTATTTAAAATAACTACTAAATAACCACTAAAGTTCTTACTTTTTATATTAAATCACGGAATTAAATTGACAGATATTTGATTATTTTAAAGGTTTCCTTAGAAACGCAGGTCCAATTGTCGCTATAAGTAAAACAGCCTACCTACTAGTTTAAAAAGTCAAATTTTACATCGTTACTTTTCTGACTTTAATATATTGTAATAATATCGTCGTTTTTCCCGTCACAGAAAAAAATAGTGTACTATACACGGGAAAAATATTAGATTTTAGCTCTCGCTTTTTTGTCTCCCTCCGCTTCGCGTCGGGAGACAACACAACCTCGAGCTAAAATCTAATGCTTTTTTCCCTTGTATAATAAATAACTATTTTTTTCAGTTACTTTTACTTATTTATTTAGCTTCCAAACAATGTCCTCAAAGTTTCAGTTTAAATTTATATTTTAGGATTATGCCCAAAACTGCATATTGCCTAGCTTTCTATGGGAAGCCCATTTTTATAATTTTGGGCACAAAAAATGTTTTAATTATATTTTAGATTGACCCCAAATGTATATTTTTTTTCTTTTAAAATCTCACCACTTAGGAACAGTGTATTTTCTTTGATAACAACTAATTTTTACATTTTATGTTGTAAAGTTATTAAACGTATGCACTGTGCAATTGCCTTTAATGTACAAATAGATTTTGAACAAACAAAGGAGGTCATCATCACGAGCTTTTGAATCATAATATGATCACATTTAAATGATTATTTTTCTTGTAATACAAAAGTTTATTCAGTTTTGTAAAAATCAAGAAACCTTGCCAAATATTTTTCTCTTAAAAAATAAAACTAGTACGAAGCATCCACAAAAAATTGCATATATCTCTCACTCAATTTCGTATTTGCGTGTTTTCTACCCGTAATTAGATTGACTACATATTAATTTTTTTACCATTTCTTGCTTAAATTTATCGTTAGTTTAAATTATACCATATTATAGTTCTCCTTTTTTTCTATGTGCTTCATTGGCTATGGTCATGCCATTACCAAATCATCCTATATGGGCTTTTGTCACTAATTTTTTAAGAAAACTTGGTACCTATTATGCGTCTACATATATTTGAAAAACAGAAGGCATATTTATTTTTTCTTGTTTTCTTTCAAACGCGTAAAAATACTATAAATATGAAATCTTATAGAATTATATTGTATGTTTTATAACTGATGCCCTATAATAGATAATAATAGATATGAAATCTTCTCCATTCATTTTGCATAAACAAATATCCAGAAACCATATGATAAGTTATCATTATTCCCTAATTAGGCAAGTATTATACATTTTGTTACATATTGGCCTTATCTTTCTATATGTTGAACACTCCCGGATATTTGAAAATAGAATATTATGAAATTCGTGCCAATGGCACAAGTGACCTTCACCCATGATAACAGTTTATCAACATTGGACTAGTGGACATCATCACAAGAAATAAACCATTTATTGTATATTGGAACTGTGACTTATTATTATTATTTTAGTATCTTATATACTCCAAAATACTAATAGAAACAAGAATACCAACACTCTTAGGCTTTCTTGTTAGTCAAGGAGGCGCTAGTTTCTTTTTTATTAGTTTGTCGTTTTGTATCAAATAGGCTAGAATTTGTTAAAATTAATAATAATGAAAAATAATATTTTCCCAAAGAAACATTTTAAGGCAAGGAAATGTATTTTTGACCTCTCTCTATCTCAGATTCAAAACATACTTGTTTTTATTAAAGGGAATTATTTTAACTTTACAAAATATTATTCTCATCCACCTATATCAATTTTTATTAAAAATTACACAGCTCTACGAAAAAAAAATCATATACACTGGACTAGATCTCGATATCTATATGTTTTTTGGGTCCGTTTAATTCTATCAGGCTTATTTGAGGCGGAACATAGTAATCGACCGATATACGGAAGGTATATCGACTTTCTGACCGATATATTTTACCTATACAGGGTGCTACAAATTCGTGTGCGTATAAGGGGATCTCGAAAACGGCAAGAGATACGAAGATGGTTAAATTGAGGCAAAGTTGCGTATTTTAGAGCTTAATAATTTGGTGAAAGACATTTTTTTTTCTGTGTTACAGTATTTTGGTCTAGGTGTAAGACAAAAACCCTAGGACTTAAGATATACGTTATATTAATAAAATACTAATTAAAAATAAAATAACTTCTCATGCCTTAAAAACTTGCTTACTTCCTAGAGTATTGTGACGGTAAATCTTATTGAAAAAATAAACGGCCTAAACACCATATCTTCCTGTAATGTAATTTTAATATTTAATTTAATCTTCGTATCTCTTACCGTTTTCGAGATACCCTTGTACGCACACGAATTTGTAGCACCCTGTACATGTAGTAAAATTGTAGTGGAAAAAAATATTTTCCAATACTTCTAAAAAAAAATACATTATAAAAAGGAATGACAACGAAGCAAGAGTTGTTATCAACAATGGAAAAAGAACTTTGAGGTATTTGCGGTTTTTAAAACGACGCGCCACGCCACCCAATGAAATTATAGCTTCACATATCTTGCATTTAGCGCTTCATGCCTTACATGTTACCGATTTGTTATTCTTAAGGAAATATTTTTAAAAATCACTTTTTTGTGCCGACATTTTTTCAATTTTTTACAAATATCAACAGCATCGAATCGTTACTTTAAAATTGCGAATAATCAACAAGAAACTATATAAATTATTTTAAGGAACAAAATATCCAATTTAAAAAACAACATGAAAGATACCATTGTCTGGCTTATCAAATAAAGGATAACAAAATGTTTAAAATACCTTCTAGAGATACGCAAATAAATGGTCAAAACGTCGAGTCTTGGATTATATTTAAACATAAATAATTAATATTTTGGTGAAATTGTTTTTAATTTAGAATTCAACATCCTACCCATAATCATAATACATCCGAACACTTACATATCGAGACTTAAATTAGTTTAACCATCCCTACAGGCAGCAGCAGCCGCCACAGCAATTTGACCCCTGCGGAATGCGCCTCCTCGCGGTGCATCGGTCAAATTCTTCAAGAGATGTCGTCATGGCCTCTCTTAAATGCGTCAATTCTCCGTATTAGATTAGGCTTTTATTGTTTTTTAGAGAACAAAAGGAGTCTTAATTTTTTTTGTTTAAGCCTCAATTATTTTAAAGCGTATAGACAAAAATTTGAAAAATTGCACTCGTTTTCGATTTACTGCTCTCGGGCACTCTGAGAATTCTCTCCCCGAGGTTTGCATGGTCGATTATCAAAATCGAGTAATCACACTACATGGCTGTGACAGATCTCGGGAAAATCTATGACGTCCAGAGCGCTCTCGGAGTACTCTCAGAGTGGTAGTCGAAAACGCTATTAGTGATGAAAGACAAAGAAAGATATCTTTTGTAGTTTGCTACAAAGTTGCGATAAAAACAAAAATGGTGGTAGAATAGTTTAGTCATTTTAGTAAAAACGCGTAACTACTAATAGAAAATCAACTTCTGATTTTGTAAAAGGAACGCTCAAGTCAGCCATTGGCTTCGCTATTCTTATTAATAGCAAGTAAAAGGAACTCAAGTATTAAAAGAAAGATATTTATTTTCGTGAGTAAATACTATATGGCGGCTTTTCCATTCTTAGATTTTTCTTGATTTTTTATATCTTGTTTGAGATATATAAATTGGATAAGTCCAAAACACCTTACTTTACAATTGGTTTGATGTTTAACTTTATGTTCGCCTAAATGCCTCGTCTAAAGTAAGATATCTTCAAAAAAAAGTAGTTAAAATTAACGAGTTAGTGGAATTATTAAAAGATCGTGAATTCTACGTACTTTTTATCTACTTGAATAGCTGTCGAATTATACAAACTACTGACCCCTGACTATATTTTTTTCTTCATCTCTTTTTTCTCATTAAAGCTCCTTAGTATTTTAACCTTTTTTTTGGATTTCCCCCGATAACTTTTCGGTTCTACTGACCTTTTTGACCTTATATATTGTTTTTGTTTGGATATTCCAAAATAAACTGTTTTTTTCTTTCGTACAAACTGGTTAACATTTATTAAAAAGTTGATAAGTCAAATATTCTTAAATGTTAGGCAATAACATAAATATTGACGATATATTTTTTTTCTTGGTATAACTTTTTTTTATCACACCAGATAAAAATATTTTTTTTTAACTGAGTTCAGACAAAGTTAAAAAAATCGTTAAACTACTAATGCCCAAGAATAATTTTTTATCATTGTTTTTCTTTATACTTAAATTTATACTTAAAGATAGGCATTTTAGTTAAGTAATCACTAATTAGTTAATAAAAATGATCAAAACCGGAATGGTCATTGTAGTGCTTGTATAAAATCTAGAAAAACCCAGTGGCGGCTATTTACTTAATGTGAGTAGATACCACTTCATCAGAGAATATTTACAAATATAAAAATGTAATTCTGTGTTCTGTTACTGGCGCACAAACCTCTCCAACAGCGGAATACCCGAAATTCAGCGCTGTGTTATTACTCGATATTAGGGGGGACTAAAACTGACGGTTGCCATAACAATGTCCAGTTGTTTATGTTATTTATTGCCCCGTTTAACTACGACCGGTAAGGTGGTTTCGGGTCCCCGGAGATTTACATATTCCCTCCGTTTCCGATCCGGCCAGCCAGCGCGCGAAATGTTTAACTGTTTTTAAATTGATATTGGGCTGAGTACCCACTATGCTAGAGACTATAGTACTGGGTCTCCCAAAAGTCCTGCATAAAATTAATATTAATTAAAGGAAAAAGATCTAGGAAAAACGCTCGGACCCGTAAATTTTTATTTTTAATTGTGCATTTTTTTATATAAAAAAATATTATACAGAGTGTCTCATAGAACTGTCGTCACGTCTTTGACAATTTTTTTTTAATGGAACACTCTATATATATTGTATTATTTTCTGATTCCCCACAAAATTCTACGCTTATGTTTTAAATGTCATGTGTTTAAATTTAATAGTTTTTGAGATATTGACGTTTAAAATATGGCATTTTTTGACTTTGGCAGGCTGTAACATTGGAACGGTTCATCTTAGAGAAAAATGGTTCTCACCTCCCTATCTTGTTTTTTTTCTCTATTCAAAAAAACCAACCTCCGGTTTACCATGTTAAACCAAAAAACCGGTTTTAACGGTTTAACATGGTAAATCGGAGGTTGGTTTCTTTGGATAGAGAATAAAAAACTAAGAAAGTAAAAACCATATTTTAAACATCAATATCTTAAAAACTATTGAATTTAGACATATGACATTTACAACATAAGCGTAGAATTTTCTGGGGAATCAGAAAATAATACAATATATAGGGTGTTCCATTAAAAAAAATTGCCAAAGACGTGACGACAGTTCTATGAGACACCCTGTATAATATTTTTTTATGTCAAGAAATGCACAATTAAAAATAAAAATTTACGGGTCCGTGCGTTTTTCCTAGAACTTTTTCCTTTAATACCCTGTAATAAGGAAAGCAGCCTAGGTTTAATTTTTTTTGTTAAAATGAGGAGTTGACAATAGTATTCTCTTAAGCACTTCACCTGTTTGTTAATCACTAGCTGTCACTAAAAAAACCTGGCACCTCTTTTAATATTATCATTAAAGCTGAAACATTTGTATTCGAACCATAGGCGTACCTACCCCTTTTTACATATTTAAATTAAAAATGCAAAATAAAAAGTTATGATCGTTGACATGTAATATTGCCCAAAATCCTTGTGAAAATATCCTATGATGCCGTGCAAACCCTTATTTTGAAAAGAAACGTTCTATATTAAAGGTAAGTTGCAGCCCAATTTCCAAACCAAACTAACACCGCAATGAGAGACTGCTCGCAAAAATATCCGGCCGTTCGCGGCAGTTTGGGGGATTGTTATGCCGTTGGTCCTTTTCCGCCCGGTCCGACGTTTTGCATTGCAGCTTTAATTACAGTGGCGGCTCGCGGATTTAAAAAATGGTGAAGAGCTAGGTATAGTGCGGGTACTTAAACAAACATTGATTTAAAACCCGTGTAACAAAACGTGTTTCTAATCCTCATCTGTCCAACGATTGGATCAAGTTTCCAAAAAATTACAAAATATGTCATTAATTGGGTTCATTTTTAAAACACACAACTAAGTAGGTACGTACACTACTGAATTAACTGAAAAATAAAAACAAAACTTTTTTATCACACAGTAAATTACGTAAAAACGATATCTATAACCGTAAGTTTCGCGAAGCCTCAAAATAAATACCTTAAGGTTCGGCGAACCAATGCTAAAACAATGGTGCATACGACTGATCCATTTTTAAATTGCCCTTCATCATAATGTAATAATGTACATGCTGTTTGAGTGACTGACGTAACGTAACCATAGCAACGGTGAATATCAAAGCCATGTTGGGCGTTGGGTCTTCACTTGCTTTGAACTAACGGACACGGCCGGCTGGGATGCGCCAAAATGCACGACTTTTTATACTTATTGTCCATCGGAGTTAACCGTAGCCCTATTATGCATAGCTACATTCGGATTAAATTAATATTATTAATTCGAACATAATAATTTTTAAGGGCTAAAATGGTAGCTGTATTGGTACATTAATATTTAATATTGTCGAAAAACGTTACTCCTGGTTTTATTTATTTTTTTGGTGAAGAGCCCCTTCACCTACTTCACCTGACGAGCCGGCACTGTTCAATTATCATACCTATTATATTAATAATTATTATAGAAACACATGTAATTTGTCAAATTATTTGGTCGCTTAAATAGAAATCAACGCCACTTCAGGTCTAACAGAAAAAAATGTTTGTAATATACAGAATATTATATACTATGTATATCCGTATAATAATAATTGTCCTCTATGTACAATAACACCAATATAGCGGGACCTAACCGCTGTTATTGTTATGCTAATTAAACTTTCTTATTTATATAACTTTAAATTATATTAAATTGTTGTAAGGCACGATTAATAAAAGTATAATAGGATATAGAAAAAATTTGTTCCAAGAATTAAATGTGTTGTGTTTTTACTTCAGCAGTTCTAGCACACCACTTGGCAAAGTATAAAATGTAAATGAGTAAACATAAATATGTTTATCAAAGTCAAAGTTTTAATAATTGCTTATATTAAATTTAAATTCCTAGAACAATTTTAATCAGAAAAACTGTATATTATGTATAGCCACGTTTACTTCTAATAAATTTTAACAGGAACTATTATAATCTTTGATTGGGTAAATTTAGTAATCTAAAGCCTGACATCCTGCTAATTTTATTTTTTGACAAACGATAAGTGGAATTACTTAAACGTAATATTCTAAAAACCCGTTTGTTATATTGCTTGAATAAAAAACATGTTTTTTAAAGAAAGACAGCCCTTTAACGTTTTTTTTTTCACAATTTACAAAAAAGATGGTGTTGCTTGGACACCGTTGTTATCGTAGTTTACGCGCATTGCCGCGTTGCCGTCTCGTATGCATTCATTGTTTCGTAGCCAAGTGGGGATGGGGACCCGGATCTTTTTAGTCATAAAATATTTTGTGTTTGTGAGTGAAATAGGTCCTAAAAGGTCAATCACTAAAATTATCCGTTCGCCGTGACCCGTTCATTCGAACGAATGTCAATCACGACAAGTTTGATTTACATTTTTTTAAAGGCGGAAAATTATAAAGACATTTTGAAATATATTATTATTTCTTGGAATGAATAGCGTAGCGTAGCGGGTAGATAGATTTTTAGTTCGCTTCGCTAAAGGTCCTTCGTCTGTCGTCAGCTTTATTCGACCCATGATCCATTCGACGGCTCATGGTTCAGCTTTGCAAGTCAAAAGTCATGGTCGAACGATGAGGAGGAGGTGCCCTTTATTGATGGGCACTTGGACCATTCCTGTTTAGCGTCTGTTATTTTTATGTCTACTTTTTTATTTTTATATACATATTCTTATTTTTTGCTTCGGTGTTTTTATTTAATGAAGTTACTTGTGTTTTAGTCATAGGTGGCCTAATTAGGCACAAAATGGGTATTGTCTGTTTGAAGGTTGGATACAATGATGTTTCTTGTATAATAGAAGAATTTTGGACTTGCATTGTCTTTATTTGATTTAAATCACAACGTAGCAAGTATAGTATCTATTATTAAATGGGTATGTTTACAGTCCGTAACGTACCTATATGATGTCTGATTATTTCACTTTACTAAAGAACTTTTTGAACACCCTATATTTATAATGATTAGTTTTCTGTTGTGTTTGGGAAAAAAATATAAGAATTTTTGAACTATGAAGGCGTTGTATTTTTTCGCTTAAAAACAAAGCTGTTTTATTTACATCGTTATACTAATCGCTATATTGGTTACTTTCTCAAATACGATGGTAATAATAAATGAATTAATCGCCGAAAAAATCATCCCTATAAGTTAAAGTATGACACTTTTTTTACGACCTAAATTGAGAAGCAGGTGGGGCCTAGACCTATAGAAGTGACCACTATGGAAGATCCGTTATTGTGCAATTCGTGCTTTCTGGCAATTTGTCCTCTTCTAAGTGAATTTAAATTAAAATTTCGATTGGTGTTTTTTTATAAAAAGTTCGATGGTATGATGTAATATAGAAATAGATGTAAATCTCTTAACAAATTAAAAAAAGATAATTTAAAAGGTATACCGAGAGGTATACTTATGTCTAAATTTTCAATACAAAACCTACTGAGTAATTAAAAACACAAAAACGTGAGATGTATCCATGTAACCATGTTCATTTACTGAATAGAACATTGGGCGGCATAGTACAATTCATTGTTAAACAATTGAAAAGATTATGTTTTTTCACACCAACATAATACTTTACAAATGTTAGTTATGTGTCTGAAAATAGAAGAAAACAACAAATATGGAGGATAAACAATATAATAACCTCTGCTTCGTTGGCTCGCGGCTCCCTCGGGATATGCCAACTAATTTTAAACGACGACGGTCTGAGAAGGAGAAACTATAATATTGAGGGAAACGGAGTGTCTGCAAGGAAAGTGACTATTTTGCTTATTTTTAGCAGACTGCGTGCGCACAAGCTCACGTGTTTAAAGAATATTTATTGACAGCTTGATAACAAAACTCGTTTAAAAAAACGTTACACCCCCCCACAATTTACTTTTTATATAAGATGATTATTATTTACATAAAAAGACTAATACAGCGTCAGTTTTTCTGTGACCTTAAAATAGTGACGCCCAATAAGGGGCAGTTTTCTGAAAACACATAGTGATAGTAATATACAGGGTGATTCCTAAGTTGATACTTCTTTTTTTAGCTTTTTTAGAAGGCGTTAAAATAAACAACATTTTCAAAAAACTCAAAAATAAAATACTTAGTTTAATGCAAAAGATAGATACACTACTTTTTCCGCCTGGAGCTAAAAACTTTCTTTCTATAAAATACTGCACATTCACACATATTTACATTCATTTATTACACCATGGATTAAATACGGTCCTGCCTAACTTGCCCGTTGAATAACATTAAGAAAACTTCTGGGTGTAGGATGAGCCCGCAGGGGAAAGCGTTCTGCGTATAATCTCGAATCAGCAGCCACAGTTTGACGACACTCGCCTTAAATTAGCACCATATCTACTAGTTCTTTGTTTTCAAATGTTACCATTTTCACGTATCACCAATTTAAAATTAACTTGCTTCAGAAAATCACACCGCAGCAGATTGCCAAATAAATAACTGACCACCGACCCATAAATTGCATGACTAATAAGACAAAAACAACATAAAGTATAGCAGGCTACGTTTTGATGACCAGGCCCGCACTTAGATTTTTTACTTCTGTATCTCGCCTATTTTTAAGTTTTTTGAGAAAAGGTATTTGAAAATGTTGTTTATTTTAATGCCTTCTATACACAGCTAAAAAATAAGTACCAACTTAGGAATCACCCTGTAAGGATTAGCGCCCAGCTTAGGGTTAGCTTTACGGACATTTTAAGGAAACATGTAGGTACCATCGTTTACCAATAAAAGTTTTATTATTAATTTAAACGACTTTACAGAAATTTAAACTATACTTTTATCTATTTTTTTCCCTTCACCTCTTCATATTCTCCAAAAAAGCTCTCTCGATCCATGCTCGCCGTCCCACGCCCAAAAGAGAACGTTCTCCCTCCGTGCTTGCATTCGCAGACCGTTCTCTTGGCAGTCGCGTCAGACACCTCGATATGCTAGCGCTGTCTGGCCCGGTTCGCGAGAAAATCTCTTAAAATCCCTTTTTACGGACTTGCAACCAGCCCTTTTTGTAAGGTCACATACGCGACGAGTCAATATCCGTTCCATTGGCGTAACCAAACGTGACTAGAGCTCCGCTCGCTGTGTTTTTATATCACTGCCCAAAGGCGCGAAATACCGTTATTTTAAATTACAAACCTATTTTTTTACAAGAAAGGGTTGAATTTTCACAGTAACAACCGAAGTGTGTGACGGAAAAGAAGAGGAAATTACAGTTATTTGTGTTTAGAGTGTTATAAGTGTGTTATAAAAGTGTCTACGATACGTGGCCGACAGAGACGTGGTCAGTGTCTGGTTCTTATTTTGTGCAGGTTTTCTTTGAATATTTTATAAGTTAGTGTCAAGATGGTTTCTAGAATACGAAATAAAAATTATTATGAAATTATAAAATTCCTGGGCAAAAACTTGTCACCACTTATTTCAATCCATATACACTTACAACTTTTTTATTTTTGTAATTTGATTTTTTTAATTTAGATATCGGGGTACATTTCGTAAAGTATTAGTATATGCATATTTCTACTGTCACGTTTGTTCTGCCGTTTCAGGTATTTCTAGCATTCTGTTTTTTGAAATCATTAAGTCCATTTTTATGGCAGATATATTTTTTAAAGATGTACCTATCTGCTATAGTTTACGAAGCTATAGATTGAGGATGTTATTATTGGGGTTGAAACGTTAATATTTAAATAAAGTACTATTGCATTGTTATTTTATTGGATACAAGGTCGACGAAACTGCATTTAAATATACAGGTCTGTGTTTGAAAAAAAAACATACCTAAAAGACGAAATGTCAAATTGAATATCTAAAACAATACATTATAGAAAATAAGAAAATCTTAGGAAGAAACAGTAACTAAAATTTTCGGGGTCTTTCAAATATCTTCGGAAGTGCTCGGTCTTTCATAAATTTTTCGACGACTTATTAGTCGTCTCCAAATTGTGCAACGTTACCCCGATTTAACCTCCGCTGCATCTCTGATCGTTTGCGAGATCCTAATTTATAACACCCTGTATTTTTATAGGTTCTAAATATTTCTTATTTAAATTACTTCAAAAATTACCAAAACGGCCGGTAAATTAGCACTGAAAAAAGTAAATGAAAAGTACCTGTAAATTTTAATCCACCATCCCGTTTTAAAATTTACAGAATCTTAATAAATAATTTACATTTTCTATGGTATAAATGGAGATAACGAACCAATCAAAAAACAAAGTGTTAGGAATACATATTTTACCTTAAACAAATTTGACATCAGAAATAAGGGCCTCAGATCTTCTACAGGATATTCTAAACAAACAACATCTATTGTTTTAACCTCGATTCTAGCCCTGTATTAATTTTAAAAACACATTTAATAAAAAAAACAATATTTTTTCAATAAAATTATAAATACCTAAATATCAGTAAAATAATCCTTCAAATCGAATTAGAAATAAAGAAAACACATAGTGACATGTCCAAATATTAGTGGTTGTGTTTTTTCTTGGCTGTGGAGTCAAGGTATTTTTAATATAATGTCTTAACAAAAATTTATAATTTTCACAACGAATAAAACGTTTACTTTTCGCACCCAAATAGATATTGATATAGAAAATGATAACCTTCAAATTATTGCTAAATAATAATATAGTTTTCGAACTGGCGCTGCGCGCTAGTGCGTAAAGGGACCTCTCATGTCTGGGTCATCAAACTTTAGACTTTTCGAGGGAATAATAGGTTTTTTTTACATGTATTTATCTATCTACCTAGGCCTAATATTTAGGTTCTCCTTCTAGTTTATGTTGGCTGAATAGTTAGAAATTTGTTTCATATTTTTATTTTGTCTGAATTGATACTATTTTTGTATTCTGAATATCGAATTAATAACTTAGACGTCAAACATTCTGGTAAAAGTATAAATATTTATGGCGATTATAAATAGAAATATGAATGTTCCTCGAAAACGTTTTAGAAGTGGAACTACTAACTTTTAGTTTTGCCACTGGCTGCTGCCAATATTTATAAACAATTCAAACAGTATTTAAGATTTTCATAGTGTTTTCCCACTAAATTTTCAATGGGATGCTTAAATTATGGATTTATGTTTAGCTATTTTTTCCAAATAATCACAACAGCTTAATGGTGATTATTTGATCAAATGACAGACAACACCCTGTAATCAGTATTAAATATTGAAAAATCATAAATTGGGTACTGTTATATGTTAATAATTCACTGAATTATATTGTTCGGTATGGAACACTATTTATACACTATTTTTTCATTCTTGTTAAGGAAAAATTATAAGCTTCAACTAATAAAATCAAGATGAATATTCAGATTTTTAATGTGAAATCCTATTGAGAATTTGTCAGCAGTGGTGAAAGCTAAACGAGAACGATTTTATTAGGTTCAATAAACTCTAGAAGGATACTACGCGAACGTTTTATAGCAAAATTATTTTTATTTTTGCCACCGACGTTTCCTTCCTATATTTATGAGCTTCTTCGCTATGACCGATTTCTAGTTTCATTTTAAAATCTATTACCTACTCTAGAATACTTATGTATCCTGTCTTGATTTGAAAATAATTACGAGAATCCCATATTGCTAAGGATTTAGTTTATAATTTCGGCATATTTCATTTGCCATCTATTTTTTTGTGAAAAGGAAATTGTTGTAAATACTTAATTATAAATTTATTATAAATATCTTGAATCTTGACACTAACTTAATAAGGGTCCTAAAAGAGTAATTTGGTATGGCATAAGAAAATATATTTGATTATAAATTGTGTATTTAAACATGGATATTATAATTTGTTTTGAAGATTAAACTAGGAATTTAAAAAATAATTGCCACATTAAATATCCTTTACACCTTATCAATCTTCCTTCGCCTTGTGTATTTTAATCTTTAAGAATCTGTCAAAACAGGAAAAGGTCATAAATTTCTCCAGAACGGGAGCCGACTAATTAGTGTCAGAATTTTTCTGTTGACATATTAAGAATTACTTGACACCTGTTTAAACAGCTGTTTATTTAGAGCATTATGATACGATGTTGATGGATTTCTGGTTAGTTTTTTATTATTCAGATATAACAAAGATACTAGTAATACTATACCAAGTTTCTCAACTCCTAGGCCCTGCTTTATAATTTTTTATTGATCCTGGTATCGGAGGCGTTAAATGACAAATGTATCATTACTGTTATGGAGAATTAGCGTCTTTTAATCAAGCCGAAATGGTATATTAATGGAATGATCCAACTTACTATAGGACTAGACGGGAATCAAATGAGTATAGTTGATTAGAAAATTCAACAAGAACAGGTCAGATCCCACTAAAAATTAGTGATAAGATTAATATATTTTTGCGCTCCTTTGATAATTACCCGAAAGAGCCGAAACACGAGCCAGGAAACCTATTAAAAATTGTAAAACATTACAAGTTTTTCTTTTCTATTGTTACCTCCACTTTACCAAACAGGGGCGTTTATTTCCGTGTTTGATATATGATTGTTTCAATACCAAATTAGCAAATTTTCCATTGTTTGTTGTTTTTTACATTCAAAACTTTGTCGTTAGAAACTGCTACCAAAAAACAGTATTTTTGTACATTGACATTGGATCCACGATATCTTGATATCATCAGTCAATGAAATCAAGAGCTAAAAGGAAACTAGCTGAAATATTTTAAGAAATAATTTCGTTTATTGAAGTACCTAAGCGAAATAACAGAATTAATATGTTCTCCGCGTTTCACTTCAATGCCAGGAAAAATAATGTTCGAACCTGACAATGACCACCCCCTTTCCTAACTTAATCGAGCTATGATAGGTGGAGGCTTCCGGAGGCCTGTCGGCGTGATGGTGGCAAGCCAAGGGGTCGAAACGTCGTCCACGTCGTCGACGCAACATCAGCACCATCATAATGCCGAGATGCAGTATTGCTCGCCCGTACATTCCCCCTATGGAGAGTATTATCCTGGGGAGCACTATCACTATATCCCGGGGGCACATCCCGATATGTGTCCCCACCATATGCATATACATCAAAGTGAATATGGTAAGTAAAATTAAAAATATTTTTAGGTTTGTGTACTGGAAAAATAAAAACCATATTCTGGTAAAAAAGAAGACGAACTTCGTTACTTCAAATAGAAGATAGAGATGAAAACGTCAAATTAGTGAAAGAATGTTGAGTTAGTATGAGGGAAACATCAAGTTAGGAAACAAACAAAAACAGTATCTGTCTTTACAAGAAAACTATTTTACAGGCAGACATTTTTATTAATTAATTCGTTTACAACGGTTTACTTTTGTAAAGAAAGTGTAAATTACATATAATTATTTTCGAAATGATTGCCTTATATTCCAGCTTGGACAAAGATGTTAGTCATTCTTACACTTAACATTCAGATTTTATTTTGGCTAAAGCTTTTTTTACTATTCGATCTACCTACATTTTTCCTTTTCCAGAATATAACCAGGATGTACGATAAGTTTATTACAGTAAGAAGTAAAAAAATTCCTACTAAACACTATTTTCAAATATGAACATAAAAACACCACCCTGTGAATGCTGCTATACCTACAGAAATTTGTTGCGAAGATTTCCATTAATGGAAACTTTAGGCTCCAGTCCGATCACCGTTATCCAGAGAAAGTAACTACTACTGTAAACCCCCACTTTATTTATGTGAACTTCGTGCATCTATACTTTTTAAAGCGTAAAGGAATTTATTCATTAGATAAACTAGATTTATTGAATAATTTGTTTGTACAGGGCTACGGTGCCGATTACTACACATTCCATTTGATAAAGAACACTACAATTTTTGTATTACAAACAGTTTGTTTGATAAATAAAAGGGGTGCAATTTTAAAAAAACTGCCTTAAAACATTTTTATCAGCTGATTCCAGTTTTCCCATTTGAAACGACCATTTTCTTGCACTTGCGCACGTAATGTAAAAAGACCTTTATGCAAGGCAAGATTTTAATAAAATGTGTTTCCTTTTTAATTTCTTCAAGCCTTGTAAAAAAATCTACGGTTCATAAAATGTTTTTAAAAATTAATTATCTTCCAGTTGACAATAAAAAAATATCAAATTTCGAAATATTAAAAAACCTTGAAAAACAGTAAAAAATGTGTTAATGAAAAAAGCTTTTGATGATAATAATATGTCATAATTATCTCCATTTTTTAATCTAGTTTGCTGGTTTACCGGCAATATGGGTTCTATATTTCTTGTATAGATGGTTACCGCCATTCGATATCAGAATCTCTTATAAGGTAATTTTTTAAATTCTGGTTATACAAAGATTTTTAACCACATTTAGCTAACCAGCAAGTTTGACTATGACATAACTGACATTGACAGGTATTATATATTCACAATCAAATGTGCCTGATTCGTAAATTAACAATTCAGGTAACCGGGCCAGTATGATTGTGAGAAAATTATTTCTGCCAATGTCATGTATGTCACAGTCTAACTTGCTGGTTAGTTAATTAACATTAAAATTCTTGCAATGCAACCCGACGTGCCTTAAAACATGAAGCAGACATCGCTTGTATTAATTTTTTTACTCATATAAAAACTATTTTTAATAAAAGAATGATGCAATAATTCTCGATGTAAATCTATGCCAAATCCTTGATAGTCCAGCCATAACTCTATACGCTTGTCTTAACCTATGCACTCGACTTAACGAAGACAATTAAAGGATAAGGCTGTAACCAATAATGACTGGCAATAGGAACTATTGAATAGTACGAATCGACCTTGGAAATTTATATTTTTTAGTAGTTATTAATCGATAATTAATCAAAACTTAGAATCATTTAAATTTTAAATAAAATCAGCCCAATTTTTGGGATTATTCTCTATGTAGTCTATTGAACCAAAAAAGCCGTTGATTAAGTATAAAAACAAATATTCACGAAAAGAATGATATTTAAGACAAAAATAATATAATACTGTTTTAAAGAACGAAACTATATCGAATAAATCAATACCCTTTCCGCTCTTTTTCCTTATCCAACCTATTTGGTAAAATAATACTCAGATGATGAGTCAGCCGCACAGCCCGCACGGTCTGGTCTCTGTCAGGTCAGTGTTGCCACATGGACCTCATCTGGTGTTAAGAAATAAGTACCCCACATGTATACGTCTTCTGAGGTTATTTCAAAACTATTACTTCATTTCTCCTCCAAACGGTTTAACAATACATGACATCATGATACATGGACGCTACATTCGCTATTCGCCACAATGATCTTTCCAAGTCTTTACCGATCACCCTGGAAGTATCATTATTTACATTTGGATGTTCAACCTAAAGTAGCATTAATACCAGCATTACGTGTCGACTCTTTTGCAATGATTATTTTCATTTTATCTTGCATTTTTCCTGATATTTACTTCTTTGTCTGCGTTGCATTAATTTGTTGACTTAATTTCTCAACTCTAGTACACAATAGTTAGATAACAGTAAAAACACTTTAATAATATAATTAATAGCTATAAGGTGTAGCTTACCAGTAGCTGTGTGTGCTTTTGTTTTTACTAATTTATCAAAAAAAATTTAAACTAAGTTATTGTTATACCCCAAGATAGGTAGGAATTTGGCCGCTTTTTGGATGAAACGAAAACGATTGAAAATATCGCAAAACATTTATTAAAAAACGACATGACGAACAGGGCACTAGCCCTTACTCTTAATGTTAATAAATAATATACGAAAGCTAAAAAATATTTTTATATATTTATTTTAAAATTCAATCAATAGAAAAAATATTTACTTTTTATATTTTATTGGTATTAAATGCGATTATAACATTGTCTAATGTCTGATTGACTGGCGAAAAAGCAGTAGAACATGATTTTTTGGTTTATCCGCCCCCCTCTCAATCCGCGCTTGATCTGTGGATCCGCTTGTATCTTCCTCCACATAACCCTTCCCTTTTTGATATAAGTTTGCCCTTTGCCTTACTTTAAAAAGCCATGAAACTACTCAATATCGATCGGTTAAAAAATGATTGATTGTTTTCTTAAAACGCGTTTTAGAGTCCGCTTAGTTAGCTACGCTCTTTTCTACTTTGGGTCAACAAACTTTAACTAACGAACGTGCGTTTTCGCATTGTCTCGAGAAAATTAGTAGTTTCTTTCTGATTTATGACGATGGGTCGAGCGACGACGTATGTCATCAAGTGGAAGCTAGAAATTTATGTGAATATTTCCCTCATGTGTAAAAAATCCCATAAGAGGTGTGCAATTTCCGAAAAATTACGGCGGACCTTCCACTCATATGTAAAAACGCCCATAAGAGGTGTGGAATTACCGAAAAATGTATAAGTAATAATTCCACTGCAATGACGTGATCTGGTAATTTTGACGTTTTGCATTGTAAATATGTCACCTATCAGCAAGTGTGTCAATATGATCACAATTGCCATGAAATCCATCTTTAAATGGATGAGGAACACCACCAAGCGATCATTAAAAAAATGCGAGGCAAAGATTATGAGGACGTCTCTGTTAAATCTGTGGAAAACTCAATCTTTGACCCATGCATTCCAGGACCAAGTTCAACGAGTTCTGTTATGGAGAAGAAAAATACATGTGTATATATTACTTACAACAATTGTTGTTGCCATTAATTGCAATAAATAATTTCTACGAGATTTATTTTTTGTAATATAGGTATGTTGGTGTCTGTAAATAATTTTAAAATGAAAAGTGTTTTGCCGGCGTACAGACAATCTCGTGAAATTATAGAAATTAGTAGTTTTTATACCATTTATGGGATCACCCCCGGTACTTTTAAAAATTCTCAGCACTGAAAGACCACAGCGATAATTTAACAGTAGGAACCATGAAATACGCAATAAATAAAAATGTTTTGTTAGTTACTTGTCGCCACAAAGTTTAGTGTGGAAAAGTGTTAAAATGCTTAGATTTAAAGACCATTTCCGTGAATCTATTGATGAAAATATTGTAGAGAGTAGGCTCGTCAACACGATGCCAACCCAACATTTTATTTGGAAGCAAATTAGCGATTTTTTTGTGGCAAGAAAATGTATTCCAAATGGCGAAAAATCTGTAGAAGAAATAACCGACATTTTATTCTATATAAAGAACAAACAATAAAAACCATTGTATAAATGACTTTATTAACTTAAAAAATAGTGTAAGAGCGTTTTCACACGGCACTATATATCGCGCGCGATAAATGGTCGCAATATTGCTTTACACCAAATTATGTGTTCTCTTATATCGCTTGTGTGTGAAAATGGCTCATTAGAAAACACATAATTTGGTGTAAAAGCAATATTGCGACCATTTGTCGCGCGCGATATATGGTGCCGTGTGAAAACGCTTTTAGGCTATGTTTAATCGGGAAATATTCTTCCGAATACCACACGTCCACTACAATACCCAAATAATTCTGCATTTATGCGTGTTATCTCACGAAACTGCATTAGGTTATTCTCACTTTTTGCTTGAAATGAAAATAAACACACATTTGTGCAAAATTATCGGTAATTTTGATGCACTAGTGATGTTGTATACGATTATCCTCCAATAATGACAATTCTCTGACAGATTAACCATACTAGATTTTTATTATATACATTTGTACTTAAGTATGCTATGACAGATCTAACAGCGCCGACTAATAACTTACATCAAATAAAGAAATGCAATAAGAATTATTAATGTAGGTCCATCTCATCTGGGTCCGGTGATGGTGGAACTGGACGCTACTATGTTAAAATCATCAATTTGCCAGTCGTGCAGACCTAATAAAATGAACACGTGTTTGTTTCTTGATATTTTCCATTAGTATTCTAGACAATGTATAATTTTGGACCACCCTTAAGATTACCACATTTGATTTTAGAAATCTGGAGTGTTGATATCACATAAGACAAGCGATCGTCAAAGTTATAAAAGATCACTAAAAATTGTATATATATTATGAATGTATTTCCTTCCTAAAAGTTACCCTTCTATAAAAAAATGTATTGCTAACTTTTGAATATTCTTTTTTTAAGACCTTAGTCGGCTTAATACCTAAATAAAATAACTTGTATTGCATTGCATGTTAATTTCATGCATATTTGCCGTGTATAAACTACTAACTACGCTTAAAAGGGTTGGAACGAAACACTGTTGATTCATAAACGGAAAATGGAAAACTATGAATGAAGCACCCTCGACTCGTATGACCCCATCGAAAGATGTACTCATGCATGAGTGCCTACTATGATGGTTAACGTGTTGATAACATTATTATTTCCAGATTGAAGACTAAAAACTCTGCGTAAGTTCGTTCTGACGTGTGCTAAGAGTCACTCATGAACCAAATTTTTATACAAGCAGCGGTTATTAGCGTTGCCTTCTACAGCCTTGAAAGTGTTTAAATAGAAAATTCCTTCGGTTTTGAATTAGTCAATAATGAGAGAACGTAAAAGAGATTGTCTTTCGACTCTGGTTGAAAAATTGGTTACAAAATATTTATAAAGCCCCATATCAATTACACAAGGAATCAATATTCCGTCTAATAACAACTTTGTCCCTAAATTATTAAGAATTTTATGTATTGAAGCATACAATTTGGGGTGAATCTTGTTAAATGTACAAAAATGTACGTTGCAGCGATGACTACTATTTGACTTACCTATCTTGCGCGAGATCCGAATTTGTTGATTAAAAAACTTTGTTGATTCAACAGACGCTGCTAAGACGTATACCATGCTCGATCTAAAACATTACAATAGGACTGTTTTTTGATATGTGATGTTATCTTAGGCTCTTCGTAGTCTTTGTTTTAAAGCCGAAGCCCAAATTACGCTCACCTGACGAGAGAACAGTCTTACTTATTGTTATCGCGTCTTCTGCAGCTTCGCAGATACTTTATCTGTCTAATAATTTGTTCATATAAATACGAATCTGATATATTATTTCGGAACGACCTCGGGAACGACTCAAAAAACTTGAATGCTTCCGACAATTTCCAATCCACATTGCCTTAAATGCAATTATCTGTCTAGACTTATTCAAAACAAATGGAAGTAATTGATGTTTATGATATCATTATCACTCTTAAGTAGATTCGAAAAACTAAATAAATAAAAGGTGTATTATTGGGAAGCATTTAAAGTAGATATAGAACTGTAGAAAAATTATTTCGTTCGAAATGTGTCGAAAAAAGATATCAAAGTAAGGCAATTGGGCTTACGATATGCAGGAACAAGATGTTATGCTAAATACAACATTGCTTGTTCATGCGAGTCAATCATCATCAAATTGTTAGTTTGTATTATCGTACTGCTTTCGGGGAATCACACTACTTTTATTCGGCGAAGTCCTTTCGCGCTGCCACGCATACGCGATTAGTTGCCGGTCTGTCTTCAGAGAGTTTTGGCATCGTACTTAATCGTCTCCCAAATACTTTTTAAAAAATGTTGTCCGTTTAAAGGAAAGTTTTCGCACTCTTTGCATGAAAACAGCTTGTCCTCGTCCGCGTAAGAGATTAATTTTCATGGAATTTTATATACCTAATTCCGGACTATGAAAAAATGGCCGCTTAACAGAGATGTCCGCTTATCAAAGGTGTCCGTTATGATAGGTTTTACTGTATTTTCAAAACAAGTAAACATTTTTAAATGCGTCTATTTCTTAAAATGTGAAGTTTCTTTGTGTAAAACTTTGCATACCACCGCAATAATTATTATTAAATGAACAATTTTTTTGACATTAAGGGGTAAATATTGTTAACCTCGATTATGTGATTTGGTCAAATTGTTTTACTGGTATAGGTTGTAACATCAGTATTTATATTATTTCTGCGTAAGCAAAGAATACAGGAAAATCCATACATGTAACACAAATCCATCAAACCATAACACCAATTCAAGGAAATGTTAAAAACCCAAACAACAATAATCGTTATCGCAAACATAAAGCAGGTTTATTTTTCCATAAAATCCATACATTTATGGCTTGCCAAATTCTCCTAACCGTAAAATGATACATTTTTATCGATATTTTTAATGACCTTCTTCCCAACATTAAATTTTAAGTTGCTTTTTGTAAAACAAGTTATTGTCTTTTAATAATAAAAAGTAAGCTAATAACATGCATATTGTCAAACTTACAGAGGTGAACAGGACTTGGGAGCTTCCAAGCCCTTTTAATGCCGCAAGCCTTTTGATAGCTTCAAGTCCTTTTTTTAACTACGGAGTTGAGGCTTTTTAGTTAAATTACTTTACTTCTAATTCGTAGCCTTTTTAATGAAATAAAGGAATTATTAGTGTCCGTATATTAAAATTATTTTAGTTTGGGGCTTGGGGACTTAAAGCCCTTTTCAGTGTATATGCTAGATGATTATGCCTGGTATTCCTTTGAATTCGTTTTTGACGATTCTAGGTCAAATTTGTTTTTAATTAGAGTGTCTATGAGTAAAATAGTAGGTGCCTATACTGCCAGAGGCGGATTATAGTACAAGCCTAGGCTTGTAGCGGCAAATCTGAAAGGGGCGCCACATTTTCCAGCGGCAAAACTCCAAGAGAGACTAAGATAACCAAACAGGATATGAAACTAAGCGATTTCAATTAATTTTTAGCTAACATCACACGCCATGTATATTATTCTGTAATAATTATTGTAGCTTATTTTCCCAGACTAATACGCTTCGCATCGCGATATAGGCATCTCTTTGGCAGCGGGCGGCGCAGTGGCTACGCTAGGGGGGCTAGAGGTGGTCCGGGCCACCCCAAAAGTTTTTTTGGACCCCCTAAAATAAATGTTATCTTAAGAAGCTCTTGAGAAAGTTATTCACTTACTTTATGTTACCAATATATAATATAGGTAGTTGTAATATACAAAGTCAATTCTTGTGCTTTAGTAACGAACCTATTTTGCCCCCCCCCCCCCCAAATTCCTTGCCCCTTCCTGGCCACCCCTGTAGCAAAAAGCTGACGTCGCCAATTACTTTTTGTTAATTTAAAAATAAAATCTTTTGCACTTTTGCCTTTTAATATGCGGGTCATTTGAACTGTGAAAAAAATAGAAGGGCAGTGGCGGATTTAGGGGAGGGGGCGCCCCCCCCCCCGAGCTCTAACGAAACTATATAATATTTATAGTTCTATAAAAAAAAATCAATTTTTTTGTTTTTCTTAACTTTTATTATTTCGAATTACCCCCCCCCCCCCCCCCCCCAAATCCCTACTGAAAGTTGACACTATAATTTTTTTGGCGATAGCGGTCAAAACTCACAGATTAAAGGAGTTTTAAGTTTTACGGTTATTTAAACCAAAAAAAGGGTGTGGCACCCAAAAAATTTTCGCTTGCGGCGCAATTCCCCCCTAGAACAAATCCTAAATCCGCCACTGTAGAAGGGGGCGCAAAAATATCCCAGGGCTTTGGGCGCTTCCAAGTGTTAATACGTCTCTGTATACTGCTCTTATAGGTAAAGGATCAAGGATTGGTTGGTTACAATGTTTAATAAGTATAATACGATAATCCTAAGCGCAGGCATGATAACATGAATTAAATGGATATATGTATAATCTGTTACATCTGTACTGGTAAAAACATATTTTACCTCTCTTCGATTATACGATTTGACCTCAATATGTATTGTAAAACTGAATATTATATTATCGCACTAAAAAATATTGTTCGTCTGTTTACATAGGAAATTGTAGAAGAGGTGTTACAAACATAAACAACTTTTTAAAGCTGCTTAAAGACAATCTTTTGTTAGGAATACTTTCAGAAATTTTGCTCGAAACAAAATATGTATAGTACTTGTACTTGTACTAATATGTATATACCTAATAATACATTAGATAATACTACAGTACAATAATATATTGTCGCATTACTAAAATTATAGCGAGACAGAACCTATAAATAAATGAAATATTTTATAATCTCACTCTGTCAACAGCTTTAAAAACACAAAATTTAGTGCTGCCATTAAATTTCGTGAAAAGTCGCAAAATAATTATAATATTACAAATATTTTATTGTAAAATTACAAACATTTTGTGACATTCAATAATTGTAAATTCACACTTATGGAAGTTGTGATAATACATGGCAGCTTGTAATTTCACTGAAAATAAAAATGTTGTAAATGTTTAACAAACCCTAGTTTGACTTTACAAGGTATTTATTAGTCGAAAAAACATCAGTACATTTCTTATAGTTACACCAAATTTGTAGCCCTATTCCTTAAAATATTCAGGTTTCTATATTTTACAATTTTATTAAGTATGAAAATTTGTAATTTCCTACATAGTTTGAATTAAAAACATAAAATATTATTTCTATATTATTGTTCTGCATATTCTAGACTATTCTTTAAATGTAAACTTGTAAATTTCATAGTATCATGCAATATGGAATAATTATATATTGGTAGAAAATACGGAACTCTCAAGCATCATATATACTATATACCTAAACTTTAATTTTCCTGCATTAATTTACTACTCTAACATAAAATGAAATGGGTTTCCTTAAGTTTTAACACCTCTTTCCCGGTTTTTATAACCTATTTTTATCGCCGTAATACCTGGCGATAGGTGCAATAAAAAGCACAACAACAAAGTAAGTAAAAATCAGTAGTATATTTTGTAGCTAGTATTTTATTAAGGGTTGGCCTGTGTTCTTTATTATTCCGAACTGGTCTCATACAAAAAGTTTTTTAAAAATGTTATTTCTTCAAGATTTAAAAATAACCCAATTTAATTGATGGAAATTAATTTAAAATAAAATTAAGAAAATATCAAATTATAGGCCGACTCACGGTTCTAGAGTTACGATACAAACGTATCTAGTTTGTGTTAATTCTTTTTTATATATACTAATTAAAGACTTTAGATGTACATCTTTATTATAGAAAATAGACATGCATGCCTGTACCACTAACTTTTTAATTTTAAGTTAGAACCGTGAGTCAGACTATATCGGAACAAAAATAAATCAGTCGATTTATTAGTCTCTCTAGTACTACATTAGATTACCCCATTATAAACAACTTTTTTTCCGTTTAGGACCAACGGTTTCTTAAATAGAGGCATAAGTAAGGGTGGGAAATTTTCAAAATAGCGGGTAAAATACATATTTTGCTGATGGGAATGCGAAAGGTTTAGAAAGTGATTGCTTTTAACTCTTCTATAAGACAAGCTAAAAGTGACGTTTAGTTCCACCTATTTTTTTTTAATTTTTAACCTGGCTCATGAGGCTATACGAGGTGGTTAAATTGTGGCAATGTTGGATAGGTTAGGGCTTAATAATTTAGTGAAAGAAAATTGTAAATGTTCGAAAACTAATACAGAAAAAAATTATTGCTCTTGATAAAAAAAGGTAACAGGAATTTTCATTTTTTAAAAATCTATTTATAAGGTCTGATGATGCCAGTTTCAGGCGAAACATGTAACAAATATAAACAGACAGAAAATTATTTGAGGCTGAGACTGTTACGAAATATCAGGCCTGTTTTAGTAAAAATGCTCTAATTTTTCAAAAACAAATATTTTTTTTACTGGTTTTAAAAAACGTCCAGGACCAGAATTATATAAAAAGATAATTTGAAAAATGTTATTAAATGACAATATAATTTTAAAAACGTTTGAATTGTGTTAAATGTCTAAAGCTTAGAAGTTCCTACACCTGTATGCAAAATTCCAGGTCCATATTTTAAAAAAATGTATGACGGTGGTGTGTAAAGAACGAAACATCGAATTTAAAAACTAATAACTTGAAGAACATAAGAACGACTATGAAAAAATGTTTTTTGTTTTTCCCAAGTTAAAAATGAAGGCGCAAAAAATTAAAACTAAAAATTTCAAGTTTCTTCGAAGGTATTCGGAATATTTACAATTTTCTTACTAAATTATTAAGCCCCAAAATGCGCAACTTTGCTTCGATTTAACCATATTCGTATCTCTTATCGTTTTCAATATCCCCTTATACGCACACGAATTTGTAGCACCCTATCTATGTACATCCAGTTTTACGATCAACTTCCAGATACAAATAATGAAATTATGGTTAATTATTCATATGAGATATACGATTTTTATTTAATCTTAAAAATACATATTCGGTTGTACTCGGTGTTTAATGGTGCAGATCACATAAATAATGAACCATATTTTCGTTATTTTCATTTTTTACTTGGAAATTGGTCGTGAAACTGTGTTCACAATTTGATAAATTTGAAAATACGAGGGCGCTAACAGAGTTTCTAGCTGAAATTTCCGGGAAATAATGAGTCTGGATCTGGAACCCTAAGCACAGATGGCGGAGGCCCTAGTGGAAGTTATTTCAGGGAGAAAAAAGCCTTTTCTAGCACAGGGGAACTTACTTTACCATTTCGGGAAGTAGTGACTAAAATATCCGTAACTCTTCGATTTAATTTAACAAAACAAACGAGGTGTATTTTGAAGCTCTCATGGACTAAAAATAGATTCGAATGTGGAACAGGGAGTTCTAGCGGTGTTGTCAGAAAGAGGAGCTTATAAATTCGTGATTATTTTTTACCCATATTTGTATATAACCTTAGGGATTATAGAGGTAAAAACATATGGATGGTGTTGTGTAAAACAATGTTAACCCACAACACACATGTTGTTGAGGGGTTTTTAACATTATGGGTTATAAAAACGACTTAAAAAATTTACGAAATTACTGTTTATTAATTCAACATTTTTTTTTATAGAAACGGGTCATAGAAATTACCACATTCCTTAAACTTAGTGTTTTGTGGGTTAGCATTGTATTGCATAACACTATATCTTTCATCAGAATAACAAAAAGCATGCACCACTACAAAAAAAAAATGACATATCTTAATCTTAACTCCTTGGGAATAATTTTAATAAATGAAAGCAATATCAAAAACCAAATGATTATGTTTTATTCTTCACTGCTCATGGACAGTTTGATGCTTTTAAATATACCTTCGAAATTTACACGATGATATGACCCAAGATCAAACAAAATTCTTAAGATTTTTATTGCCGAGTAAAGTTTTTGCGTGCATAATTTATATTTATTTTTTGTCGTAAGTTTGCAACCCCCAAAAATAATAATATCGCGGATGCGCAGACTTCAAGGGGTCGTCGGATCACAGTTTAGGAAACCACTCTCACTTTAACATTAAAAATACTTGTAAACCTGGCAACGTTGCCTTCAGGATAAGTTAATCAAACTCATTTGGTAGAAATATTTTTCAAGTGATAAATTAATGCATGTTTTACAGTTTTAAAATTCCAATGTTCGAGTGAAGGAGTCTAATAATAGATCTTATGAAAGCTCATAAATACATATTATAAAGAGGTTCGTTCATAACTCAAAATTTTCGTTTGGTTTAATGTTTTTTTCTAATGAGTACAGAATACCTACTAGATAATATACAAGATTTTAAATTAATTACAGAAGCCGAATCCACTGTGAAAGGCGACCTTGAAGTGTTTAACGAGAATGAGTCCGTAGGTACAAAAATATTAAATGGTTGATAAATAAGAGATGCTGTGTTACTAATTAAAGTCGATTATAGTGTAAGAAAGAGAACTACATGTGCAATGAACTTATATTGCTGTCGTGTCATATCTGGGGGAAAATGAAAGATTTATTCTGAAAATAGAAAATTTAAAAATTTCAGTATCTTCCTATTTTAGATCTCCACAAGCGCTTTTCGTGTAAACAAAATATAAAAATGTATTTTTTTAAACTTCGTCAGTTAATTAGTAGTCAGTTATAAATAGAGAATAATGGCTGTTAATTTAAACATCAATTAAAAATATAATGGATTTAAAACAAATGTTTTGTGTCGCTCTGTAACCTTGATTATTAAAAAACGACAGCCAGACATCCGTGAAATTATAAATAGAAAAATGTTAAATGTTATCCGAAATTGTAGTTGAATTTGACTTGCTAATTTTTGTGGGACATCAAGGAAAATATTTTTTGTTAGAGTTCAATCAGATCATACACGATTCATATTATTTTAGTGATATAAATACTAAGGAGACAATAAACAATTTTAAAATAAACTTCTCTAGCAAAATCCGAGAGTAGCCTTTTTTTATTGGAAAAAATTAATTTTTGTAACCTCGCTAACTCTAACCCTTATAGTTTTCAACGCGTATTACCTCAAATTATATTTCTAATTTTAATACGAACAAAAAAATGTTCCATGCCCTCAAGCCTCTTTTACACTACTCAACTTTCTTGGCTACAAAAGTTTCAGATTTGTACGACGTACTTTATATTGTTTATCACCTCCTACTTTTATTTTTTTTACTTTCTCTACCAACAAGACCACCAACAGGATATTTATCTCCCAAGCACAAATATAGAGAAACAAATAGTTAAATGAATATGATTATACAACCTGCGTAAAAAAAAGAGATAAGAATTTGAATTCAAGGGGTTTTTTAAATTATTATACATTTTGGGTGACTTCGCGCCAATACAAGAACGAAAAAATACCAAATTACCTTTTTTGTCACAAATTCCATCGACCACCTTTTCGGAACATGGTCCACCACCATCAGCGTCAACCGTATCGGTTGGCAACAAAGCACAAAAGCGTCAACTTTTTTAAATCCTGCTGTTTGGCCTGTCCTGCACGGTGTCGGCGGCCTCGAGCGGGCCCAGCCGAAGGTCGTTTGGCGGCACCAGAGGACAACGCCACGTCGAGGCTACGACGATGCTGTCGCCGTGCCGTTGTGGTCCGTGCCTCAGCTGCTAGGTAGAGGATCCCTTAGGGAGCACAGATTTTTCCTTGGTTTGAAGAATTTATTTTTCCAAATGTATGGTTTACGCTGCCGTATTATTATACAGGGTTATGATAAAAAAAAGGATTAGTCTTTTATATAGAATACCGCCCATTTAATCAAGAATCGCTCGGTCCCGTCTAATAATTTTTTTGAAATGCATTCAAGGTGGACCATAAAATGCTACTTACATCTATCAAGTTGAGTTGTTTTTTAAATAAAACACATATATTTTTACATTCTACAATCAATTCTAGACATATTTCATAAATCATGCCCCATCTTCAGTCGTTTACGAAATATTAACTTTTTAAACAAAATAGACAAACGACTAAGTATGAAAAAAACTCTGAAAAGAAACTTTTTTATAAGATGTTAAAAATCCACCAACTGTTCTGCAGTAGATCAATCGATCCAAAAATTCCTATTGTACATTTTGTACTACTTGTGGGGAAATTTCTCGTATTACTCGTCGACCAAATTTGTAGTGGCGTTTTAATTTTAACAGGACCGAAAGTTCTCTTTCCGACGGTATCTCAGGCGCCACCCCTTGCAATAATGTGGTAAGGGGCCCACGTGCACCGGGATCTTGTTACAGTGGAGAAAAGTAAACCAGGCGATCAACTACGCAATATGCGACTACCTATTGCTCCCTTTGAACGTCCTGAAAATGACAGTGTTGGGATGAATTAAAATAAATAAAACAATCGGTTTTAAAACATTTTGTATTGCTAAGTGAAAGGCTATAAAACGTTACATTAGTGCATAGACCTATAAACGGATTTATTTATTATTTAAAAGAGAAGAGGATTGTATACGTGCATTATTCGCGATGATGTGTTTTATTTATTAAACGATGATAAAATGAATCAATCGACTTCTTAAAGGTAATCGCGTTGGGCTTAGATTGATAAACTGACAATAAACTGGGTATAATTTTCTATGAACCAGTTAGGATTTTCCTGTACTCAGTATCTGTAGTTTTGTCTATTGACCTAACCATTTAAAGAAAACGTATCTGAAAAACAAATTATCGTTAATCATTATTTCACAAAATTGCTCCCTCCTATCAGGATCATCGTCCAATATCTCTTGTACAATTACTGGTTTGTTGGGATGAAACTCTCCTTTTTTTAAGATGTAGATTATTCAACATTTTCTGTGTGAATGCCCTGGCCTCGCAAGAAGGAGGTTCACTACTCTGGGTGAACCATCTTTCGATAGCCTGGAGGAACTAAGCAACTTACAACTTGGACGGCTGAGCAGATCTCTGAACAGGCTGGTTTGAATGAGTTGTTAAAATCCTTGCGCGGTTACGTCGCACTAACCATCAGAGATCTGATGAAGGTGGGTTCTACGGAACACGTGTGGTATCACAACGGACCTAATCAGGACTACGTGAGACTGTTTGGTCAGAACCAAGGGTCTGCCACTCTTACCTAACCTAACCTAAAATGTAGATGCGGTAGTTTGAGAAGCATCGTAGTCACTTTGTGTTCTGTTATAGTAGTGACAATGTTACCAATGTTAGCGTGTAAGGTCTTCAGATATTATACGTAATCTTTAATAAATATTTTTTTATTTAGATAATTGACTGTATCACTTTAACCGATTCTTTAAACACAACGTAACGGCTAAAGCATCATAGAGAAGATTTAAAGAACCTATTTCTAGTGACAGTTATCGTACATGTGTAATTTGGAAAATTTTCTGAAATTCCTTTAAAAAATTAACGTTTCTCTGCTCTAGGATTGCTGTTTGGTTTTAATAATTCTGGTGTGTTTCTGGTATTTTATTTCTTTTCTTACTTTGAATGTCTTTTGTACGATTCACAAGCAGGTCATATCGACAAGTTATTTTCAGTTGTACTTAATTACCTGGTGGTTTTTTGATTACGGTCATCATTGTCTTCAACGATGTGACCATTGCGAGGCCTCAATTTTCTGAAATATTTTCCATTTTAATTCAAGCACATTTTGAACTGCATACATTCACAGAAACAAGTAAACAAGTCGTTCAAAAACAAAAATGATAAGTGTAATTTCGTCCGTCCTGCACGAATTATTCCATTTCCTCCTTTAAATTGATACTTGTAAAGCAAAGTCACGACTACGTCGTTCGGACCTTGGCTGTACTTTGCACTAGAACACTGTCATTTCGTACTGGACTTTATAGCGGGTAAGCACTGGCAATCGTTTGTTTACTTTATTAAATGAACTTAAATATTTGATGTCTTTGATAATGAGATACTATAGCGTTACCCAGCACTGTTTTTCATAACCAGTCAGTTGTTATATAATTTTTTTTTGGTTCTCAAAAAATCTTGTGGTATGCAATATTTTATCTACGACCCAGACCATGTGCTGTCAGCATCAGGTATTAATTTTACTTTTAATATTTATAATAAAAATAAGCATTTTTTTTAATAAATCAATTATAGCAAATTGCCATTTTTTTTAATAAAAATGAGTTACGTAATAAGTTATTTGCTCATTACATCACTAGTACGATAATACAACTTACTACGTAACTCCAACAGTTATTTTGCTTAAATAAAGGTCGCTCTTAATCTTTATGTGGTAAAAGAAATTATTGATCTGATTTCATAAGATTTAAACTATAGTAAGAAGTTCCTTCAATTCCAGAATGTTTCCCTTTTCTAAATCAAACATGAAATTTTATGCAAATATTATTGGTTAATGAACACGCCTCGAGCGAGACTAAATAAATAAATAATCTAAAAATGATAGACCAAGGCCGAGTTTAACACATTTACATATGGATTTTCATTAAAGTGCTAGATATTTGAGCTGGTGATATTTCTCAAAAATCAAAAATTTATTATGTTTTTGAAAGAAACTACAGTGGACCACAGACGAACTACCTTGTTATTTTTACGCATCACAGCATAACCTTTTAATATATTTAACAATAAGTTTTGTTTTAACTCGGTTTTAACCGTTTCACGCTAAATAAAAACAGTACAACACAAACTTGTACTTGACCTTATCGATACACAATCCAAAACATAAATGGAGGGAAGTACAAAGTACATTTTTTAAATGGACGAAGATAATTCATGTTTTATATTTAAAATTCAACATTAAATACTATCCTATCTGTTTTAGGCTTGCTGCCTCTATCTGCAATATTTAATATTTTTTCGTCAGGTAAAGTTAAGGTTTTATGAATACAAACACAGAGAGTGAGGCAGAGAGATAGCCCGAAGGCAACAGATTTTTTTTTTTTTTCATCTATTGACCAAAATGTTTTGAAAAAAATCATTATTACAATATGCACCTTCTTTTCATTCAAAAAAGTAAAGGTGGTCACCGAGAGTGACTATTGATAAATCGATAATTTTTCACTTTTACTATCGATATATCGATCCATACCCACTATCCATAGTTCTTTCTTCATCTCTACAAAATAGGTATATACACCTATAATTTTTTAAAAATGTTTATGCACTACAAATATTGACTGGTTTAGTTATTTGTTATTATATTATTAATTATCGCAGACAGATTTGTCAATATTATCAACTTTCAGTGGCAAGTAAATATCAGTGCTCACTGTTCAGTCATCGTATCACGTCATACAACTCTCGTGAGTATGTTTCTTTTGTTCTTGGCAAACGAGACTAGCCAAACCCAGCCTTGGTCAATTTAAATTAAAGAAAATATAGTTGTAGAGTTCAACCACGGCAAGGAGAAGAGGTAGAGCAGAACATGCAGCATAAGATATTGTCAAATTTATTCATAACTTAGAATAAGCTAAAAGAAACCACTGGTTGTGTAAAAGTATTTAATATGTATCTGCTCTGAAAACTAACACCATTGATAAGTGAGCATAGTGACATTAAATATTGACAACTTGTCATTTTGAGGTCGACACTATAAATGTAAACAATGATTCCATGTTTGGTAAATCTCTTAGTCACACCTCGTTGCTATATGTTTTTTCTGATTTTTTCTTTAGCTTAAGCAGACGTAATTTTCAGGATTTTAGTTTGTTGTTTCGGTCGTATTGTTATCCACGACTCTTTATGTGTTTGAGTTGCGGCCTGAGCCGACAAGTGCAACAGCCTAGAAAAAAATATGTGCCGTGTAATGAAAAGTTTAAATACTAACAAATTGATCCCACAGTGATTGAATTTTTAAAAAAATAATCAATCGTTAATGTTAAATAACCTAGAATGAGAGAAAAATTTTGGACTTGGATTGTCTTTATTTGTTTTTAAACCACAACTTTTCAACTGGTCCAGTCGTCTTTAGATGAATACTAAATAAGTATGGTAACTACAGCTCTATTTATGCGAGCTAGGGGCACTAAAGCATAACTGAAATGGGTGCAGTCATGCGTTTAATTCATGCACAGTCTTATTCTAAGATTACATTTACTTAACAATGGTTTCCAGATATTTTTATAGCGGCAGCTGTCTTGAACTTCCTCCAGTATGGTTATTTTTGCTGGATTTCGGCTTCTGTCCACATGATAATATATAATGTCCGTTCGTCCAGACAAGTTCAGCTGCACCTGTTTTTTCGGTCTCTTCTTTTAGCGTATTGTTCCCATGTTCTTTGATTCTTATTTCGAGTGGTCTTAGTGTCTCACCAATGTGGGACCGGCCACATTCGCAGGGGATCTGGTAGACACAGTTTTTCCTGTCTTTTTGGCTTGTTGGTTTCGTCAGGTGGCTTTTTGAAGTGTCTCTTGAGCTGAATACTCTATTGATGTCACATTCTAGTCTTCTTTCTTTCTCTCAGATACTCCTTTGACATACGAAATGGTGAGTGTATATTTTGTCAACTAACCTCATGGGAGGTATGTCTCTTTTTAGGGCTTCGTTCGAGTTAATATAATTGAAGAGTGGAATGCATAAGTCGGCTAAGTGCCAAAAGTTTAGTTTTAAACTAGTAAAGAAAAACTGTCTGTGAGACTCAATATAAATGCTAGTAAAGTGTAATTTCTTTTTTATATGTTTTAGTGTTATTAGAATACCCTGACAAAAATTTAGAAATCCAGCTTATATGATTATCTTAAAAATAATTTTTAAAGTTCCTATTCACTAGAACAGAGTCTGGTCTTTCTCAAGTTTGCTTCTGCTAACCTTAAGTAAAACAAATAAATACAATTTAAGTCCAAGACTTTTTTATCATTCAAGAAACATCATTGTCTCAAATTTTTAAGTATATACTTGAATAATCTGGTCATGGGAAAATATATATATAGTATTATTCTATACCCGTAGTAATAGCTGTGACATCAGACCTACTAGTATGACAGTAGTTGTCATCTTCGTACTAATAACGTTGATACTTCGCTCGTTGAATAATATTTCATTATTTTATCCGAAGTCGAAATATAAATTTATACTGACTTAATAACAACACACAATTATATATCTTCGATAATATCACATTATATATACCACAATGTAAAAACAGACCGTAAATTCTGCATTGGTATTTCGAAATCTGTCAAAGTAATAACTTTCGACGAAATAGAATAGGCTTGACATATGGCGTATCGTATCATAATCCAGGAAAAGATTGTTATTGCGGATATGCATCAAGATTCATTTGCAACATGAGTTACGATGACATAATACTCGTATAACAACGAGCACGCTCGGCATGCGGATGGCAAATGTTTTACAATGAAAGTTGAAAGTGCGCGACGTGCATTGGCGTTCGGGAAGGGGAAGAAGTTAAATTTACCTTTCCCGACCGGCCAAGGGCTCTAAGAAATTTTTCACCACGAAGAAGTGGTCCTTAGACGATAAATCTTAATGTTAGCTTTATTCATGTTTATGATTAGGAAAACAACCACTTTTTTTTATATTATTTTGTTGTGTTTTTGAGCATTTTAAAACATACTTTATTGGTACGACTTTTTTTTTCAGAACTTTTTGAAATTTAATAGGAAATATATAACATATTTACAGAAATCTTGCTTCTTAAATAAATTAATTATTAAATAATCTTTTTATCGCGTACAAACTTTATTTATTTTCAAACTTTTGATAGTCTATTTTTCTCCAGCTCTTGCCATCAAATTAAAAACATCACTGCCTTACATACCTATACCACCTGATTAAAAGTTATTTGTCTCCCCCTTAAACATATATACTCGGGCGCCCATGGGCAATGTAACAGTATATTATTTCTATTACCTATTACCACAAATAATATCACAACAAATTTATTTCTACTATGAAATATGACTGGAAACTCAAGAATGCAGGAATATGTGGGTTTTGGTTTTACCACATTTTATTACTTCATATTTTCTTAGTTGACATTTGTGATGTCTTTTCTGATATAGTCATCAATCACGTGACTTATTATGGCTCTAACTATAGGTTCTTTTTATCCTACATTAAATAGAATTTTAAAATAGTTTACCAGCAAGCAATTTATTTTGGCTCCATACAAAAAAAAGTTTTCCGGGGAGAAAATAATATTTTATCGAGATCTTATCAAATTAACAAAAAACATGTTCCCATTTCCGTCGTTATGTATGGAATGATATTATGTTTCTACCTTTTAAAATGTTTTCTTTCGAAAAATATTTTTTTGTTATACCTTATGTACTTTTCTTTAATAAATCCGAGTTAATTGGATAAACAGCTAAAATAAAATAGCGTGGAAACTGCCGGGCAATGCTCAATAAAATTCAGTAATTCAACTTTTTCTCCTTTATAGTTTTATAACTCCCAAAAGTCCCAAGTCAAGTAATGTTAAGAGGTTCTCTTTATGTACTACAATAAATTAAAAAAATTCTCATGAAGGATGTACACTGTAAAAAATTATAGTAAATTTTTTTAAATTTTTACTAATCAAACTTGCTGGTTAGTTAATTGTGGTTAAAAATCTTTATAATAAGTTCATCTACTGTGTTGTTTTTATCTAAGACTTCAAAGGGGCGCCATTAGGTAATTGCATTTTAAAAATCTTCTAACTTATTTAAAAGTCAAAAATAATAAATTAATATTAATGTTTTTAGCGATATAGCATAAATTCGCAGATATATTATAAAATTAAAATAAGAAATTTCTATACATCTTATCTAAGAATTTCTAACAATATCTAATAAAAAGAACTTGTGCTGTACATATATTTTAGAAGAACCTGTATTTATGTGGTGGAACTATGTGAAATTATACTGTAATATTACATACCATGTAATGTAATAATACGATGGTTACGTTATCTAAGCTGTAAAATTTAGGAAATTTAGTTAATTTTACAACTAATATTCACCCTATATAAAGTGTAGTTTTTCCTTCTAAAAGTATATAGACAAAAAAATTTCGGACGCATATCGTTTTAGTTATTGATTTATGATGCAATTTTAAAGGAAAACGAGTAAAGAGAATAATATGTTATAGTCTTTTTATATTATACATATACTTATCTGTTCCGTTTTCCCTTTTTTAGAGCTGATTTAAATCAACAAAAATATAACCCAATGCAAAAAAATATTTTTATGACAAAAACAAAAAACAATTACGTGTTTATATTTAAACAGAAAAATTAAAGTAAAAATTTTAATTGAAACATTTTTTATGGAAGAAGTGTGATAATTTATAAAAAAATAGTGCGGAAAGAAACCAGAATGCTTTATTATTAGTATACAAAACGGCACTTAAGAAGGGGTATTTCAAAACCTAAGCATTTGCACCAAAAACTGCTCTTAGATCTACGCTCCTAAAATACATGATTTCTATAAAAATCATCACTTTTGGGGTGGTGAGCGATATTTAATTTATTTTTAATCATGAAAACCTTATGCTAAAAAATTTCGCTTGCGGCGCGTTTCCGCCTTCTTCACTGGGTACAATATTATGAAATACATGTAGTCCCAACTGTCCCTTTCTCCAGAAAAAAATGTCCTACTTACGCCCATTGAGCCCCCCCCCCCCCCCCCCCCCCTCCGAGCATATTTTCTGGCTACGCCACTTAATACTCACACACAAAATTACATACATTTTATGGAAATTTCTTTCACAACTAATAGTGTAATATTTTAACATTATTAATATAAACACTGAATAAACTTGTGGAGCACACCGTGTTCTTTTTAACATAATACTATTACTCCACTGAGATTTGAACTACTTCCCCAAAATTATATTTTTCTTATTATTAAATTTATGTTTCCTTTCTTCAAAACCATTGTTTTCAATCAAAAAGTATATTTTTTGACCATTCGGTAGTGAGGTGTTTATTACAAATCCTGTAATTATGTATGTGCAAATTGATTAACTGTATTAACTGCTACATTAATGGATTATTTATACAACATGTTAATAACTTGCAAAATAGGCTGACAAAATAAATTATGGCGTGTTACATTATTTAGATTATAGGCGGTTCAGGCGAAATTGCAAAAATGTAAACAAACAACATGGGAAGATTTATGAGTTTTGCAAGTGCATATGGAACAGCTCGCAAATGTGTAATAGTTTAATGGCCCTGATGGTTAGCACACTTCATTCAATGGGAAATTGTTGCAAAATTTCAATGAACTCATTGGAATAGAGATCATCCAAGTATAAATATAAAAAAAATGTTACAAAACTTTAACCAAATATATTTTTTCTACAAACGTATTAAGCCCACCCCGCATGCCGCTTAATTGTCGTAAAGTTTTCTCCAGCATCGGAAGTAAGCTCACTGAAGAACGTCGAAAGCAATGCCCCGTCTATAGGATCGAATTTTACAGAAATTTTGTTATAGCAGTAGGAAATTTTCCAAACGAATTGATTCTGACCGGATTTCGTATTTTTGGAAAAGCCGCCGATGTCCAATATTTGCTAGACGAAAAGCCGTGTATTTTTGGTAAAAATCCAAAAAGAATTTTTCAACGATAGTGAAATTTGGTAGAACCTTGGTTTTAGTATCTGATATATCTTCCACGTTGGCAAGAGTCAAATGACAAAGCCATTCCCCCCAATCGCAGCTACTTTTATTAGAAGGTACTCATCAGCTGTTACACACTTCAAAAGTTGTTTAATTTCGTCTTTAGTCAAGATCTTTGATTTTTTTTGGTTGGTAACCCTCTTCTTGCATAATGTTGCTAAACTATCATAGCTTTGATCATCGAATAATTCGACCACAGGAATTTCGCTTTCTTCTCAAATTATACATTTTCAGCATATTTTCCAGGAGTGCCTTACTCTTTACCCCATTTAACAAACGATTTGTAAGTAATCTCATATTGCATTCGAGATTTTATGGGCAACAAATCAAAGGTAGCTCAATTGGCCGCTTTATCTATATTGTTAAATAGATCGATAAAGCCATCGTTTTCTTGCATTTCTAGCTAAAACCACAACAGCGTTTTAAGAAACTGACAGGATATTTAAAATTTCCCGTAAACAATAATTGTTAGGTTGTATTGACAAATGTCAAATAACTTTAATACCATAAAAACTATCTACTCCCAATTTATTAAACATTCTAAAAATGTTATTTGTAACTCTGCTATTGCTTTTTAATGTAGAATAGAGATATTGTTGATATAAGTGTTAACAGCACATTTTTAAGGCGCTCATGTGAATTGCAGAATTCCCTTCGATCAATCTGCAAATGTTCACATGCGTGCCTTAAAAATGTGCTTTTAGCACTTATATCATAATTAACTATTATGTCTTATGGTAAAATAATATTTCTAACTATACTCCAGGTCGAAAATTACTTATTAACTATTTACTTTCGTCACCAGAGTCGAGTCGAAAGTAAACATCATGAAATTTTTTGTCACTCTAACTCTAGACATTGGTGGTGACATTTTGCAAACCAACAAAATCCCTTTAAACGCTATTTCAAAGGTGATTTTCTCGGAATCCACACAAACAATTTTGTAAAAACCTGTTTCATATTCAGCGGCAATTATAATTATTTCCAGCGAATCGGGTTTCAGGTATCAGCCAGTGCGAAGATTTTACGGCGTGAAAATTCAATTAGCGGGATTTTGTTGGCTTGCAAAATGTCACCAACATCGACGTTTTCGTAGAAAAAACTTTCTTATTGTACTATTATCAATAATTGAATAAGGATAGGCCTTAAAATACCTGAGGCTTCTTTTTCTTTATATGCAAAAAAGTTATTAGTGCAATTTTGTGCTTCATTAAAAACCAATAGTACAAATTTGTTTATCGTCAGGTTTCCCCAGCGTTTCGCTTTACAAAAGGAAGGAGGTCGATTCGAAAGGAAATTTTTATGAGAATGCTTGGTCGTTTGTGGCTTTCTTTTCTTTGCAACTTTTTACAGGATTTCCTGAATTTATAGTTAATAAAACTTTGAACACTTTGAACCGTGTTCTACAAAGTCAGAGAGGAAACATCAATATTTCAGCGTAAACTTTTGAAATAAAGCAGGGAAGAAATAAAACAAGGTTCGGTCTTTCGTTACTGATCTAGGTTAAATATTACCCGATATATTTATTTTCACAAAATCTAACAAAAAGTATTTATTTTCTAATAACATTGATGTTATCTATATTTGTTACATTCCTGATATTATCTTCAATGCATTATAGAACTCAAACAAATTTCAAACTTTGTCATTATATATTTTGTTAATTTTAAAACATCGGCGAGACATTTTTCATTATTTTTCCTCCATTTATTAGTTAAAACATTATTTTTCAATTCTGATAACCAGTGGCGTAGCCAGAAAATAGGCTCGGGGGGGAAAGGGGTCAGTGGCCGTGGATAGGATACATGTATTTCATGATATTGTACACAATGAAAAAGGTGGAAAAGCGCCGTAGATAAAAAAATTTTGGGGCCACGCCCAAAGTTCGATTAAAATTCACTTAACTACTATCAAATGTCCAAAATTAAATTATTACCTCTCCCCCTCTGCATGGTTGGATTAAATTTGTTTTTGTAAATTTTTTTTTACATATTTCTAGCTGGCTTTTTATTTAAAAAAAACATTTTTATATTTGTGAAAAATATTGGTGGCAATCCAAGATTTTAACATAAGACGTATGTATGACTCTAACCAGCGTTTTTCGGGTTCGGTTTTTCATGATTAAAAATAGAGTAAACATCGCTCACCACGCCAAAATTGATGATTTTTTACAGAAATCATGTATTTTAGGAGCGACGATTTAAGAGCAGGTTTTTGGTGCAAATGCTTAGGTTTTGAAATACTCTTTCTTAAGTGCAGTTTTGTATAGTCATAATAAAGCATTCTCGTTTCTTACCGCACAATTTTTTTTATTGTAAATTATCACACTTCTTCCATACAAAATAATTCAATTAAAATTTTTACGTTAATTTTTCTATTAAAAAAAATACCTAATTGTTTTTTGTTTTTTTCGTAAAAATATTTTATTGCATTGGGTTATATTTTTGTTGATTTAAAATAGCTCTAGAAAACGGAACAGACAAGTATATAATAGAAAAATACTATAAAATATTATTCTTCTTACTCGTTTTCCTATAAAATTGCATCATTTTTTTTTTTTTTTTATGATAAAACACCTGCACTGTAGGAAAAATCCTTTAAGGCGCTCTGGGAGCGGTGCGAGTGCGAAAAAAGCGATTAACGTTGGTCTTGAAACGTTGAAGATTGTATTCATTGGGAAACACGACCTCAGGAAGATCATTCCACAAAGATGACGTTCTCCAGATGAAAGAATTCTTGAACAATGAAGTTCAAGGAGTACTAAGCTGAACAACATATGGATGAGCGGCAGTGGTTTGCCGTGTATTTCTGTTTTGAATTGCTCTAGGTGGAATCAAGTGGGCAATGTCAGTCGAACACCTGCCATGGAAATATCTGTAAAAGAGAGCCAAATCACCAACCTGTCTTCGATGCTCCAGGCTATCGAGGGTCTTGGTCAGCGCGGGGTCGCCGATCAGACGAATGGCTCTGCTTTGAATGGAATCCAGTAGCCGAAGGGTGTGCTTGGGTGCAGAGCTCCAAACATGAGAGCAATATTCTAATGATGGTCGAATCTGGGCTTTGTAGAGTGTCAAAAGTTGATGAGGTGTGTACAACCTTTTGGTGCGGAAAAGTACACCAAGTTTCTGTGCAGCTGCCTTGGCAATTGCGGCAACGTGATCATGCCAAGACATATTACCTCCCAGATTGACCCCCAGCAAATTAATAGACGGTGCCAGGGGAATTGCGTGTCCTGCCATGACTATATCCGGTTCTGCAATGTTAACCTTTTTGGAGAAGACTGCTGCCTGGGTTTTCTTAGCATTAAATTCGACTTGGTTACTGTCACCCCAAGCCAAAATTTCTTCCAGGTCTTTGTTGAGGCGCAATACTTCATGCTGCCTGCGAAGATGTGCGTCGGCAGCGGATGTTTGGGGAGTCAAGGTAAAAGATGAGACAAGTGTGCTGTCATCAGCAAAGCTATAAATTGGATTTTGGGTTTTCACTAGAAGGTCGTTAATATACAGTAAAAAGAGGGTAGGCGACAATATGGACCCTTGAGGAACACCGGCATTGATGGTGAAGGTGTCTGAGAGAAACCCGTCAATCGCCACTTGCAGAGAACGGTTCTTAAGGAAGCTGGTTAACCATAAACAGAATCCATTAGGAATACCGTAGGATCGCAATTTACTTAGAAGCCCATCGTGCCAAACACGATCAAAAGCCCTAGAGATGTCCAGTGCAACAGTCCGGGATTCTCCATGATGTTCGATGGTGTTGCTCCAAAGATGGGTGACATATGCCAGAAGGTCACCTGTTGATCTGGACTTACGAAAACCGTATTGATGGTCGCTGATAATGTTAAGCCCTTCCAGGTACTTTAGGAGTTGTTGGTTAATAGCTTTCTCCATTACTTTTGAAATTACTGAAAGCAATGCGACGGGTCGGTAGTTGCTTGGCAGGGTCTTTTTACCTTTCTTTGGAATGGGCTGGACACGCGCCGACTTCCAGCAGGATGGAAATATTCCTTTTTTGTAGGATAAGTTGAAAAGTCGACAAAATACTGGTGTAAGTTCATCGGCGCATGTCTTAAGAACAATGATAGGAATTTCGTCTGGACCAGAAGCTTTATTGACGTCGAGTCCTTTAAGGATCCGTTTAACAAGACGCTGACGGAACACGATTTCAGACATTTGCGATTGAACTGAGGGAATGTTGGGTGGTGGTTTTCCCTGAAAGTCTACAGTGGAATACGAGGAAAACAGTTCAGCAAGTAGGTTTGCTTTATCCCCGGCTATGGTTGCTATTGTGCCGTCGGAACGTGTTAGTGGTGGAATAGTTGACTTTGTAAAGTTTTGGCTGACGGCCTTAGCGACTGACCAAAAGGACCTTGATCCGTTAGGACTGGCAAGAAGTTTGTTTTTGATTCTCTCGTTATGAGCTTCTTTGCTTTGGTCTATCATTTGCTTACATTGGTTTCGGGTGGTAACAAAGATGGCGCGATTTTCAGGAGTAGGATTTTTACTCCACTGTCGGTAAGCCAGGTTTTTAGATCTGACAGCACGCTCGCAATTCTTGCTAAACCAGGGCTTGCCGTTAGAAGGGCGCTTTTTGGAGAAAGGAATAAAGGCCCCCATGCTAGTTAGAATGACGTCGGAGACCTCCTTTGCACAGACAGATGGATCATCCGAAGAAAAGCATACGCTTAGCCAGGGAAAGTTGCGTTGGTTCTTCTACGAGTTGAGTTAGACCAGAACTGATCGCAAAAGATTCGGCCTCTCGGCCTTGCTCATCGTTGGTGTTTGAGTATTTAAGCCAGTTGACATTGTGGACGTTAAAGTCGCCAAAGATAGCAACTTCGGCATTCGGATGATTGGTTTGCAAGAAGTCGATTGTGTTGGCTAGTGATGAGAAGAGGGCCCTGTAATGCATGTCGCTTGGAGGACGGTAAAGGCAGCATATAAACTTAGTGATTTTTTGTAAAGATATTTTAAACCACATTACATCAAAGTCTTTCGGTTCCAGTATTTCCTCCCGTTGGCAGCAAAGATCATCTCGAATGAACAGACAGGATATAAATAGCTGACGGTGTTCGTTGACGCTCTGACTTTTGTCTCGGTCAGTGCAAGCACATGAGGCTTGGAAGATTGTAAGTGCTGGTGGACTGAATTGATGTTAGTGTTAAGCCCTCTAATATTGCAGAAATCAATTTTGAAGTTGTTACTTTTGGGTCTGTTAGCAACTGCAGGCGCCACACCATTTCCTCGTTGAGTGTTGTTGGAGGAACCCAGTAAATTGTCGGAAATGGTGGATAATTCATTGATTTCGCTTGATGAAGCCACAGGACCAGCCCCCACCCGGAGATCCGATCGGGGGGCGAGTTTACCTCCGGAATATTTTGATCTTGGAGCTTCCATCATGCTTCTTTTATACGGCCCCACCCTGGAAACCGGAATCATAAATCAATAACTAAAACTATATGAGTCCGAAACCTTAATCTCTATATAAAGCAGGACTTTTAGAAGGAAATGTTTAAAAACTAAACATTTCCTACAAGACCTTTGTAATCTAAGCCAAGAATACATTATTTAAAAATATAAATTAAGAGTTAGCGTGAAACGAAAAATTAGGTTGCAATTAGACTTTTAGACCCGAGCTCTGAGGCTCGGGGGGGCACGGCAGCCCTCTAAATACGTCACTGCTGGTAACTATAAACAGCCAAATAAACTCTCGTACTTTTAGCAGATTGATGATCACGGTAACTCATTATAATCATGTTCGAGTATCCAATTTTATCACTTTTCAATTCCTGTTGTCATGCTTAAACAAGTGGTTGGCATGTCGCACAATGTGACAAATGCCTTTTAACATTGATGAGCAGCAGTCGCGGTGTTTTCATCTATAAATTATTTTAACAGTGCAGAATATAGCTTTTGCATGTGCATCCTGCTATTTCCTAATTGACGGGAAAAATTGATTTATTATCGCTATCATTAGGTATTTTTTTCTATTAACATATATTGAGTTAGCGTCCGTAGCAGCTTTTTTTTTTGGTCCCGTCTGACCTGCTAAATTATTTATATAGTGTGTCCCAAATTCGACGTTTACTATCGGAATCTCGACGATTAACTTAAAAATTATTTTTAAATGTATACACTGACGATACACTCTAAAGTGTAGATAATAGTTTACTTACTAACACATATTTTGCCTAACAATGCCTTACAAATCGAATTAGAAAATAACTTTGGACGGCACTTTTCCGACAAATTCATTTATTTATATTTTCTAGAGAAGCTTTTCATATTTCATGAATTTTTTTTAAATTACTATTAATTAATTGTCAGATTTTCTTTTTATAAAATACGTTTCAATGAATAATGAAAATGGAAAGCAATCCAAATAGTGCAAATACGTAAATGGGAAATAACGACGACGCTTCCCATGATATGTCCGGAAATATTTTACACTTTGTCTGGTTAAAACAAGTATAATAAAAATTAATTTTTTTTTTTTTATTTGGCTTTTTTTATGGTCGGATGAACAATTATAAGTAAATTAGGACAACAACAGTGAGGCCAAGTTTAGGTTTATAATAAGCGAAATGTGTTTACCGTTTTTCGGCCGTTTACCTTTCTTTCGAGTAAGATGAAGTATTTAAGCGAGTACCCTTTTTTAGGTGCGTTTTATATACATTATTATTTGAAAATTAAGCAGATTATTTCACCTTTTTGAGTTGTTTTGGCTTTATACAGGGTTATGATAAAGAAACAAATCAGCATTTTATATAGATTTACATTGGCATTTCTCTTGTGTTTTCTGGCAGTATCCACACCTGGCATTGAATTTTATACTCTTGTCTGGTTAAAACAAGTATAATAAAAATTAATTTTTTTTTTTTTATTTGGCTTTTTTTATGGTCGGATGAACAATTATAAGTAAATTAGGACAACAACAGTGAGGCCAAGTTTAGGTTTATAATAAGCGAAATGTGTTTACCGTTTTTCGGCCGTTTACCTTTCTTTCGAGTAAGATGAAGTATTTAAGCGAGTACCCTTTTTAGGTGCGTTTTATATACATTATTATTTGAAAATTAAGCAGATTATTTCACCTTTTTGAGTTGTTTTGGCTTTATACAGGGTTATGATAAAGAAACAAATCAGCATTTTATATAGATTTACATTGGCATTTCTCTTGTGTTTTCTGGCAGTATCCACACCTGGCATTGAATTTTATACTCTTGTCTGGTTAAAACAAGTATAATAAAAATTAATTTTTTTTTTTTTATTTGGCTTTTTTTATGGTCGGATGAACAATTATAAGTAAATTAGGACAACAACAGTGAGGCCAAGTTTAGGTTTATAATAAGCGAAATGTGTTTACCGTTTTTCGGCCGTTTACCTTTCTTTCGAGTAAGATGAAGTATTTAAGCGAGTACCCTTTTTAGGTGCGTTTTATATACATTATTATTTGAAAATTAAGCAGATTATTTCACCTTTTTGAGTTGTTTTGGCTTTATACAGGGTTATGATAAAGAAACAAATCAGCATTTTATATAGATTTACATTGGCATTTCTCTTGTGTTTTCTGGCAGTATCCACACCTGGCATTGAATTTTATACTCTTGTCTGGTTAAAACAAGTATAATAAAAATTAATTTTTTTTTTTTTATTTGGCTTTTTTTATGGTCGGATGAACAATTATAAGTAAATTAGGACAACAACAGTGAGGCCAAGTTTAGGTTTATAATAAGCGAAATGTGTTTACCGTTTTTCGGCCGTTTACCTTTCTTTCGAGTAAGATGAAGTATTTAAGCGAGTACCCTTTTTAGGTGCGTTTTATATACATTATTATTTGAAAATTAAGCAGATTATTTCACCTTTTTGAGTTGTTTTGGCTTTATACAGGGTTATGATAAAGAAACAAATCAGCATTTTATATAGATTTACATTGGCATTTCTCTTGTGTTTTCTGGCAGTATCCACACCTGGCATTGAATTTTATACTCTTGTCTGGTTAAAACAAGTATAATAAAAATTAATTTTTTTTTTTTTATTTGGCTTTTTTTATGGTCGGATGAACAATTATAAGTAAATTAGGACAACAACAGTGAGGCCAAGTTTAGGTTTATAATAAGCGAAATGTGTTTACCGTTTTTCGGCCGTTTACCTTTCTTTCGAGTAAGATGAAGTATTTAAGCGAGTACCCTTTTTAGGTGCGTTTTATATACATTATTATTTGAAAATTAAGCAGATTATTTCACCTTTTTGAGTTGTTTTGGCTTTATACAGGGTTATGATAAAGAAACAAATCAGCATTTTATATAGATTTACATTGGCATTTCTCTTGTGTTTTCTGGCAGTATCCACACCTGGCATTGAATTTTATACTCTTGTCTGGTTAAAACAAGTATAATAAAAATTAATTTTTTTTTTTTTATTTGGCTTTTTTTATGGTCGGATGAACAATTATAAGTAAATTAGGACAACAACAGTGAGGCCAAGTTTAGGTTTATAATAAGCGAAATGTGTTTACCGTTTTTCGGCCGTTTACCTTTCTTTCGAGTAAGATGAAGTATTTAAGCGAGTACCCTTTTTAGGTGCGTTTTATATACATTATTATTTGAAAATTAAGCAGATTATTTCACCTTTTTGAGTTGTTTTGGCTTTATACAGGGTTATGATAAAGAAACAAATCAGCATTTTATATAGATTTACATTGGCATTTCTCTTGTGTTTTCTGGCAGTATCCACACCTGGCATTGAATTTTATACTCTTGTCTGGTTAAAACAAGTATAATAAAAATTAATTTTTTTTTTTTTATTTGGCTTTTTTTATGGTCGGATGAACAATTATAAGTAAATTAGGACAACAACAGTGAGGCCAAGTTTAGGTTTATAATAAGCGAAATGTGTTTACCGTTTTTCGGCCGTTTACCTTTCTTTCGAGTAAGATGAAGTATTTAAGCGAGTACCCTTTTTAGGTGCGTTTTATATACATTATTATTTGAAAATTAAGCAGATTATTTCACCTTTTTGAGTTGTTTTGGCTTTATACAGGGTTATGATAAAGAAACAAATCAGCATTTTATATAGATTTACATTGGCATTTCTCTTGTGTTTTCTGGCAGTATCCACACCTGGCATTGAATTTTATACTCTTGTCTGGTTAAAACAAGTATAATAAAAATTAATTTTTTTTTTTTTATTTGGCTTTTTTTATGGTCGGATGAACAATTATAAGTAAATTAGGACAACAACAGTGAGGCCAAGTTTAGGTTTATAATAAGCGAAATGTGTTTACCGTTTTTCGGCCGTTTACCTTTCTTTCGAGTAAGATGAAGTATTTAAGCGAGTACCCTTTTTAGGTGCGTTTTATATACATTATTATTTGAAAATTAAGCAGATTATTTCACCTTTTTGAGTTGTTTTGGCTTTATACAGGGTTATGATAAAGAAACAAATCAGCATTTTATATAGATTTACATTGGCATTTCTCTTGTGTTTTCTGGCAGTATCCACACCTGGCATTGAATTTTATACTCTTGTCTGTCATTCCATTCCAAAGGCGTTCCTACATCGATGCGATTTCGTCCGTGCCGATTTAATGTTATCGAGAAAATCGAACCGGTGGAGTTAAATGACGAGCCCGGTCTAGCATATTGCCAGGGGAGTGAAACTAGGTCTTCGTACATCTGGAATGACTAAATAATATGCCCTAGAACTACTTTTTAAAAAATTTACCGATAATTAATTATCTTTTGGTTTGAGTACTTACTCATAAATGTACAATCAACCGACCACAACATTCTCGGCAATATTTTGTTCAGTCATGTAGAACCAGGGTTGATTCCAGACGAGCTAACTAACGCTTAAAGGGGGGATGGGGGGGAAGGGGGGGGGGGGGGATAATTTAAAAAATGAAAAAACTTAATTTTAAAAATAAAATTTTGAAACCAATATTGTAAATAAGTGAAATACAAAAATAATTATAATTTAATCTAAAAATAGAAATTGTTACAATAAAAAAATGTTAACATGATTATAAAAAAGACAGTTTAAATAAGAGCTCAAAAATACATTTAAAAATCACAAAACCACATACCAAAAAGTTTTCTCTTAACTTAATCTTGATTAATAGATTTTTCTTTGTGCTCAACTTATGCTATGTCAAAACTGGCTTTAAATTCGTTAATAGAGAGACTATAATACATTCTATTTCCACAAACCATACTTTATATTAATTGTTTTCAATTTTTTTTTTGCAGGACCGGTGACAGTTCCCATGGTGTCGACCAACTCGTCGCCACCAATAGCCATGCCGGTACAAGTACCGCCAGGTCACGTGGTGCAGCAGATCGTTGACGAGAACGGCACGCTGCGTCACGTGATCCTGTCCCCCTCGCACCACCCGCCTAACTTACTGCCACTGCCCTCGCACAATCCTCAACATTATGTAAGTATTTTTCTGGTAACAATTAAAACCATCTAAAAAAATTCGAAAATTAAAATGGTCGACCTGTTGGAAATAACGAGAACGACACATTTTCACATAATTAAAATCATATAATCTCTCTGTGGTCTTTGAAATTTACGAATTGGCAACATTTTTTTTCTTAAAATTAAAACTCAAAACTCTGTTTCTTATACGAGTATAATATTTATCAAGGCCTATTATTTTAAGAAAAATCTTTAAAATACATTTAATTTTAACTAATTACTAGAAAAATCTGGCTTTTGCGCCAGATTGACCATGACAGAATGGCAATTATTGAAACTATGAGATTTACAGAAAAACTGTTGTCTTTAGTTCTTCATTGTTGAAAATAAAAATATGTACTACAATAACTAATTAATAAAATATTATAAAGATACGTTTAATCATTTCCATGAAAGAAATTAATTCGGGCAAATTGTTTGAGACCTGTTTTTTAACCTTTTAATTGACCCGCTGTTAGCCTCATTACTTTCTAATCACTACAATATTATCAGCTTTGAATTTAGTAGTCTAAGTTCAAGTAAAATCGTAAAAATGTTAGTGGTATTTTACTTTTACAAAATAATAACTTTACTATTAAAATCATCTAATACAACTAATAAAAATAGCAAGACAAATGCTGATATTTTTATCTAATACATTTTTGAGAATATTAACTTGCTTATATGTTGGCTCGTAATAAAATCGTGTTTACATTTTAAAAGGATTCAAAATTGGAATCCCTGGACGCCGCCGCGCCGCTCGCTGAGCAGAAAGATACAAAACTACATTACATGACCATCAGATAAAGAAAATGCAAAATTGAATACCGCCGAGAAATTTTACATCTAATAATGTAAATGTCGGAACGCTAGTGGCATAGTAGCAGTCAGATGTCGGCATATTACGTGTTCGTAATTTTACAAAATGAGATTTTTCCACGAAAGTTTTTAACCAAAATCAAAAGGAGATACGATAAACTTAACGGTGTAAAAAAAAAGGTTTCGTAGGTATGCGTAGAATAAAATAAAAGCGAAAGCCTTGTATTGTGATCTGATCAGTTTTTATACATCAAACAGTTATTGATCTTTGATATGAAAATTATTTTTTTATATAAAAATAACTTTCTGATACTTTCCAATATATGTAGAGTTAAAAAGTTTATAAAAATCCGTTAATAAACATGGCCAAGAAGAGAACACAATGTTTTTGATCTAATTTAATATATTATTATGAATATAACTTTACATGGAGTTGGTAACCTTGGAGACAGTGGCGTAGACAGAAAATGTGCTCGGGGGGGGGGGGGGCTCAATGGGCGTAAGTAGGACATTTTTTTGGAGAAAGGGACAGTCGGGACTTCATGTATTTCATGACATTGTACTTAGTGAAGAAGGCGAAAAATTCACCTAACTAGGTACTATCAATGTCTGTTTAAAGGTTGGAGACAATGACGTTTCTTGAACGGCAGTAGAGTTTTGGACTTGCATTGTCTTTATTTGTTTAAAATCACTACGTTTCAACTGGTAAGCATCTCCAGTCGTCATCAAGCATGACTCATCAAGCATGACTCATCCAGTTATGCGTCATCACCTAGCAACACGCATGACTCCACCCACTAATCATGCGTCACAGCACCTGCCTAGTATAAATAGAGCTGTAGTTACCGTACTTATTCAGTATTCACCTGAAGACGACTGGAGATGCTTACCAGTTGAAACGTAGTGATTCTAAACAAATAAAGACAATGCAAGTCCAAAACTCTACTGCCGTTCTAGGTACTATCAAATTTCGAAAATTAAATTATTACCTCTCCCCCTCTGCCTGGTTGAATTAAATTTGTTTTAGTAAATGTTTTTTTTACTTTTTTTGATATTCCTAGCTGGCACTTTATTTTAAAAATAAAACAGATTTTATATTATTTGTGGATATATGAATATTGGTGGCAATTGAAAATTTTAATATAAGACGTATGTATGACTCTAATCAGCGTTTTTAGAGCTCGGTTTTTTATGATTAAAAATAAAGTAAATATCATATTTTTTCAGAAATCATATATTTTAGGAACGTAGATCTAAGAGCAGTTTTTGCAAATGCTTAGGTTTTAAAATACTCCTTCTTAAGTGCCATTTTGTATATTCATAATAAAGCATTCTCGTTTCTTCCCGCACCTTTTTTTTATTATATATATACACTTCTTCCATAAAAAATGTTTACTTTAATTTTTCTCTTTAAAAATAAATACCTAATTGTTTTTTGATTTGTTGTAAAAATATTTTATTTCATTGGGTTATATTTTTGTTGATTTAACAGACAGAACAGACAGTAGGTATATAATTTAAAAAATACTATAAAATATTATTAATTTTACTCGTTTTCCTTTAAAATTGAATCAAAAATCAATAACTACTAAAGCGATATGCGTCTGAAACCTTAATCTCTATATAAAACAGGACTTGTAGAAAGAAAAGTTAAAAAACTAAACGTTTCCTACAAGACCTTTGTAATCTAAGCCAAGAATACAGTATTTAAAGATTTCAATTAAGTGTCCAAGCGTGAGACAAAAAATTAGGCTGCAATTTGACTTTTAGGCTCGGGGGGGGGGGGGGGGGGGGGCACCCCCTCTTAAATAAGCCACTGCTTGGAGAAGAATTAGAAGAATTTAGAAATATTGGTTGACTACTTTTAACTAGTTTGACGGACGTACAGATTATTTATGCGACAAGATATTCAAGCGCGTGGATAGTTTTCTTTTCTAGGGAGAATACTTGGGTGTCGTTACGATTTATTGCTAATAATTAATTCTATCTTTATATTTATGTACCAGTTTGGTAAACATCGGTGACAGCGAAAAAAAATAAGGATGTTCATTTCGCACGCCGCGCCTCGCCGTTATAAATTATTTAAGAAGGTGCTTCTCTATCATTTTATGAATGGAGTGTAAAAATAAGCAAACTCTCATCCATATATAGCATGCACGATGATCCAATAAAAACATTGGGTAATTTTGTTGTTTGTTTCGTGCGTGAGAACTTTCGTTATTTTTAACATTACCTATAATTTTTAATTAGTATGTAACCATGTCACAATAGTAAACACGATCTAGATAACTACGGCAAACAATGAGTCTTTGTGGTTGCTTCCCAGTTTTCATTTTTATTAGTTTCAACTTGTAATAAGGCCAAATAATATAATTAACAGCAATAAGCCGAAATAAATTACGTACGGGCTTCGTCCAATTTAAATATAGATGAGTTATTTGTTTGAAGTAAATGCACCGGTTAGTTTTTTTTTTATAAATAACCAGCTCCCTAAGAGTAAGTTTTTTTAACATTAAACAACACGACCAGAGCTTTTTCCTGTTTTCGTGATAACTTAATAAAGTTTTTAAATTAACTCAAACTTTTACATTCTTACTTACGATAATAGATTATGACAACCTGTTCAAAAAAGTGGTTAAGTGCATTATAACTATAGTATTTCAATTTTAGCGTTTTTACTTTTCTCGACATGGAAACTGATTGTAATCGTGGGAAAAAAATAGAGAAAGAAAGAGATGCAGTGGTGGCTCGCGGTCTTAAAAAATGGTGAAGAGCTAGGTACAGTGCGGGTACTTAAACAAACATTGACTACAAACCCGTGTAACAAAACGTCTCTCTTATCCTCATCATCTGTCCAACGACCGAATGGAGTTTTCAACAATCCAACAAATTACAAACTATGTTCATTTTTAAAACTCATAGCTAAGTAGGTACGTATACTACTGAATTAACTGAAAAATAAAAACAAAACTTTTTAATCACACAGTAAATCACGTAAGAACGATATCTATAACCGTAAGTTTCGCGAAGCCTTAAAATAAATACCTTAAGGTTAGGCGAACCAATACTAAAACAATGATGCATACGACTGATCTATTTTTAAATTGCCCTTCATCATAATGCAAATTGTTTTTTTTTTTTATGATAAAACACCTGCACTGTAGGAAAAATCCTTTAAGGCGCTCTGGGAGCGGTGCGAGTGCGAAAAAAGCGATTAACGTTGGTCTTGAAACGTTGAAGATTGTATTCATTGGGAAACACGACCTCAGGAAGATCATTCCACAAAGATGACGTTCTCCAGATGAAAGAATTCTTGAACAATGAAGTTCGAGGAGTACTAAGCTGAACAACATATGGATGAGCGGCAGTGGTTTGTCGTGTATTTCTGTTTTGCATTGCTCTAGGTGGAATCAAGTGGGCAATGTCAGTCGAACACCTGCCATGGAAATATCTGTAAAAGAGAGCCAAATCACCAACCTGTCTTCGATGCTCCAGGCTATCGAGGGTCTTGGTCAGCTCGGGGTCGCCGATCAGACGAATGGCTCTCCTTTGAATGGAATCCAGTAGCCGAAGGGTGTGCTTGGGTGCAGAGCTCCAGACATGAGAGCAATATTCTAATGATGGTCGAATCTGGGCTTTGTAGAGTGTCAAAAGTTGATGAGGTGTGTACAACCTTTTGGTGCGGAAAAGTACACCAAGCTTCCGTGCAGCTGCCTTGGCAATTGCGGCAACGTGATCATGCCAAGACATATTACTTCCCAGATTGACCCCCAGCAAATTAATAGACGGTGCCAGGGGAATTGCTTGTCCTGCCATGACTATATCCGGTTCTGCAATGTTAACCTTTTTGGAGAAGACTGCTGCCTGGGTTTTCTTAGCATTAAATTCGACTTGGTTACTGTCACCCCAAGCCAAAATTTCTTCCAGGTCTTTGTTGAGGCGCAATACTTCATGCTGCCTGCGAAGATGTGCGTCGGCAGCGGATGTTTGGGGAGTCAAGGTAAAAGATGAGACAAGTGTGCTGTCATCAGCAAAGCTATAAATTGGATTTTGGGTTTTCACTAGAAGGTCGTTAATATACAGTAAAAAGAGGGTAGGCGACAATATGGACCCTTGAGGAACACCGGCATTGATGGTGAAGGTGTCTGAGAGAAACCCACTTGCAGAGAACGGTTCTTAAGGAAGCTGGTTAACCATAAACAGAATCCATTAGGCATACCGTAGGATCGCAATTTACTTAGAAGCCCATTGTGTTAAACACGATCAAAAGCCCTAGAGATGTCCAGTGCAACAGCCCGGGATTCTCCATGATGTTCGATGGTGTTGCTCCAAAGATGGGTGACATATGCCAGAAGGTCACCTGTTGATCTGGACTTACGAAAACCGTATTGATGGTCGCTGATAATGTTAAGCCCTTCCAGATACTTTAGGAGTTGTTGGTTAATAGCTTTCTCCATTACTTTTGAAATTACTGAAAGCAATGCGACGGGTCGGTAGTTGCTTGGCAGAGTCTTTTTACCTTTCTTTGGAATGGGCTGGACACGCGCCGACTTCCAGCAGGATGGAAATATTCCTTTTTTGTAGGATAAGTTGAAAAGTCGACAAAATACTGGTGTAAGTTCATCGGCGCATGTCTTAAGAACAATGATAGGAATTTCGTCTGGACCAGAAGCTTTATTGACGTCGAGTCCTTTAAGGATCCGTTTAACAAGACGCTGACGGAACACGATTTCAGACATTTGCGATTGAACTGAGGGAATGTTGGGTTGTGGTTTTCCCTGAAAGTCTACAGTGGAATACAAGGAAAACAGTTCAGCAAGTAGGTTTGCTTTATCCCCGGCTATGGTTGCTATTGTGCCGTCGGAACGTGTTAGTGGTGGAATAGTTGACTTTGTAAAGTTTTGGCTGACGGCCTTAGCGACTGACCAAAAGGACCTTGATCCGTTAGGACTGGCAAGAAGTTTGTTTTTGATTCTCTCGTTATGAGCTTCTTTGCTTTGGTCTATCATTTGCTTACATTGGTTTCGGGTGGTAACAAAGATGGCGCGATTTTCAGGAGTAGGGTTTTTACGCCACTGTCGGTAAGCCAGGTTTTTAGATCTGACAGCACGCTCGCAATTCTTGCTAAACCAGGGCTTGCCGTTAGAAGGGCGCTTTTTGGAGAAAGGACACATGCTGTTTGCGTTGACGCAACCATAGCAACAGTGAAAATCAAAGCTATGTTGGGCATTGGGTCTTCACTTGCTTTGAGCGAACGAACACGGTCGGCTGGGGCGCGCCAAAATGCACGGGTGTTTATAATTATTGTCCATCGGAGTTAACCGTGGGCCCTATTATGCATAGCTACATTCGGATTAAATTAATATTATTAATTCGAACATACTTAATTATTTTTTAAGGGTTAAATGGTAGCTGTATTGGTACATTAATATTTAATATTATCGAAAAACTTTCCTCCTGGTTTTTCTTTTTTTTTGGTGATGAGCCCCTTATCTACATCATCTGACGAGCCGCCACTAAAAAGATGTCGACCTTTTAGGATCCTCAGATCGCAAAAAACATGTTTCTTATAGTCCATTCCAAACTGGCAAGAAATTGGAACAAATACACGTGGACATTTTACCTGCACAGGGTCGTATTTAAAAGTTTATAATAATATACAGCTGCACAATTTTAAACAAGACACAATAGGACAATTAGGACAAGAAATTTATAAATACGAACCTGGTCAGGTCGAGGGTTCACGAGTATTTGTTTTAATTTACTTGGGTTTAACTGTTAAACTTGTAAAGCTGGTTTAAAGTTAAAAACACTTTATTTTGTTAAAACTGCTCCTTTGGGAAAATCCTATTTAGTTTAGTTAGTTGCATTATCTAGTTTGTTCGAGGAATCTGACCCGGTGAATCACAAAAAATAAAGTATATTGCGAGAAAAGTGCCGGGCAAAGGTATTTGTCAATTTTTGTACTAAACCACATTCCTTGATTCAAGTTTATAAGTTTACGATTTACGATACTCTTGATTCACTTAATAATATGGCAACTATCTTTTGGATATTTGCAGGTTTGACTGATTCTACGGTTGTTTAAAACATATTTATGTAATTTTAATAGAGTTTCGAGTCTTTTAGGCCTTTTTATTCTATTATAATTTCTATTCAGTGATACAAATTTAATCAAAATAGAATTTGTCGTTTTTGATTCCACATAACCGGAGATAAAGAAATAAACGATTTTATTTTACTTGATTAACTTACTCTCTATAAATAAACAGAAAATTGTTCTCAACGTCATTATAAATTAAAACGCTGCAAGGCAGAAACTCAATTTTCCACGAAATATTTCCCAGTACAGCTTCTAAATCTTTAAAAAATAATTTGATTTATTGCCAAAGCAAACAAACAATACAAATGTAGGTTAGCAGAACAAAAGTGTCACCGACATCCGGTGATACATTAGGTCTGCGAAAGAGAGATATTCTAAAAATAAAGAGGAAAACGAATTTGTGTATTAAGGTGTAATAAAATTGAAATTTGATTAAAATAAATTTGACTCATAACAGGTAGTCCGCAATTACTTTTGTGAAATAGGGCTAGATCTCTAACAGGCACTGAATACCACAATATTTTTGCCAACAGACGAACATGGTATTTTCGTTGGCAGCAGAGGACAGAGATCACAAACACAGCAGCAAGTCCAAATGGTCAACTTTTTGATTTGCCGACTTCAGGTCTTTAGTGCTTTAAACCAGAAGTTAAAGGATATGCCAAAAGTTAAAAAGATTTTCCTCTAATATACACCAAGCATGTCCATCTATGCAATTGTATGGTATTATTTTCGCTATGGAGATTGCCGCACTCGCCTGCTGCTCTGCTTTATAAATTAACAACTTTCTATATTATAAACGGTAAAGAAATTACGACTTATACCTACCTACATATATGTTTTTGATATGTATATTTTTCCTGCATAAATAATATTTCTCAATTCGTTTTTTTGGGGTCGTAACACGCTATTTGCATGCTTCCACCCAGAAATAATACGAAAAAGAATCTAGAAATAATAGAAAACAAGTATAAATAATGGAAAGAGGCAAGAAAAGGCTCAGTCGGATGCAGAAAATAAGGTTTGGAGATATACTGCGGCGGGCGGGCTGGTAGTGTCGCGTGCACGGAGATAACGTTGCATGTTTATGTCTTTTAAGTTTAATAAAATGGAATAGCAGGAATTGAATAGAATGAAAATGCAATTTTCTAACAATAGCAGTTTTTTTTTGTGACCTTAGCAATTAAATACTTTGTCGATTTAATTCACAAAAAAATAAACTTTATAAAGTCAAAGAGAAGGTAAAGATCAAAAGGCTTTATTAAGTAAACGTACTGTCAAAGTTAGATACATCTAATATCACAAACAAAGCATGTATTGAAAAACAGTTTCCAGACCTATATTATTATGTTAAATGCATAAAAGATTCCACGGCAATTATTTTGGTGGTCAAGAAGTTTTTAAAAGAAAAACAATAAGTGGGGTGCAACCCATGAATTCAGACGAAAATATTTATTATTTTTCGTAAATATGATCTTACTTAACTTGAAAATGTAAGAATTTACTCGAAATTCTGATTATACGTATTTTTTTCTCACGTAGCAGTTGCAGATTTTGGTATTACTAACAAAGTAAATATATAAAAATTATATATATATTTACATAAAATTAAAATATTACTCTATTGAATGTGTGCGCCTCGGTCGGCGCTTACCAGACGAAACAGCTTAAGTAATATTTTTAAAACTTAAAAATACGATGTCAAAATGTTCTTATACAAGTATTATCTATCTGCTATAGCTAAACTTCCTTCACATTTAATCAACTGAAAAGTTTCTACTAAACTTCTGCCTTATGTTATAATAGAATCGACGAGAACGCGTCGTCGACGTCGCGGTCATAAACTTTATATTAGTACCTACTTTAGAGCAATGACAATAAGATAGGATTAGAAATTAAATAATAAAAACCTTACGACCATCATGGCCTTTAACTTTTTTATGTAATATAATAATGAACTGTTTCAAAGGAGAACCTTGTTTATGGGATGGTTAACAAAACTTTACTATGCCTCATTAAATATGTTTATGATTTACATACTTTTAATTTTAGTCCTCAAGAACATGAATAAACTTTTTATTAAAAGATTTAAGTTGTATTTTAATCACCTATTTAGGTTTTAACAATTTTAAATTTAAGAGCTCCAATTGACAACTTTTAAATTTGGGCTCTACAAATATTGCAGATTGGAGGAAAGTTATTTTTAATCAAAAAAAAAAATAACTTTCAATATTTTTTCTAATATAATGAACTTTAGTTATTATTTTTAGGGTTTTCATTGACTTATATATTTATGTTTGAATTTTTTTTCGGCATCATTAAAATAACTTTCCCACATTTTTTGTAAGCGCAATTTAACTCAGCGCTGTCGGATCCACTTAAAAAAATGTTTTGTATGAGTCTCAAGTTATGTAAGGATAGTTTTAAATAATTTCATTCCTCATTCCGGGAAATATTCAAAAGCAGCCAAACTTTTAAAATATTTTTTAGTGGGTACGTATTTATATATACAGTATATTAGGACAATACGCTTTGTATGCCAGATTCTGATTACTTAACATTTTAAAAGAGATCCGAACAAGATTTAGAGCAATTTTAAACCGATTTTGGCGGCACATCTTTGACGGCTTATGATCACGGACCCACCGCGAAGCCGTGATGGGAAGTTTTCCACGAGAGTTCGGACCTCCGAGTCAGCAACGATGTACACTATAGAGATGTCTATCTTTTTGAAAATATTTAATTTTTTGGATCGATCCAAATAAAGGTTATGAGAAAGTCGAACTTTTAAAAAAAAAATTACATTCCTCCAATCGTTATTGGGTAAAATTTTTTTTTTGAGACATTTAAAAAATATATAAAATTTTTACATAATTTTATTAATCTTTAAAAAAATTCTCAGGTTTTGACTTAAAATATTTTTTGGAGGAAAACTATTACATTATATAAATACATCATTTTCGTAGTTTTGACAATCCGAGCCTTTTGGAAAACTAAACATTATTTGTATTATTAAAAAAAAACAGTTTCTGACTACCGATTTGACCTTCGAGAAGCAAAGATCGACACTGGCCTTGAACTGTAAGCGAATCACAGATCGAACCTAAAAATCGATTGTTAAGACAAATATCGATCTCGGATTACATTTCTAGTCCGGTGGCCCACAAAACGGCCTTTGGTTAGCGGTATTTAGGCAATTAAATACTTTCGGATACTCGTTGTTTTGTCATGAAAGCCATAAAATTTCAGGTATTATTAAAGAAAATCATTTTCTGGTTCATGCGTTCGTGTTGTCTTAACTAAAAGTTGCCGTGGCAACTTATCTTTTTCACTACGATACTTTGCCTGACTATTATAATTTAAAATTAAATTGTTGCAGTTTTCGAATCAAAACGAGACCAGAAAAAAAATCTTCAGATTAAGAACGAAGAGTTCAATTTATTTATTAATCACATAATTTTTAAATAATTCGCAAATTTCGTAAAATAATATTTGTATGTTAATTAGTTAATATAATCGGAGTACGTATTCGAAAATCGACTATGACTTTATTTTCGCCCAGCCCTAGTGGTAATACGGTAACTTCGGCTCATAAGGCCTTTTTACATTAGATACAATTGCATGGAAGTGCAAGTAAATTGGTCGTTTTAAATGGGAAAACTTGCATCAGCTGATTAAAACGTTGTCAAAGCGCATGCTTTCAGACAATTTTGCTTAAAATTGCACCTAATGTAAAAAGCAGTGGCGGCTCGTCAGGTGAAGTAACACAAAAAAATAAAACCAGGAGGAAAGTTTTTCGACAATATTAAATATTAATATACCAATACAGCTACCATTTTGGCCCATATAAAATAATTAATGTAGCTATGCATAATAGGGCCACGGTTAACTCCGATGGACAATAATTATAAACACTCGTTCATTTTGGCGCGCCCCAGCCGACCGTGTCCGTTAGCTCAAAACAAGTAAAGACTCAACGCCCAACATGGCTTTGATATTCACCGTGGCTATGGTTACGTGACGTCAGTCTCGTACAGCATGTAATAATTTGCATTGTGATGAAGGGCAATTTAAAAATAGATCAGTCGTATGCATTGTTTTAGCATTAGTTCGCCTAACCTTAAAGTATTTGAGGCTTCGCGAAACTTACGGTTATAGATATCGTTTTTACGTGATTTACTGTGTGATTATTAAGTTTTGTTTTTATTTTTCGGTTAATTCAGTAGTGTACGTACCTACTAAGTTGTATGTTTTAAAAATGAACCCAATTAATGACGTAGTTTGTAATTTGTTGGAAACTCCATTCAGCCATTGGACAGATGAGGATAAGAGAGACGTTTTGTTACAAGGGTTTTTAGTCAATGTTTGTTTACGTACCCGCACTATACCTAGCTCTTCACCATTTTTTAAGACCGCGAGCCGCCAATGGTAAAAAGACCTATATGCATTATCAAAAAAACTTTCGTCTGATATGTAATTAATACAATAATTGTATCAATTTGTAATAAAATATAATAATTATAACTATAAGTGTATATTTAAAAATGTACTCTTGTTAAATATCTAAAGTAATGTTTAAATGCAAAAAGTTGCTGTTAATTGCACAGTAAAAAGTATAAATGCGCGGTTTTCTTTTTTTCTCTAAAACTATTAAGCTTTTCGCTCCAATTGGTGCTGGGTGAAACTTAAAACCGGCCATTTTATAGCACGTGATATGATGTATTACCGAGAATACCAAGATATCGGTGTATTAAGTACATGTTAATAGGATTTATTTTATATGAAATCGATGTACGTGTAAAGTATAACCGCTACAAATATAACATTATTATATGTATTTACATTTCCGTACAGAATCCAGAAAAAAATATTATACAAAGGAATTAGAAACTTAGAAATAATTCCTTTATTTGATAGCTATACGAAATATATAAATCCAAAATGCAATATTTGTTTTTGTTTGCAAGATCTCGTACTCCCATTTTTAATTCGAACTTTTTATTTTTTGCATCTTGCTAGCGAGTGGCATTTCGCATTTCATCATTTAATTAGTATAATTTGTGTAATCCTTATTTTATTAGGAATCTTTTGGTGATTAAAAAAATTTCATATTTAAGTCCTTAATCCGACCGCCCTAAAATTTGGCGTGTTAAATTGCGGTCTTTGCGGACCAAAGTACAGAAAAAAATCCCTCACAAAGCTTATGGGAAAGGACGTTCGGCTAATTTTTCGGAATTTTTATTATTTTGTAGATCTTGACGTCCTGATTAATAGTGTCCATGCATGGCCTTTTAAAGTTGGCATCTTCTTACTTTGAGATTTTCTAAACTGTGAGTTTTCACTTGTTTTTTAAAAAACTATCAACTTTTTTATTTTTCTTTATTGGTGGAAAATTAGGCCTTACATTTTCTTTTACTTATATATAAATAAAATATGTGCAGGATGTTGAATAATGTATTGGCGGATTAAATAATTTTCGAAAACAAACTGCTAGATTTTGTTCATATTCTTCATATAAATATTATTAAATATTTTAGCCTCTAAATTATTCAACATCCTGTATATATTTTATTTCTATATAAGTGAAAGAAAAGTTATGGCCTAATTTTCCATCAATTAAGAAAAATAAGAAAGTTATAATTTTTAAAAAACAAGAGAAAACTCAAGACAGTACAAAAAATCTCAAGGTAAGAAGTTGCCAACTTTTACAGGCCATAACTAAAAAACATATCATAGGATTGGATTACGGCCATATACAGTTTTAATCAGAACGTCAAGATCTAAGAAATACTAAAAATTCAGAAAAATGAGTCAAAAGCCATTCCCATAATAGCTTTGTGAGTGTTCTTTAGAGCAAATTTTTTTTTTCTTCACCAGTAAACCAATAATTCTGTGCCTTGAGTCGACATAATAACGTTTTTATGCCCAAGGCAGTGGCAACTCGCGGTCCTAAAAAATGGTGAAGAGCTGGGTATAGTGCGGGTACTTAAACAAACATTGACTCAAAACCCGTGTAACAAGACGTATCTCTTATCCTCATCTGTCCAACGACTGAATGGAGTTTCCAACAAATTACAAACTATGTCATTAATTGGGTTCATTTTTAAAACACACAACTAAGTAGGTACGTACACTACTGAATTAACTGAAAAATAAAAACAAAACTTTTTAATCATAGAGTAAATCACGTAAAAACGATATCTATAACCGTAAGTTTCGCGAAGCCTCGAAATAAATACTTTAAGGTTAGGCGAACCAATGCTAAAATAATGGTGCATACGACTGATCTATTTTTAAATTGCCCTTCATCATAATGCAAATTGTTACATCCTGTTTGCGTGACTGATGTCACGTAACCATAGCAACGGTGAATATTAAAGCCATGTTAGGCGTTGGGTCTTCACTTGCTTTGAGCTAACGGACACAGCCGGCTGGGGCTCGCCAAAATACACGAGTGTTTATAATTATTGTCCATAGGAGTTAACCGTGGCCCTATTATGCATAGGTAGTTCCATTCGGATTAAATTAATACTATTAATTCGAACATAATTATTTTTTAAATGGTAGCTGTATTGGTACATTAATATTTAATATTGCCGGAAAACTTTCCTCCTGGTTTTATTTTTTTTTTACTTAACCTTAAAATTTATTTAAAATTCTATACAATATTGATAATATAAGAGCACCGATATAATAAGAAAACTAATATCCTAAAAAGTTTATAAATTTAATAAAAGTGCCGAGACCGCAAGAGCAAAACTTTAAACGGGTCATCAAATCGAATCACGGCCGGGGAAACTTTTAAAAGTAGACGGGCAGACAGGTCGGGCGGTGGTCTCCGGGCTTTCGAAACAGACGGCCACTTTTTCGAACAGACAGAGTGGAGAGATTAAATGTCCGAGACCACGGAAAGGAAATTGCGATGGAAAACGTAAATTTTCGTACCCGGACTCGAGAGTCGGACGTTTTAAAATCTGGCAAAGACTTCCTATTACGGAAACCTTGACATGTTTTATAAAATGTTTTACTGTTTTTGAGAATTAGTTTATTAAATGTTGTTGGCAAATAGATTTCGCCACTATTTAAGCCAACAAACTAAGCATACGGTTGACTCAATTATTATTGAATTTTTATCTTAAATGGGTCTGTAATACCCACAACCAAATTATCAAATTTACCTACGCTACTGATTAGCACGTGATGCTTGGAAGACATAAAGCTTTAGTTTGTTCTGTTTGGTAGGGATGGCTGGAACCTGTTCCATCAGTGTCATAAAATATCTGTTTCAAAAAACCAGTTCCAAACTGTTTCAGCGAGTGACTTCAAAAAAACACTGTTCCTGGTGCCAAAACGTTCACTTCCATATTAAAAGTAACTTATAAAAAAAAGCTGTCCCTTTTAACAGTCTGCTAAAGAAACGCTCTTCCGTTGTATAGTCTGCTCCACTGTACCGCTGTAACAGTCTGTTCCACTGTTTTAATCTGTTCCAAATAAAAAGATCAATGGAATCCACGTCGGTACCAATACCGTAACTAAAATGTACATAAAAATAAATTGACAGTAAAATGTATTAATTTGGCGCAATTTGGACGTATTGCGAAACAAATGAAAAACAAGCGTGTAATCAAAACAAAAATGAACTCATTAACCTCAATAGCGTGTCACCTTGCACCCGAGTCGACTTCCGCTTTTAATCCGTAAAAAATTCGTGTAAAAGACCGCCACGGTCATATTATGTATAATAATCAGATTTACTTTACAATGCTATAGTAACATGTAAATAAACCAGGTTTAAAAATAAATGTTAGTTTAATGATTCACTTTATGTTAGCAGTACATCGTAAATAGTTCTCTAACATCTTGAAAGCGGTAAGCTACTGCCAATTTAGATTTTTACCTTGACTTAATATGAATACGAATAACAATATTAATAATAGATCAATTAAAGAATGTACCTTTGGCTGAGCAAAGGCATTTTTAAACTAATAATTGGGTTGCTACTGTCCTAAATGCATAAAGGCGAATCTACACGATGACAGTTACTTGTACAAGTCACTAAAATCCAGTACTAAAAGCAAGTGCTTTAAAAGAAAAATTAATAACTTTTAGTGACTGGAAAAATTAGTGACACTTTCGACATTAAGGAAATATGTAAGTCCGTAGAAGCTATAACCGATGCATTATATTATGCGATGAGATATGAATAAAGCTAAAGGAAAATATTATTTTTATTAATGTTATGCAAAAACTGCACAATGGGCTTTTTTACTAAATTTTGATTTTGACCCTGTCGTATAGAGCAAGAAAACATAAAATATTCTAGGGTTTCAGTTTTTAAATTGTTTAATTATTTACTGAGAAAACAAAATACGCTCTCTAATAAAAATACGCGAAACCACTTATCGACGTCACAACAGTTCCAAGCAATGGCAGCAGCCGATCGCTTTGTAAACGACGCACTCCTACATACCTGACTGAGGTCTCGATTCTGGTTTCCTGTTTCTAAACTATCTTTGTTATTTAAGTTATCGAAACAAAGATAACAATATAATCGGTCGCACGACTTGCAAATAAACGAATTGCGACCGTAATAGGATGACGTAGGTATGTACATCTCTTCTCATCTAATGTTTTTAAACTTCCTGTTATTTCTAATTGTTTCCAGGAAAGGTGTGTGATACTCAGTAAGATTTTGTATTATTGAGATAAATTTTCAATAGGTTTTGGTTCAGGATGTTACTGCTTACTGATTTTCTTTATTTATTTTTTTTTAATTTAAAAATGTTTTATGTAGCAACCATAAGTATTTAATTTAATCAATATAGGAACTTTACAAAATAAATTATAGTTAAAATAATTAGTAATATTAATAACTTAGGAAGTATCTGTTATTATCCATTATAAAACGGGCTACCAATCAATAAATTCTGTGACTAATATGCAAAGGTATTAGATGAAAAAACAAAGTATATAAATATTTCACATACCTTTTCAACATTCAATAATCATTTCCTGCCGTTAAGCAACAATAAAACATTCCGTCCATTTAATAACCATATTAAACAATATTAAATTAGCCACGGTACATTCACACATTGTATAAGCAGCACTGACGATTTATTATTTCAGTCAATAATGGAACTAACTATTGCATCAAAACCCAATTTTATGTACATACACTTGCTCCTCTTGATGAAATATTTTATTAAAAATTTAAATTATTTACCTACCTAACTCTAGATTGATGTTTTTTATTAAACTATAGTACAAAGAAACGTTAGTCTCGAAACCCTTTTTTACAAAGGTTAGGGTGCGATTCTGTAATCAAACTTACACCACTAATTTCGAGTTGCATAAAGGTTTTTAACAATAATTAACTAACCAGCAACTTTGACGGTGGCATAAAGGACAATCATTTTCTCACAATCAGAGCGGCCTGGTTAACTTAATTTTTGATTTACTAATCAGGCACCTTTGATTGTGAATAAATAATACCTTCATGAATGATAGAATAGTTTTGGACTTGCATTGTCTTTAATTTGTTTTACATCACAACGTTTCAACTGGTAAGTATCTCCAGTCGTCTTCAGGTGAATACTAAATAAGTAAAGTAACTACAGCTCTATTTATACTAGCTAGATGTACTGGAGCATGACTGAGATGGGTGCAGTCATGCATTTAATTCTTGTGCGGTATTTTAAGTTTACATCTACTTAACAAAGGTTTCCAGATATTTCTTATATCTAGTGAGGGCTTACTAAAACAATCTGGGTTCTGGTATATGATAGCAGCTTCCTTGAACTTCCTCTTCCTCCAATGTGGTTCTTTGTGCAGGAATCGAGCTTCTGTCCATTTAATGTGATGACCGTGTGTCCAGGCATGGTCAGCTGCCCCTGATTTTTCGGTTTCTCCTTTAAGCGTGTTGTTTCTGTGTTCCTTGACCCTAGTTTCAAGTGGCCTTAGAGTCTCACCAATGTAGGATCTGCCACATTCGCAGGGAATCTGATAGACACAGTTTTTCCTATCTTTTTGACTTGTTGGTTTCGTCTTCGTCAGGTGGCTTCTTAAAGTGTCTTTTGAGCTGAATACCGTATTAATGTTGTATCGTTGTCCTAGTCTTCTAATTCTCTCAGATACTCCTTTGACATACGGAATGTTGAGTGTTGATTGTGACTCTACTGGCTTCTTTTGTGTATTTGACCGATTCTTGCGATTTTCCATTAGTTTATCAACTAGATGCCCGGGGTAGCCATTTTTGTTGAGGTCGGTCTTAATGTAGTTAGTTTCCTGTTTGAGGGCTTCATTTGAATTACAGATGGTAATTGCTCTATCCACAAGCGTTCTTACTATGCCATGTTTTGTGCTATTTGAGTGATTTGAGGTGTAATTCAAATATTGATCTGTATGCGTGGGTTTTCTGTACACTGAAGTATGGATGGTGTTGCCATTTTTCTTTACGTTTACATCCAGGAAAGGTAATTGACTGTTTTCTTCTCTCTCCATGGTAAATTTGATTGTCGGCGCCAGGCTGTTAATGTGGTATAGGAATTCCTTGAGTTCGTCATCGTTTCCATTCCAAATAATGAAGGTGTCGTCCACATATCTCAGCCATGTTTTTGGTTTCTTTTTTGTTTGTTTTATTGCTTCGGATTCAAACCATTCCATGTAAATGTTGGCGATTATTGGTGAGAGAGATGAGCCCATCGGTAGTCCGTCCACTTGGCTGAAAAACCTATCTTTTTCCTGAAAGTAAGAATTATTCAGGCAACATTCTAATAGTTCCATGATGGCCTTGATAGGTAGCAGTGTTCTTTCTTGTAGTGTCTGGTCTTTCTCAAATCTGCTTTTAATAACCTTTAGTGCATCTTTTACAGGGACGTTAGTGTAGAGACTTTCGACGTCAAAACTGACAAGTTGATCTTCTGGTTGTACTTTCATCCCGCCAATAAGTTGTACGAAGTGTTGAGAATTTTTCACAAATGATGTGCTATTTCCTTGGAGTGGTTGAAGTAGGGGTAGTAAGAATTTCGCAAGTTCGTAGGTAGGAGAGTTTCGAGAGCTCGTTATGGGTCTAAGAGGCATGTTCTGTTTATGTATCTTCGGCAAGCCATAGATGTGTGGAGGCTTACTGTGATGTGGTGTAAGGCGTCTTCGTGTCTTTTCTGGTAAGTATTAGTCAAATTTCTTGAGTGTTCGGTAGACTCGTCCTTCAATGGTGGAGGTAGGATCCTTGGACATGGGGGTGTAGTTTCCTTTCTGCAGAACTTCTTCGATTTTTTGATCGCAGGTCTGAACATCCATAATGACGGTTGCATTTCCTTTATCGGCTGGAAGAATCTTGATATTCGGATCTTTACGTAGTTTTGCAAGCGATATTGTTTCTTCCTTACTAATATTTTGTTTTGGGGGTCTTGATTTTTCTAGAACCTCTCTAACCTTCCATCTGAATTCTTCCGCTTGTGTTTCTCCTATGTTTGTTGAGTCGACGGCGCTAATGATGTCCAATATTGGTACCTCTTTTGGAGCAATAGTGAAGTTTAGACCTTTAGCCAATAGGGATTCTTCTATGGTTGTTAATTGTTTGGATGAAATGTTGATAATGGTTGTTTGGTTCCGAGTTTGTGTTGATGGTCTTTCTTGACTAACCTGTTTTCGCAATTTCTTATCATGAATGTGTTGTTGATTTGTTCTTACTTTTTCACAAGTGGCGTCAATCTTCCGGAAAATTGGTCCGTGATCTTCTTCCAGTGTGTATTCTTTGATTTCCTCAAATCTTTGTTGGAGAACTGTTTGTAGAGAAGCTTTCTTAAAACGGTGGTAGTTGATCTGGGAGCGTATAAGGGCTTTGCTAGCGTTGTTGAGAATCTTCTGAGCTTGTTGTCCTGGGATTGGTGACTTAATCCTAAAGCCATGTGGAATAATTCCTTGGCCTCTTGCTCGTAGTAGAAACTGAATGTGTGTTTCCTCCTTTGTTAATTTTACCTTAGTTTTCTCGTAGTTACGAAACTTATCACTTATACCGGGTCCATACCGGGCTTCTAGTGTCTGTTTGAAGGTTGGAGACAATGATGTTTCTTGAATGATAGAATAGTTTTGGACTTGCATTGTCTTTAATTTGTTTTACATCACAACGTTTCAACTGGTAAGTATCTCCAGTCGTCTTCAGGTGAATACTAAATAAGTAAAGTAACTACAGCTCTATTTATACTAGCTAGATGTACTGGAGCATGACTGAGATGGGTGCAGTCATGCATTTAATTCTTGTGCGGTATTTTAAGTTTACATCTACTTAACATCAAGATTCTTCCAGCCGATAAAGGAAATGCAACCGTCATTATGGATGTTCAGACCTACGATCAAAAAATCGAAGAAGTTCTGCAGAAAGGAAACTACACCCCCATGTCCAAGGATCCTACCTCCACCATTGAAGGACGAGTCTACCGAACACTCAAGAAATTTGACTAATACATACCAGAAAAGACACGAAGACGCCTGACACCACATCACAGTAAGCCTCCACACCTCTATGGCTTGCCGAAGATACATAAACAGAACATGCCTCTCAGACCCATAACGAGCTCTCGAAACTCTCCTACCTACGAACTTGCGAAATTCTTACTACCCCTACTTCAACCACTCCAAGGAAATAGCACATCATTTGTGAAAAATTCTCAACACTTCGTACAACTTATTGGCGGGATGAAAGTACAACCAGAAGATCAACTTGTCAGTTTTGACGTCGAAAGTCTCTACACTAACGTCCCTGTAAAAGATGCACTAAAGGTTATTAAAAGCAGATTTGAGAAAGACCAGACACTACAAGAAAGAACACTGCTACCTATCAAGGCCATCATGGAACTATTAGAATGTTGCCTGAATAATTCTTACTTTCAGGAAAAAGATAGGTTTTTCAGCCAAGTGGACGGACTACCGATGGGCTCATCTCTCTCACCAATAATCGCCAACATTTACATGGAATGGTTTGAATCCGAAGCAATAAAACAAGCAAAAAAGAAACCAAAAACATGGCTGAGATATGTGGACGACACCTTCATTATTTGGAATGGAAACGATGACGAACTCAAGGAATTCCTATACCACATTAACAGCCTGGCGCCGACAATCAAATTTACCATGGAGAGAGAAGAAAACAGTCAATTACCTTTCCTGGATGTAAACGTAAAGAAAAATGGCAACACCATCCATACTTCAGTGTACAGAAAACCCACGCATACAGATCAATATTTGAATTACACCTCAAATCACTCAAATAGCACAAAACATGGCATAGTAAGAACGCTTGTGGATAGAGCAATTACCATCTGTAATTCAAATGAAGCCCTCAAACAGGAAACTAACTACATTAAGACCGACCTCAACAAAAATGGCTACCCCGGGCATCTAGTTGATAAACTAATGGAAAATCGCAAGAATCGGTCAAATACACAAAAGAAGCCAGTAGAGTCACAATCAACACTCAACATTCCGTATGTCAAAGGAGTATCTGAGAGAATTAGAAGACTAGGACAACGATACAACATTAATACGGTATTCAGCTCAAAAGACACTTTAAGAAGCCACCTGACGAAGACGAAACCAACAAGTCAAAAAGATAGGAAAAACTGTGTCTATCAGATTCCCTGCGAATGTGGCAGATCCTACATTGGTGAGACTCTAAGGCCACTTGAAACTAGGGTCAAGGAACACAGAAACAACACGCTTAAAGGAGAAACCGAAAAATCAGGAGCAGCTGACCATGCCTGGACACACGGTCATCACATTAAATGGACAGAAGCTCGAATCCTGCACAAAGAACCACATTGGAGGAAGAGGAAGTTCAAGGAAGCTGCTATCATATACCAGAACCCAGATTGTTTTAGTAAGCCCTCACTAGATATAAGAAATATCTGGAAACCTTTGTTAAGTAGATGTAAACTTAAAATACCGCACAAGAATGCATGACTGCACCCATCTCAGTCATGCTCCAGTACATCTAGCTAGTATAAATAGAGCTGTAGTTACTTTACTTATTTAGTATTCACCTGAAGACGACTGGAGATACTTACCAGTTGAAACGTTGTGATGTAAAACAAATTAAAGACAATGCAAGTCCAAAACTATTCTATCATTCAAGAAACATCATTGTCTCCAACCTTCAAACAGATAATACCTTCATATCTTGCATGAAGATGTCGCACAAATTTTGTCGAAACGCAGGAAAGCAGAATTCGTCCGGCGCAGCACCCCGAGAAGAAAAGTTGATACGTGACGCATTTTCCAAGAATAACAAACCTCAGATTAAAGAGAACCAATTTTGTTTAGATAAAAGAATAATACTTAATGCAAATTTATTATTCTTATTTGGAGTTAAAATATTTTATTGAAAACTTACTATATTAGTCCAGTCCGTACAACTACTTAGGATTTAAATGAAGAATAAAATAATGTTTACCAAAGAAAACATTTAAATTGAATATTATTTATCTTGAACCGAGTCTTGAAAAAATATAAAATTTAAGTTTTAATCTAGCCTTTTCGAATTTTACTGATCAAATCAAAAAAGGTTGCCATAACGTTTCCTATATTTAAATATAATCCATGCTATTGACGTTTGTAATATGACGTGTTTTACAGTTTGATAAGCCTATCAACAGCCAATTTATAGTACAACTTGAAGAAAAACTACTGGTATTCATTATCTAAAAATACTAACCTTTGGTTTAATTGTTGAATAAGGATAAATCACTAATAATAATGTAATTAGGTACATATTGTACATTTAGCGAGAAAAAGTAGTTACCAATTTTTTTGAAATTTAAAAATTGTTTTATTAGTATAAAATAATTTAAAAAATTATTTTTGAAGGGTGCCTATATTTCTAGTTAAAATATTATGATTAGTTCATATAATTTGTGAATTTGTTAAGTAGGTATGCTAAAAATGGTTTAGAGAAGAAAGAAGAGAGAGAAGATTATTTTATATTTATAGTTCATAAAAACGTGGTTTTATTATTTCTGCTGCTTTATCTTAATCTAATAAGGGTTTTTAAATTTAACTAAATATCGCCATTTTTTGCCTATACCATATATCTGCAAAAATACTGATAACGGATTAACATATTTCTAGTTTTATTACCGGATCATATTTACAATTTATAATACTGATAGGACATTATTATTTTTTTCGTTAAGAAGTGTACAACCTCAACAAAACCTTTCCGGAAATGGCTGACTCAGCCGTAAATTCCTTACTATACCGAGAATCGACTACGCCAATAGTTTGTTCTCAATGACCTGTTGCAAAAATGCTATGCCGGCATTGCAGTGCACTCAGTGGAATTTGGGACACTGATACCTTGAATGGGCTCGGTCGCGATTTCTTACCTACTGGGTGGATTAGCTTAATTTATTTAACAAAAGCAAAACATAAATTTACTCAAACTTGTTCATATTTCTTTTTCTGGTTTTATTGTTAAATCCAAACTTTCTTGCCTTCAAACCGTAGATAACACTTTATGCTGCAAAGATGGGTATTTGGCCAATTTTAGTTCGCTTAACGAAATATCAATCAAAAAGCGAAATGGCGAATGCGGGGATATATTTAATTTTAACAAAAGTGCAATCGTTGGTGTTATCTTTATTTGTTTTAGATTTAGTTCACTGTTTTATTGAAGCGCCACTGTCTATTACCGCTAATGCAGTCCTTAACGCCGCTGTGTTACACACATGGGGGTTATAAATTATTAATCGTAAATCTATTTCTGATCTCGAACTATTAACTTATTTATAGATTTTACGTTAATGTTGCTGGGTACGAAAAAGTAATCTGTAATAAAAACACGGACGTTAAACAATCAAGTATTATCGTAAGCAGAGTATACCGTGTCGTAAGTATTGTGAAACATGACTTGTACAATTACGAAGAAACAAAAACATTCTCGGAGATTTTCGTGAACTGACTAGAAAGTGGAATTTTCCTTGCATTTTATGATGTAAGGCTTGATAAACCCAAGAACTTTAAGGCACCATATTTATTATCTGAGCATACGTTTCGACGCTACTCGCTATCATCCTCAGGCAGCGACAAGTTATAAATTCATTTTTTTGACGATAAAACATAATTTTATTAAAAAAAAATATGAGGCGTATTGAAATGTTTCCTAAATAAAAACAAATGAAATCTAAGTTTCTGTAATAAATTTTTACATGAATGTTAAAACAGTTTTGGACTTGCATTGTCTTTATTTGTACATTGAAACATCATTGTCTCCATATTTCTACATAATCAACCCTTCAACGGACTTGCTTTAGCCTTCACGCAGTGATTTTTTTTGGACACAAAAAACTAGCCTAATCGTAACAAAAAAGTTTAAATAACTTTCGCCATCTATTGGTTAATCCGGAACTTCTCAATCCAGATAAAAGTAAATTGCCATTGCATGTCGAAAGATAAGTACTATTTCAAGAATTGTTTTACTGCTCATGGCAATAGAATCCCAGATGGACAAGAAGATATCGGTGGCTTCTTATAAATCTTCTCGTTAATTAAGTGTTGGAACAAGAATTGATTAACCAAAATAGAAATGCAAATTATAGGCGTTCATGTTGCCGCTGTGTTGTTACAAATACATTTTTATCTAATCAGTAAAATTGCTTTTTACCTACGTAGTCGTAGACCGACGTCAATAGATTAGCGGTAAGAATTTGTCTCTATCTATATCATTAAAAATGTAATAAGTAAAATAATTCACCTTAAAAGACTAAAGTAAGGAGCAGAGGCAAAAGAAACCAACACCAGGAGCAATCTTTTTCTCGCAAGGGAATAATTAGTGAAACTTTCTTTTCTCTTACGTATGACAACAAACTTATTATTTGTTGTTACAATAATGGAATTCTAATATCCTAGGTCAGGGATTGCAAACCATCGGCACGCGACCAAATAACTTGGGCACGATTGATTCAGGGTATTTTTGGCAAGCAGCAACTTTTTTTTCTTGATAAGGCACTTAGGGAAAGGAGGAAGAAGTTTTGGGACAAGCGACCTTTTTTTCAGAAGTCAAATTTTTTTAAGAAAAATGGCACTTCGCGTCGTTGTAAATAGGTTTGCCATCCCTGTCCTAGGTAGTAATTTTGTTACAATTTTTTATGGTATTTTATTCTTGTACCGGGTGAATCAACGATGGAGGAAAATTCATTTTCTCCTTTATCTTAAGAATTAGATAAAAAATTTGAAATACCAAAGTTGCAGAGACCATTGAGGTGCACATTATAAAATTATGCTGGAGTATACGGGGTGGCCCAAGAAAACCGTTAAAACCGTTGTTTTGGTTTAACATGTTAAACCGGAAGTTGGTATTTTTGGATAGAGAATAAAAAACTAAGATAGGGAGGTGAAAACCATTTTTCTCTAAGATGAACCGTTCCAATGTTACAGCTTGTCAAAGTCAAAAAATGCCATATTTTAAACGTCAATTACTCAAAAACAATTGAATTTAGACATATGACATTTTATACAAAATATACGTGGAATTGTATAGGGAATTAGAAAATAATATAATATATAGGGTGTTCCATTTAAAAAAATGCAAGTTTAGTCCGCCACACTTTTTTGAGCCACCCTGTATAATGTAAAATATTTTTAAAATATGCCGCTTTTAAGTTGATACCTTATGCTGGTTTAGTAATTTTGATAAGCTCCTCGATAATGATATAATCTTCCATCCCCGCCACGTTGGCGGACCCGGTATATTGTGTTATTTTCTGATTCTCCACAAAATTCTACGCTTATTTTGAAAATGTCATATATGTCTAAATTGAATAATTTTTGAGATATTGACGTTTAAAATATGGCATTTTCATACTGTCAAAGGCTGTAACATTGGAACGGTTCATCTTAAAAAAGATGATTTTCACCTCCCTATCTATCTTAATTTTTTATTCTTTATCCAAGGAGACCAACTTTCGATTTAACAGGTTAAATCAAAAAACCAATTTTACAGTTTAACATGTTAAAGCGGAATTTTTAACTTTTAGATAGAAAATAAAAATTTAAGGAAGGGCCGTTTTTCTCTAAGATGAACCGTCCCATTGTTACAGCCTGTCAAAGTCTGAAAATGCAATATTTTGAACGTCAATATCTCAAAAACTATTAAATTTGGACATATTATGTGTGTATCATACTTTATAAAAAATATGCGTAGAGTTTAGTGGGGAATCAGAAAATTATAAAATATATGGGTTGTTCCATTTAAAAAAAACCTAAGTTATATTCGCCACGTTTTTTTCGGCCACCCCGTATACCCCAGTATAATTTAAAAATGTGCACCTCAATGCAATGATGTCTACAACTTTTGTATTTCGAATTTTTATCTAATAAAAAATTAACTTGACAAAGAAATTTGTGACAAACTTAAAACGCCCAAATTCCTACCGCGAAACTAAATTTGTTGTAAGATATTTTGTTGTACAGAAGACAGATGTTTTTTCTTTTTTCACTGAAATAAAAATATAATTAAAATAAAACGCCTACCGTTTTTGTGCAACTAGATCATTCATTAAACAAAGCATCCGTCCTTCAACAATAATGACTGACAGGTTCCCTTTAAAAAATAATAATGTATGTATAACATAGTATAAGTATCTATATCATATTTATCAAAATATAATATTGTATAACAAGATATCGTTTCCTGTCTGATAATAATTATTCAGAAATAAGACATCTCCCTTATATTATTAGGATGTTCCTATTATTTGTTTTAACCTTTTGCAGTATAGTAACTTATAGCACAGCGGATATCTAGTCTATATATTGTGCTCCATAGTAACATCAAGCATACCTACAGCAGCCCAAAAAATAACTGGGCATGTCTTATTTCTTCTACAGACTACCCGACGAGGTGAGTGACCAGCTAGCATAATCGTGGAATGTTCGGCCCGTTCTCATTGATATTGCTGCTTCTGCTGCCTTGCAAGCTCTTCTTTGTGTGTGTGGCAATGTTGGGAAATTACTGTTGCCAGTGCCGTAGAATAATGGATTAGACGTATCTTAGTCTTCTCAATGTAAGACTCGCCACTGTGAATAGTATGTGAGTGTAGTGAGTCTTATATTAAAGATACTAAAAAACCTTATCTCTGAAAACTATCAAAAGTGTATAAAAGTACTTAGCAGTGGTGTAAAACTTGAAAACGCACTGGAAAATACGAAGATACCTAATTGCCAAACGTCTTCTTGCGGCGTTGTCCAGTACTATTATTTCCATTCCCTTCACAAGGATTGTACAATAAATTTCAATGGTAATTATAAAAGTTAAAAAATACTTGTTTTTAACACTAGTGCTAAAAGTAATAAATTTTTACCAGTAATGTCATAAAATTACATTTTAAACACTGACAAGAAGCGTTAAAAAGTCTTCTTTTGATGGTGTTTGTAGATAAACAATATTATGTCTAATAGTTTCGACCGTAACTTGACAAAAATCTATAATATAAAAACACTGTGCTTTTCTTCCATAATTTAATAATATTATAGTGCTTAAGTACATGGTTATTTAAATAATGTAAAACACTGGCTAAATCCCTGCGTTCTCATAGCATTAAGACATTGTAGGCATAATTATTCCCACCATCTATCGGGTTGGCTGCTGCATTAATGCAAAATTTGCATATTGTTTGTTTCGGAAACTTGCATATTTCTTTTCGTCTGAAATATTTATCATAAAATATCACCTGCTATGTTTCCCATGAACTTTTAATCCCTCTTTCTGTCGTCGTCGTCGCTATGCTTCTAATACACCGCACCGTCTTGAAACTTCTATAATAATAAGTTCCATTTTTCTTTGAAACTCCATCATCTATCAGGCATTGTTCGGGCGATCGCTGCTGGTGCCGGCTAATTATTCCTATCTCTCGTGCATCCATTTACTTTCTCCTCCATTGTTCTCTTGTTAGACGAAGGAATCCGCGTTTCTAGTCGAATGGCTGATTGCGCCAAACTTTATTCTACTATTATTGGGTATAATGGCGAGTTGTAATAAAAAAATTGCAATGGAGAATTATTAATTAAAAATATTTTAGATAAGATTAGCAAAAGCACGAATAACCAAGATATCACGTTAAACTTTTGAAATATCTTTTTAAATTAGACTTAGTGCTGAGTTCGGAAAATTAGTAAGAAAACTAAAAATAGACATATTCAAACGTACAATGTAATGTGATTTATTTAGCATAATGTAAATTTACATACATACAATTAATTGTTCTGTAAATGCTTACAGTGAACCATATAGCATTTTAGTTTAATATGTAGGTACCTGCATAGGTTAGACGATTTTTTTTTGGAAATTTTATTACCATTACCTACCAATCAAACGTTACCTGTTATATTAGAGATAGACACACATTTTACTTTTTTTAAATTACATACAGTCTGCATATTCCGGTCAACACTTGAACAAATTATTTAACCCCTAACACCCATATTCACAAGGGTTTTTAAATTTAGACGATCGAAATATTGGGATCTTATAGCGTCCCAGTTGTGTCTTCGCCGTGGCAATATTGTGGTATTCCATATTATTCTAACACTTGTCATTTTGAACCCGGAACTGTCAATTTAGAACCATTTAGGCCCGTATTATTCATCTCCTGGTAACTTTATCAGCAAGATAATTTCCAAAGAAACCATTGTTAAGACAATTGTCTCCATAGAAATTATCTGGCTGATAAAGTTACCAGGAGATTAAGGGTAGTAAATTCGGCTGTTAATATTTAACCAGTGGCGGCTCGCGGTCTTAAATGGTGAAGAGCTAGGTATAGTGCGGGTACTTAAACATTGACTAAAATCCCGTGTAACTAGACCTCTCTCTTATCCTCATTTGTCCAACGATTGAATGGAGTTTCCAACAAATTACAAATTATGTCATTAATTGGGTTCATTTTTAAAACACACAACTAAGTAGGTACATACACTACTGAACTAACTGAAAAATAAAAACAAAACTTTTTAATCACACAGTAAATCACGTAAAAACCGTATAACAGTAAGTTTCGCGAAGCCTCAAAATAAATACCTTAAGGTTAGGCGAACCAATGCTAAAACAATGGTACATACGATTGATCTATTTTTAAATTGCCCTTCATCATAATGCAAACTGTTACATGCTGTTTGCGTAACTGACGTTACGTAACCATAGCAACGGTGAATATCAAATTCATGTTGTGCGTTGGATCTTCACTTGCTTTGAGCTAACGGACACGGTCGCTGGGGCGCACCAAAATGCACGAGTGTTTATAATTATTGTCCATCGGAGTTGACCGTGGCCTTATTATGCATAGCTACATTCGGATTAAATTAATATTATTAATTCGAACATAATTATTTTTTAAGGGCTAAAATGGTAGCTGTATTGGTACATTAATATTTAATATTGTCGAAAAACTTTCCTCCTGGTTTTATTTATTTTTTTGGTGAAGAGCCCCTTCACCTACTTCACCTGACGAGCCGCCACTGTATTTAACAACAAAAATGCATACCAAAAAGTATATTTTTGTTTTGCATTATCCATTCCATAAGTCGTAATTGTACAACCGGGCCTTAAAGATACAAGTCACATACTCTTATGTCAGTTAGGTAATCACACAACACTGCTTGAAAATACACTTGAGAGATAAATCCCGTTGTTAAATATTTTTATTGGTTTTTTATAATATAATGCTGAAATAGAAAATGTCCTCTTTTTAACCTCTATGGTATCCTTTCATTGCGAAAAAATTAAATAAGCAATAGATTAAACGAATAAAAGAACTTGGAATGGGTCCAGATATTTGTGTTATAAGTATAGATAATAATTTACCTGTTCTTTAATGTAAACTTAATAAACCATTCACATAAACGCAAATTATTTTTTAAAAGTTACTAAAGCATTATTTCTAAAACGTTTAATTGTTGTATTTTAGAAACTGCCTATGAATTCAATGCTCGTTCCCAATATGAGAAGCGACATGGGCTTTTTTAATTTTGTTTTTGAATATCACAATTATTTATGATTTTTAATGGATCTGTCCGTATTTTACACAACAATTAAATATGTTATCATTTCTTTTTTATTAACAATAACTTAAAACCAGAAAAAATTATTGCCAGAAAAGTTTATTTTTAATTCTATATTTTTAGGAATCCCTGAATCCCTCGTTAATCACACTATATTGACGCATTCCTATTAAGAGGAATTACCACTGGTACTATTACTGATCCTGTTTGACTGACACTGTTTTTTGGGATGAGGGAATTTGAAACTAATTTTATTATAGGAAACATTTCGATTCGAATTTGGAAAAGTGAAATACTATTTTTTTTTTTCGAAAGTTCAATTTTTAGTCTATTTCTAAGCTTAATTGTATTCCATTTCAGTCGCCCACTGATGATGCTCTCTCTTTTTACCATCAGTGGCAAAACCTACTCTCGGAAACGTGACGCGCGTCTGCTGACCGCTGGCTTCCGTAGAACAAACATCGTGAAAAATGTAAATGCGGGTAGCTACGGAATTCTCTTAAGTTATAGAACCCATTATTCCATATCTTATAAAAAAAAACAAAGCAGCAATATACTGTGAGCACCGAATATTTTTCATTCAGAGAAGGATTTTAAAAAGGCCAATAAATCTCTCTATCCCGACTTGAAAAGCAATCAAAATCCACATTTTATTCTATAGAATCCATTATTGTACGTTCATCTATGGCATACAACAAATAATCAGAGAAATAGGAGAGGATAGAAGGGCTTATCAAAATATAAAAGTCCATCAGAATGACTAGTCCGGATACGCATTACTGTTCTACGGAAGTAAATAAATAGGATTTTGTATGTCGAACATAAAGAACTAGGAAGAGCCAATACAACAGTGTGGGAATAAAAAAAAACTTACATGCAACAGCGGATGTAAAGTAGTTAGGTCGCTTCCCAGTATGCAGGCTATTAGAAAGCATGCGACAGAGGAACCTACTGTTAAATTTGGGAAAATACTTATTTTTTTAAAAAAATTACGCCAAGAAATTACTTAATTGTTTTTGATTCGTGGACGAAAAAATATGCCGCTAAAACGCCGAGTGATCCTAAAATTAATTTTACTGATCATCGCGTAACCTTGGGCTGTAACTCGGGTCGAAGAATCGCACCATAATTTTACTTTTCTTAAAATTATTTTAAAAAAGTATTTCAGTTGTCTGATTTTATTTACTTATGCTAAACAATGACTGGGGCTCGATCTTGGTAACTTTACAAGCAAAGTAATTTCCAAGGAAATAATTTTTGAGACAATGGCAGTGGCGTAGCCACGGGAAGAGGGAGGGCGATTACCCCCTCGGTTCGGGGCCCACCTGCCTTGGTAATATATCGGGTGTTTCAGAATAAGATGCTGACAAATACAGTTTAGAAACAGAAAACCAGACTAGATACCTCACTCAGGTAGAAGTGCTGCTGTCATTGCTTGGAATTGTTGTGACGTCGGTAACATGTTTCGCGTGTTTTTATTAGACAGCGTATTTTATTTAATTATTTTCTCAGTAAACAATTAAATAATTTACAAACTTTGCGCTGGTAAAGTTACCAGGAGCTGGATAAAACGGGCCTGATCTGAATAAAAAAATTCTAAATGCATGCAAAGCCAGCAAGAAATTATTTAATAAAGCTGTGGGAGGGTTGTATAAGGTTTTTTTTATCCCATAAGAGCAGACGTATATTCAATGCGATTCGGTAACTTATTATAGCGCTAGAAACTTGCAGTGATATTAAAATGAATTTTAATTGGCCAATACATTAATAAATCAATCTTTGGAATAATTGATTAATAAAAAAGTAAAAAAACCCTTGGCCAATTTCTTTTAATCTATAATTAAGTATTTATTTAAATATCATGTCTTAAATTTGTTGTTTCATTTTCTTGGTATACATTTGAACTGTGCCTTAATTTTTGAACATTGGGCGAGCCACGACTTGATTAACCAAAAACTAATCGCAAATGAAATAATCGATTAATCGGGAAAATCAATTATATCTTTTCATAATGGCCCATCTCTACTAACTATACTTAAAGAATCTTATCCTATTCACACCATGTATACAAACTTAAATTTCACGAATTGACATAAAAAATTAAAAATGCATTGTTCGCCAAGCGATAACAATGCATAATTTAAACGATAAAAGAAAATATATCGCTTTTCCAGCTAAAATTGGGCAAGCCGTGCTTTTTGTTATCAGTCAGCTTGGCAAATAATAAGCTCTTTATATTTTTCGTATGCGCTACAGAGTGTACAAAGAACAAGATAATATAATAATTTATCAATGCACTTGATTGGAGGAGCGTTTTTCGTTGTATTTTTTTTCAATCAACCGGAAACCAGTGGCGGCTCGTGATAGTCGATACAGGTGGGGCCAAAATATCAATTCAAAAATCTTTGATGAGAGTACAGGGTGTTACAAATTCGATACATTAACATTGCTATCTCAGTAACTATAAGAGATATAAATTTGGTTGAATGAAGGCAAAGTTGCACATTTTATTGATGAATTATTTGGTAAAAAAAAATCTGATGACTTCCGGATCATCCGAAAAAAACACAAGAAAAAATTAATTTGTGTTTTTATTGTCTTTACGACAAAATATTTATTTTTTGGACAAACCAAGAGCACTTACTTAAGACAATTTTTTATGCTCTTCAAGAAAATAATCTTATTTTTCAGATACGACGTTCGTTTTTTAGATACCTATATCAACTCAATTTTTTCAAATTCGGACCTGAAATTTTTTTAAATTTTTGAGTAGCTTTTGACCTCTTAAAATGATTATCTTGTAAAATACTTAAGAAAGTGCCCTTGGTTTTAAAAATTAATAAGTACCTACTTTTGTTATAAAAAAATAAAAACAAGTTTTTCGTACATTTTTTCGCATTTCTCTGGAAATCATCGAAATTTAATTAAATTTCTTTTTAACAAATTGTTCAGCATTAAAATATGCAAGTTTTCCTCCATTTACCAAACTCTCTATCTCTTGTAGTTACGGGGATAGCAATGCTAGTGAATCGAATTTGTACAACCCTGTATATAAAAAAAATCGAAAAACTTACCGACTAATTAAATGGAGCATTTGCAATAGTTGTAACAAAAAATGTTTACAAAACACTCAAATTATCTTATAAGAAAACTCTATAGGTACGTCTTTTTGTTATTTGAAAATGATTCAATCACTTTTGTTCTTGAAGTCATCAATATTGTTAAAAAATGTTTTTCCGCAGGCTACATACCTAAAGCGCTAAGTCTTTCCTCTTTTATTTTATTCATTTTTAAATTGATAAACCGGAATCAGGAATATTATTATAATCCACCGCAGAGAACTACAACCACACTGATCCACCGACGGACTGACCTAAACCTAACCTACAAGAATAATTTATGTTAAACAGTAAAAACTGTTTAAAATAAAACTGTTTTAAAATTAATATCTCGACAGGGCAAACCATATTCAAAACAGCTGCCATCTAGTATCAAGTAGTGGTAACAAAGACGAAGGCGTGATCCGATTGGAACGACAAAATAAAGCACGTGTAAATCCTCCAATCACGGACGGTCTGAGGATCTGGCCCGCCACAATATTTGTGAATTCCTTATGCGTCAGTAAGAGAGGGCGATATATCATTATCTCTTTCGTAAGCGATGAACCTTCGATAAACAGTATGGCCATACTGAAGGAATTTTTGCGGCGTCGGGGAGTTTTTGCACCGTTAGGCGTTAGCAGATATTAAATGAACGCAACGTCTTGAATTTTATATTATTCACAGTTACAAAAAGAATGAAGCGTAAAGATGCAAAGCAATGATTATGAGTGTGAGTAAAAAAATAACTTGGTGTACAGGTAGGTAGGGCCATGGCACTGTGGCCCTACTGTACGAGCCGCCACTGCCGGAAATTGCCTGCTTCTTCCTGTAAAATAGTACTTTCCGGTCTTGTAACGTAATATACTATTGTGAAATAAAACTGTAATAACTTGTTTTAGCTGATTTTTGGTAGATAGTGTTGTTGGCGGTTAAAGTAAACATTTTTTTTTAATATTTCCCTTTTATAACGAGTTGTTTATTAAAGTTCAAGTAAACATCTATTATACATCTATATTACCACGCCAAAATTGATTATTTTTTCAGGTACAATGTATTCTGGATCACACTAATCGGAGAACCGTTTTTATCGGAAACGCTTCATTTTTTTTAAATAATCCTTCTTAAAGTTCCTGTTTATAGATGTTAGGTTTCCAAAGCCACATCGCATGCATTTAAATGGGTTTCTGATATAAGAATTTAAAAAAAATACCTATAACGGGGGCCTGTTCCATGCAGTTGGGTACTATTTATTTATTTTCGTTCGCCCTACTACAACTCAATATTATTTATTTCCAATTAATAATATCCTTAATAAGGAATATTTCTGCCATTCAATATTATTTGTCCCATCGTTTCGTTTTTTAATTAAAACTTTTTCTAGGGTCAATAGTAGCGTTTTTTTAAGGTCTAAATTCTCCGTGTTCATTGGACCCGTGTAGATTCCAACTGTCAAGGAACATTCTGAATAAGTTTCATTACCATTGTATAAAAAAATAATAATTATTTGCAATAAAGGAGGAAAATTGGAAAATTCTGCGACGGTGATATAAACTTCTAAGAAAAAAATACTTTAAAAATAAATATCTCAAAAACTACGCGTTTCCGACGAAAATCGTAATCTAGGCCCCAAAATATCATCAATCATTCCTGAAAAAATCAGCAATTTTGGCGTGGTAAGCGCATAATAGGTATTTACCAAAGTTTATTTACGTGACGTTTGGGACATTTTTTAAAAATAATCCATAAAAAATATTAAACATCGACAATGCCGGGTAAACCATGCAAGTTTCTGTGCTATCCGTTACAACACCATATCTGGGAGGAACTAAACGAGATCAAGAAACTAGAGCTATTAGGACCTAGTTTTTCATCATATATTTTACTACTATCGTATTTATATACCTTGCAATATTTGCTTACATACCTACATTGTGTGTGGAGACCGAACATAAAAAGTAATATTATTATTTTAAATACGTACACTCTGTACAATCAAAAAAAAAAACATGAAGATAAGCTAAATTTTGTTGCTGATTGTGTTAGTGTTTCATTGACGTAGGCTCGCTTGGTTGGCGTGCATATATTTACAGATAAAGTTTTTAATTACAACAAAACTAAATAGCATATGTTTCCGTTTTAAGTTATGTTGTGGGTGTGGATGTTTTCAAAGAGTAAAATTTTAGAATAAATATGGATAAAATAGAGGAAGTAAACGAAGAAACGGGGCAAAGGGACGGGACTACACAACAGAACGTGACGCTCACCCACGTCCATCAAAATCCAAATTATGTAAGCAATAAAATATCTTTAAACTTTGGGAAGATATGTATATGCATTATCGTTATGTATGTCCAGAATGGAATTAATGGAATGGATGTAATAATACTCATAGGCGTCCATGTGTGTGTGTGTGGGAAGGGGGGGGGGGGGGGGCAATGGGGCACTGGTCCCCTGACTCTAGAAGTTTTGTTTTTTCTTATGTATTAAAAGTTATTGTTCATTGGAGAACCTTGTTTTTAGAAGTTACTTGGGAAGGGGAAAGGATTTATTATTATGTCGGTGATTTTTTTTTAAAGTCACTTTGTTGGACAGGAAAGAGATTTATAGACCTTTTTTTACCTTCGACAAGAAAAAATGTTTTTGTCTCTTCCTTAGTAACGTTCTGTGGACTCGATAATACTTACTAAGAATTATATGTTTTCTCTGTGACTACCCTATATACACATATATATTAGGTAATTATTTATAATGATCTCGTTTAGAGTATCGCACCAATATGTCTAAATTCTCCGAGGTTACCAGCTCAATGCGAAATTATATCTGTATTAAATTAGACCAAAAACATTGCGTTCTCTTGGCCCGAATCCTGGCCATGTTTATTAATGGATTTTTATGTTGTTTTTTTTTTTTATTTGAACTCTACGAGAGTGTCAGAAAGTTGTTTTTATTACCAAAAAATTTTTTAATATTTTTTACAGTAGCTGCAATAAACTTTAAATTATTTTTAGGGTTTTCATTTTTTTTCTGCATTAAAGTAACTTAGATAAAGTCCGTATAATTACTGGCTGGATGTACGTAACGGCTTCTGACGTAATTTTTGATTCCAGTGATGTCGTCACGTCATCATATATATTTAATTATTCTGTTAGGATTTACATAAAAGCCTTAAAAGGAGCATTTCTTTTTTTGCTGAATTATGAGACATATTTTCAGAATATATTTGGCTATTGTTCGCCTTCAAATCACTTTTAACACGTAAAATTAAAGTTCTTCGAAATGGCAAAGGTGGTCAAAACGAATTTTATGTCAATTGACAGGACACTTTAATTAATAACAACATTATTTTTTGTTTCTGTTTCAAATTTTTATTGGTGACCATAAAAACATAATGAAAATGAGTATTATTTCTTCCTATTCAACTTACGACTTCACTTCAAGTATGTTGGTACTATTTGTTTAAATTAAAATGTATATTTGTTTATTATTAAACTCAAGGTACATTTTATAACAGTCGAACCCCTAAAAATATTTTTGAAATGAAAAATCTGTGTCATTGTTAGACGCTCTTGAGCCTATACCAGCACCTCTCACAAACTTATAGTAATAAGCAAAATGTTAAGAGGAAGTCACCTGTAAAGACATTCGTCATAATTACAGGAGTGTTGCTAGATGGCGTTGATCCGTAAGTAAGTGAGTTGTGACGTGCATTCAGCCAATCAAAAGCCAATTGTACGAACTATACCATCTTTCCATTGATAAAAAAACTCAATAATATGCTTAGTTTTTTTGTAATTCGGGTCAAGAAGAACCGCAATGTAAAACGCCAAAATTTAGTGCAGTCGGAGCCATGTAACCACGCAATGGATCAATTGAATAAACTGTTCATAGGATTATTGAAGGGTAGATTCCCAGGGTAGCGAGTAAGAGATGTAGTCTAAAAAGTCAAACAATAGTTTCAATTAAAATTGGCATAACGCGTAGGTATTTAGATATTAAATAATATGACAAATATTTTAATGGACGCTGTCCTGTTAATCTTTACATATTGAAACTATACAACCCCGAATACATATATATATACCTAAGTGTCCCTATATAAAAATATGACACCACTGTAGACACCCTATTTATGAGGGGTGGTTTCTGGTTTGTGTCAGGCCAAGTTTAATTTTGGGTTAGTTTTAATTTGTAATCGTGACACGAGACTAATCAAGTGACAGCGAACGCCAAATATTTTATTAGTTTTGATCCTAATCAATTGAATTTTAACTTGTTCGGGTTCGATTTCGCAAAATGATAAAGGTAATATTTATTTTTTATCCCGGGAAGTCTTAATTCGATCTACTTTTATTATAAGATTTAATTAATTAATGAATTAATTACTAACCTCTTCATATATTAATGCAGATTTAAGTTAATTTGGACTCTGGTATAATATTTTAAACGAAATATTAATAACTATTGGTAATCCTGCATTTTATGTTCATTTTTAATTCTAGCTACCAAGTCAAGTTGCTTTTTATACACTTAAAATATATATTTTACATTTTAAAAAGGTTTTACCAACAGTGATGGCGGATACAGAGAACGAGCGCCCTCCGTTCATTGATATTTTTACGGTATTCTGTAGCTATTTTTCTTGCTCCCTTCCCTCTGTAACACTGTTCTGTTCAGACTACGCCTCTCGGTTTATAATATTTTGTTACTAATTTGGCCTTACTTTTTGTTACAGGGTACTACCGGTCCCGGCAACGGAACCAACCAATCGCAGCAGTACTACCCAGGGGGAATGACAGGTGGATTTCCTCCGCAACCCTTCCACTCTATGCAAGGTCCCCATCCTGTTCCTAGTCCTACGCATTTGGGCCATTCGCCTCCTCCTAACCCTACATATTTTAAAGTAAGTAAAAAATTATAAATTATTAGTATTAATATTAAAAAATATTTATTGTTAAGCTAATAGTCGGTTTTTTCTGGTTTGTTTACGATTAATTCCTATTTTTTGCCCAAAGTAAGTGAAATTTGTTAAATGAGTAGAACCAACAACTTTTTTTTAGTAAATTTTTTTGTGAAGTAAAAAATAGGTATACTTTTCTTGGACTTTACTCTTAAGACAATTTCAAATTTTTGATTCCTCATACAGTGTGTCTACGTAAGTTGGCGGCATATGGGAAACTTTTTTATTATTAACTTTACGAAAAAAAGGTATTCTTCATAAAAAGTTCTGCATGGTCCAAAACCTAAAATGCAACCATCAGATGTTAAATTTTCTCAATCGTATACGAGGTTTCTCAAAAAATATGAATTTTGCCCAAGAGTAAAGTACCTTTATTTTTGACAATATCGAAAACTGTAATTATGAAATGTTGTTCGGCATTTAAAACTATGTTTTAATATACAATTTCACTAAAAATATTTTTTTAATTTTTACAAATTTTGTCTCAAATTGCCGATAAATTTGTAAAAATAAAAGAAATATTTTTTAGTGTAATTGCATATTAGAACATAGTTTTTAATGCCGAACAACTTTTCATAATTACAGTTTTCGATATTGTCAAAAACAAAGGTACTTTACTCTTGGGCAAATTTCATATTTTTTGACAGGCCTTGTATACGACTAAAAAAATTTAACATCTGATGGTTGCTTTTTAGGTTTTGGACCATGCACAACTTTTTATGAAGAATAACTTTTTTTCGTAAAGTTAATAATAAAAAAGTTTCCCATATGCCGCCAACTTACGTAGACACACAGTATACCATAAGACTATAACCAGATTTGATGGGTATTATTTTAGTTTGAAGATATGCAAAACGTTTTCAAAATAATAAATTTATCAATTTCGAAAATAAAAAAATCTCCAAAATGCACATTTTCTAGCGGTTACTGTATACTCTACATGTATATTTTAGTATAACACTTTCCTTTCTTTCATCGGATCCTAGCCTTACTACCTAGCCGTGATATGGCGAAACGCGTCTAAGGATGGATCCGACGAAATAAAATAAAATTCTTCTTCAGTTAGCACTTTGATATGTCTGGCGGATTTTTAATAAATTGCCCGTTTTAACTCTAGGACGAAAGAACGCAACGGCAGCACTCGAAATTAAAAAAGAAACTTCAAGAAAAGCACCAAAAGGGACCCGAATTGTCTCCCAGGAAAGAGCTAGTCAACGGCCTGAAAAGGAGCCCCACGGGTCCCGCCACCAAGGATAAGGGGATGAACAGTGTGGGAACGAGCGAGGACGGGGAAGAGAGCAGCGTGCCTGACGAGGAGGACTCTGTGCAACTTGTCACGGATTTATTGTCATCTGTACAAGCACCGAAGGTAAGAAACATGGGCCATAGATAAAACTATCGTTTCATTTTTGATATTTGCCCGCTTTTTATGTCATCGGCACACCGTTGTAGGTGTATCGCGTTTGAGATGCAATTTTAGAGTGAAGGAAGCAATATTTTATATAGCCTGGTCATTTCTGTCCCATTTTCCTTTAATTTTGAGCTCTTTTATATAAAATATTTAACCAAATGCAAAGGCGAATGCAATAAAAATACTTTTACATAGTAGTGTGACAGTCCAAAAACAAATAACAATAACCGACCTTTAATGCTAGAATATTCATTATTATGTGGAAAATTTTCCACAAAATGGAAATTCCGTTTCACCAAGAATGTAGCCCAACTCAAATAAGTTATATTCATTATTATTTTTGAAGACGCGAATTTAAAGTAAAATCTGGTAAAAATATTAATGGCTTTTGCTTTTTAAAAGAAGAAGGGTAAACCTGTGATCCAGGAAGGGGGACCCAGAACCCAATGAAGGCAACTGCCCCCCCCCCCCCCCTCCATTCTCCATCCCCCATGGACGCTCATATAAGAAATATACCGTTTAATTTTGTACAGTTGTTTCGTTTGAATTGACACAAAAAACTTTAATTGTTGCAAAAAGGTGCATATATTATTATATGACTTACTGGCGTCGATGTCGCTTGAATTTGGAGATGCTTCTACAAGCCACTTTTTTATGTTGATATTTGGCGTTTGGTTTTGTCCCCTTATCATTCAAATACTACCTATATGTAAATAAAACAATAATGTCGGGTCTGTTCGGGTTTGTTAAAATTGTTTTACACCATGTTAAAATGACAATATTGTCCCCAGAAATTAATTCACTCTTCTGTCAATACGACCAATGTCCGTTTATCGTCTTTTATAAAAAATAACTTAATTATGTTTTAGGTTTCAGAACTGAGCTCCCGTAGTGCCTTATTGCAGTGGGCGCCGCCACTACGCCTGTCAGAGTCGGCCAGCAACGACAGCGGTACCAACGAGATCGACATCTCCGAGACGGACCTGCGCTACGAAGTGCTGCTCAGTGATAAGAGTAGAGAAATGAAATTTAAGTCAATTTACAATGGATCTTCGCATTCTTGTCGAATACAGGTACAGATGTTATCAATTCGTAATTTTATAATAAATTATTTTGAATCGATCAAAAAAGTATGTAGTATTTCTCTAGGACTTATAAGAAGTCATTCATTTAAATATATTGCGGCAATTCCATAACGCCCAATATACATTTACGATATTATTTTTTATTAAAAGTTCGCGGAGAAAAATACACCACCAAACAGCCCCACTTCACTACTTAACTTTGTTTTTGCTAACGCCAGCGCGAGGAAAATCTACAAACACAGAGATCCTGAAAGATAGAGCGCCTGGCTTACATCTTCCCTGGATTTTACCAGTTAACATAATTACAATTTTAAATCTAAGTTTCATCTCTGTCGCTCGCGCACGACCCGATCTCCATCTTTTGATTTGTGCCCAATAATAAATGGAATTTACTACAAATGGGGGTTATTCGCAAGTACGAAGATGAATTGTGCGCTGTCGCCGGACGAAAAAAAAAGTATCATGGCTTCACGTCCATTTTTTAAATTTCGCCGTGTATATTTTTTTAACAAGAGTGGATGTGATGTCTATATCTCACGAGCAAGTAAATTGAGCACGACGCCATAGGCGGAGGGCTCAAACTTCCGAGTGCGATATAGACAATCCACTCAAGTAGTCCAGTATATTTATATTTATATAATTTAGTGCTTTGAAAGGGAAGCCTCAGTAAATACAATAAACTGTGATTGATCAGTACTTTATAAGAATTCTACAAAGAAATCTATCACAATGTTGTCAATTAATGGAAAATTTCCGGATTCGTGAGAACAAAGCACATAGGAATGATATGTCGGAGCTGTCTCCAAAGGGAGAAGAGAAATTTTTACGCACAGTGTTATTTTCCAATGATATTCTTTAGGATCACTTGTGGTTGTGATCTCCTAAAAATTACTACTTTCAGTATTGTGTGCAGTCGTGGAATTTTTCTTCAAAAATGGGAAATTTTATTTTTAAAGCACTGAACAGTAAGAAAATGAAATTTTGTCATGCAGTTAACTGGAATAGCCTACTTTTCTTGTCACTTAAGTGTAAAGGAAACAGCAAATATCCATGTGGGAGTAGAAAAAATTTATTAGCATCTCTTGCAATGAAGTAATAAAACAAATAAGCCCTTAAGAAATATTTTTTACGCCCTGTATCAGGTGACGTTTGTTGAGAATTCACTGTATCTGTAGCCTGGTTGATGAGTGCGCTGGCTGAAATAGGGAGTTCCAGGTTAAAATACCCACAGTGTTGTAAATATTTTCGATCAAAAAGAACGTGTCTGAATACTGCTTATTCTATTTTCAGAAGACATTACTTTAATTTTAGGATCTAAAACCTGGCCAGGAATATTCGGTGTGCCTCCAAGTGCATTTAGACGAATTACAAGGATACGCAACGGACCCCATCAAATTTTTGACGCCCGCATGTGAGCCGGACCAACCCCAACCTCCCAAAATAGGAGCCAAGACTAAGAATTCATTACAACTGAGGTAAATATTTGGTTATACTTCACACGCCTTTTGTAAAATTAAATTATCAAAAAGGGAAATCCCTTTTTTGATTAACTTTGTTAATGGTAAGATTTTTTTGTACTTTATTGAATAGCAGCTACGAGGTAAGCGTAGAGATGGCTTTTTACGCTCAAATGTATGCTGAAAATTGTCTGTATCTGTTGCACTGAACAACCACCCAATATTGTATTATAATATTATCACAACGTATTGAATAACAAAGTTATTGAATGCACCTACATTTCTATTGCTATGGTTATAACAATGTTGGATGATTGATATGTTTGTAGTTATTATTGTTGATAGTTTATTCTAATTTTAGATGGAATCAAGTAAATGACAACGGAGCCAGAATACTGTTTTACAGTCTTGAATACGACGCGGGAAAAGGGGGCGAATTTGAGGAAGTGCACAAGAGCAGAAATCGCACGCAATTTAATCTCACCAAGCTTCAACCTGCGACTACCTACAAATTTAGGTTGGCTGTAGTGAATGAAGTTGGCAAAAGCGCATATTCGGAATCTGTCACCTTTAGGTAAAATATTTGTTGTTAATTATCATTGTACCGGGTGATTCATTAGGGTGACGAGCAGCCATATCTCAGAAACTACTGGGCATAGAAATTCAGGAAAAAAGAAATATAACTAAAGTGGCCATGAGAAAATCCTGAAAATAATTTTTAAGTTCCGCAGTTTGCCGCAAGAGGGCGTAATTGAAAAGTAAATTTTAAAAGTTTACATATCTCCGAAAATTCCACATTAAGGTATATCTTTGATAACACCATTAAAAAGCTTATACAATTATGCATCATTTTGGTCTTTTGCTCATTGGCGTACCGACTTTAATAAGAGGGGGGGAAGCTGTTGAAAGTGTAATCAGTTAAATCGCTGTAACTTATAAACGACTTATCCGATTTTAACAAACTAAAGACTGTTTGGAAGAGAAATGTATGCACTTTCACCTATCATATTTAGTTGTCCATAATAGTTCTCAAAAAAAAGTGTTAGAGGGCGCAATTTGTAATAATAAAACATTTTTTGATTTTACTCCGAAAAAATAAATCATACGGTATAATTATGATACCATAATCGAAAAGTAGATGAAATTTGCTAGAATAAATATTAAAACCGCAGCTCGATATCTCCGTTCGTTTCAGCGTTATCGTCAATAGAATAATTTTTAAAACTTTAAATAAAGAAGCGATTATATATTTTTTAGAAAAAAAGTGGGACGCCACTGATATTTTTCCATGTGGATATTATTTCTGATTAGCCTGGTCAATTCTGCATAAAAATGGTCTCTTGCGTTTTTCTTCTCAGGCAACTATTCTTAATTAAAATAATTAAATTAAATTAGACTTAAAAAATTGAGTGAATCGCATACCAAAATTAAAAAGTAAATATATTAAATCTTCCAGAACAACAGACAATCCGCCTGCGCAACCCGATCCTCCAACCCTGCTGGAAGCGACTGTGTCGAGCCTCCACGTCAAGTGGAACCACCGGCCTAAGGACGAGGACTACACTCTCCAAATGAACGACCTAAAGACCAAGTACGGTCACCTGAATATTTACAATGGCCGTGAAACGTCCTATGTCTGCCAAAGGCTTAGTTGTTATAGTGATTATACTTTTAGGTAAGTAAATATTGTATACGGCGATGGGCAAAAGTTTGGACCCAACTAAATATCGCCCAAAAGCTGCTTATTAATAGAACATTATCTCAATGGGCTTTTTCACTAAATTTTGAGATGAGCCTTGGCAAGAAAAAATAAAATATTCTATGGTTTCAGTTTTAAAATTCTTCAATTATTTACTGAGAAAATAATTAAACCAAATAAGCTCTCTAATAAAAACGCGCGAAACTATTTATGACGTCACCACAATTCCAAGCATTGGCAGACGCACTCCTACCTGACTGAGGTCTCGAGTCTGGTTTCCTGTTTCTAAACTGTTTTTGCCTATTTAAGTTATCGAAACAAAGATAACAATATAATTATGACGTACATATTTCTTGTCATCTTGTGTTTTTAAAGATCCTGTACTCGCGTCGTGTTTTTAATTGTTTCTAGAAAAGGTTTGTATCTACTCAAGAAAGCTTTTTATTGTCAGGAAACCGCTAGATTTCTATTTGTTTTATATATTAGGATTAACATGTCACAGCGGCAACGTAGCAAGTCTGCTGGTTTTTTTGTACATTCAAGATTTAGGTTAAACTGGTTGTATACTCTTGAACATTATTTTGAATATTGTTGGGTTTTTACTGTTATGTGTGTTTATGTTGGTAATATTGGTAATGACAATGACAGATGACAGTTCATTTTAAGAATTCACAAGAAAGAGAAAGCGCGTCCAATTTTGTTTAGAAATTTATGATCGATTGCGTATATTGTAATCTATAGAAATGAATGTAACTGTCTTTAGAGCATAAGCTAATTTTTATTTCTCCTCGAACCGTCGGTGCCGGAGCGACAGGTAGTTATCTCAACGGTGCGACACAACAATTATTGTTGAGATATATTTTTACCAGGTTTTATCGAGATTATAGTGTTGGATATGATAAATTCGATTATAGTGAAAAATACCATTTCTCCACTATTTTACAAGTGCAATGCGCTAAGAGGTGTGTAAAGTTAAATACTGTATGAACATTTACTTTGGAAAATATGTCATTTATACAGAAAAGGACTTGAAATTTGCATTTTATTACAGGTTAAGAGCAAGTAACGAAGGCGGTACCTCGCCTTGGAGTGAGGAGATAACCTTTAAGACTAAACCCGATAGACCAGATAGGCCTTCTAAGCCCGTTGTCAAGGGAAGAATACACGCATATTCCTTTAGGTTAAAATGGGAGCCTCCTAGTAACGTGGGAGGAGCCGAAATTACTAAGTAAGTTTGTGTGGTTGTTTTTGATTAACTAAACTTAATAGAAAATAAGCTGATGTCTTTTTTGTGGCACTACTAGAAAAATATTAACTTAATAATCTTTTTTTAATCTTAATTCTAGATACATTCTAGAAGTCAATTCTGGCAGCGGCTACGAGCAAGTATATTGTGGCTCTGACACTGAAGCAGTTTGTGATCGCCTTACCCCAGGAACTACTTACCAATTAAGAGTTAGTTGTGCATCAGCAGGTAATTTGGTATTTTTTTAATTACTGTAAAATAATAACCTGATTTAACGGACATTTTTTAAAACAGATCTGTAGATAGTATGTTTACGGATAGACTAAAAATAAAATAAAACCTAAAATAAATAAGTCCATAGGACAAAAAAAATGCAAATATTTATGTTTTTATTTAAACGATTATTTACCAACAAAAATTAAAAACAGATAATTTAAAAAAAAATTGGAAATGTTTTAATGAATATTTTAATAAATAATATATTTTTCAAAATTTTATTATCCTATATATTCAAAAAACTGCGTTTATATTTATATGCATATACTCAAACGTTTTTTATTTGCAATTTAACTTTTATATAATATTAACAAATATTTTTGAAAAAAATATTTTAATATTCCTATATATTTATAATTTAAAATAATAAGATTTGCCCCTAACAAGCACGTCTTCGGGGGATCAAAGAAGAAGTTTATTGAGGAAGATAAATAGACACATTTATTATATTATAAATATTGAAAATAAAATTATTATTACTTACAATTTACTTGTAAATTTTGTTTTCAGTTTTTCGAAAAAAAATCATTCTTTATAATTTTATTTTGCTTGTTATATTAATATAATTTACATTAATAAGTTTTGATTTTGTTGTACAGGTTGTACAAACACTATAAAAGTTTGGTTTTGAACGATTAAAAGATTTTAAATCAAACCTCTTTGATGTAAATAAAGAGATGAATAGATATCTTAATGATCAGTGGTTGTGAATGTGTTCCCCTTCCCCTTGTGACACCCTCCCGCTTTGGAATTGCAGGAGTGTCCAAACTGGATACAACTAACGTAAAAATTGATTAGGTTATATGACCGAAGTTGGTTGGAAGAGTCTTCATAGCGCACTTGACACAAGGTTCTGGTTCTGGATTCGATTGTAACGGAGGGATAACACACAAACATTCTCAATTCATTAAAAATAGACGTAAAACGGACACCAAATGTTTTTCGCAATGTGTGTTACGAATTTTAAAAAAAAGAGGATGAAAGCGTGGACGTTGGAGGATTTCATGTTGTCTAAATCTAATAAGTTAAATAAATACTGACTCTTTCTGGCAACAATTAATTTTAAAAAAAATATGTTTGAGGTTCATTTCTATTATCAATTATCTTGGAAACCATAACTTCTGCGAAAAAACTTGATTTGGATTTTCGATTTCTTCTTCTAAGCTCTTTTATTGGATGCTTCAGAAAAGTTTGGTTGAAAAGTTTTTAATTTCAAAATTGTAAGGTTTTAGCACACCTTGTAATGTAAATCGTATTTATATAACAAACATTTTAAAAATTTTAAGCAAAAAATATGTTACGCCACTGATATTTTTGAAATAATTGCTTTATTATTACTTACTTATCATTCAATTTTTTTTATCTTTCTCTTAAAATTTACCGTTACATTGCTAACTTGAATTTGTTGTTGTCTTGTAGGAGGCCAAAGTTGTCCCTCAGATCCCTGTACCGTCACGACAGAAGCCATCGGACCTGGAAAGTGCGGCATTCCCAAGTTAGTAGGAAAAGCGCGGCCCGACGCCTTGACAGTCCGGTGGACGGAACCCGATTACAATGGCGGCGCGCCCGTTTTAGATTACGAGCTGGAGATGGTAGGAAATTAAAATTTTGCTTTTAAAATTATCATTGAATAAATCTGCCTCCCAAATAGCGTTCGGTATAATTATTTTTCTTTTTTAGACCAATCCCGACTCTAGTCGACTGATAGTCCACAAGAGTAAAGAAACTGAGTGCACGGTAGCTCAAGGCATCATTCCAGGACATGAGTATGAATTCGTAGTTAGGGCTGTAAATAGGTAAGTCAGACGTATCAAATAATAAGAAATGTTACGATATACAGGATGGCTCACTCTCAACGTAGGATTTGATAATGCCTCCCTATAATTATGTTTTTGAAAATTAATTAAAAGTTAAGTAGGTTAGATGCGATGAAATTCTGCGTCGAGAGTGGGCCACCCTGTATACAGGTTGTTCCTTAATGACGTGCTAATATTTTAGGGTGTGATTTCTCAAGTCATTTTATGAAGAAAAGTTCATATATGTCCTAAACAGCTTAAATTTTTTGCTACAGGGTGTTGAATTTTTTTTTCTTTAATTAATTTTTTGTAATATCTCCTAAAGTACTTTAGATAATATTTTCAATTTTGGCATGTACTAATCGGACATAAAACCACATGTTTTAGTTTTAAAAGTTATTGGTTTGTCCCACCAGTGGCGTCCCTGCCAACACACCCTCTGATATTTTTTAGAAAAAAAAGTGGTACGCCACTGACATTTTTCTGTGTGGATATTATTTCTGATTAGCCTGGTCAATTCTGCATAAAAATTGTCTCTTGCGTTTTTATCCTCGGGTACACCGTTCTTAATTAAAATAAATTAGTTTAATTTTGCAAATCTATTAAGTGGGTGGTCATTTCCTACAATTTTTATAAAACAAAATTTTGCAATATCAATGTTAACAATAAATAGTAGAGCTAATTTAATTAAATTAATTTAATTAAGAACGGTATGTCTGACCAGAAAAACGCAAGAGACCATTTTTATGCAGAATTGACTAGGCTAATCAGAAATAATATCCACATGAAAAATGTCAGTGGTGTACCACTTTTTTTCTAAAAAATATCAGGATATGTTTGCAGGGACGCCACTGGCGGAACAAACAAATAACTTTTATAACTAAAATATGTGGTTTTATATCCCATTAGCACATGCCAAAATTGAAAATATTATCTAAAGTACTTTCGGAGATATTACAAAAAACACATTAAAAAAAAATAAAATTCAACACCCTGTAGCAAAAAATTTAAGCCGTTTAGGACATATGTTTATATGAACTTTTCTTCATAAAATGACTTGAGGAATCACACCTTAAAATATTAGCACGTCATTAAGGAACACCCTGTATAGTCCAATACATTTTTATTTATACTATTTTTTCTATTGCAGGATATGTGCCGGTCAGTGGTCAGAAACTCTTAAAGTAATTTCCGGGGCGGCACCTCCGGGTGCCCCAGAAAGCGTGAGTTTAACGTGTAGATCGCCATTCCATGTCAGCGTGGAGTGGAGAGAACCCTGTAACAATGGGGCTCCTATCACTGAATATCGGTAAGTACGGTGAGAAACAAGAATTCTTTTACATCACAATCTAAGAGGAATATTGTCAGATATTCACTAAAGGGATTTCAAATTTATACCATCGAAATATTTAGATCTATAGTCTCACAGTTGTGTTTTCAACGTGGCGTTATTGTATAAATATGTCATATGACGCTTTGGTGTTAATTTGATTTTTTTGTAATTAAACCGTCTTACCGATAAATTATTTGACCGGGATGTTGTTGCAAATACAGTAAAAAAACACAGTACGTACTAAAATACGTTTTTTTTTTATAAATTTGAAGAAAAGACAAAAAATATTTACAATACAGAACTTAGTTACTTAACTGATTCTGACACTTGTCATTTTAAACCCAGAACTGTCAATTTGGGACGGTTTTAAATGTAGAACCCCCTAGTAAATACGGCTGTAACTGTTTAGAAAAATCTTTGGACTGTGATGCCGACTTTTGGGACCGCGGTAGATTAGGTACACAAATTTTTAATTAACTACTTCCGCACCTTCTGTAGTTGTTTCTTCTTATTTTGTTGTGATATTATAGATTAGACATGAGTCCCGGAACACCTGATGATCCTAGCCAATTTTCTAACGTCTATCAGGGATCGCTGACCACTTATGAGGCCAAGAATCTAACACCGTTTGGAGCGTACTTCTTCAGGGTACAAGCGTCAAATGCGGCAGGTAAGTTTAAATAGTTTATTTTTATCAAATCAACCGATTTTTTGTTTATTTGAGAAGATAAGTAGTTAACTTTTAAGGAAAACAAATATAACATTGAAAAATAATTTAATTCGAAGGTGCTGGTCCCTACTCTCCGGTAGCCGCCACCCTAACTCCCGCCGCCCCTCCCGCCCCCGTTTCCATCCTGAGGAGCGAGGCCACCCCGACCACGATAGCCCTTTGGTGGGCGGAACCCAGTGCGAACGGTGCCGAGATTACCAGTTACAACATCGACTTGGGTGATAGATTTATAGAAACAGCAGAACCTATTACGGAGTACAGGATAGAGGGACTTCAACCAGAGGTTCAGTATAAGGTAAGCTATTATTAAGGACATTGGTCAAATACAGGGTGTTATGTATTTTCCCGGGTATATTTGAACCTGTCAATTTTGATATGATAACCTTCGAAGAAAAAATATTTTTAAATGTCGCTTTGCTTTAATAAGTGAGAAAATTCACCTTTTGTGTTTTTGATCTCGGACGCCTTCACTGCCTTACCCACGTGCGTTTGTTTTGATTTTGAACTGTCAAACTAAAATAGGAAGGTCAGTGATTTTACAATGTTGCATGACAGTGACCTACTCAATAATAGTTCACTGACCTTATGTTATTAGGTTATATTCAAACTTTTTAGAAATTAAAATTAAACATACCTCAGCAAGAATCCTTAAAAACTGGCAAAAAACCATAATAAAATAAACAAATTCTTTTAAATCGAATCTGCTATTCACACTTTGAAAACTAACCCTTATTTCATAACAAAAGCACGTTATTTAAGCAAATCCACATTAAAAATTCTTTGGTAAACTGTTTACTTCATATGGCGTCCTTACGCAAACACTTGTTTTTGTTCATATTTCTCTTTTTCTCTCTCAATAAAACCGACAAAACCTTTCGTTGTTCCCACAACGCAAACACGTTTAAGCTGTCAATTACCTACAGTTACAAAGGACGCCGCTATAGCGCTGGCGTCGATTTAGTTAGTTAGTGATGGGTGATGTGTATCGATGGTTTTCTAAACATCGGCGTTTTTTACTGATGTTCGATATTTTGCCATCGATAATAAGAGTCACAAACAACGATGAAAGCATCGATTTTTAACCTTCGATGTTTGACACTGCGTTTTAATATTTGACGCCACCTTTTTATTTAGAAATTACTTTGTCGAGGCGGAGTTTCAGCACGCCAGGGACTGGCGGAACAAAACATCGATGAACCTCGCTCATCACTAATTTAATTTGCATGGTCAAAAGCATTGAATCGCCCAGCAATGCGATAGCACCAAGAATGTAATTTTGGAACTAAAAATAGCCTTTTCGTGTCTTGTATTATGTAAAAACGTGTTTTTATTTTGTCTAGTTGTCTCCGTGAAACGCGGGGTTGTAATTTTCTCCGTGAAATAACATCTTTTTTTGAGAAAAAATGCGATCAAAAACGACAAAGATGATGATGCCGTATTTATTTCCTTATTTTATTATTTTCATTTAGCTAAAAAGTGAACTGGTTAAAAAATAATTTCTTGTTTACTAAACACAAACAGTTGATGCTGTAAGTTCGCCTAAAAACCATATGTTTTCTTTATTGAACACCTGATTTTGACAGTTTGATATTTGGCAACGTTGTGACACCCATCTCTCTCCCTTGCAGGCTATGCTTCTCCCCGTATCTCTCACTCATTTACATTGAGAAGTTCATGGCTGTTATTCATTGGCGTCGGGCTGATTTTAGGGGTCCTTACCCCACTTTTTAGATGGTCGATTTAAAAAAAAAAACCATGGAGTGTTTTTCTAGGACAGCCAAGGAGTCACCCATTTAAATATAGCTTGGGCAACTCCATTACACCCTGTATATACGTCTGTTGCTATAAATTTTAATATAAAATAGTAATTTAAGAAGTTGTTTATCTGAAAGATTTTTTTATATTTAAGTAGTTTATTTTAAATAGTGAAACAACTTTTTAGCTTTGCCTATGATGTCAAATTTTCATATGAGTTTTTTTCTCTTATTAGATTAAAATCCAAGCTGTCAATGCCGTCGGCCCGGGTAACTATTCATCCACATGGCGAACATCTACGCTGAGATTGCCCCCTGCTCCTCCGTCCCTGGAATGTATAGGCACCGGACACAATTACCTTAAGCTAAAATGGGGAGAAGGTAATAAAGCTTATCAAATAATTTTGACCATAATTTATCATTTTTACCAAATGACAATTCAAATTTATTTAATTAAATAATTTACGGAGGCGTTTTAGTAAAAGCTTCCACTTCGTCATTTTTGAATTTCCTTTTATAAGTAATATTAATAAAGTCTACCCTTAAGAGGACTCCGTACATCTTTAAAACGAGATTTCTTCCCATGTTTATTATTAATGCTTAGAAATTAAACAAAGAACTTGGAATATCCTTTTAGTTTGTCATATAGTATTTACTTTCTAATTTTCTGTAATTAATTCTAAATTTTCTTAAATACTTTTTCAAAAACAATTAAGTACGGTTTATTTTTAGATCAAAAGTTCTATTGTATATTTTTAAGTTTAGTTAAAATCCTCAATCGCCTACTGATGCTCTCTCTTTCTAACATCATTCTCGGAGACGCGACGCGCGGCATCTGACCGCTGGCTTCCGGTGACCAAATACCATGAAAACTTTACCAGCATTTACAGATTTCATGATGTTTGGTCCACGGAAGCCAGCGGCCGCTCGTCGCGTCCCCGAGAGCAGGGTTCTCCACTGATGTTAGAGAGAGATAGTATCGGTGGGTGACTGAGATGATTTATAATTAAACTTAGAAATAAGACTATAAACTGAACTTTCGGTTTAATAAAAACCGTTATTGTTTTTGAAAATATGTTTTGATAAAGAACATTTTAAAGTCAGTATAATAAGTGTTGCTAAATTAAAAAATAAACCAAAAAGACCGTCTAATATTTTTTGTTTAATTTGTAAAAATGTTTATATACCGCTTTTTTTTCTTAATCAAACCCATAGAAAGATATCATTTTAAAGGTGTACGGAGTCCTGTCCTCTTAGGGCCACTTGTATAGGTAGTTTAAACTACAAGTGAGAGTTAAACTTAACTTTATGCAGTATAATGTAACTGCATAAAGTTAAGTTTAACTCTCACTTGTAGTTTAAACTACCTATACAAGTGGCCCTTAAGTAAATGTATAAATAAAACTACATTGACAACAATGTATTGTTTGGTAAAATTTCAATATTCTCTCTTTAAAATTAATAGGCAAAGGAATACAAAAATGTTTTTATTTTTAGGAAAAAATTTAGACTACACTCAGTTTTCAGTGGAAATGGAAAATATTAGATCAAAGGAATGGCAGTGTGTCTATAAAGGAACCGCCCTATCATGTAAAGTTAACAAGTTACATGAATTAACAGCATACAGGTTTAGGTAGGTAAATTACGTCCGGGGGTCAGGAATATTTCGTAAAAAAACGTCGGTTGTCTCGCGATATTTACGAGACCTTATACTAATCATCAGATTTAACTAAAGCCCAAATACTGTTTAATTTTAAGTAGAAAATGAACATGTTTTGCTTAGTCGTCGGCGTCGGGACACTTCCGCTGGGTACACTGACAGCAGATAGTAGTAACCACCGTAAAATCGTTTTTAAACATAAAAATAAAATCTGAGTGACCATAGGCTCTTGTCATAAAATAATCTCAAAACGTTCTTTCTCAAAAAATGACTACCTAATATCTCAATAAACAGATACAGATCTGTAAACAAAAAGATCAACTTATAGTCAGGTTTAGTAATGCCTGCTCTTATAGACCCAAGTTGCCTTACCCCTAGAATATTGGTTTTTTGTAATTTTTAGTAGAGGGTAAGATTAAGATAACTTTAGAGTTCTTTGAAGGTCCGTTTTTAAGATACTTCTGTTGAATAAAACCTATCTCCAGTTTACCTTAAGCTACATAATCATAATTTTTTTTTAATTTCACACCATTCCATTTTTTAGGTGCGGTATTTTCAGTCCTACTGGTCTGATACTAATGTTTTTTTAGGATAAATGCCACCAACGACGCAGGAGTAGGTGACTTCTCTTCCGAGTACGAGTTTGGTACCCACATCGCTCCACCAGCCGTATTGAAGGTTCCCAAGGTGGTGGAAGTAGATCAGAGGACCTGCACCATCGAATGGTCTCCTTCCAAGAATCTTTTTAGTGATCCAATTGTATATAATGTCCAAGTTGCTAGGTTGAAGGAGCAAGTTTACAAACAGGTAAATTATTGGCAACACTGAATAGACAAACTAAAACGGCGATTTTAGATACTTTAGAACCAAAAATAACGTAGGCGCACTAACAAGAATGTAGTATGTAAGAGTACCAGGTAAGAATGGATAATTAATTCCATTGTAATGTGGGTGACCCAGTCAGTGGGATAGCCAGAAACTATGTTCGGGGAGGGGCTCATATTTTCTGACCAGGTTTTTTAGGGTTTGGGTTTGTTAGAAATAAAACCATAATCGATATCTTTATATATAATATAATAATGTCGGGTTGCATATAGATTTTCAACAATAATTAACTAACCAGCAACTTTGACTGTGGCATAAATTACATTGGCAGAAATAATTTTCTTACAACCAAGGTGGCCCGGTTAGCTTAATTCTTGATTTACTAATTAGACAACTTTGATATTGAGAAAATAATGCCTGCCAAGAGAGTGTTACAAACCTGTTTTAGAAACAATTGAAAACACGTCGCAAAAGCTCCAAGTTTAAAAACCTGTGACGAGAAGATATGTACGTCATCCTATTAACCGTTCAATTATTTTATTTGCGAGTCGTGCGAACGATTATATTGTTATCTTTGTTTCGATCACTTAAATAGAAAAGAACAGATAAAAAATAGAACAAGCATATTGTGTTTAATTATTTTCTCAGTAAATTTATTGAAGAATTAAAAAGCTGAAACCGTAGAATATTTTATTTTTTCTTGCTCTATACGATACGAGTCAAAATAAAAATTTAGTGAAATAGCCATTTATACACATTTTTCACATCAGTCACCACTCATCTTTAACCGTTTACGAAATATTAACTTTTAAAACGAAATACACAAACGACAAAGTACGAAAAGAAAATATTTTGTTCATAACCTTTTATCTTTCTTTATTTTAGGCGCACAGAGGCTCAGACACCAAATGCACCATGGAGGATCTGGAACCGGGAACAGAATACTGCGCCCGAATCTGCCCGGTGCGGGTGACCTCAAAGGGAGAACTCGCCGGTCCCTACTCGCCAATCCTCAATTTCGTCACCATGACGGGGGACGTTTCCGCAGTCACGAAACTGTCTCCTAGCAACGTCACACCCACTCACAGTCCTAAAAACAAGGGCCTGTCGACAATGTGGCACGGCGTGTCGCCGAAGAAGTTCTACGAAGAAAATCTAGTGTATATTTGGGCGTTGCTAATCACAGTAGTTGGAATAGTCATTTCTTTGGGTATAGCTTCGTTTTTGTAGGGGTTATTGTGCAATTTTTACATTATTTTTTATTATATTTTTTGTAATTTGTATGTTGGGTGCATGGCGCATGACGCAGCTGTGCGGCCGTGATCAAGGTTGACGTAGCGTCGGGAATAGTAAAGGTCACGACATTATCTTTGTTTCACTTTCCAATGCGAAAAACATAAATAGTTTAAAGAATAAGTATTTATATAATAATTCCATTTTATTTTGGGCGCAGTTAACACGGCATTCTTTTTATTCGGTGACTGATGGTGGTAGAAATTTAAAGGACAATTTTAATTTTTTGATCCATAAGAAAATCCAATTTGTCGATTCATTATCTCTGTAGTGCTTGAAACCCAAAAAACAGGTTTGCTATATCATGTAATTGCCAATATATTTTATTTTTGGTCCAGCAGAAGTCACGATATTTGCAAGCAAAGTTAAACTAAAAATACAATTAAATAGTTGTTAAAATTGCATTTTTTTTTTAAATTTAATCTTGCTCTTGCATTGGCTAGTTTTTTGGATAGTTTCTTCTTATTTGATACGTTTACATAATAAAAGTTGTCGTAGCCATACATCATATATAAAAATTATTGAAGTTGTAAATTTTACAGAGATAAACTGGTATAATCGAATTTTAAATCAGGTAACGAAACATGTTCAAAAAGTACACTTTGCATCAGTTAATGTGTATTTGTAAAATTAGAATGTGCATTCACAATTACACGGTAGAAAAGTTATTTTAATTCTAAAAACTACAATATTATATTTTAATTTACACACTTAGATTTGTTTGTTTTTGTCACAAGAAACTTATACGGATTTAATTGATGGTGTTTTCTACGCCTAAAATAGAAAAAATGCGGCGGGTGCGTGCAAAATAGATTTTATAGTTTCGATGTTTCTTTTTGTTTAACTTTTATTATTTGTTGTTAGTGTTCTTTTCTTCAACGTGCAATAATTCATTTGAAATTAAAATTTTTAATATTGTTATAGTTTTTAGTTTTTTATTTATATGGGTTTTAATAGTGGCACAACTAAAAACAGCATTTTTTAGGTTGGCAAATTTTGTCGACAATGATTCTCATTATATTATAGTGTCACTCTTTATTCCTTTACAGCAGGTATTTTCATAAAAACTGTATCCCACTAAAAAGAGTTTTTAATCTTTCTAGGAACAAAAGTAATGTTTGTAAACACAATATTGGAAACATCATTACACTACAATTTAGTATAAATAATAATTATTTTTGATTTAATTTAGGGTTTAAAAAAAATGGTCCTTGCCGCCAAACTTCTATTCGATCCAAAATGACTTCTAAAAAATATATTCTTGCCCCCAAAACCTTTAACAACAGAATGCTAATTTACTATCGATAATTTTCCACCTCTAATCATCGCAGGATAACCGGTGTTCATGAGTATTGATTTACATATTGTTGCCTTCGCCTGCGGCTCCTGCACCACGTGCACTTGGTCCCTCCGTACTTTGGAAACAATGGTTAAAAAACCTAAAACGCGAGCTCCAGTTGGGTTTGTTGGTCTGGATTTTAGCTGTTGTCACTATTGAAGCCCACAGATCGAAAGATCACAACAATTAATGGACAACGTTTAAAGTGTATTAATTTATATTTGACATCAATTTTTACGTGAATCTTGATAATAATCGGTCCCCTCTCGAAAATCTTTACAATTCTTGACGAAATCTGCCTCAAAAGATTTGAACTAAATCAAAAAAAGAACCTTATAGATCGTATAAATATAATTTGCAAGAAAAGTATTATAAACAGGGCTTTTTATTATATTATGAACAATATTTTAGATAATTAAACGATGAAAAGTGGGCAAGTTTTTGAAAAAAACTACGGAAGGCCATATAATTATTTTTTGTTTTATGTTAATTTACAAGCATTAAAACAATACCAATCAAATTGCCAAGTATATAAGGTTTTGAAGGAAATATGTCATATCTCCATTTCATAGATTTTTTCCAAATAACAAATTAAGAAAACTTAAGCAGCAATGTCGGCTCTTAAGCGATGTAAATAGCTTATGTGATCTTTTTTTTTTATCGGACCAATCACATTGCGTCATTTCCAGGTCCAACCACATTCTCGGTTCAACTCTGCCTATAGAATAATATACTTAATGCTAGTTTTAAATTCGCCACTGTATTTACCAAGGTGTGTCTGAATAATATTTAAAAGAAAAGCATATTTGGCAATTCGGCGTACGCCCCAAAAGAAAACTATATTCATTCGAACACGTATCTACTTTTTAAGGTTTCAAAAAATGATTATTATGAACTTTTTCAAATATTAATTGGTATCGTATCTTTACTAAACTGATATTTTGTTTTAAAAGACTTAAAATGTTAAGCTTTTTCTTTTTAGATTCATAAGTTCTTGTATCTCTCTGGCTAGTAGTTTTGAACTTCCTTGCGACAAAAAACGCCAACTGTGGATAATTGAACGACTAAAAGTCGGTGTACCAAATAATGAAAACATTCTTATTCGAAAAAAAATAGGTTTTCAATGTTTTTTTTATAAACACAAAAATGCTGTTTAAAAATCGTACTCATCAGAAAAGTCTGAATTCTACAAGAAATCGATGACATGTATTTATTCAAGTAAGTGAGGAATATAAAACGAGTGTTAAATGTTTAGACCTTAATTCTTATTGTTATTTTTTATACGTGTCCGTACTTGTTTGAGTGGTGCTAATCAATTTAACGATGTGATGTTTGCTGTACAGGGTGTTGTATTTTTTCTTGTCGGGGTCTATTTTTAAAACCTGTCTGGGCATGGCTTGTATCCCAGTTTTAGTGGTAATAATAATGTGTTTCTTAAAGTTTTAAATTGTGTTTATGCAACTTACCTGAAAGCTTGGGACAATAATATTATTATGCCCCTGTTACTTTTTTTACATTTTTTATAACTTAGGTATAAATTTGAAATAATCTGAATTATACTGTGATGCGATTAGTGACGAATGTCCACCGGAGTTTTTAGGATATGTATTTTCTTAAAATTGTTTGTATTTATGCTAAAAAATAAAAAGTTTTAAAATTATTATAACAAATATTTATATTTTTATATTCATTTTTTTTATGGGTTTTCTATATTTATAGAACATTTTTGTTTAATTGTGTCGTTTATAAATAGTGTTTGGCATTCACTTTGAACGCGGTAAATAGTATTTATCTCTCTGTTAATATTTAAAGCGATGATTATGACAATATGTAAATATACGAATATGTATACTTTACTTTTTAATAAAACACTTGCAGTATTTGATTGTTTTAAGATAATTATAAAAAAATTACGCTACATTATTATACTTGGCCTTGTGAGAGCTTCTTCGGGAGTATCGTAAATACGCTTGAAGGTGAAATATAATGTAGAGCAAGTATCTAATAAAAACTACTACAATTGTTTCATTAAAAAATAAGTATTTCACAAGCAACCAACTGCTGAATCAGTAGAGTAAATGGACAATTATTTTAGAAAATAAACAACGGGGGTAATACCGTAAGTACCGATTTGGTTACCAGATATGGAAAATACATATGCGCTTACCTTATAACATGACACACAATAATTGGCAGACTCTTATAAAAGATGTTATAAACTAAATTATTCGGTAAAACTGGTGATTTTTCGAAAAATAAGCTAACGCCATTTAGGTAGTTTTGAGGAATTTCCGTTTGATATTTAATTTTGGAACATCCAGTTTCTAGTCTATAATTTTAATACAAAAAGTACAATATAAAATTTTTATTTATGTAAAAAAGTTTTAAATTTGTAAAACCTATAAGATGGTAAATGTGAAGAGTTCCAAAAAAAATAGAATACCCTGTGCTGTGTGTTGTTATTCCAGTCATCCCACAAATTTTCTATAAATATGTTATACAACATGTGGTTGGCGGTATTAATAAATTATTATTATATAAATATAAAATCAATAAATGAACGTATTTTTAAGTGGCTGGAACGTGTACCTATAGATTATTTGAATATTATATAATTTTAAAAATATTATATACTTATTGCAATTGTATAATAAAATAGGATGAATATTTTAAAACAGAAAAAGAAAAAAATATAATTATATACAGTTAATCTATGATATATTATTATTGGGACTTGTAAGTGCTCAAAGCACCATCCGCAAGAGATATATTAATATATACTATAGGGATATACATACTATACTATAAATAAATCAATTATATATTTTATGTACTATTAGGTTTTGTTTTATTTTGCACCCTCCAAGCGCTGTTCAAATTTAATGGAAAATTTAAAAGTAGCAATCAATTATTGAAGGGGTGAGTGGTGTTAACTGACCAATTTTTAAACATTCAACTTTTTAGTGAATAAAGGTGCTCACTGCAATTCTGTGAATAATTATTATTCAGTTATCAAAACAAAAATAAGATTATAATCGGCTGGCGAATAAACGAATAGGCTCTCACTATTCTCATATTTGACGAGTTTAGACCAGGGGTGCACAACTCGGATTTGTCAAGGGCCACTTTAAAGAAGCTGCAATCGGCGAGGGCCGCACTTGGAAAATAGCAATTAAAACGAATTTTAAACTTAAAGATTACACTTATATTTGAACGGCAGTAGAGTTTTTTGGACTGGCATTGTCTTTATTTGTTTTAAATCACTACGTTTCAACTGGTAAGCATCTCCAGTCGTCTTCAGGTGAATGTTGTTTTTTCTAATGGAACATAAAATTCTACGCTTATTTTGCTGGAATTTTAACTTATTAACACTAAATAAGTATGGTAACTACAGCTCTATTTATCCTAGGTAGGTACCTATCACCCCTACCTACCTAGTAGAAATAGAGCTGTAGTTGCCATACTTAATTAGTATTCACCTGAAGACGACTGGAGGTACTTACCAGTTGAAACCTAGTGGTTCAAATCAAGCGAAATTAATGAAGTATCCACCATTTCCTCCAACACTCAACGAGGAAATGGTGTGGCGCCTGCAGTTGCTAACTGTTAAATATTAACCGTTTGCGTTAAATAAAAACCCAGAACGTAACAAATGTTGTTGTATTCAGACTTTTTTTTACAATAAAATAATAATTATGAAAGATGTTCGTTTTAAAAAACTGTCACTGTCATCGACTTTTTTCTGACAACTACCTGTCGCCTTGATCAGGTACGAGAACGGGCATTGTTGCTGGTGGCTTCTTAGACCGTATTTTCAACATCCTCCCCCGACGAAAGTTGCTCAATCTCTAGGGGGTATAACAGCTGGATAGGTCGACGTAGGCATGTTCCATTACTAGTCCTAACCTCGCACGCTCTGGTTCTTCCATCTCTTCCCTGAAAGCATGTTGTTACTCGAACCAACTTCCACGTAAGCCTTGGTCGATTCTGGTCATGAAGTAATACAACATCTCCCACCTTAAAGTTAATAGATTTCTGATTCTTCACGTAATGAGCTGAACGTAACTGTTGTATATAATCTTGTGTCCATTTACGCCAAAATTTAAAAACTAAGCTTTCTCTGGATCGCCATTGCTTCAAAATGTCACTCCGTCTTAACTCTGATAACGAAACATCGAAACTAAACCCCATATCTTTAGTTCCGATCAAGAACTTGGCTGGTGACAAAATCATTAGGTTAGTTGGGTCACTATCAATGTAGGTTAATGGCCTTGAATTTATTGTCATTTCTACTTCTGACAATATGGTCTGTAACTCATCAAATCCTAAAATGTTCTTTCCTAATGTGAACTTCAACCCGTTCTTTACTGTTCTTACGAGCCTTTCCCAAAAACCGCCCCACCAGGCAGCTCGTTCAACTATAAACTTCCATTCGATACGATGTCTTTGAGCTAGCTCTTGAACTTCGGTATTTGTTAAAATAGTTGCAAGCTGATGAAGCTCATCAGATGCGCGTTTAAACGTTTTTGCGTTGTCGGAATATATTATTTTAGGAACACCTCGGCGTGCTATAAATCGTCGCAGTCCCCTAATGCAGCTCTCAGTGGTTAAGTTAGGAACCAATTCTAAATGTACTGCACGAATAACTGCACACGTAAACAACATAACATAAACTTTAGACTTTTGTCCGCTTTCAGAGATTATGTACAAGGGTCCGGCAAAATCTGTTCCAGTTACTTCAAAAGGATGAGTCGAAATTAGCCTGTCCTTGGGCAGTGGTGCAAAGGGTTCATTGCCTGGTTTTCCCTTTAAACGTTTACACTTAACACAGCTACTTGATAACTGACTTAATTTCCTGTCGCCCCTTAATAATCCAAAATCGTTTTCTTATCTCAGCTAATGTAGAGTTAACACCGCTGTGAAGCGTTGCGTCGTGAGCTTTCCAAATTATTCTTGTGGTCAGAGACGATTTCTTCGGTAAAATAACTGGATGCTTTTCTTCTTCAGATAGGTAAGCTTCCTGTAATCTTCCACCTAATCTTAGCACCTTATTTTCATCTAAATATGGACTAAATATTGTTGATTGGTTAGACAAAGGTCTTTCTTTCAATAATTCGTATATTTCCTTAGGAAATGCTTCATGCTGTACAACTTGTATCCAATATATTTCCGCTTTGCTAATTTCGCTTATTGTTAATGGTCCAGTAATTTTCTCTTTTCGCTTGTCAATGTTATTAAGAAATCTCATGGCATAAGATGTTATTCTTAATACTTTGTCCAAATTACTAAAGTTTTCAAAGCTAAACATAGGATTCAACTTTAACAAAGTGTCTTCTTGTGCTTCAATTAAACATGTCAGGGAACTAATTTCTTTGTCTTCAGCAAATTCATTCTCTGGCCAGTTATCACGCTCTGCCTGCAGCCAAGAGGGTCCTTCAAGCCACTCTTTAGATTCAATTAAATAGTTTGCAGAAGACACGCCCCTAGTTAGTAGATCCGCTGGGTTTTCTTTTCCTGGGCAGTGTCTCCACTTGGCATTTGCTTGCAAGTTACGAATTTCAACAACTCGATTTTGAATATAAGGCTTCCATTTAGTTGACTTGCCTTTTATCCAGTATAAAGCAATCTTTGAATCCGACCAGATTATGACATCTTTTACTTTTAAAGATATGTTTTCCAGTAAATACTTCTGCAGCCTGGCTGCACATAACGCTGCGGTTAATTCCAACTTTGGCAATGTTAATGCTTTATCTTTCTTTTCGTTTAATGGAGATACTCTATTTTTTGACATAATAAACTTGCAACCTCCTGTCGTTAAATTTTTAAGATAGGCTACACATCCATAAGCTTGAGGACTGGCATCTGAAAAAAGGTGCAGCTCTACTTCGTTTGTGGGTCTCTCAATCAAACATCGATCGATAGAATAATCATTGAGCAATGGAAGTTCTTCTCGCCATTTTATCCATTCCTTCTTAAGGTCCTCAGGTATTATGTCGTCCCAATCTAAATTGCTTTTCCAGATGTTTTGAAGTATTATTTTAGCCTTTACGATATAGGGTCCCAAGATTCCAATTGGGTCAAATATCTTCGCTATAGTTTGCAAGACGTTGCGTTTTGTAATCATATTGGAGCTGTCGTTTTCAAGTATAGCACTCAAGTTGATGGTTAATTCATCGGTAACTGGTCGCCAAATAACACCTAAAACCTTCTTGTCTAAATTGGTCTTGGTTGGCGATTGTTTTTCTTTTTCGTTAATTCGTTGCATTATAGTTGGATCATTTGAGCACCATTTGCGTAAATTCATGTTTGCCTTTGACAAAATATTCTTTGCCTTTTCATACAACTTCAAAGCTTCTGCCTTTGACTCTACTGCTAGAACCAAATCGTCAACGTAAAAAGATTTTAACAAGGTGGCCGCTATCTCACGTTCAGGAGATTCCATTAAATGTTTTCTTAATGTAGCTGCAAGCAAAAATGGACTGGTCGTTACTCCAAATGTAACCCGTGTCATGCGAAACGTTGTAAAATCTGGTAGCTCTGTCGTTGAGGTGATATTATCCTTAACTGCTTCTCTAAACCATAAAAATCTGTGATAATCCCTATCTTCTTCACACAATCCAATCTGTAAAAATGCCTTCTCTATATCGGCTATAACGGCTACAGCACCAATACGAAAATTGATTAGAATTTTAATAAGATTTGGCAACAAGTTTTCACCAGATAATAATTTTTCGTTTAAAGAAGGAGTATCAGGAGCATGCGCGGACGCATCAAATACAACTCGCAGTTTGGTTGTTTCCTTATCGTTGCGGTAAACTGGTCGATGTGGCATATAGTAGGTCTGTTTCATTGCGTTATTTTCGTTATCTGAAACCTCTTCTGCACAACCCGACCGTACGTATTCACGAATCGCATTATCGTACTCCGTTAATGTTCCGTTTTTACATAGTCTATTTATTAGTCTTTTTCCACGCACTAGAGCACCGAAAAAGTTTGAATCGAGAACTTTATCGTCTCGCCATGGTAATGATACTTGATATCGATCGTTCTCCAAGGTTACATTATTTTTTATAAAGTCATTGGTAAAATTGTTCTGGGCGGTAATATCACTAGCGTTTATGCCGATAGTTTCTAAGTCCCAAAACTTTTTCAAATTTATTTCAGTTTGGTCTGAAAATTTTACTTGCGCGTGAAGTACCATGCTCGAATTAAAAGTTACTATGTAATCGTTTATTTCGTTGTCGTAAATGTTACTCGCGCCATGAATTGTCCAACCAAATTTCGTATTAACAGCCGTTAAAGTATTCGTTAAAAATGTGGTTTCGTTTGACACAATTTCCCAATAGTTATCTGCACCTATTAATAGAGAAAATCCACTTATTGGCTGTTGGGGTCCTATGACAAAATCAGCTAAACGGTGGTTTACGCTAAACTGTTTAATTATTGGATTAGCTTGCGATGGTGGCTTTAAATTATCAAAACATATCTCAGGTACCTCTACAGCCGATATCTCTACAATATTGTCATTATACTGACTCTTAAGCTTAAGTTTAACACAATTACAGTCTAGCAGGCGTCATTTCATTTTGTCCAAATGATTGTATCGCTATTTTATGAGTTCCGATAACAGGTAGTGCCATCTTACGTGATATGTCCTCCCTAATGAAGGTAAGCTGGCTACCTCCGTCAACAATAATGCGTATAAGTGCTTCCTCGTTACTATTCTTGGACGAAATGAAAGCGCAAGCAGTCTTTAAATAAATATTATTTGCAATACCATTAGCTAATAAAGCAGTAGAACTATTATTGACTATGAGACTATTGTGACTACTATCAACACCGCTCCTTGGCTCAGACCTTGTGTTTGTTGTGTGTACATTCTGCGGCTCGCACATGGTTGTCGCGTGTCTCCTTTTACATTTTGCGCAAAAAATGTCTCTTGTTTTACAAAACTTTGAAATATGATTAGGTTTAGCGCAACGAAAGCAAAGTCTATTTTTCTTTAAAATGTCCTTTTTCGTAGCAACACTTAAAGAACCATCACAATTTATTGTTGCATGATATTTAGAATGACAAAATAAGCAGCATTCTTTAGCGCCCGTTAATAAACCTGCTGCAGTAAAAGATTCTTTATTTTGTCCGTTATTCCACGATCGATTTAAATGCTTAATGTTTTTATCTTTAGTTTCAAAGTCACTACTACAACTAGCTTGTTCAGTTGAGTCTAGTTCCACCTTTAAAAATTGCAAAAGTCCGTTAATTTGTTTTTCGTAGTCCATTTCACTGCCAGCAGCACTTGTCGTTGATTGCCCACTGACAGACGCGTTATCGTTAGAGTCCGAGATTTTTTGTTTGTTATAAGCAACACGCATATTATATGGAAGAGCTTGAAACACGACTGATTTTACTAAAAGACCATACTGGTCAGCAGATATTCCCAATGTCGTTAGGGACTTGGTGATTGTCGATACGGTAGTAAATAATTTTCTTAAACCAACAGTGTCTCTTTCATTTTTTATATGGGAAATCGAAAACAATTTTTGAACATACTTATCGATAATTCTTTCGGTGCATGCATATTCAGATTTCAATAAATCGATAGCATCTTCATAGGAGCTTTGACCAGACGTTAACCCGGATATTGTTACAGCAGCTTTCCCCACTAAATACGATTTTAAATAAGCAAATTTTGAGGTATTATCAAGATATTTATTGTCATGAATAGCTGTGCTATATTGTTCCCAAAATTCTGGCCACAGAGCGATTTCACCATTAAACTTAGTGATGTCAAGTTTAGGTAGTCTTACCGATATGTTCTGAATATTATTTTGCTTGATTTCAACGTTACCCGATAGCGCATTGGGTGCGTCAGACGTTTCTTGCTGCAATTCCCTTTGAAGCTGTGTTTCTTTCGTTAATTTGCGTTCCAATCTTGCAATCGCCTCCGTTGCAGCAAGGTCATATTCCACTATTTTTTCACATTCACCTTCATATTGATCTTTTTTGAAACTAGATGCAACTTGACTATTTAAGTCCTTTAAAGTCAAATTTACCGTTTGTATTCGTTGAATTAGTACTGCGACGTCGTCTAAACTCACATTTTCGTCCGTTATTATAGAATTTGCAGAGTTTACTAACTTCGTTAACTGTCCACGGTACGATTTTCTTAACGTTAGTTCCATAATTATTATTATTTTCGCTCGTTACACGTTTAAAATCCAAAATCAAACAACACTTCCCGGGTTTCGGCACCAAAATGTTAAATATTAACCGTTTGCGTTAAATAAAAACCCAGAACGTAACAAATGTTGTTGTATTCAGACTTTTTTTTACAATAAAATAATAATTATGAAAGATGTTCGTTTTAAAAAACTGTCACTGTCATCGACTTTTTTCTGACAACTACCTGTCGCCTTGATCAGGTACGAGAACGGGCATTGTTGCTGGTGGCTTCTTAGACCGTATTTTCAACACTAACAGACCCAAAAGTAACAACTTTAAAATTGATTTCTGCAATATTAGAGGGCTTAATACTAACATCAATTCAGTCCACCAGCACTTACAATCTTCCAAGCCTCATGTGCTTGCACTGACCGAGACAAAAGTCAGAACGTCAACGAACACCGTCAGCTATTTATATCCTGGATATGATTTTCACTTCCGTTTTAGACGCAACTTTGGGGTCTGTCTGTTCATTCGAGATGATCTTTTCTGCCAACGGGAGGAGATACTGGAACCGAAAGACTTTGATGTAATGTGGTTTAAAATATCTTCACAAAAAATCACTAAGTTTATATGCTGCCTTTACCGTCCTCCAAGCGACATGCATTACAGGGCCCTCTTCTCATCACTAGCCAACACAATCGACTTCTTGCAAACCAATCATCCGAATGCCGAAGTTGCTATCTTTGGCGACTTTAACGTCCACAATATCAACTGGCTTAAATACTCAAACACCAACGATGAGCAAGGCCGCGAGGCCGCCGAATCTTTTGCGATCAGTTCTGGTCTAACTCAACTCGTAGAAGAACCAACGCGGGTTCCAGACCGAGCTGGGGATTTTGCTAGTCTTTTAGATCTCTTTTTAACTTCAAATCCAGACCTATATACGGTCACCGTACAACCACCATTGGGCTCTTCCGATCACAAACTTATTTCAACCCTAAGCGAGCTGCCAATTAGTTCTGAACAACCTCCTAAACCCCGTAAGATTTGGCACTATACATCAGCTAAGTGGGAAGACCTAAAGGACCATTTTCGCAACTTTCCCTGGCTAAGCGTATGCTTTTCTTCGGATGATCCATCTGCCGGTGCAAAGGAGGTCTCCGACGTCATTCTAACTAGCATGGAGGCCTTTATTCCTTTCTCCAAAAAGCGCCCTTCCAACGGCAAGCCCTGGTTTAGCAAGAATTGCGAGCGTGCTGTCAGATCTAAAAACCTGGCTTACCGACAGTGGCGTAAAAACCCTACTCCTGAAAATCGCGCCATCTTTGTTACCACCCGAAACCAATGTAAGCAAATGATAGACCAAAGCAAAGAAGCTCATAACGAGAGAATCAAAAACAAACTTCTTGCCAGTCCTAACGGATCAAGGTCCTTTTGGTCAGTCGCTAAGGCCGTCAGCCAAAACTTTACAAAGTCAACTATTCCACCTCTAACACGTTCCGACGGCACAATAGCAACCACAGCCGGGGATAAAGCAAACCTACTTGCTGAACTGTTTTCCTCGCATTCCACTGTAGACTTTCAGGGAAAACCACCACCCAACATTCCCTCAGTTCAATCGCAAATGTCAGAAATCGTGTTCCGTCAGCGTCTTGTTAAACGGATTCTTAAAGGACTCGACGTCAATAAAGCTTCTGGTCCAGACGAAATTCCTATCATTGTTCTCAAGACATGCGCCGATGAACTTACACCAGTATTTTGTAGACTTTTCAACTTATCCTACAAAAAAGGAATATTTCCATCCTGCTGGAAGTCGGCGCGTGTCCAGCCCATTCCAAAGAAAGGTAAAAAGACCCTGCCAAGCAACTACCGACCCGTCGCATTGCTTTCAGTAATCTTAAAAGTAATGGAGAAAGCTATTAACCAACAACTCATAAAGTATCTGGAAGGGCTTAACATTATCAGCGACCATCAATACGGTTTTCGTAAGTCCAGATCAACAGGTGACCTTCTGGCATATCCATACCCATCTTTGGAGCAACACCATCGAACATCATGGAGAATCCCGGGCTGTTGCACTGGACATCTCTAGGGCTTTTGATCGTGTTTGGCACGATGGGCTTCTAAGTAAATTGCGATCCTACGGTATGCCTAATGGATTTTGTTTATGGTTAACCAGCTTCCTTAAGAACCGTTCTCTGCAAGTGGCGATTGACGGGTTTCTCTCAGACACCTTCACCATCAATGCCGGTGTTCCTCAAGGGTCCATATTGTCGCCTACCCTCTTTTTACTGTATATTAACGACCTTCTAGTGAAAACCCAAAATCCAATTTATAGCTTTGCTGATGACAGCACACTTGTCTCATCTTTTACCTTGACTCCCCAAACATCCGCTGCCGACGCCTTCGCAGGCAGCATGAAGTTTTGCGCCTCAACAATGACCTGGAAGAAATTTTGGCTTGGGGTGACAGTAACCAAGTCGAATTTAATGCTAAGAAAACCCAGGCAGCAGTCTTCTCCAAAAAAGTTAACATTGCAGAACCGGATATAGTCATGGCAGGACACGCAATTCCCCTGGCACCGTCTATTAATTTGCTAGGGGTCAATCTGGGAGGTAATATGTCTTGGCATGATCACGTTGCCGTAATTGCCAAGACAGCTGCACAGAAACTTGGTGTACTTTTCCGCACCAAAAGGTTGTACACACCTCATCAACTTTTGACACTCTACAAAGCCCAGATTCGACCATCATTAGAATATTGCTCTCATGTCTGGAGCTCTGCACCCAAGCACACCCTTCGGCTACTGGATTCCATTCAAAGGAGAGCCGTTCGTCTGATCGGCGACCCCGAGCTGACCAAGACCCTCGATAGCCTGGAGCATCGAAGACAGGTTGGTGATTTGGCTCTCTTTTACAGATATTTCCATGGCAGGTGTTCGACTGACATTGCCGACTTGATTCCACCTAGAGCAATGCAAAACAGAAATACACGGCGAACCGCTGCCGCTCATCCATATGTTGTTCAGCTTAGTACTCCTCAAACTTCATTGTTCAAGAATTCTTTCATCTGGAGAACGTCATCTTTGTGGAATGAACTTCCTGAGGTCGTGTTTCCCAATGAATACAATCTTCAACGTTTCAAGACCAACGTTAATCGCTTTTTTCGCACTCGCACCGCTCCCAGAGCGCCTTAAAGGATATTTCCTACAGTGCAGGTGTTTTATCATAAAAAAAAAAAAAAAAAAAAATTAAAGACAATGCAAGTCCAAAATTCTACTGCCGTTCAAGAAACGTCATTGTCTCCAACCTTTAAACAGACACTTATGTTTGTTACAGTTAACACAAATAGAAAATAAAAAATATTTTTATGAACCTTTGGGCACACAAGTTTTAATGGACTAAATTCGCAAAAATTTGGCGGGCCGCTAGAAAAGACGCCGCGGGCCGCATGTTGTGCACCGCTGGTTTAGCCCTTTCTAAATAGATATTTTTAGTTGTGGAACGTCTTTTTTCCATATGAATTCTTCGGTAGATACGATTATTAGTCGCTAACTAAACATTTACGTATACCGGACCACTACATTTTTGAAATTAAACGCGGCAAAGTTTTTTATTGGATTGGATAACTTAAAAATGTCAAAAGGTACAAACATAGAAAATTGTATTTTTTGCTTTTTACTATTTGTCAGATTTAGGACAATAATATGTGGTATAATTAAAAACAATTATTCCATAAGCTAACGTTTCGGTTTTTTATTTAAACCTTCAGAGATCACAAGAAAAAACAATTTTTTACAATTTCGTCGCAATATAAGATACCTCTTTTGGTCCCTCAAAAATAATTCAATTGTACTTATAATACGGTTTTAAAACATAGTTATAAATAAAGAACTTGTGAAAATATTTTAATTTACGAAATTTTTGTAGTAATTGGGAGAATTCTTGACAAATTATGGGCGTAGCCCTGAAAATTTTTCGCCTGCGACGCATTTCCGACATGGTACCGCTCAACATTTCATTTCGCCTCGCCATTTAAATTAGCCCCCACTGCTTGGTAGAAAATATCAACACAATTCATGACACTTTCTTCTTTGAACCATTGTTAACCAACTCGAATCAGCAAGTAGCAAAAAACTGGCGCCTCTGTGTTCCATTTGCTTTCTCTGCATTTTTATACTCGTTGCAAAATTTTGAATATTGACAACGCCATATGCTATGGCGATTGGTAACAAAAGGCAATAAAATGTTTTCGGTTTCCAAAAAATAAGGATCTGACAAAACAATGGATTATTGCTTGCGAACAGGGTGACCTAATCAATTTAAAGAATGGTAAGTAACTGCTTCAATATTCAAACCATAAGGTCCTATTGTTTGAATCCCCATATATTTAAAGGCTATTTTACATTTGGTGCAATATTAAGTAAAATTGCCTAAAAGCAGGCGCTTTGATGATTTCTTCTCTCTTCTCATTTAAAACTACCATTCACTTGCACCTAATGTATATCGGCCTTAGCATTGTTAAAGCGCCCTCGCACGTAACGTCATAATGTGGAAGTCTTAGACCAGGAAAGAGAGTCCCTAATCTAAGGTGGAAGAGAATTTGTGTGTCGTGAACATAAACAGATAACTTTATGTTAAAAATAAAATGATTATGTTCTAAAATAAGAATCATTTATCAAAAATAAAGTCTGATTTAAGATGTTTTCTTATATTTTTCAATGAATAGCAGTTACTTGTCACATAAAAATAAAATATGAGATGTGTTGCTACACTTTTTGATTAATTTTAAACACCTCAATTTGTGCCATTTTTAATACCCTGCTTTTATTCTAGTTATTTCAGTTTTGGGACTGGCAATTAACATGTGATAAGCCTGCTTTTTCTTGAAACAGAATTTCTGGATATACCTTGTATGGTAATGTGGGCTAGCTGGACTTTAATCACTTAGGCTCTTTGACCTTGAATTACTTCTAGATTTGCTTCGACATCTCTTTCTGCTTTTCCGTTTAGTCGAATCAGGTGTGGTAGATTTTTTATCTCTATTACGAGATGATTTAACGCTCTTAGATCTGGATCGCGTAGGTCTCCTTTTAGACCGTGTTGACGATTCGCCATCTCTTTTTTCACTGCTTCTATGTTCCCGCCCGTGTTTTTTTCTTCCCGATGAATGTTTTCCATATTTTTGGTGACTCGTGGAACTATCATCCGATACATCTTTTCTCAAAATATGTTCCGGAGATTCTGACCATCTCCAGTTTCGTCTTTCTGAAGGTGATCTGTCCCAACTAAAATGAATACGTAATTTAATGATTATCGATAAACTTGTTTATTGAGGAGATAAATGGTCTGGAGAAAGCTACACAAAAAAATAATCGTTTTTTTTGAAAGGCGAATTTTAATTAAGGATATGCGCAAGAAATTTAAAAAAAAAGTAAAAATACAGTTTTTTTAAAAATTCTTTTGTGTTTATAATTTTTGTTGATTTAAAAAAATTTATGGCTGTCAATTTAATTACAAATTTAAAACTTTTTACCACCAATTTATAACTTTGTATATTTTAATTGAATAGCAAAGAAAATTTTGTTGATCAATTACCTATCTTCTTCTTTACGACGTCTTCTCTCACTTTCTTTATTACTAAACGCTCTATTTCTACGACTGCTATACCTGGCACTTTCCTCTTCGTTTGTGGAGTAGAGATCTCTTGGGTTTTTAAAAACATGTAAAAAATTACAAGCGTTACCTTTTGGGCAACGATTTCTATGAAAAAGTCCTAAAAAATATAATAGTATTATTTTTCTTTTTGAGTGCGGGTGTTATAGACACAACAAAAATTAAATATCAATAAAAATAATTAATTCATTATAGTATATATTATTATCAACTAATTACCGCTTACTACCGTCATCGTGGGCGTCCAAAGAAAGAGAGGAAGGGGTGACGTGTCCACCCCTGAGCGTTGTCGACATTTTCTACAAGAACTTGATTTTATTTTAAAAAAATCGAAACTTTTGGCCTGCGGCTAATTTTTTTTACACTAAATTTTTTTTAAATGTTATTTTTATTACAGAGTAAAATGGTAGAATATAAAAGTTTTCGTTATTTTGAATAAAACTTTTGCCTGTGGCGCCGTTATATGCGTTTTTTTTATTATGTAGATAGATTTATATGAAATATCAGCAGTTTTTACTAATTTTGCTAAAATATTTCGCCTGCGACCCTCTCTTTGTAGTAGTTCGACTTTTTTTCGTGAATTTTTTTAAATTAATAGAAAAAATCGCATTTTTCTTTAAATCGCGTTGCCTAAATTCTATCAAATATAATTATGTGCTCTCTCTATTTAAAAAAAGGGATTCCTTAAAATTAAATAAACTCACCACATATAGCATTTTTCCAACTATCAATGGTACAAAATTCAACGTTTAACTGCTTGCCAGCGTACCATCGGCCGTTGAACGTATGGTAGCTCGCCAGGGCCTCCCTTGTACTGAAATATTCTACGTAAACGTTACCTCTCAAATGTGCCTCGTGGTTACAACACGTTCGAACATTCCTAAAAAAAACTATTGTATTTTCTATTTCCTTGTCGACTTGTCGAGTCAACGTGGACTTGATATGCGCCTGTCATCAAAAGTTGTGGGCGGAGCTATAACCCGCACATTTGATTTGTCAAGTTGCGATTTTAATTGGTGGTTTTTAAATTCTTGGATTCTATTTTTAGATTATTAAAATAGCATGGAGCAGATGTATTTTAAAATATTTATGATTTTTACATGGCAGTGCGGTAACTAACAGGTGGATGGCTACGCGAAGGATTAATTATTTCTAGTGGATATATATTTTGTAAAATCTTTTATTTAGTGTTTTGGTTAATAATTCAAAAAAATATGGCATTTTGGCGACCTCTCGATACTAGTGACAACGAAGCTGAGGAGTGTCATGCTAATTTAGAGTCGATTGAAGCCGAAATTGTAAACAAAGACCTACACGTTTAAACTCAATGGGTTATTTTAAATATTTATTTTTGTCTTAACCGTGAAAATAGTGGTTCTTCAGACAACAAAATTGTGGATAGAATTTGTGAGCTAACCAAAGTTAGCCGTGCATCAATTTATAGGATTATTAGTGCTGGAGATGTAGTGAACCATTCTATTAAACGGAAGAGAGTTGGCCAAAAACTTAAGAAACTTGATACCGTAGACAAGGATTTTATTCGTCGAGTTGTGTATGGGTTTTATCATCAAAATAGAGTGCCAACCTTAGAGATCGTTCGGGATAAGCTACGAGAATATCCAGATTATAACTATAAATCGTTAGATACGTTGAGAAATGGTTTACTAGATTGCGGTTTTAGTTATAAAAAATTGGACAAACGAATGGTTATTATGGAATCAGCACGTATAGTTGACCATCGACAAGATTACTTGCGCAAAATAAAAGAATACCGGGATGCGTATAGGGACATAATTTATCTTGACGAGACGTTGTTTGATACCCACGATGTCGTCCAATATGGGTGGGTAGATAACAGCAAAAAGTGTAAGTTAAGTGCTCCATGTTCCAGGGGAAAAAGAATTATAATTCTTCATGCTGGAAGTAAAGATGGCTTTATTCCTAATGCGTTGTTGTTGTCTGCCAAAAATATCAAGCAATCCTCTGCTGATTATCACGAGGACATGACAGCCGACTTATTTGAGAAATGGGCAGAGCAGCAGCTCTTACCAAATATACCACCCAATTCAGTAATCGTTATGGACAACGCATCATACCACTCTAGTCAGAAAACAAAAGTTCCAAACACCAGTACCAAAAAGGCCGATAGGTATATTTCAATTTATGAAAAATAAAGGCATGGAAATATCCGAGAGAAAGACAAAAAAGGAATTATTGGAACTGATCAAAAAGCAAAATTTCAAAAAAGAATAAGTATGTTATTGATCAACCTTTTGAAGCAAACGGTCATTCTATTTTACGTCTGCTTCCATATTATTGCGTTTTCAACCCCATTGAGATGGTCTGGGCTGATATTAAAAGTAAATTGCGAAAATATAATATCACCAGAATTAAGCGAGTGTGTAGTAAATAATATCAGGACAGTAGTAGATGAAGTAAACAAAAGTGATATATGGAGGGCGTGTGTATCTCATGTAATAAAAAAAGAAAGTGAATATTGTAGCTTACCACCGATCACTCTAATTATTATTATTAGTGTAAATAACGACTCAAGTTCTGAACTCTGATAGTGAATAGTGACAATTTTCTCTGACAACAAAAAATCGTTCAATAGGTGAGTGTCAATAAAATTATCCTAGAAATATTTTTACCAATAAGAACTAATTTTATTGGTTTAGTAAAACATATTTACATTTCCAGCGCCGCCCATGTTTCATAAACGAGATGCCGCCTATAAGCCAGTTTTTAGTTTTTACGTTGTCTCAATTGACTTCGTATAGACTTTACCATGGAACATATCCCACTAGACAACATTTAAGGGCCTACCTTCATAAGAACTTGTTTGAAGTTTTCATAAAGACGCCCTGTTCTGTATAATATTTGGCACTTTACAAAAGAACTCTGCTCTAGAAACCTAATGTGCTTCTACAGCATTACTTGTTACAGCATCACACAGTCTAAGTTATACAACAGAACTGTATGTTACTGTGCTGTACTAAGGCAGAGCCCAACAACCTCAAGCTATTCCTATTTTATCTTATAGCATTCAAATCAAAAGCTAGGTGGTGTTGTACCTTATTTTCCCACATTTTTCTAACTCCACGACAACATCATTAAAAAATTCCTTGTAGTGCTGATATGTATCTTCTTTCTCAAATTCTAAACTAGAATCGCTACCATGCTCGTTCTCTTTGGTTTCCAAGCTGAAAATATTAATAGATAATGGCTTTCTTTGTTCGCGGTAAGGATTTCGAACCGATTCGGAACTATTCGCATGCGCAGTTCAAATAATGACGTTCGCGGATCACAAAGTTCCGAATATCCAGGTTATAGGTTACAGTTCCGTGTTCGCGAAGAAGTAACATTCGGTTCTAGATCCATTATGAACTGATTCTTTCAGTTTTGCGTATTTAACAAGAACTGTTAGTTCGGACACGCCCTCATTCCAATTTAATTGTCTTAAACTGACTTCTGGGTTTAAAATGACAAGTGTCAGGATAGGTCAATTAATGATAGAAGAGTCTTGGACTCTCGTCCAAAGTTCTTCTATCATTCAAGAAACATCATTGTCTCCAACCTTCAAACAGACTATACTAATACCAAAAAATAGTCTAGTAAGCAGTAAAAAAGTAACGTGTCATAATCTTAAAAAGTATGTAAAAAGCAGAAACTAAAGAAAATATATATATTTAGATATTGTCACCAGTATTAATATTTATATATTTTTTTCTCTCAATTATTATGTAATAAATGGCCTCGGTGCCAGTTTATTGTACTTGATTTGAGGTCTTAAATATTTTTTGGAAAAAAATCTATTCTTTTCTATTTAAGTTATCGAAACAAAGATAGCACGAGTCGCAAAAAAAAAAAGGATGACGTACATCCCATCCCGCATAATATTTTTAACCCTCCAGCTTTCCTGTCGTGTTTTTAATTATATCTTGAAAAGGTTTGTAATACTCTAGGAAGATTTTTATTATTGGGATATGTTTTCAATAGGTTCTAGTTCAGGACGTTAGTGCTAAATATGATAAATTCGATTATAGGGAAAAAGTCTATTTCCAACAATATTTTACGCTTATTTTGTATCAAATGTCATACGTGTAAATTCTATTATTTTTGAGATATTGACGTTTAAAATATTCAGATTTTGACAAGATGTAACAACACCGAGAAAAATGGTTTTCACCTCCAAATCTAATCTGATTTTTTTCTTCCCTATTTAAAAGTTACTTTAACATGTTGAACCGAAAAACGGTTTATCATGTTTCAGATAAAGAATAAAAATTCAAAAGTGAAATTTAAAAAAAAAATGCTAAAGCAGTTTAGTTGCTTTAAAATAGTGCATTAAGAGTGGGCCACCCTGTATATTGAGTTATTGACCCAACACAAATATCATACCTGATGTCATTAAAAAAGTTCGAAATCAAGATAGTCCTGCTGATCCCTGGTCGCACGTGATTTCTGGAACAGCCATCAAAAAACCTACATGCCGACACCTTTTGGAAAAACGGACACACCTGCTTCCCTGGATTAGTTTCCATGGTAGTTTTTAGGTGTTCCGGCGTATCACCTCCGTTTTCTAGGAAATCGAGGAGTTCGTTTTCGCGTTCCGCTTGTAAAAGTCGTTTTTCTTCCTGTTCTTTTTCCTAAAAAAATTATACAGTGAATCGCATTTTAAATTGGATGAAGTATTAAACCAACTACAAATTAAAAATGGAACTAACTTTTGTAGGTATGAAAGTTGTTACAAAGTGTGTTGTACTACATAATATACTTCCATAAGTATAGAACGTGTTTGTGTTATACTGAAAAGCAGGGTTACAATAAATCACGATTTTTTTGAAAAAATCAATAAATTGGATTTTTTGGATTAATTCGTAATTTTTTATCAATTTATACTGATTTTTTCCTTAAATATGACAATAATAAACTTTAAAATCACTTATTTTCATTATTTTGTCTCTATTCGCCCAGAAATATTTGTTGTCTAGATTTACAGTTATAAAATCTCCTCGGCGACATACAAAATAACTTGTATTGACATGAAAATTTTCGGCAGCGTGCAGCGTAATTTTTGAATATTTTTTACGCTGGACCGATAACGATGTTTTTACACTTACATAATGTATCTAAACATTTCGTTTTAAATAAACTATCTTCCTTTTTTTTAAATTGAAACGAGTTATTTGTTTCGGCGACTTGTTTTTACAGCAATTTATAATTTGATTTAAATCACGATTAAAATTGAAAAAATCAGTTGATTTAAATCGTCGCAACCCTGCTAAAAAATAATTCTTTATAGAAACTTCTGTGTGGTCAATGGGCCAAAAACAATAGGTGAGTTCGTTTTGCTTCTTTTAAACAACTTAGCAAAGTAAAAATCTTTGTTTAAAACCAACTTGTAATAGGAACGGGAGTGGATTTTGTAAAAGAAACGCTAAAGTCAGCCGTTGGCTTTGCTATGCTAATTAATAGCAAGTAAAAGGAACTAAAGTAATACCTTTATATACATAATTTCAATAATTGGACGGTGGGTATCATATGAACTCTTATACTCAAATAGCCGGTCCTGTCCGCGATATCGTCAACCGCCTCGACGAAGTTCTCCATTTTGTCAAGTCCATTGGATTGGATTTTTATTTGCATAGGTTAACTTTTATCATAGCTTGGCTACATAAATAGAGTATAAACAAACTTACAGCCTGCTTAAACACTTTTTCAACCGCCATACCCCCCTGAAGGAATATAGCTTCGGTGTAACTGGTTTCTCAATTGTAGTATAATAGTTTGGGCTATGTTACTTTGTGGGTATACTTGAAAAAGTGATATGTTTACCTACTCGACTTAAAAACTAAAAGTAATCTGTAATTGTATGATAAGATAAAAACGCGATATAGGTACTTTACCAACCTAACTCAGTCGTAAAGGTGTGTTAGAAACATACAAGTCAGCCAGAAAAATATGGGTGGTGCTGGTTCCTCAAGTAAATTTATACTTCCAGAAAGTGTGCTGGATTTTCAAAGATGTACCTGGTGCAAAAAGTATCTTTCATGTTCACCGACAATGGTGTATAAAACAGGCGAAGTAATGTGTGGGAGGTGTTTCAAATTTTGGAAGAAATTTGATGATAAATATAAAGGAGGTACAAGATCCATGATTTATGAAAACATGGCGAAGAGAACGTTGTTTCCTTGCATAAACAGGTTTGAAGGATGTGCTACCTTACTGGAATACGATAAAGTAATGGATCACGAAGAAGAGTGTAAGGGAACATTATACGAATGCCCAGCGTGTCCTGGCAGAAGTTATGAAGAAAATTCTTTGCTACATCTAATAGATCACTATAAAAAATGTCACAAAAAACTATTTCTCACAGAACCCATCATTATGTTATGGAATGACCAGCTACCATGGATGCAACCTTACTTATATGTCCACTACAACCAACTTATTCTACTATATGTATCGCACATTGGTTATACGTTAATGCTACACGCCTCAGTTCCTGCGAAAAACCAAAGCTTCATTACACAAAAAGTAGAAATATTTGAAAATCCTGAAAAACCGCTCTTTGTGTCTCCCTATAAACCATGCAACTCACTCAGCAAGAAAAAACAGGGCGATTTACTTGATATGGAGATTAACAGGTTTTTCATTGACAACATACAAAATATTGAAAACAGAACTTTTTGGTGTCAATTTAAATTTGAATTTTCCGAAAATATTACGAAAGTTGAAATATAATATAAGTAGGTCTGTATTAAATTTTAAGCTAAATTATTACTATCATGTTTTTAATAAACCAATACAACTCTCATTTTCGTTTTTTTTAAATAGATTGTGATTTATACTTACCTGTATTGTAATGCACATTCATTATAATGTGTTATTTTTAAATTCCACTTCAAATTGTAAATAATCTATTATACATATACACACCATAATATGATCAAACTCAATTATTGATGATCATGAGAAACGCTGTATTAAGGTAGCAAATATACTGTGTTCTTCCGGAAGGGAATGAAGTATTTTAGTTGTGATTTGTTGGGTTCATATTCATACCCAAGAGCATTTTAGAAAAAAAAGAATTAAATCAACCATTACAGGAAGATTCTACTTTTGATATAATATGCCTACAATTCATCTAACAAGCACGTCTTCGGGGGATCAAAGAAGAAGTTTATTAAGGAAGATAAATACTAATAACAAATTTATTATATTATAAATATTGAAAATAAACTCTTATTATTATTATTATCTGATTAAAGTTTAGGTGAAGGTGGGCGAGGCCTTCCTATGCCACATCGACACACAGCCGCTCACTAAATTAATAATTTATGTTCTAAATAAATATAACCTTAAATATTAACTGGTTAATAAGTTTTTACCTTAACTGCTTGCAATTCCTTTAGTCTTTCTTGTTCCTTTTCCCACTCAAGTTTGATCTTCATATTTTGTTTCATTTTCTCTTCTCTGGCCAGTGCGATTTTTTTCTGAAGTTCTTGCCACTGTTTTTGAGCTTTTGCTTCTATCTGTTGCCACTGTTCTTCTCTAAAGGAAAAAAAAACAAAGAAATGAATAAACAATCCAATACAAAGAACAGAGTATAATTTATTCTATAAGTTTTAGAACTAATCCAAAGAGTCTAAAAGTCTGTGACCCCAATGAAATGTAGCATATATTAAATAGACGCTAGATGTCTTACCTTTGGGTAGCTTGTCGTGCTTCTTCTTCTTCCCTTAACTTTTCCATTTCTTCTTGTTCTCCCAGCCATTTTTCAAATCGAGGAGAGTTGTCTAGTCTTTGTTGTTCTATCAGAAATTTAGTTATTAACATTTTCACTATATGTAGGTGATTTTAATAATAACAATAATTGGTTACTTTCAGAGTCAACTGTTTATTAATTAATATTAGGATTTCTTTTATGACTATTATAGGTACTAACATGACCCAAGGAATCAACAAACATCTATTTTTGTATAAGTATAGTACAAGAATAAATAAGTCAATATTAAAATGTAACAAAAATTACAAGAAAAGGTTCACCATCAACTTAAGATAGAATGCTAATTAGGTAGGAACCTACCTACTACAGTAGAACCTTGATTATCCGTGCTCCACGGGACCGGATCAGGCACGGAAAATTGAAAAGCACAAATAATCTGAACATTTATTTCTTGTATACATATTACTTAAAAAACAAAAAATAGATCTCTAAGTTCAAACTAACTTTTAAATTGCATAAAAAAATAACAATAAAAAACAGAATTCTACATAAGTAAAGTTTTCCACTAAATAAGAAAAATAAAACTCTACATAGGTAGGTTAACTTGCATTTACATAAAGCGGATGCTGATGTGTATTTTAGGAAGCTATGCTGCAAAACTTCAATAATGGGAAATCATAGCCCGGATAACCCGCGCACGGATAATCGGGGTTCTACTGTACCTACTATATCTTAAAAAATAACTAAATAAATTGCATTTAATTAAAATAAAAAATTTCCTATCGTTAATTTTATTACACCTGTACTTACTTAAGAGATGTAAGAAAAGAGTCTCCCAGTCTATCAATGACCAGTTTTTTTTTAAGCAATAAGTTGTCCAACATTATTTTGGAACAGGTGTAACATTTATTAAATTATTTTTTGTTATAACATAAAACTTGATTCAAAGCTCTATTGATCTCAAAATATTACTTTTTTATTTATTTATTCATAGTAGGGTACTACCAACCAACGACATACATATAAGTTCTTAATTTAAATTTTTCAAATTTTACATAGCATATATCAATATCTCCACAATACATGCTTACTGAAGATTTGTAACTACCAGCGACTTAAGGTGGATTTATAGTTGCCGTAACGTAAGCCGTAAGCAGTAGGCAGTAGTCAGTAAGACGTAAGAATTAAGCCGTAACAGGAAACCCACGCAACAGTGAAAAAACATACTTCGCTTCTTTTGTTTCCTTTGTTTGACCTTCTCATATGGTTGTAAACATGACGATTATGTCCGAGTATGACCGATCCCGGCCGAATCAGTAAGCAGTAACTAAGAAATAAAAATAAACCATTCCTTACTGCTTACGTCCTACGCGTTAATTCTTACTGCTTAAGTTTTATGAACTATAAATGGGTGTGTTGCTGATCATATGTTTATTTTTCTTACTGTTTAACGTTACTGCTTACGGCTTACGTTACTGCAACTATAAATCCAGCTTTACATAATGTGATTATGGCATTAATATTTTTAAAGAATTTACAGGTTCTAATAATGAATCCTAGCATTTTTAGAGAGCTGGCAGTTATGTTATCAATATGCCTAATAAAATACTTACTTATCATATAGAAATGTATAGCTTAAAACAGTCTGGGTCTAAAAGATGTGGGTATTAAGTTACAAAATTGTAAATTTACAGTAAATTACCTCGTCTTTTTGGCAACTTTTTCTCTACTTTACTTACATAGGTACTACCTACTTATTTAACATACCCTCTAATAATTTCTGATCCCTGCTTTGAGCTTGAGTTTGTCTTAATCTTTTTCTTCTTGCTTTCTTGGCTATTTTTCTCCACTCGGCATGTCTAGATAAATTATTAAGAAAAACCATAATCTCCTCTAATTTGATATAGTAGTACAAATATATCTCCTTAGATGAGTACTAAGTAACAAATAAATTTCATGTAATGTTTCACGATAAGTTATTTTAAAAAGGATACCTACTTCCCCATTATATTAGAAACAACTGTTTCTTTTCAGATTATCCAAAAATATTTCCTAGAAAAATAAATTAAGATTATTGTGTTTTTCTTTAGTTTTTGGAAAAATTAAAATTACAATACACAACCATCAAAATCAAAAATTGATTTTGCTTGGAATAATTGGATTTTCATTTTGGATTGAAATATATTCTCAATGGGAATATTCAATATTGCAAACCACAAAAGTAAAACATACAGAACTGCAAATTATAAAATAAAGTTATTAGGTTATTATAAAGACAGAAATACACAGCCACAGAGGAATGATAGGTCGTCACTAACACAAAATATTGGCACTACACAGAGGAATGTTGAGATACTGCGGTTGGGGCTCAGAGGTAGAGCTACTGGCATTCGACCGCGGCGACCCGGGTTCGATTCCCGGAGTGGGCATACGTACAATAAAAAAAGTATGTCCGAAATTTAGTGGATTTAAGAATGCAGGGAAGAGTGTAAAAGGTGTCATCTCCCAACCCACCCCATTCACGTCGGTAACAGGCCGGATGAGATCGGACATCTCGTGGGGTGCGGAAGAAGGTACACACTCCCCAATCGGTAGGTCATGCAATGGGAATAAACCAAGGGTTGATAGCCCTTGGGGGGTGTCGCATGACTGAGGATCGTGGTTCGGAACCCACGTTAAACTGTAGGTCCTCTCGGGAATGCCCCTGGCAGCGAACAAAGAGGAAAAAAGCCTAATTCGAAAGAAGGGCAGAACGGCAAGGAATGTTGAGGCACAGAGGAATGATAAGTTTATTATGGTCGTAGGATGTCAAAATGTAGGGAAGATAAAAGTTAAATTTTTACCAGATTTTTTGATATATCGCATAGTTTATGGCTTCATTTCCTTTTACATTATCTAAAATATTTGTACAAGCGTTAATTTAATAATCACGATTTATTTCCATAAAAACCGTTTAAAATTTGATCAAAATTATCGAGGGTTACCTACGTCGTGTAGACCTCTTTTTTGGTCCGCTAGATCCATCTTCTAGTAACTTTATCATTTGTATATAGTCCAGTCCGTACAATTACTGGCTGGATGTACGTTACAACTCGCAAATACATAATCATAACAGAAACAATAAGATTATCGTTATTAATTAAAGGGTTCTGTCAATTGACATTAAATTCGTTTTAACAACCTTTGTATTTTCGAGAAACTTTAATTTTACGTGTTAAAAGTGATTTGAAAGTAAGAAATAGGTTGGAAGTTGGAACATATTCTGAAAATATGTCTCCATTCAGCCCAAGATGAATTGCTCATTTTAAAGTTTAATTAAAGGTAACCAATAAGAAACGGATCTTTCCAAAGAAAATTTATAGGCTGTGTTCGGTCTTTCCTTTCCCGGTAGAGTAGAGTGACACAGCCCCTTGAAGGCAATGAGAGTTAAATATACGGTTAAAGATAAATGGGAAAGGCTATCGTATTATCCATCTCCTGGTAACTTTATCAGCCAGATAATTTCCATAGAAACAATTGTCTTAACAATGGTTTCATTGGAAATTATCCTGCTGATAAAGTTACCAGGAGATGGATATAACGGGCCAAAGTAATTAAGAAGGTAGAAAATAAAAAAGATGAAAAGAAAAAAAAAGGAGGGAGCAGAGAACGAAATAAAAACTGTGTAGAATTATTGTCTTAATAATATGGGAGGATATTTGAGTGTTGATGTACAACTTTTTTTGTGGTTTTTGTTGCAGTACAAACCATGCACGAGTTTCGTTGGCTAATGGCACAGAGGAATGATAGGTGATGTAGTCGCTATACCATGGATGCAGAAACGATGGACCTTAACCTAACTTTTAAATCAAAAGTCACAAGCAGCTTTAATCATTTTTGTTCTTAATTATTTCAAAGTCCAAAAATAGTACAATAAAAATAGTCTCCAATTTTTAAAGTGTGTAATTTATTAGGTAACTTAGCAAATTATTTTCCTTTGATAAAATGAGTGGTGACCTAAAAATTAAAGTTGGATCACGAAAAAGTGAGGTAAAATGCTTACCTTCTTTAAAAAAAAAAGACCATACCTATTATTTCTTTTTATCTTTTAGCTTGCCTTAATACAAACTAAACATGTAATATCGCTACTGAAGCAGTGTCATCCCAACCAGGAGTTCGAAATTGGTATGATATGTTCATTTTTGTTGAGTTTTTTTTAGCAATTACTTTTGCATTGCTTAGAAAGTTTTACAATTAAAGTGTGTTTAAATCATTTTTAGTAACTATGAGTACTTTGGGTGACCAAATATTAGATATACCATTACCAAAAATAGGAGAAAAGTCGTTATTTACTAAGGAACTGGAGACTGCATTAGCTCTGGGACAAGTCGATTTGATTGTCCACTCTTTAAAAGATTTGCCCACTTGTTTACCTAAAGGTATGGCTATTGGTGCTGTTTTAGCCAGGTAATAAACAAATTGATATATATATATACCAAAGAACTTAATACATACAAGTAATTCTGGTAAACATGTTTAGCTTGATTTCTAAATTTGGACGGTACAATTTTTATCTCAATTTTTATATTTCAGAGAAAATCCCCGAGATGCACTTGTCCTCCAAAAAGACTTAAAAGATTATTCTCTTAGTACACTACCTGAAGGTAGTGTAATTGGCACCTCCAGCTTAAGAAGAACAGCACAGTTAGCAAAAAAACACCCTCACTTAAAAGTAGAGAGCATTAGAGGGAATTTAAATACAAGACTGAAAAAGTTAGATGATTTAGGAAAGTACCAAGCAATCATCTTAGCTTCAGCTGGTTTAATAAGGATTGGATGGAAAAATAGAATATCAAAGGTCAGAGATAATTTTTTTTTTCAAGCAACGATATACTACTTATATTAATTTTTCAAAAATATGTTTAGTGATCAGTATCAAGGACACCACCTACATTCTGATATTGCAGCTCTGAATTTGACCATATTGTAGTATTTATAATTGTGTATGTTTGATTATAGTGCTGCTTTCTAATTAAAAAAAAATTGTCACCGTATACTTCACTAAACATATTTTTGAATTTATGGTATAACTTAGTTGGCTACAAGAAGCTACACAATATTTCCTGTCCTATTAAAATTTATTAAAAGTGGCCTCTTGATTAAACAGATAGGTATTTTTATAAATTCCTTACCAAATATATTTTTTTATAATATCAACTTGTATAATTTACCCCTGGTTAAAAACCACTCCCCTTACCCACTTTCTTCTCTAACTTATTTTGCAATACTACTCTTGCTGCCTTTTCTTAGTAATAAATTAACATTAAGGACTTATTTATAATATCACACATTCTTATTTCAGTTTCATTTTGATATTTCCTTGGTATAATAGATGTATGGAGAGAATTCTCGAAAGAATATTCTCAAGAGCCACAATATTCTTAAATATTGAACGGCAGTAGAGTTTTGGACTTGCATTGTCTTTATTTGTTTAGAATCACTACGTATCAACTGGTAAGCATCTCCAGTCGTCTTCAGATGAAAAGTATTCACCTGAAGACGACTGGAGATGCTTACCAGTTGAAATGTAGTGATTCTAAAGAAATAAAGGCAAGTCCAAAACTCTACTGCCGTTCAAGAAACGTCATTGTCTCCAACCTTAAACAGACACTATTCTTAAAGATATTATTCTCAGTATTATTTAAAATAAAATCTTATTAGATTATTTCGGTGATGTTGCGGTGCATACAATTTGTTTTAAATCTTAAAAATAAAAAAATTATTAGTTATTTCTACTTGGAAATAGATCACCTACTTTTAAAGGTCTTTAAAAAATGTCAATCGTTTTGTTTTTAAGAATTGTAAATCTCCAACCATTAAATAATTAAAAATTTTAATATTTTTGGCACATAACCAAATACTTTTTATAACTTTTAGTTGCTTGATTCAGAAGAAATCCTCTATGCTGTTGGACAGGGCGCCATTGCAGTTGAGTGTCGAGGAAACGATGATAGGATCATTAAATTGCTAGAACCTTTATATGACCTTCAAACAGCTTTAAGAGTTATTTCAGAAAGAAGTTTTTTAAAAACTTTAGGTGGGGGTTGTAGTGCCCCTGTTGCGGTTGTGTCAGATTTAAAGTTAGTCAAGGAGAAGGAGGTAAACAAAAATGTAAAACTAGCTTTACTCTTATGTTTTTCTAACTGTAAAACCAACAAAAATAAGTTGATAAGTAAAATAAAAAAAAAAATCCACACAAACTTGTGCCTAGCTCTTTCCTCGTTATACAGTGTGAGTCACAATGAGCATTTGTCCGAACTTTTGGGAGAACCACTAAAAATACTCTCTCATGTTGGATTTTTATTATCTACATGTTAAGAAAATATAACTTTTGGTTTAACCGGAAGTTAATGTTTTAAGTGGAAACTAAAATATTAAGATAGGAACATGAAAACTGTTAATTTGCCACAGCCTGTTACAGATTTACAAGTTATTTTTGAATAGTAAAAACCATTTAGTTTAGACCTGTTATATTAAACACATGTAGAATCTCGAAAAAGATCCAAAAATTCAATAAAAATGATCATCTATTAGGATTTGACCAGAGTTTTACCAAAAGAAATTATTTATATTGTCACGATAGGGAACCTTAAGATCATAACATTTCATAAATCAATCAAAATCTGGGCGTGACAATATAATATAAAAACCGGTTTTACAATTTTAACAGTTAAACCAGAAGTTGTCCTTTTGAATAAAGAATGACAATGTATTAATACAGAAAATCTGCAAACGTTTTGCTCCAACTTGTATTATTAATAAACAGTAGCCTGGGGAAAGTAAAAAAACGTAATTTTTCTAATATGAGTTTTGGGTATAGAAAACAATAGTAGAAAAACTGAATTTGATTTCCAGAATTTAAAAATGTGATACAATATATAAGTCTTAGTGTTCAGTTTAAGAAAGTCATATATGTATTTTTCGTTGGGTGGAATAAAAAATAATTTTAAGTGGTAGAGGTTATTTGGTATCCTTCAACTTTAATAATAACAGTTTTTTCGAATTTTTAATTACAATTATGCTTGCAAGTGAGGGAATTATCATCTTTTGAAACACTACTAACTGGTGTTGTTGATGTCGCCCGCATTATTTGTTTATTGGTTTTTAGGTAGAAATATATTTGAAAGGGGCTGTCTGGTCTTTAGATGGTAAAGAAGAAGTACTGAATGAAGAAAATACTTGCATAAGTGTCTTGAGTAGCATACGATGTGCTGAATGTCCTTATAGCAATGGAGAAAAGGTTGTTGATATTGGTAAGATTTCTCTACCGGGTGTCCCATTATGGATGGCCACCGACCGTATCTCGGAAACTACTGGGCAGAGAAACTCGGGGAAAAAAAATTATAACTAAAAAATCCTGGAAATAATTTTTAAATTCCGCATTTTACCACAAGAGAAAGTAATTGACAAGTAAATTTTAAAATTTTACATATCTCCGAAAATTCCACATTAAGGTATATCTTTGGTAACACCATTAAAAAGCTTGGACAATTATACATCATTTTGGTCTTATGCTCATTGGCGTACCGACTTTAATAAGAGGGGGGAAGCTGTTGAAAGTGTAATCATTTAAATCGCTGTAACTTATAAACGACTTATCCGATTTTAGCAAACTAAAGACTTTTTGGAAGAGAAATGTATGCACTTTCACCAATCGTATTTAGTTGTCCATAACAGTTCTAAAAAAATGCTAGATTGCGCAACTTGTAATAATTACATTTTTTGATTTTACTCCGAAAAAATACATCATATGGTATGATTATGATACCATAATCGAAAAGTAGATGAAATTTGCTAGAAAAAACATGTAAACCGCAGCTCGATATCTCCGTTCGTTTCAGCGTTATCGCCAATAGAATAATTTTTAAAACTTTAAATGAAGAAGCGGTTATATATTTTTTAGAAAAAAAGTGGTACGCCACTGATATTTTTCCATGTGGATAATATTTCGGATTAGCCTGGTCAATTCTTCATAAAAATGGTCTCTTGCTTTTTTCTCCTCAGCACACCGTTCTTAATTAAAATAATTAAATTAAATTAAGCTTGCCTATTAAGTGAAGTGGTCATTTCCAACAATTTTTATAAAACAAAATTTTTCATTATCAATGTTAATAATAATAAATAGTAGAGCTAATTTAATTTAATTATTTTAATTAAGAACGGTGTGCGGAGAAGAAAAACGCAAGAGATCATTTTTATGTAGAATTGACCAGTCCAATCAGAAATAATATCCATATGAAAAAATGTCAGTGGCGTACCACTTTTTTTCTAAAAAATATATAACCGCTTCTTCATTTAAAGTTTTAAAAATTATTCAATTGGCGATAACGCTGACACGAACGGAGATATCCAGCTGCGGTTTACATTTTTTTTCTAGCAAATTTCATCTACTTTTCGATTATGATATCATAATTATACCGTATGATTTATTTTTTCGGAGTAAAATCAAAAAATGTGGTATTATTACAAATTGCGCCCTCTAGCATTTTTTTTTTAAACTGTTATGGACATTTGGCGAAAGTCCATACATTTCTGTTGCAAACAGTCTTTTGTTTGCTAAAATCGGATAAGTCGTTTATAAGTTACAGCGATTTAAATGATTACACTTTCAACAGCTTTCCCCCCTCTTATTAAAGTCGGTACGCCAATGAGCATAAGACCAAAATGATGCATAATTGTTCAAGCTTTTCAATGGTGTTAGGTACCAAAGATATACCTTAATGTGGAATTTTCGGAGATATGTAAAAGTTTAAAATTTGCTTTTTGCCCTCTTGGGGTAAAATGCGGAACTTAAAAATTATAGATAGATAGAAACGTCTTTATTTTTTAACTCGGCGAAGAGCAGCATTGCTGTTTACTTAACCGAGCATATACAATACAAAAATATATATTTACATAATCAATACTTTAAGGAAAAAGAAAGAATAAGTAGTAGTAGTAGTAGTATTTTTTTTTTTTTTTTTTTTTTTTTTTTTTACGAGGATTAGGAATCTTCAAAAGACCTGCAGGCGAGATGGATCTTATGTGCCTGCAGAGTGTCGGATTCATGCCCTTATGCAAGGCATGCCTACCGACTAAACCCTTCCCTCTATGGACCAGGTAGGTATCCTTCTTGGAACTGCTGTTGGCATTACTTCAAGGAGGTGGTAAGTTATGTTGGTGTTCGTCTATCTATGTCTGTTCTTTTTCATCTGCGATCTTCTCAGTTAATATGTCTCTAGCGGTTCTTACAACTTCTTCCCACGTATTCTTGTTTGCTAGCATTTCTCTGACTAAGTTATCTGGTGTTAAGCGAATCCCTGTAACGTTTTTAAGTCTTGTTTGTTGTTCTACCCATCTAATGCACTCGAAGAAGGTGTGTTCGGCAGTATCAATGGACCCGCAGTATCGGCATTCATCAGTCTCTTTTAATCCCAGCCTGTGAAGATATGCATTGAATTTGCCATGTCCGGTAAGTATTTGCGTCAAGTGATAGCTGACTTCTCCGTGCTCTCTCTGTGTCCATGGTCTGATGTTCGTGATTAGTCTTTTGGTCCAGTGTGCTGTTCCGTCTTCTGAATTCCACACTTGTTGCCATTGGTCCAACATACGCTCATGGGCAATATTCTTTACTTCTTTTCCCTCAGCTTCAACCCATACTCTTTCTTGAACGAGAAGGTCGATTGGTGGTGTCCTAGCGATTAGCAGAAGTGCCTTTGTTGATACTGTTCGGTAGGCTCGGGTGATCCTGATGGCTATTCTCCGTTGTACCCCTAAGTCTTTATTTCTATACACTTTTTTCCTCATAGCCCTTTGCCATATTGATGCCCCATAGAGCAACATCGATTGGACTACTGAACAGAGGATTCTTCTATTTCCCTCGGTGGGCCCCCCTAAGTTTGGCATAATACGTCCTAGAAGTCCAATGGTATTGTTGGCTTTTTCTGTGGTATTCTGTATATGTGGACCCATTGTTAAGTTTCGGTCTAGAGTAATTCCAAGGTACTTTGCAAATTCTTTACTTTCTATGGTTACTTCGTCAACTTCGATTTGTATTGATTTTATTGTTCTTCCTGCAACTAGGACCACGGCTTCTGTCTTTTGTGGAGCTAGTTTTAATTGTTTTTCCTCTAGCCATTCTGTAACTGTATGCAGAGTATGGTTTGCCTTGACCTCAATCATTTCTGCGTCGTCTGCGGTAATGACTATGCCTATATCGTCCGCATAGCCAACTAGTGTGACCCCCTCTGGTACAGGGATTCTCAGTATACTGTCGTAGAAGATATTCCATAGTGTGGGGCCCAGAACTGATCCTTGAGGAACTCCACATGTGGTCTGCATTTGCTCATTTTCTCCTACCAGCAGAGTTCTGTCTTCAAAGTAGCTTACAATGATGTTATATATATACGGGGCGATTTTTCTTCTTTGTACTTCTTTAATTATTTCCTTCCACGGGACTGAATTAAAAGCGTTTTTGACATCTACCATTACTAGGGCGCATTTTTCCCCCTACTATATCCAGTTCTTGCATGATCCGCGATATGTATTACTTCCCTGGCGGCGCTGATTGTGGACTTGCCCTCTCGAAAACCATTTTGTCTCTCGGATAAACCACCATTTCTATCTATCTCCCTCTTGAGCCTCCCCAGGATTACCTGTTCGAGTAGTTTACCCAGTATATTCAGTACACATATAGGTCGGTATTGCTTTGTCTCTTGTCCTGGTTTTGATACTTTTTCTATAAGTACCAGTCTGGCGGTTTTCCAGGCTTTTGGAAACTCACCTGTAATCAGTAGCTTGTACATGATCTCTTTCCATTTTTCGATGTTGCTTAATACCACCGCTTTTACAACTTCGGGGGGTATGCCATCTGGACCAGGGGCTTTTTTGGGCCTAATTCTATTTGCAGCCTCTGTGAGTTCCTCGGTTGTAATCGGGGGACAGTCATTCGCATCTACTTCCGCTTTTCTTGCTTTGTAGACTGGGTGTTTCGGGAATAGTGTTTTTGCAATTTCCATCTGCTTCTCGTCCGATAATATAATTTGCGGCTTAAGGTGCAGCTTCTTAGTGACTATTTGGTAGCCGAGGCCCCATATATTGGAATCTATTTCGTCGGTAAGTTCCTTCCAGGTCTTTTCCTTTGCCATTTTGATGGTTTTTTTAAGTTGCATTCTATCCTGAGTATATGTATCATGGCATAACCTTTTTCTTAGTTCGTCTGACCCCTTATTTGCCCTCATCATAGCCCTTCTGCTTCTCATACATTTTGCTCTAGTATCTGCTATCTCTTCTGACCACCAGTAGACCGGTTTTCTTTTTACATTATTATTTCTGGTTTTTCTTCGGAGAGTCTTATTACAAGCATTTGTTATGATGTTTGTAATGTCATTTGCATTTAGCGCTTGTGGGTGTTTTAGCAGTTGGTCATTTACTAGAGCTGTCATCTTGGGTATTGCTGGGGTTTTTACTATCCAGCCTCGATTAATGTGTCCATGGTTGTTTTTCTGCTGGTATACTTGTTGTTTGTCCTCATTTATTTCGAACACTATGTGTTGATGATAGCTGAGGTTTTCTTCTTCTAGCACGCGCCAGTTTACCAGGTGTTTGGATACTTTCCTAGAGGTAAGCGTAAGGTCGATAAAAGATTGGCTGTTTCCTCTAACAAATGTTGGCACCTCTCCTCTGTTTTGTATGACTAGGTCTTTTTCAGCCACCCATTCTGCAAGGATTTTTCCCCTCTTGTCCTCTTTCTTCGAACACCATAAAGAAGATTTCGCATTAAAGTCCCCTGCAACAATAATTTCCTTTTCGCGGCTTTCTATATGTTGTCCTAGCTCCATGAGGTATGCAGTAAACTGAGTTAAGTCGATATTTGGAGATATATAACATCCATAGATTATCATTCTGTCTAGTTCTATCCAAACGAAGCCATCTCCCGTTCCTGCATTTTGGACGTTAATATTTTTGTTTGGCACGCTTATGGCCACGTTTACTTTTTTATCAGTAAACCAGTTTCCATTTATTGCTGACTTTATATGTGGTTCGGTCATAATTATTATATCGGCACTGTTCTCTTCCGCAAATTTATGGACAAGGTCCATTGCTGAATGACCTCGGTCAGTATTCCCTTGTAGTATTTTGACTCCCTGGTTTTGCTTATTATTTCTGTCCATTTGAGTATTCCTTCCCTCCATTTCTAGTTATTTTTGATCTTGGCTTCCCTTAATAGTTTTTGGTAAACTGGGCATTTAGCGGTTCCAGACTTGTGCTCTTTTTTGTTACAGTCGAAACAGTATGGTGCTTTGTTGCACTGGTTTGCCTGATGCCCTTCCTCCGCACAATTATAGCATAGTTTTGCACGGCAGTCTCTTTTGCAGGTTCCACTCGAATGTCCATATTGTAGGCAGTTTGTACATCTTCCCACCGATACCCGTTCCTTTACTCTGCAAGAGGACCATCCAATCTTGATGAATCTAAGCTTTTTTAATTTCTCCCCTAATTCCTGATCTACTGCAACCGTGGCTGCTTGATTTTCTGTTCCCCAGGGTCTCATAGATCTCACCTCGATCTTACTATTTGGCGCCTCTAGCGCTGCTTCTACCTCGATTCTAACCTCATCCTTTGTAGTAACTGGGTCTATGTCGTATATATGAAAAATTCTAGGTCTCTGTTCTGTAGTGCGGGTCGAGATGTTCGGGAGCTTGTTTTCAATGGACATTTTAAGTGGTTCTAGTTTGTCTCGCCCTCCTTCTATCGTCAAGATCGTATTTCCGTTTCTAGTTCTCCGGACATTTTGTATTTCTACTCCTATTTCATTTGGTTTTATGTTTGTTTTGACTTCCCTAAGCAGTTCTGCGTATGTTTTTCCTTCGGATGAGATAATTATTGCACCTGTTGTCCTTGACCTGGTATCTTTCTTGTGCTTCCCTTGGGTAATTTGTCCATCTGGCATTTCGTGCTGTTTATTTACAGTTTCTTGTTTCATACGCTTTGGTATGTGTAAAGCTACTGTAATGCTTGTATCCTCGAATATATATTCCAGGCACTTTCTCATGTAATCCGGGGTATAGCTGTCGGGTATGGGTATATGTATTCGTGTCCTATTATTCTCTATAGCAGCTTTTTTAAGCTTGTATAAAGCCCTGATCATAATTTCTGTTCTATTTCCTTCTTCTGTAGTGTCTTCCGGTAGTACTTTGAATATATATCTGGAATTATTTTCCCTATCTAGTGTAGGCATCTTGACTGTAGTGACTCTGTAGGATACCCCAGGGTTCTTTAAGTCGGCCAATTCAGGGTATCTTTCTCTAAATGTCCTACCGATTCCTTTTTCCATTTTGGTATCCTCCACATACACAGCCAGGTCATCTTCTGTGCGTTGTGCGAGTGGGTTACCTTCTTCCATAGATACCTTTTCGAATACACATTCGGGCCATTTAGTTTCCGCTAGTTCGTGAAACTCTGCTAGTGAGCGTATGGTAGAGAGTTTTTTTTAAATTTTATTCCTTTCTGCCATTTCTGCAGACCCTGCCGTTTCTATTGTCTGCGAACCCTTCTCGGCAGTAACCTTTGGGCATTCCGTTTGCATAAGACCTTCGGCTTTTCCTTTTGGGTCCTCAGCAGATTCTAGGTTGTCCCCTGCCTCTAGCCATTGTCTAATACTGGTGCCTTTTAGTTGAGCTACTATACTATACATTCTGGTTATTGCGTCCTTAATCTCTTTTTTTGTGTTTGGTATAGCTTGTATCACTGTGGTCATCTTACCGATTTCGATATGGGCCTGGTCAATGAGTTTTTGTATTTTTTGTCCTATAGAGGGGTCCCTTGTGCTCTCCGATTTGTCATTTTTTTCTTTTGGGGGAGTGTCCTCCCGGGGTCTCTTAAAACGTCTTTCGTCGGATATTATGTCCGCCACAGAGTGGCTTCTAGGTCTCACTGGTGATCTTGACAGTTTTCCACTACGCTTAAATGGGGCCTCAAACAGTTGTTCGTCTTCTTTTCCAAGTTGTTTTCCTTTATTTTCTCCTTGCTTCTGTTTCTCTGTATCTTTTTTTTTAGGTTCATCCATACTAATTCCCACGAGTTGGGACGACTTATATCGGTCCAGCATGGCAGTGCGCCCTTACCATACCAAGGCTAAATATCCCCTTCGGTCAGCCACTTCCTCCAGGCATCGCTTGCGACACACCTTATCCCCTGTGTCACGCAGCTCCTCGGCACGATGGTGTTACACCTTAAGCTTGGGGTCCGTTCTTCGGTATCTCTCTTAGTCTGGCTCCTCACCCTCGACCTGTGAGGTACCTTAGGAAGGGGCAAAACTATAGCAGTCTTCCACTGCTGAGGAAACACAGAGTTTGTTATACAAAAATTAAAAGTGTGGGTTAGGAATGGGACGATAACGGGACAGCACAGACGAATCATTTCGAGAGATAAACCGTCGGATCCGAACGCGTTAGACTTTAACTGACGGATTGCATGTAAAACGTCTTTATCTTCTACTAATTGTAACGAGAAACTATTTACACTTATACAGTTAGCTAGATAATTATTTATTGTGTTTTCGTCTACCGGAGGTGCAATTTTCTTAACTGAATCAACAAAAAAGTGGTTAATATTTTGAGGGTTTTTTAAGGAGTTAGGTATATCATAATTATTTTTGGATTTGGTGTAGATGTTCATATGAGCTAGTGTCTGCCAGACCTGCTTAGGCTGATTGGTTCGGACTACAAAATTAATATAAGCCCTTTTTTCGTTTCGTACCGCTTGCGTAAAAAAATTTCGCATTTCTTTGTAAGCTATCCAATCATTTTCGCTACGCGACTTTTTATATCTGGATAATAAGCTGTTGCGGTGTTTTTTCATGATTTTTAATGTATCCGTAAACCAAGGTGAATGAGGTCGTGTAACACGTGCGCACTTTAAAGGCGCATGTGCGTCAAATAGTGATATAATGTTATTGGTCAGTAGTGGACCTTTTCTGAGAGAGTGGGGGCGTCTAATATTGAAGTCCAGTTCATATTTACTAGATCCGCCTGAAATTCTAGATTATCAAAATTTTTAAAACTTCTATACTTTACAATCTTAGGAGTTCTTAGAGGCAGTTTACAATTCAAGGTACAGTATATGAGCTGATGGTCAGTGATGTCATGCATGTCATGGTGCACAACCTCGTCTTTAAGTAATTCTTTATTTCCAGGATTTTCTCATGGCCACTTTAGTTACCATTTTTTTTTCTCCCAAGTTTCTATGCCCAGTAGTTTCCGAGATACGGCCGGTGGCCATCCATAATGGGACATCCGGTTAAATATAGTTTTTAAAATGTTTTTGTTTATTAAAATATTTTGTTTCGGCAAAAAAAATGTTTGTTGCCATACCTATAGATCAAAATTAAATTTTATTTAAGGGAAAGCTTTAAATTATTTATTGTTATTTTATTATTAGTATTTGTTTATATTTTCATAGAATGCTGTGTAATATGTCCATTGAGTCCGACTAAAGAACCGAATCCTAAAAAACAGAAATTAAACATTCCCTTAGAAGTGTTAGAAAATGACCCACATGAAAAATGTCCCGTGCCCTTGCCCATTGGCGCTGACTTTATGGGGCAGTGTCCTTATTTAGAGGGAGATTTGCAGGTAAACTACATAGATTATATTCAGAACAGTAGAGTGTATTTGATGCAGGATTAACGTGCCATAAAAGGACGTTTTTATTTTTATTTCGGAGGAGAAAAAACTTTACGTTTTATGTTTCAGTACAAAATGTTTACATTTCATACATGTTTCATTTAGATTTTAGCAGTGTCGTATTTAGGGGGGGGGGGACTGCCGGGCTGCAGCCCCCCCCCTCCCCCCCCGAGCCTCGGAGCTCGGCTCTAACAATTTAATTTTTAGTGTATTCTCGGCTTAGATTACAAAGGTTTTGTAGGAAATGTTTAGTTTTTAAACTCTTCTTTCTAAAAGTCCTATTTTATATAAAGATTAGGGTTTCGGACGCATATCGTTTTAGTTGATTTATGATGCAATTTTATAGGAAAACGAGTAAAAATAATATTTTATAGTATTTTTCCATTATACTTATACTTGTCTGTTCCGTTTTCCCTTTTTTTTTGAGTATTTTAAATCAACAAAAATAGAACCCAATGCAATAAAATATGTTTACAACAAACCAAAAAAACAGTTAATTGAAACAATTTTTATGGAAAAAGTGTGATAATTTTTAGTAAAAAAAATAGTGCGGGAAGAAACGAGAATGCTTTATTACTAATATACAAAACGGCACTTAAGAAGGAGTATTTCAAAACCTAAGCATTTGCACCAAAAACTGCTCTTAGATCTACGCTCCTAAAATACATGATTTCTGAAAAAATTATCAATTTTGGCGTGCTGAGCGATATTTACTTTCTTTTTAATCATGAAAAACCGAGCCCAAAAAACGCTATTTAGGAATATCAAAAAAAAAAAACGTTTATAAAAACAAATTTAATCCAACCATCCAGAGGTGCAGAAGTAATAATTTAATTTTCGAAATTTGATAGTAGTTAGGTGAATTTTAAACGAACTTTTTGCGTGGCCTCGAAATTGTTTCGCCTGCGGCGCTTTTCCGCCTTCTTCACTAGGTACAATGTCATAAAATACATGTAGTCCCGACTGTCCCTCTCTCCACAAAAAAAAATGGCCTACTTACACCCACTAAGCCCCCCCCCCCCCCCCGAGCATATTTTCTGGCTACGCCACTGGTAATTTGTCAATATATTGTAGGAACTACATAATCATGTGTCATTACATGGTCCTATAAAAAAAGTTCAAGATGAAATGAAGATGTGTCCATATTTAGCATCAAAAGCAGGTAAATTCTAAAATGAAATTATTATTTTTGTTTGTTTTTGAAATTCGCCCCACATTTATAAAATATCAATGCTTTTCAGACGCAAATGACACTCGCAAGACTGACCAATCCAACGAAATCCTAAGCGTTGAAGACGACGACAACCTATTTATCGGTCTCGTTCCTCATAAAGACATAACCAATGAAAACATGGATAAAGCGAAACTTTTGGGAGCACAGTTAGCTAGAAAATTAATGGAGAAAGGTGCACTGCAAATTATGGCTAAAGCTCAAGCCATTGTGCACGGACAGCAGAGCGAAATAGCAGCAAAAAGTTGATAAGTATATTTAAATAGTAAATTTTTATTAAAAAGGTGTTAAATATTTTTGCATATCGAAATAGGCAAATAAATTGCACAACTATTTTAATTTTAAAAGAGACAATAATTTTAATTTATGTCTCAAAATTAATTATTGAATTTAGACAAAATCAGTTTACAATGCCATAATATACAGGATGTTTCATTTAAACAAATTTAATTATATCGTGGATCTTAATTATTGAATACCCTGTAGATTTCAAAATGTGCATCAATGGTCCTTTACAATAATTCCTCCATTTGACATTTTAAAACCTCTAACCACATCGGAGTTATTTCACTTCCTTACACTATTGGGCCACCTGGTTTATTCAGTTATACAGTAGTCTTCAGTTATATTGTAGTCTTCGGGAGTATTTTTAAAAAAAGAAGTGAATTGGGTCAGATTAAGGTGAATGTATTAACGTTTTCCTCACTCCAAGGACTCTTGAGTTTTTTTTTATAATAAATATAAAGAAATAATTAAAGAAAATATGTTAGACAACCCACTAAACATATCAAGTGTCTAGGCACAGAGGAATAATAGGTCTCCTTGTTTGAAAAGTAAAACTTTTTTCACTTACTATGTAATATACTATTGATTAAATTAATGGGCTTGGAGGCTGGAGTTCCACAGGGTTCTGTATTGGGTCCGGTACTTTTTCTCATATATAAGACTAACATCTTGAATTTTAAGTGTAACATAGGAAATATTTATTTGGAAAACGAAGTGGTCTCTATGCCTAATGTAAATAAATTTCGTCGTCGGTTTTGTCTATAGATAGGAACCTTCGATTTGAGGACCATATCATAGGATTGTGTCAGAGAATTTCCTCAGGTTGCTACTCTCTTAGGGTTATATCAAATAATTTGGGCTTTTCCATGGCTATGAATGCTTACTATGCATTGATTGAGTCCTATCTTCGCTATGGCATCAGCTTTTGGAGATCTTGTTCGCAGCATTTGTTTCAGTCAGTTTTCGTGAAAACATTGCACCAGCTTTTTATAGATTTTAAACAGGCCTATGATAGCATCCTAAGGGTGGAACTGTGGAATGCCATGGCAGAACTGGACGTACCGAGAAAGTTAATTAGGCTCACAAAAGCGTGTGTGGAGGGATCTACAAGTGCAGTAAGACTTGAGGGAAGACTGTCAACCTTTTTCTCAATCAACAGTGGCCTGAAACAGGGAGATGCGTTATCCCCACTACTCTTTAACATCGCTTTGGAGAGCGCCGTGCGAAAGGCAAACATGGAAACGCTCCTATTTAGAAACCAGGGTCCTCGCATTGTGGTGGCATTCGCGGATGATATAGATATAGTGGGAAATACGACTATCAACGTCAAGGAGGAGTTCATCAAACTGGAAAAGGCTGCAAAAGAAGTTGGCCTACGAATAAACGAAGATAAAACAAAATACATGACTACAACAAGAACAGAACGACGAGACAGGATAGGACAGAACGTGACAATGGACAACTATAATTTTGAAAGGGTCCATCAGTTTAAATACTTGGGAGCTACGATCACCTCTGATAACAATGTAACACAAGAAATTAATAACAGAATACAAGGAGCCAATCGCTGCTGTTTTGCGCTACAAAAAATAATGAAATCGAAAAATGTAACCCGCCGCACAAAAATAACAATTTACCATGCAGTTATAAGACCTATAATGACATATGCATGTAAAACATGGACGATGACGAAACAAAATGAGAACCGACTGAAAATAGCAGAACGAAGAATTCTTAGAAGGATATATGGACCAATCAAGGACAACACCACACAGCTATACAGAATTAGAACTAACAGGGAATTACAAGAACTATATAACCAACCAGATATAGTGAAAATAATAAAGTCAGAGAGATTGAGATGGGCCGGCCATGTTAAAAGACAAGATCAACGTGTCGTCAAGCTGGTATGGGAAGAGAACCCGGTAGGAAAGCGGCCGCTGGGAAGACCAAGGATGCGGTGGAAAGACAATATTGCGGCGGATTTACGAAGCCTAAATATCCAACGACCAGAAGAACTTATGATGGACCGCAGCAAGTAGAGGCAAATTGTAAAGTCAGCGAGGACCCACCCTGGGTTGTAGGCTACACAGAGAGAGAGAGAGAGAGAGAGAGAGTTTTCGTGCTGCAGAAGCGAGCAGTGAGATATGTCTGTGGGGTTGGATGTCGTGATTCATGTCATCCTCTATTTTTGAGATATTCAATCCTAACTCTATGTTGCATTTTTGTTTTGGAAATTGCATGTTTAATGTATAAAAAGTATAGGAGTGAATTGTTTATCCCTAATCATTATAACACGCGTCAAGCATTTTTACTTGCCTTACCTATTCCTCGTTCGGATCAGATTAAAAAATCTTTAATATATGGAGGCAAGAAAATCTTCTAAATGTAAATGATTAAAAATCTTTAATCATTTACCGCTCAATTTGAGAAGCCTGCAAAGCTACAGACGATTTCGAAGGCTAACAAAAAAATTTTTAACTGAAAAAGCATATTACACTCTTCAGGAATTTTATGATGATGTATAGGTTTGCTTTGTATCCTATTGTTTTTTATTTCTATACATGTACTTTTATTGTCTATTATTATTTTAATATTAAGTGTATAGGCATGCCTAGGGATGTACTTTAAAGTTACTCATTTTATTTTTGACCTTTGTTAACATGAATTTTATTATTCTTTAAACAATAAAGGATTCTTTGACTTTGACTGTGCGCTATAATATCGTTTTCCGTATTATCAGAGGTTTCTGTTTTATTCCTTTTATAATTTTTGTTGTTGTAGTATTCATTTATATTATCTGGTATTTGTGCAAATAATTTGCCGCACGTTGCATATACAGAGCGTGTCAGTTAGCAAAACGTTTTCTCAACAGAAATAAAAGTTTTATATTTACCATAAATCACCTACATGGTTTAAGCCACACTTTTTAATGCCTTTTTAATATATTAATGTGATATAGGTTATGGGTTTAAGTATGTCTAATTAATGCTTTTATAGGTACTGTATTATTTGTTATGCTATCCAATTTTTTACACATTCTAATGATTTTAATAACTAAAAGGGCAAAAATAGAGAGCAACATGAAATGATCATTTTGAGTTATTTTTAGGATTCCGTATAACTAACTATACGGTCTTTTTGTGGGGTCATTAAAAGGGCTAGTTAAAATAGCTTATATTGTCTTTTAATTTTAAGTTTTAAAATAGCCCTTTAAAAGGTCTTTAAATTAAATCAGTGGCCCACTCCTTTATAAGCCTACCCAAAAATATTCCTAGTTTAAAAAAGTATTTCTTTAGGGGGTAAACCACCCTTTAAAAGTAATTTTTCTTAAATCAAGTGGGGTGTAAAATGAAAGACCTTATCAAATACACCCATGTGTATGTTTTGACCAAGTTTTATTACGTGTATTTTGCTACACGAAATTAAATATTGCAAACGTCAGGGGTGATATGAAGCATACAGAGATGAATAAATCGTCTAAATGGGCTGAAATTAACAAAAAAGGACAAATGTCCCACCTTCGTACATTTTTTAAGCTAGTAGATCTTGTAAAAGATTGGGTAAACTAAATGTGCCGAAAGTATATCTCTACGGTGCACTGATAAAAAAATTAAGTAGATTATAAAGTGTGTCCCAGGATAGGTGATCCAATAAGGGATCAAATAAATTAGGTACGATTTTCAAAACGGTGTTTTGAACTAAAATGCACGCAATTTCACTCAGATCTGTTTTATATACCGCAAATTTTAACGAAGTTATATAGTCGCTACCACTAAAGTGACCCTAAATTGTAAGATAGGGAAAAATTTGTTAAGAAAAAGCTGTTTACAATTATTAAGCGTTGTGAAGCGAGGATCTCAATTTGCGGTACTCTAATTTGAATTTTAAAATCTATTATTTATTAAAAATTATTTAAAACTGAAATTGTATGCATTTCACTTTTAGACTGTGCAGGCCATAATAAAAATACCGCTTTGAAAATTGTAATTCTGTTGTCCGTTTGTTCTCTTGGACCACCTATCTTATGATACACTGTTTGATATTTAAATTCGAGCAAATCCAAAATGACAAATGTTGGGATGTCCAAGGATACACACAGACTATAATTAACCAATAGGACAAGTTTTTCTCTAACATAAATTACATATTATGCAGTCATGATTTTCTTACAAAATGGCACGGTTAGCTTAATTCTTGAATTACTAACCAGACATTCTCTATTGTGAATTTCTACCAATATCATAATGTTAATTATTGTTTCAGTTCTTTGTGCAACCCAACAAAACGGTGTTGGTTGTATTAAAATAATATTAAGTCCGTACTTTTTTAGTGGGTATGTTTTTATTGTTTTATTTTATTTAATAATTTATAGTTTATTATAAGTTACCTGTTTTAATTAAATCAATCTATATGGTTAATATTTTTTTTCTTTCTGACCTTTGAAATAAAAAACTGAAACCCTATTAATAATAAAGAGTTTTTATTGAAGAAAAAACTTAAAATTTTTAACAAAACAGTATAACATTTGACCTTGTATTCAACAAAACTAAAAATATATCTAATAACGAGTCAGATTTATAAAGTTGACGAAAAAATTATGTTTTGTGACTATCCCGGTTTTTAAAATGAATTAATGTTATCAAATTTGCCCCGCATTAAAAAAAATATTAATAATAAAAATTATTTTTTCTTAAGTATTTGTGAAATGCTGAAATCAAAAATGTAGGTAATTAGCTATGTTTACGATATTAATGTGACGGTTAATTTTCCTTATTATTTTAAATCTTAGCTTAAGACTTAGGTTTTGTCAAACTTATAAATCCGACCCAACGCAAGAGGTAATAGTCAATAAAAGTATCCATTTATTGATGCTTAAAAATTTGAGTTCAAAAAGTATTTTTCTCAGATTAAATATTTCTACCAAGATAGATGACGTCGAAGGAGAAGGCATATTCTAATCGATACAATCACACACTTTATTAATGGTTAACAAATTTTTAACTGGTCGGAAATATTGTTAGGTGTCAACGATTTTCACACTCATAGGTCAGTAAACGTTTAGTTATGTTTTCTGCTAATTATCATTATTTTGAGTAGGTTGTAATTGGTATATTTTTCTTATGTTGCGGTTATTAATAAATTATTTCTAACAAATGTTTCCTTCGCCTCAAACTGGCTTTTTTTGTTTATTTAATGGACACTTACCACAATAATTATTGCGTGCGTCATTAATAATATTGGCATTGGCTTTACCGTTATTTGTAGAAATATTCAATCTGAGATCTCAAATTAGGCAAGGGCCTGTCGACATATTAAGCACCGGTTCCCGCAGATCACCGAAGTTAAGCGGTGTCGAGCGCGGTTAGTACTTGGGCGGGTGACCGCTTGGGAACACGGCGTGCTCTTGCCTCAGGGAAGAGTGTAAAATGAATGAGCCATCCTATTCACGCCGGACAGGCCGGATGAGATCGGATATCTCGTAGGATGAAGGTGCCGTTTCACACTCCCCAGTCGGTAGATCACATTTGTGGTCGATGACCGGTTCAAGATGGCCTACGTAATCGGCGAACCGTAAAAAAAAAAAAAAGATCTCGAATGTTAATTTAAATAATTATCGTTCATTTACCCAATGTTAATTTTTAAAGAAATAGACATATTTTTACAAAATACTATACAAATATCTAATATTCGGTCTAACAAGAACACATTGTGAAAATATGTAAACAATGACTAGAATTTTGACTAGAAACTCTGTGAATCTAAAAAATGCATTCAGGCATTTTACACACTTAATGGTTTTAGGCAGGGATATAGACAAGAAATAATTTATAGGATTCACTTAATGGGGAGCCGATAAAAATATCAGTAGCAATCCTAGGACAGATTCTAATTAAACAATCACAATTTAAAAATAAATTGTCAAAATAAAATATTTAAATTCTGTTTGACTAAGTTTTTGATTGAGAATTTGATAGGAATAATTTGATTTCAGCAGCTTCGGTCTCATCCTTATATTTTTAGTTATTTATCAATTGAATCTAAGAATAGTGGATAGTATAGACTTTTTATAGATTCTAGTGTTACAATTTGATTAATAATTTTACGATTTTATTTGGCAGTCATTATTTATCTAAAATATTTTACAAGCATGAACGTTAAAACCCTCATATTGGGTAAAATCGGTGATGATTTTTTCCTCGTCGGTTCCAAAAGCTTCAATGCAACCTTCGAAGCTCTGAAGAAACATGCCACTGGTCTCTTTTACTAAACTTGTATTAGCAGGCAATCCACCGATATAAAATATTCCATCTGTAGAAATTGTCACATTCTCGAAGATATCTCTTTTATTTTCTGTAGAAGAAATTTTGGAATTATTAGTTTTTTTGCATTATAAAATAGCCGATATTGAGTCGACTTTGATACGAAATAGATGTGGTTTACCATTATGGATCAAATTTATTAGCATAAAATGATAAAATTAAATAAAAAATTTAAATTAGAATAATCTAATGTAATGTTTACCTGATGTCTGTATGGTTTTTCCGTCAATTTTTATCAGGATCTTAGGAAACAGCTCCAGTTCTAACCTATGCCATAGTCCATCGGACACCTTGTAATATGGCGGTATCTCAACAATTTGTTTATCTGATTTGGTAGGCACGTAAGCTAATTTCAAATAACCCTTTTCCAATCCCAGTCCAAAAAATTTTTTTTCCTAAAATTTTATTTTGATTGACGTTATAGCATTATTATGACAATAGTAGTTTGTACAACAAGAGTGGGTATGATGTCCATATCGCACGAGGAAGTAAATTGAGCACGACGCCGTAGGCAATATGGACAATCCACTCGAGTTGAACAGTATATTTTTTTACAACCAAACTTACAAACCTTATGCTAAAAAATGTAAAAAAAAAGTTTTCAGGTTGCCGGGCTCGAACTCACGACCATTGGATCCATAGTAAAATGCTCTACATCTCGACTATCGAAACGTTAAACTAATTATGGGAAAACCAACTGATAAATGATGCTACATTAAATTAATTTTCTATGCACATTCAGCAGGTTGCATTATTGATAAATCTATTGTAAATGCGTCTAGATTTTATTTTATTGAACAAATTAATAACAAATTGTACCATATGCATTTAAATGATATAATTTAGTGTCTTGAAAAAGAAGGCGGAGCCTCAGTAAAAATAATATACTGTGATTGGTCAGTACTTTTAAGAACAACAATGGCTTCTCTGTAATTGACTACTGTGATTGGTCAGTTTAATTACCTATCTAGGATTGTTATGAAATTTTGCTGCACAGTTAACTGGAATAGCCTACTTTACTCGCCACTTAAGTGTAAAGGAAACAGCAAATTTCCATGTGGGAGTAGAAAAAATATATTTTTTAAGTCCTTGTTTCTTGCGAAAAATGCAGTTAATCATACTTACTCCTTTAATCCAAAGCAGCAGTCCATCACTTTTTGCAGTTGTAAAACTCAGATACAGTTTTTTAATTTCTAGGTTTCTTATATTTCTCTTCTTATCTCCTGGCTTTTTAACTATAAGATAACTTCTACCGGTAAATGCTGGTGTTTTGACCTTAAATAAAACATTTTTTTTCAGAAACTGCTGATAATTTTGAACACGCACATGCGCAAGTATTCCGGTTCTAAATGGGCGATTTTCACAATTGAACCAACAAATTGTTTAATCTAAAATTCATTCTACTATTGTACCTACTTTTATTTCTGTTTCGCAAAATCCTCCTTCGTATCCAATATGACAGGAACATGTGCTGTTTGTACATCTACCATTTTTACATAGTCTCTCTGTACATTTAGGGATAAACTCGCACTTCTCTCCGAAATAGGGCTCGACACAGGAACAGTGAGGGTTCATAAACGAATCTAGCCTAAAACACACTCACTAAATAATTTTTTAGAATTATATAATTATTATACCGATACCAACCGTTTAATTGAAAATTTTATATAAAAAAATTGTGCTATATACAGTGTCCGCGGAAACGTTTGCACCATATGAAAAACCTTTTTTTTTTTAAATCTGTTGCGGGTGGGTAATAGATTATGCATGATCTAGAACAAAAAAAAAAGCTTAAAATTTTGCACTTTGTGATGTGCGTTTCACCTGTCAAATGTTATTTGAAAATTTTAAACTGGGGAAAGTGTCATTTTGTTAGAGATACGTTAAAAAGTTATAGGTTTCTCATCATATTTGAGTTCGAATCCAAATTATCGTTTAAATATTTAAGTTTTTATTTTTTTTAAATCACACGCAAGTGTAAAAAAATTACAATAAGTTTAAATTTTTAACAAAAAACTTTTATTTACAACCATGTATGTAATAATGACATTTCACCTATCTTTGAAAGGTGGAAAGTTGACGTTTCTTGACTTTTACTTTCCACCCGGGTGGAAAGTGCTCACTTTCCACCCGGGTGGAAAGTAAAATTGTTATTTTTTGTAATTTTATTAAAAATCGATATCTCAAAATAGTAAATTTTTTTTTTTTTTAAATTTTAATAAAAATCGATATCTCAAAATAATATACAAACACACCAACACACAACTCATTACACAAATTCAACAACAATAATTTTATTTTTTATTTCTTTAAATGAATTATACCTAAATGACATTTATAAAAAACAAAAAATTAACATGGTTTATGTTTTACTTATTTACATTAAATATTACATTGGCATTATTGTAGGCAGTCACAGATATGTTTAAACCTTGCTGAAATTCTTCTTTTGAAAGGTTTATTTCATGATTATTTGAAGTTAAAGTAGTGTTAGTAAAACTTGAACTTGGCTTTGAAATCAATTTTGCCGTATTAACCTGAGTAGAAACCGAACTGTCTATGTATCCCTCAGCTACTGTGCTAGATTTCCAGCCTCCTAACCGCTTTATTTGCATAAGATCGCCACCGTTATTTGCGAGCAAAGTAGCCGCTGTTCTTCTGAAACAGTGACCAGTAAAACCTTCAGTATTCAGCTTCAGAAAAGCTGCAATTTTTTTTGGAAACTGACTTAAAGTGTTGTGCCCAATACATTGTTTACTAATTTTTCCATATCTTATTTGCATAAAAAGCTTTCCATCCTGTATATTTTTCCGTAAAGTTATGTACTCCTTAAGTGGTGCAATCCATTTATTATCAGTTATCATAAATGATCGTGGCTGGTACGTTTTGCTATTTTGTATTTCAATCGCGACCTTTTCTTCTAAAAAGTGAACGTCTGTTGTTTTCATTTTGTATAATTCATCTGATCGGCAGGCGCCTGAGACACCAATAACCAATGCGACCTACAAATGTATAAAATAATAAGTTAATATAGAAATAGTCAACCTTTTAGCCTAAAATACCTTTTGAACAAGAAATTCCATAGGTGCTTGTTCCAAAAATGTTTCAATATTATCCATAGACAGTGTGGTCGATTTTTTCGGCTTGTATCCTTTGTTTTGCTTTTTTAAAAATGCTAATAGCTTTGCGTGTTTAGATATGTCTACTTTTTCCCTAATTGATAGAGTGGTCCTCAACATTGAATATATTGACCAAAGCGTTGATATTTTCTTTGTCTTGGCATTTTCACTAAAATAAGCTAGTAGCGCCGATTCAGAACCAGGATTTTGAACTTTGTTTCCAATACACCATTCTTTAAAACAGTTATATGCCTTGTCATATCTCGGGCGGCTTTTAGTTGGCAGAAGATCTTCTTCTACTATTTTTGCTGCTTCTCGAATTTCTGGGGGAGTAGCAGCCAAATCAAATTCCTCATCTGAGAGCATTTTTTTGGTGTTTTGTAAAAACTTTGACACTAACGTTTTAAAAAAATAATATATTGTTTAGTGACATGGAAACCATATTCCAAAAATGATATTTGCCATCTTGATGTGTATTATTACCTACGTTATTTTATCACCTGCGGTTATTTGAAATTCTAAATGTCTGTCTACTTTTGCAATGGAAAAGTCAAAATGACATTTACCTTTTAATAATTATTTGAACTCAAAATAATAAGAAGTGGATGTTGGATGTGGTTGTAAATAAAATAGTATACAAACCTCGGTGAAAAGTTTCATTACTGTCTCTGAGATATAGTTTACCTCGACGCTTCGCGTCTCGGTAAACTATCTAATCTCTCGACAGTAATGAAACACTTTCCACCTCGGTACGTAATATACTATTTCTCGTGTCTCTAGAAAAATGACTCTTTCGCCATTTTGAAATTTGACAGGTTGTAACGCACGTCACAAGAAATGTAAATATTTTTTTTTCTGCATTGTGCCGAACTTAATGCTGAAAACAGATTTTAAAAAAATAAATGCATAAAGAAGTTTTCTATTTATGGTGCAAACTTTTCCGCGGACACTGCATATATAGAGAAAATACAAGTGGTTCATTCAATGGCATGGAAGGTAAAAATACCTATTTTGTACCGTGGTCTTAAAATGTCACTTTCACAAATGCTGTCTAATTCATAACCTTTCAAATAGAAACGCAAATTAAACATACATTTTTCTATTATCTTTCAATAATCCATAAAAAATAACAATTTTAATCCAACTGTGTGTTCTTGTATACTGTCTGTCTGCCGATTTTAATCTGCAAGTGTTTAAACTTCACGTGTATACGTTTTGTAGTGTATTTTAAATTAATTTACCAGCATGTTCCTCCATTAAAGCAACTTTCACCTCCACACGGAGTGCCATCGCAATCGATCACGTTTCTCGAGTCTGCAATGTTTTCTGACGTAAAAGGAATTTTGCTCTCATCTACCGACAAATGTCGTAGACAACCGGTAAATGGAATGGCAATACCGGACGTCGCGATGGAAGGTAGATGTGACATATCCGGAAGCCCGCCTGAAAAATTACATTTATTGTTTTATTCAAATAGAACGCATTTCGTTTTTTAGGCCTGCTTATTGCTTACTGAACTTATTTTAAAATAACTTATTTGACAAAAATACTAGTTAAAAAAAACACACAGGTACCTAAATGAGCGTTGGCTTTGGACAAGCTTAGCATAAATCCGTGGTCTAAAATACCGACGTTGATAACGTGGTCTACGTATAGGTAGACTTTTCGTCCAAAAATGCCAAATTGGACTTTGTGCCACACACCTTTTAAAAGCAGTTTGGAACTTCTTACTGTGAGAGGATCCTTTATATTAACCCTGGTTTTACCTAAAATATATCAAGAAATGTCAAAATGATGTGTTGTTCTTTGGAAAATAACAAATACTATAAAATATCAATAATTACCTACTTGAATGAATTTTCACTTCCAGCAATCCATTTTGCAAACTAAGACAGATAAAACTGGTCTCTTTTTTGCCAACGAAAAAAATGACGCCAGTGTCCTTCAACATTCGCAACTCCATTTCAATATTGAATTTTGAATTGTCGATATCTATGGGATGTGTGGATAAAAAAGATCTAACGCCTGTGAAGCTTACGTCCGTTATATTTGCTTCTGCAACAAAACATAATTATTATATTGTGTCTTAAAAATCATCCCATTCTTCTCCCCGGGTAGCAGCTCGATGCGAAATTATATCTACCATTAAATTACATCAAAAACATTGCGTTTTCTTGGCCCGAATTCCGGCCATGTTTATTAATGGATTTATAAAAAATCGACAGATAATGGAGATTGAACGAATTTTCATTAAAAAAAAAATTTCAATATTTTTTACGGCACAATGAACTTTAGTAATTGTTTTTTTAGAGTTTTCGATGGCTTATATTGTTTTCTTAGATTTTTTTTTCTGCATGAAATTAACTTTTCCATATCTACACAGATACTACCTTTTCATTGTTAAAAAAACTCCATGTTTTGCTTGGTTTTTTGTAATTCGGGCCAAAAAGAACGCAATTTAACACTGCAAAATTTAGCGCGGTCGGATCGACTAAATGACTTATTTTAAGCCAAATAAATTATCTTGTCTTAGCGTTACAACATTTCTTTGGAAAAAATATTATGATTATATACTTTATAATTTACTTTTGACATACTCTCATTTGATACATGGCAAACGGCTAAGGGTCAATTTTATAAAGTTAATTTGAACCGAGGTTCAGTTTAAATCATAGATTGTCGCTAATACCCTAACTTCTTGGTCTGGTTTTCCATGTCGTCATCCTCAGTCCCCTTGACTATAAAGCTTAGTTCTCAGAACTTCGTTCTGTCGCTGGCGACACGTGATGTAACCAATAGAAAATGAGTATTGGAGTCACATGACAAAATACTCATTTTCTATTAGTCACAACACATGTCGCCAGCGACAGAACGAAGTTCTGAGAATTAGGCTTAACTCCTGTCATCAGGCGGTACAGCGACAACGCCGACCTATTGTTCCTCTGTGGACTGCGTATGCAAAATAAGAGTCGCAAAAGCCGAAAACTGTTTTTTAAAAATTTATTTATTACAGTTACAAGCAAAGATTAAAGCGAGAATGAATAATGATACCATTTTACATATATTTATAACATAGTATAAAAATGCAGCGTTTACGGTTTCTGTGGGAAGCGTCTTCTAGTCATCTTCACATAACTCCTCCCTCCTTAAGAAGAAAACATAAGGGTTGATATGTTTTCTTAAATTGATTTGGGTTTATTGATTGGTGATTAAGCTTCTTCTTCTTCTAATATATATTTTTACCAGAACGTATCCTATCAATATCATAATAGCTAGTGTAGTTATGGTACTTAGAAAACTCCAGCCAACTGGATGGATTTCATATTTTTCGGGGGTCTTCATGGATTGTGCTTTTCTTTGAAGTTCATGTATTTCTTCCATATCGATTGAATGGATATTGATTGGGTCTTGATCCATGTGATATTTGTTTTCTTTGTTAATTTTAATTTCTGGTAAGTTAAGTGGGTTTTCTTTGACATTTTCTTCTTTATTGTACAATTGGAAATCCAATATTTTGATTTCGCAATTGATTGGTATTTCTATTAGGCTGGGTTGTTTGATGAACATATATTCTCCATTGGACTGGCATTTTTTGAAAATCTTCAAAGGCTTGTTTGTAGGTATGGCTACTACGTGTTTGCTTGTTATGGCTTTTATAATAGGATTCGGTAGATGTATTGGCATTATGTTGCAGTTTTGATTTTCGGCGTCGCGGATCATTGATACGATGCAATCGCTAAACAGTGGTTTCAATCGGTTTTGGCAGATGTAGATGTCTTCTATGTAGGGGCAATCTTCATAGTCTTCTTGCAGTTGACTGTTGCCAAGTATAAGGTATGGATAATTTGGAACAATAATTGATTGGTTAATAGGAATTGGGATGAGGTAAAAGTTATCGAAAACCTCATTTTTCATAATCGGAAAGTGTATTGCGAAAATAATTTTATTATTTGAGAAACTTACTTGAAGTCCGCATAGTTGGTAGTAAGAAATAATATTTTTAAAATTTATTATTTTTTCATCTTTATATAGTCCGGTCAAATAAGTTACAATATTGTTCAATTCAGTGCCCGAAATTACTGCACTGTGTAAAGTATTCAATTTTGCAAACATAAGCGCGTTTTCCAAATTGTCCAAAAATGTGATTATATTTTGACAATTTAGAATTATTTGATCTAATGTATTTTGAGCTCTTAAATAAGCCGAAATATCATCTATTGATCGGTTAACGTTATATTGAAAAAATTCTAACCTTTGTTTTATTAGTTGCTGATTTATATTAAGAAGCGAAATCGTTTTATTATAATTGTTAATCAGCTGTTTTGTTAGGGACATCTGAAGAGACATTTCATGGTATATAGAATCTTGGTTCTTTTGTAACACAGATATGGCGTTGTCAAATCTTTCGCCGTCATCGCTATCTAGTGTACCGTAAAGCCATTTTTGAGCTTTCCCTACTATATTTAATAAACCGCGTCTTTCGCGTTTATGAGGGGTAATATTATTAAGTTTGTTTTTTGCACTTAAAATTAAATGTTGCGCATGCGTAAGTAAATTGCGTAAAAGATTATTATTATTTACCTTAGGTCTAGATACATTTAAGCTTAGTTCTACTGTTTGATAAAATTGATCAACTTTACGTAGTTGATCGCTAAGATGTGATATTTCTATAATATGAATAAAGGTATGTTTATTCTCGAGTACTCGCGCTTTTCCTAATTGAAATGGGAGTAAGGGAGATTTTATGTCTGTAATGGCAATGTCATTACCACTAGCAAGGGTCGTTATCGTCAAGAGTATAACTACAACCGGGTTGAGGTTGGTCATGTTGTGGGTCGTTGGTTTTTTCCTGTGAAAGAGAATGTTTGTTAGTACGGGGTCTAGTGATCTGAGATTTGTGTACCAATTTGTCTTTAGCAGTTTTTATTTTATTGGGCAAGTTTTCTTTAACTGTTATTTTGATTTGTCTTGGTTTTGCTTTGTTTCGTTTGGCTGCTTTATTTTTAACATAGGCGCTTGCATTAATAGCGTATGTAGGAGGTTTTTCGCGGTTTTCATTACGTTTTTCTATGACGCGCGTTTTTTCGTTGAGAGAATTTTCATGGATTTGATTGTAGAGGTGTTTTAATCTTTCTCGTCTTTCTATAATAAATTGATTTAAAATCATTTCGTCCGTTAAGTCGAAGGGGTCAATTGCTTTGACACGACCGTTTATTACGTCAAAGGGTTTTTGTTTTGTAACACTGTGAACTGAATTATTATATCCTAAAACTGCATATTGCATTGTCTTTTTTATACTTAGTTTCGGGTCTTTTAATTTCATTACTCTGAAATTGTCTAAGAGGGTAGAATGAAGGCGTTCAACAGGGCTGTTACTGTTGGAATTTCCTGGGGTAGTAAAATGTAGATTTATCTTATGTAATTTACAAAAGTCTGTTAAAAGTGATGTTTTAAATTCGGGGCCATTATCACACGTGATTTGTTGCGGTATACCAAAATGAGTTATAAAATGAATAAGTTTGTCAAGGGTAGTTTCTGCGTTACAAACGGGTTCTAGGGGGTATGCTTGTGCATATCGTGAAAATACGTCTATGATGGTAAGAAATTTTGTATTTAGAATTTGGAAAGTGTCGATATGAATGGATTCCATTGGTTCTTTGGGCGTTGGTGTTAATGCAAATTTTATTCTCGGAGGGTGTCTATCATATTTTGCTTGTTGGCAAATTTCGCAGTTATTTATATATTCGGTAATTTCTGTTTTCATACCGGGCCAAAAATATAAAGTTTTTAAGTCAGACAAAACTTCATTAATTCCACGGTGACATGTTTTTTCGTGATAGTATTTAAGTAGGTCTTTTCGTCGTTGTACGTTAGTGACGTCCGTTAGTAATTTTCTAGAAATTAATAAACGATAAGAATGGTTTTTAAATGTATTTGACAGTACTGTACTTATTTTTGGTAATAAGTCAATATCTGAGTCTTCTAAATACAAGCAGTGCATGTTTTTTGGATTGACATGTTCTTTGAAAAATTTAATTATTTCCTGTTCGAGATTTTCGGTCAGATTAACGACCTTACGCGTTTTCATATTATCAAAAAGACTCGAACTTATTACGTGATAGGTATTACTTTTTTTGTATTTAATAATTATTTGGTGACTATAGTAGTTTACAGCATTTTCGGTAAATGGTATATTAAGTATAGGATTTTCTATAGCCGAGTGTACTGTTTCATTGTCATCTGGTTCTCGTACTCTTGGTAATTCGAGAGCTTCGATATTTTCTACTGGCTGATTGACATTAAATATTTGATCTAAGTTGTCTAAGTCTTCTACTGTTGGTGGTTGGTCGGTGTCTGTTTGTAAGTATCGATCGATATCTTGATCAATATCTCCGGGGTTGCCTAATAGGGATTCATTTTCGGTCATGTGAATTTCGACACGAGAGAGTGCGTCCGCGTTTGTATTTTGCGTGCCCTTTTTGTACACGATTTTATAATTATATTCTTCAAGTTTGAGGCGCCACCTTACCAAACGAGAATTTGGTTCTTTCAAACTGAACAACCATTGAAGTGGCTTGTGATCTGTAACTATAGTAAATTTACGTCCGAATAGATAAGGGCGGAAATATTTCGTTCCCCATACGATTGCCAATAGTTCTTTCTCTATCGTACTATAGTTTATTTCTGCTGGATTGAGAGTGCGTGATGCATATCCGATTGGAAGGTCATTTCCTATTTTTCCCTGACTAAGCACGCAACCTATAGCAACGTTGGATGCGTCGCATGTTAAATTAAATGGTTTTTGAAAATCCGGGTATTGCAAGATAGGGTCATTACATAACAGATTTTTGCACATTTCGAAAGTTTCGATGAACTCAGGTGTGTGTAGTATAGTTTCGCCTTTTTTTAGACATTTCGTGAATGGTTTTGTTAATTTGGCAAAGTTTTTAATGAATCTGCGGTAGTATCCTAAGAGGCCTAGAAACGATTTGATATCTTTAACCGTTTTTGGAATCGGAAATTTTTGAATGGCTATAATTTTTTTTGGATTCGGTTTGATTCCTTCTGGCGTGATAACATGCCCTAAAAACTCGACGTCTTTTCGTAAAAACTCGCATTTATCATGTTGTATTTTAAATCGCGCTTCGCGTAAGCGTTTAAAAATTGCTTTTAGATTTTTTATATGTTCTTCTAGACTGGCTGAAAAAATAATTATGTCATCCATATAAACGAGACATATAGTGCCTTGCAACCCTCTTAATACATTGTCCATGACCCTTTGGAAGGTTGCGGGGGCGTTTTTAAGGCCGAAAGGCATCCTTACGTACTCGTAATGCCCGTTTTCAACACTAAATGCCGTTTTTTCTACCGATTTCGGGTCCATTTCGATTTGATGGAACCCGGAAGCGAGGTCAAGAGTTGAAAAGTATTGGCATCTACCTAGTTTATCTAATATGTCTGTAATGTTGGGCAGGGGATACCTGTCATCAATCGTCTTGTCATTTATTTTACGATAATCTTGAACTATCCGCCATTTTTGTTTACCGCTCGCATCTAGTTTTTTGGGTACAATCCAAATTGGACTAGACCAAGGGCTTTGGCTAGGTTTGATTATTCCGTCATCTAACATTTTATTTATTTGTTTTTGTACCTCGTTTTTATGAATGAACGGATATCTATACGATTTTGTATGAATCGGGATCTCGTCCGTAGTTTTTATTTCGTGTTTAATCGCGTTAGTGAATGTTAATTTATCCTCATTTTTGTGAAAAATGTCCGAAAATTCTCGGCAAATTTTTAATATCTCTTCTTGTTCTTCCGAATTTAAATGATCGATTCGAATTAATTTTGAAATATCGGTTTTTATATTTTTACACGATTCTGTATTTTTATCAGGTAGGAAGTTTTCCATGTGAAATAATTCGAAATCCTCTTTCTTCGCGTCTGGGAAAGAAATTACGCGTATAGGTTCCCAAAGGTTTAATATTACTGTTTCGTCAGAATAATTATAAATTTCTGTTTTTGCAAGTCCTTGTTTTGCTACAGTTAGTGTTTCTGCAAAATGAACGTTATCTCTATTGCATTCAGGAATTATGATATCACCGTTGTAAACAGATACGGGTACTTGCACGGCGGCAACTTCGTGTGGGTTAATACATATTCTATAAGTTTTATTCTGCGAATTCGGATAAAATATGGGAATTTTTGTAAATTTATTTGTCAAATAATTATTTTTGAAATCAATGACAAAATTTAGATTTTGAATTTCTTTGAGCCCTAATATACCATCGAAAAATGTATGAAAGTCAAAAAGAATAAAAGTTATGTTTTCATTGCTTTTTAATTCTTTTGGTGCCGGAATATTTACTTTAGAGAGAACCGTTTTCTCGCCTATGCCTGTGCGTATTTTAGTAGGACATGTAAAAATTTTATCTGGAAAGTATTTTTCCGCAATAGATGGCCTTAACATTGATTGAGAACAGCCGGTATCAATTAAAAGTTTTATAGGTGGGTTTTGGATTTCGATATACGGTAACTTGCTATTAATTTCTGTATGCATTTCAGTTACTGTTATTTTTGGTTGTTGTTCTGGCTGGTAATCTGAAAATTTTCATAAAAATTGTCGTAGTCCTCGGAATATTCGATGTTAGGATCGCCATAGCCATCGTATTCATAGTGATTATCTGGGGTATAGTACTCGTTATTATAATTTTGGGGTTCGTAACGGTTTAATTGCGTATCTGGGGTTGTTTCTGTATTTTGGCTTGCAGCCTCATTATTTACAGTATTTTCGAGATTCTCGGGGTTTTCTATTTGAAATAATTCTTCTGAGATAATATGTAGCGGGTTCGCGCGGTTCTTAAAAGGGTTGTTTTGATCATACCCTTGGTATGCCGTTTGTTGAACTGTTGAGTTTCGCGATCTCGTCGACATTGGTTCAGGTTGATTGTTTGGCACTTGCCCTGTGGGCTTAAATACATTTTTTGGTGGGCCAAACACTTCGCGGTTTGTCGGAAAACGCGGGGGTGGCAATTGCCGGGGTTGCACGTTTATCGGTTGCCTCGGGAATTGAGAGTTTTGAAAATTTTGTTGGTATTGATTTTGCCGAAAGTTATTTATCGGTTGATTATAACGAAAATTGTTCATCGGTTGGTTATTTCTAAAATTATTTATTGGTGACAAATAATTCATCGGTCTTTGTGGGTGGTAAAATTGGTTGTTTGGACTCCAACTTTTGTTCGTAAAATTTTGATTTTGGAAATTATTTTTTGGTACATTTTTAGACTCAGCCTGCGGCGGATTTCTAAATAGATTTTGCGTATATTGAAAGTTTTCTTCTTCCGTTATAAGGGTAATCGCGGTTTCTAAATTCGCGGGGTTTCTTAGGCGTATGACACTTTGTAGGGGTCCGTGAAGACTTCTTATAAACGTTCTCAACGTAATTTGTTCATACTGGTTTAAATAAATAATTTTTGAAGCATTGGGCATTATAACTTCCGGAATAGACGTCAATTTTTGGGCTAATTGACTACGTAATATTTGCAATCTTTTGGCAAAATCTAAGGTACTTTCACCCTTATTAGGTCTGGCTAAAAATAAATCTTGTTCAAGACATTCTAAATTTCTGTTGTCTCCAAAACAATTTTGAAGTGCACCTTTGATTTTGTCCCAAGTATCTAATTCGTTTCGACAGCCTACTAATAATCTAGCCCTGCCTATCAGTTTATTTTGAATAACGCGAATCAAATAACTATTTAAAATGTTATCGTTAGTTTGACCATAATTCACCTGTATAAAATCACATGCAGATATAAAATTTGATAGGGTGATTGCATCACCATCAAAATTTGGAATTATATCAACGTACATTTTTAACATGTTTAAATTTGGGCCTGGTGCTTGAACCTGTGGTTCAGGTGCGTTAGCCATCTTTTCTTTAGGGGTAGTTTTTATGTTTAACCTTTGGAAAAAATCACTTACAAGTAGATCTATATCTAAATCGTTATTTTCAGTCATGTACTGAAATAGTTTTAAGCCTGCGGCTTTTTCCTATGCCTATATAAATAATAAAATAACCGAAATAAATATACTATTTCTTCGCTTATTTAAAATGCAGTATTTTCAGTATATATTTTTTTTTTATAATATTGCAACCGCTAATACGTGTAAGTTTCAACAAAACAAAATTATTTTCGTACTTTACAAAAAGCAAAATTCAAAAATCTTAAATCTACAGGACTTTTCTTATACGGAGAAAAATCTTGTCCTAAAATTATGAGGTTTTCCTATTTAGGGAAAAGAAAGAAAAAATGGTGTGAAAAACAGGATAAGGCACTTGGCTTACCAAATATGACGTCCTGTCTGCACGGGGGTGATTCTCCTCGTCTTGGCTGGCTCGTGCGAAGTTCTGGATGAATGCCAAAGGATTGAAATCCACGTTTTACGCGATCGAACCGGACCCGATGCCGTGAAAATAATTCGAACGAAAAACTGCACAAATCCTACCGACTGCGCCAAATAAGAGTCGCAAAAGCCGAAAACTGTTTTTAAAAAATTTATTTATTACAGTTACAAGCAAAGATTAAAGCGAGAATGAATAATGATACCATTTTACATATATTTATAACATAGTATAAAAATGCAGCGTTTACGGTTTCTGTGGGAAGCGTCTTCTAGTCATCTTCACATAACTTGCATATACAACGTTGCCATTAAAAAATACATAAGGTGTTGCCAAATTTACAAATAAGTTGCAAAAATTACATAAACTTACAACTAAAATAGTTATTCTGACAGTGGGATTACCAACAAAGTTAAATGATTTATGTATCTCGTCATAGCTTATGTAACACGTTATGACCAGGTTGATTACTTTTAAATTAAATTTTGCTGTCAGTCCCACATTATAAAACGACCATTTCTGACAATCTACGATTTAAACTGGACCGCGGTTTAAATCGACTTTATAAAATTATTGGCCCTAATAAAATTAATTAACAAATGTATTTGTAGATTTTTAATATCGAATCTGCGAAATTTACATAATTATATTATAATATAGCTAGATAATACCTTTTTCGCAGTATTTTCCAACTCTTCCAAAGGGGCAGTCGCATTCGTAATTTGCCAACAATGGAACACATCTGGAACTCTCCGAACAGGTGGTTAAATTTGCATCACACAGGTTGTGTTTTGACGAGCACAGTGGTCCATACCAATTGTCTTGACATAAACACCTTCAAAATAATAGAAACCACTATAAGGTAGTACGTATAATTTATAAATTAATTGTAAGTTGTTATAGCACAGATGACGAGGTAATATCGTCTAGCTTTTTCACCAATTTTATTGTTACGTTCTTGAAACACAAGGTCAAAAATATTTCTCTCTCGACTTACATAAAAGTGCTTCCATGATGCAAGCAGGCGCCATTGTTTTGGCAACTCCTTTCGTAACATTCGGTGGTCCCGCATTGCCCCACCGCCCGACCAAATGCCTTAAGGGATCCTTGAAGGGGAAGGATTATGGCGCCTATTCTAACTTCTACATCAAATATACATCCAGAAAAACCAGAGTGAAGAGGTAAATCGTGGGGAAGTCCGGAAAAGTTTCTGGAATCGTGACCGCCTACAACAATATTTAAATATATCGAAAATATACTAGAATTAAACTTAATAAATTTTTATTAAGATCTCTCACTTAATAAATTACCTAGGTTTTGTTATTGCACGTAATTGCACACTGTAAATAATTTTTGATAATAAAAAGTTTATGTTAGTGCTCATAATATGGGAACAAATCAAATTAACAAGTTCGGTAAACAATTAGGTAAATTATTTTTTTTTAATTTGTTTTCGTATCAACTATATATTACGATATCGTTTGCAGTATCGTAAAAAGCTCATTATGAGATTTTTTTTTATATCTTTTAAAAGTTGGTAACATTATTAATCAAATGTTTCATTCTGTTGATGTCTGGCATGGTATGTTGTGACCCTTTAATAGAAGAGCGATTAGAACACTTGTCTCATGAACGCGTGCTATAAAATGATTCTTTATACAACGTGTACCTACTTTAATATATTATTTGCACATGGTAAAAATTACCTAGAAATAGTAAATGCATTATGTCCAACTGTACAGAAGTTCCAGGCGATCTTCCGGTAACGTTTCCCAAGTTTTCGACAAACAACCAAGCCTGTCTCCCTTCGAATCCTAATTGGACAAAATAGTCTCTAGCTCCGCTTTCAACTGGTTGAGGGGTAAATATTCTTCTAGGACCTAAAATAGTAGTTAAAACATGAGATATTCCCAGTTGCATATTTACATACTATACTATTGTACATATCCTAACCGTTTTTAAGATATGAATTATAAAATTAATTTTTTAAATAAAAAGCTTACCTAACAGAAAGTTCAGTAATTTTGGAACTAATAATGCTAAAGATTTAAAGTTTTGTAAGCTTTTAACTGGAAAATAGATCATTTTTTCATAATAAAGGGGGTTTTAGGATTGTGCCAATATTGCCATTTAGAAAAATGTGCATAGTCAATTTTCGCAAATGGAACACTGTGTTTTGAATGACAAAAGAGTTTTGGACTTGCATTGTTTTTAAATCCCAACGTTTCAACTGGTAAATATCTCCCGCAGTCATCTTCAGATGAATACTAAATAAGTAACTACAGCTCAATTTCTACTGTAGTTATTTAGTATTCATCTAAAGAAAACTTGACATTTTGTTTATATATATTTAACTCGGCGTCGCCTTACCACCGTTGCGTAATTAAAATTTATTTACCTGATCCCATATTCCAAGTTAACATGATGTACCCTTTTACGAAACTAACTGCTAAATGATCAGAATAAAAATCGTGCTGCCCATTTTGGCCGATGAAGAGTAGCATGGAAATTTGTTCCATTGTCGTCGGAGTGAAACGAAATTTGATTTCCATTTTTTGTGCTATTCCTTCTGGCAACGGATAAGCAACATAGGATGATAAACCTCGAACTGTAGATGAAAAGTATGGTTCTGAAATTTTTAGATCTAAAAAAAAATACCAAACACTTACTTTAGGTGCTTGACATGATATACCATTTACATTAAATGTTTGATGTAGCGGCGCAGCAGGAGAGAAGGAACTAGCCAGCTCCTCAACAATCTTTAGAGAATGTGACATTTCTAGCATTTATAAACCAAAGCACTAATCCGCACATGTATTCTAATGGAAATAGTTTGTTATATTGATCCAGATTTAGAATATTGATATAATAAAGGTACCAATAATATAGCGCCCGAGACGATTTTTTTAATAAAAACTAGTAAAAAAAACCTAAAATTAAAGACCCTTTGTAATATTCATAAAAAATTAATGTGTCACCAATAAATTAGTTTATAAGTAAGAAACCAGAAGGCAAAATGTATACAAATTGGATAATTTACAATATTTTAAAATTAATAATCATTTATTTTTAATTCTTACCGTTTTCACAAAAATGACCATGCTTTCCATACGGGCACAGGCAAATATATCCACTACTGGAAAATGGAATACATGTGCCTCCATATAAACAGGGATTGTTGTCGCAAATTGATATGTCGCACATTTTACCTAAAAATCTAAAACAAAACAAAACCTTAATGAAATGCCAAAATATATCGGGAAAAACTTTATGTTCCTTTATGTGCTGTTGAGTAGCGCTAAATCAAGTTCAGTTTAGATTAGCAATAAACATCCTGTTGATATTAAAAATATCTATATCCACAAACAATAATTATTATACAGAGAAAAATACTTGCTTGGACTAGAGTTTTAAAACTTTCTAAATATAACTCAAGGTACCTTACCCATTTCTACAAAGACAGCTCCAGCTATCGCCCTTGGGCGTACAAGAAGCGCCATTCTTACACGGATTCGACAGACAGGCCAATGAAGAACATTCTGTTATCTCGTATCCGTCTTCTGCATCCTTGTAAATGTAAATTTTCTTTCCAGAAATCTAAATATAATAAATCACAAAAAATTATTTAGTTAATTTTTTTAAATAATCAACCTACGTTAATCAGTTGAAATTTGGTCAATAGCCTTTATTTTAGGGACCCTATACACGATCAGTATCGCACCAGTATATTACTATAATTACTAACATAATAATGATAGTATTGTATCTAGTAACGAATAGTATTACTGTAGATATTTTTAATTTGGGCTTGACATTGGTAAAAGAGATGGTAATAATATATTGTATACATTATTAAATTATGTATCGGTTCCCTTCTAAAGTGTACGGCATGAATATATAAATTTCCTATTATCTTAGACTGTACGGCAATATTGGCACTAGTTACTAAATTGTTTAAGTGGAATTTTTTTGTTGAGTTATAATAATCGTTATTTTGTAAATGCGACCAATTAACATCCGTATACAAAGTTGTATTTCGACTAAATCTCTTGCACGAGAGCGATTTATCCCATAAGAAATGCGCGGCTTGGAGTAGCTGCAATCGACTATGCATAAGACTTGTCCCCCACCCAGTCTATTATATTTGGGCGTACTTTAAAGGATAATTAGTTCTCTAAATAAAAAAATGAAAGTACTTACTTTTAACTGAGACATACACCCTACGAACCCCCCACTAGGTATGGTATCGTAAGGGATGTCATTAGGGACGCCTCCTATATTTAGCCGAGCAATGGATTTGGAGAATTTGTCGATTTTTGCCATTTGGTCGCCAGTCATTGATAAGGTATCGTTTACTTTAATTGACGCGTCGCAATGCTTAAAATCTGGCGAAAACTCCAAACTGAAAAAAGTTAAGCAAAATTAATTAACAACAAACAGTATTTGGACATTTAATCTAAACTTGAAGAAATAGTCCATACTTAAAGTGGAGTGGAAATTTAGAAGGTAGGAAATAAGAACATAAAGTCTTCCTGCACTGTTATATTAAAGAAAGTAAATATTTTAAGAAACTTCTCTACATGTTTCGAATGCAGAAGCATTCATCTTCAGGAGAATAAATATAATAAAAAAGAAGAAAAACCAGTAGATATCACCCTAACTAAGCGACAAAATTTGAAGGTTCCATGAAAAAAAAAAATTAGTAGAACGGTGAGAAAATAGGTGCACACGTTGCATTGTGAAAAGAAAAATATGTGGATTTGAAGCATCGAGATAGAATGAACTCTCGATGGTTTTAAAGCTCAAGGCACTACAAGAGTTTGAATGTGACATAAAAAGTTTAACATCTGTGTGTGAAAAAACTGTTGAAGGACATGAAGCCGAAGTAAATTGGAATAATCATTTAAGAAAATTGATGGCTGGTTATTTGAGAAACTATGGAGAAGAAGTGTGAGGAAGATGAATATTAAAAATATAAAAGAAGGGTTAACTTAGATGGAACACCTGAAAAAGAGACATCTTTTAGGTTACATCAAGTGACTAATTATAGAAAAAAATCTTACCTCATATTGGTTGTAGAAAAATTAGAAATATATGTAGTTGAAAAGATAAAACATTTTAGATTTATTTTTCATTTTAAATATAGATCTTAGGGAAACATTATCTTAAGCAGGAAACGCTACCGCGTTTTCAAAAATTATATTTAATCTAAAGTTAAACGAATTGAAACGTACTTAGCTTTAATATTCATTGCCAGTCCATTATTGACTGGAACTTTCAGTTCACTTAACAACATAGTTTGGTAACCACAGGAAAATTTAAACATGAGAAACCCATTTTCGAGATAAAGCGCCATATAGGATCTGTCCAAGTGTGCGTAGAAAATAAGTCCTGTCGTCGATAATGTCTTCGCTTCGAACTCAATCGACATGTTTTGAGTGTTGGGCAATTGGTGCGTTAGGTAGCCGTTGCCGTTAAAGGCTGCCTTCTTGATACCCAGCTTAACCTCACAGTATGGACCTTCTGCGTCGAAGGGACAAAGACACTGAAACGAAATTTTATAGAAGTACTTAATAATATAAATTGAGATAGAATTGTTAGAAAATATAAACGAGAAGTTCACTGGCTCAGGCAAAATAATATGTTTACTTTTGCAAAAACTACAATATCTATAAAACCTCAAGTCATTATTCAAATATCGCAAGTTTTTTGGAAATTAGCATACCTCTAGTATAGAAGAAAAAGGAAATTGTAAAGCATAATCTTTATAAAAAATTACATCAACTACATACAGGGTCGTAGGTAAAACTTTTAAACAGACCTGAGTAAAAATGTACTCTTCCGGCTAATATTTCTAAATTCTTCTCCGAGGTTACCAGCTACATGCGAAATTATATCTCCATATATTAAATAGACCAAAAACATTTCGTTTTCTTGACCCGAATCCTGGCCATTTTTATTAATGGATTTTCAAAAACTTTTTGAAATTGAGCTCTACATATATTGGAGCGTGTCATAAAGTTATTTTTTATAATATGTACAATGAACTAGTAATTATTTTTAGGGTTTACGTCGGCTTATGTAGGTATATCTATCTTTATTTCGAATTTTTTCTGTGCACGAAAATAACTTTCCCACAGCCATATGGATACCTGCACCTTTTCACTGGTGAACAAAACTTTGCTTAGTTTTTTATTGTGATCCGAGCCAAGAAGAACTTCAATTTAACAAGACAAATTCTAGCACGGTCGGATCCACCTAAATATAGTTTATATTTTTAAATTATCGGTGGCACTAAAGTAGGTATTGGGTAATTAGTTAAGCTTTAAGATAAGTGCACGCGATTTAACTGTAATTGTTTATTGTATGGAACAAGAGCTGATTTAGGTTTTTTTTGTTCGCACGTTTTTACTGATATTTATACCTAAATAAATTACCAAAAATTTCAAGGAAAATAACATAGCGCAGTATGTTTCCAAAATGAAGCCAATATTCCTGTTTTTATGTTTTATTATCACAGTAATAAGGGGTGATGAGATCGATGATTTATGGAGCCATTATAAGGTACGTATACCTATGTATATTACATATAATATATATAGTATAGCTTGTGGTACCTGACCCACCTGTCATAAATGTTATGTTTATTTGTTTAGTATAGTTCATCCAATTACTGGCTCGATGCACGTCACAACTCGCAAATATGTACATAATCATAACAGAAATAAAAAATAAGGTAGGTCTGTTATTAATTGAAGGGTCATTCAACAAAAGAAAAAATTCTCATTTTGAAGTTTAATTAAATTCTGACAGAATTGAAAAAATATACGATTTAATCAACGACACGACTCGATTCAAAAATTACGTCAGAAATTGTGACGTATTCAGCCAGTAATTGTACCGACTTTACTGAATGGAATTTTGGACATGCATTGTCTTTATTACATATTAAATAAAGGTAATACAAGTCCAAAACTCAAACATCATTGTCTCCAACCTTCACTCTTTGAGAAGTGTTGTAAATGGAAATCTTTTCCCTTGAAATATTGAAAATTTTCAAGAATCCAATGGAAGTATTGAAAAAAAAAACTTTTATACCAGTACAACGCATAAAAAAAATTGTAATATGTATATGGTAGAAACAGGTAAAAAAAAAATTAAACTTTGGTTTTTTAATAAATAACATTTTTTTACTTACGTAGTAGTCGTGTAGCAAACAATATCGCTAAACCGATTAATGTCTTCAATTCGGCTGCCCGGCACAGGAGAATTAAATTACTCGTCGTAAAGTTTTTCGGGGAATCACACATATTGCTGTTTATCTTGTAACGCTTAGACAGTGCTTTGGAGATTCACAGCCGGCGTGTGTCAAGTGTGGTCAGCAGTTAAATTTATTATTCGTTCAATATGGGAAAAAAAAGGTTCAGTTTGGAAATATGGCGTGGATAAAAGAAAAAACAATTTCTCAGTACATATGACCTCAAAACTCTTTAATAAATGTTTCCTGTATAAGAATTTCAATAAAAACAAAAGTTATATTGGTGCTATTATTGATCATGTGGAAGAAGAAAATGATGATGGTGATAATAATGACATAACTCTTTCTTGTTTTATAATTAACAAAGTTAACTGACTTTTTATTTCTTCGCTTTCTGCGCCTTTGTTTAATATATATTTTTGTATTTTTTAGATTACTCTTTTTTTGCTGTGCCTATGTAAATGTGCAATATTCTTTAACTAGTGTTTATTTTTTCACAATTATTCTTTAAAAGAAATATTTTCAATGTTTCCATATATTTCCGAAAATGTTTTCGAAAATTATACAACACTAGTTATGAGTAGGTAATATGGAGACTTGTAAAACGAACAAAAACAAACTATGAACAGATACCGACATTCACAACAGAACCACAAACAAACAAACAAAAAGCACAGACACTTGCTGACCAATTTTCACAAGCATGCGCGGGAAAACCCAATGCGACACAAGAACAAAAAGATGTGACCGAAATCGCCAACAAATTTACCAAACAAAAATACCCGATCCCACCCTCCCAACTAACCACCATTTATACCAATCCTCAGGAGCTGTATAAAGTGTTGAAAAACCTTAAGGTAAATAAAGCGCCGGGAGAGGACGAGGTGTCGAACATCCTGATTAAAAACATTCCACGAAAAACACTTGTACAATTTCACTACATTATCAACGCCATTTTCCAACTGCAACACTTCCCGAGTCAGTGGAAGAGGGCGATTATAGTGCCAATTCTGAAGCAGGGAAAGCCGGCTGAAAAGCCAGATTCCTATAGGCCAATCGCCCTTCTCAGCTGCCTCGGGAAGGCTGCGGAGAAGATTATTCATCACAAACTAAAAATCAGTAAGTTATTCCAGAACGTGCCGGAGGAACAATTCGGGTTCAGGGAGGACAGGGGCGCAGTGTTGCTCGTGGCTCATGTAGCCCAACAAGCAATGGAAAAAATTGAAAAAGAGCAATGCACTGTGCTACTGGCCCTGGACGTACGGCGGGCCTTCGACAGCGTCTGGTATAACGGACTGATATTCAAACTCATAACACTACACAAATTCCCACTATACTTGATAACACTAATACACTCTTACATAACAAATAGAACACTAAAAGTCAGGGTGGGAGACAGCTTGTCCGAGCCTGTCACTTTACACGCAGGATTGCAGCAAGGAACAGCGCTAGCAACACCGCTGTTCAACCTTTATACAGCTGACATCCCTAAATTTCCAAATTCCAACCTGACTGTGTTTGCGGATGATGTGCTGGTATACGCCAGCTCATTCTATGCAAACGTAGCCAGGCAACACATCTCAAACCACCTAACAATACTTCTCCCGTGGTATGAGAACTGGAAATTAGAAATAAATCAAGACAAATGCGAATGTATAGTGATAACAAGGAAGATAAATAATACTCATATCAGAATAAACGGAAAAGAAATAGAGCCAAAACAAACCCTAAAATACCTTGGTATAACTCTAGACATTTTATACAAAACACGACAAAAACAGTACAAAAATACTACTACGCAACAAACAAACTAAAAAACCTACTCAGACAAGGATCATTTCTATCGCCACCAAACAAACAGACAATTTACAACCAAATGATCAGACCAGTACTAACATACGGGGGACCAGTCTGGTGTAGTATGTCGAACAACCAGTTCGCCAGACTGCAACTGCTACAAAACATTTCACGCTCTCAGCACCAAGAAATACACCACTCAGAATATTACACGACGCAACAAACACACCGTACATACAACAATTTGTACATGACATGTCAATAGACTTTTACAATACAAAACCAAACAAGACAATACTAACAGCAAACATGACGCATACAAGACAACAGGACGACTATTCTCATCCGCCAATCTATCACAGATTACCATTATACCAAGAAAATAGAATAAATTAAAGTAAAAATTAAAATTAATTAATAATCAATTAAAATAAAAATCTCATACCACGGGCTAGCCCATCCTACTTAAAAGTTCCCGCCCCCTGTTAGTTTCAAGCGTTAAGCAAACTAGTATGCTACTCCGTACCTGCCAAAATAAAACTGGGTTTTTCGCCTGTTTTCCCAGTAAACCAAACCAAATCTCATTAAGCAAGCAATAAATCGTTTAATAATTTCAAGTTTGCATAAAACAAAACCTATCTTTCATGGCAGTAAAAGATTACTGGAACTTGCCGTCTCCGCAAGGCGTTGCCTCGCTGTTGTATCTATGTCACGTGTGCATATGTCATTAATGGAGTCTGTAATGTTATCTATGTAATTAGTATCATTATCATTCACATAAGTATACGAAACTGATATGTAGTATATAAAATAAATGAATAAAGACATTTTTAAACTAACTTAAACTAACTAGGTAATTTGAGGTACCTATTCTAAACTAAAAAATTTAAAAAAAAAAATCAAAATATTAGTAAAATTATTGTGACTGTATCAAAATTAACTAATGTGTGCATACAATAATAATTGTAAAAGATAAAGAAAAGCTCGGTGAAATGATTTTTTTATTAGAATTCCATTTAAAACATTTTATCCTCAAAATAAGAGAAATTGTTTAACATTAATTTTAATTTATACCTCACCTACATTCTTTACAAATCTTTTTCAGAATACTTTTGGATCATCATTACGAGGACTGGATGTATTAGGGCTGGGTGATCTTGGACTGGGAGGATTATTAAACGGACTATTGGATGGACTGTCAAGTATGCGTCGGATTATATTTATACAAAACATAGCCAAAATTAACAAGCACAACGAAGGACGACCCACATATCGCATGAATATAACAAAATTTACGATATTTAGTCCAGAAGAATTTACCTTATTTAACGCGTTAGAAACTTCACAAAATAAATCAGGTACTTAATTTTTTATTTAGTTTTCATAATCAAATCTGACATAACTTTGCTGATTAATAAAAATGCAGGTTTCTTACACTCATTTCAGTACCAGGTACTATCTTGCGTGCAAGCAGACGTCTGCCAAAGAGTGTTGACTGGAGAAAAAAGGGAAAAGTGACTGGAATAAAGGATCAAGGAAACTGCGGCTCCTGTTGGGCCTTTTCCACTGTAAGTCACGAAAAAGTAAATTTTAATATTAACAAAAAAAGAGTTCAACTATTCCTGAAGCATCTTATTCTTTCTGGTCACTTGGACTAAAAATTAAGAGAAGCCATTATTTTTTTATCGAATGCAGCCAATTAGTATGTAAACGTAAATATCAGAAGACAAAATCTATTAAAATTTGAAAATTTATGACATTTTACAAATTAAAGTGTTATACTTATGAAATTTATAACATTTAGATACGAATTAAAGTTACTAACAAAATAAGGAAAATTTTGATAAAAGTCGTAGAAATGACCATGACCACATGGTATTAAATTGGCCCCAAGTGGGACAAAAAAAGAGGATGTAACATGTCCAAACTTAATTTATTATTAAAATAACGGCTTGATCAAAACGTTTAAAGTTATACTTATCATGCGTAGGAAAGGCGAAGTTGTTTAACGAACTATCTAACTTCAAGTTGATTAAAATAAGGAAAATATTAATAACTAGCTGAGAAGTTTTGTTAGATAGTGCTTATTTCTTTGATTAAATACAAAAATTTAATTATTTTAATTAAATAAATAATAATTATTTAAAGTTATTTTTTAGATAGCCGCTGTTGAGAGTCACTATGCAATAAAAAAGAAGCATAAAATAGATTTAAGTGAGCAGAATCTAGTAGATTGTGTCAAAGGTTGCCACGGCTGCCAGGGAGGTTCCGTTTCCAAGTCATATCAGTAAGTAGGTAGTCATGCTCATGGGCGTCCGAAGAGGAGTACTGTCCTGAATACAATTTTTGCTTGCGGTGATATTATAATTTTTTTATTTTATAAATAGATTATTTACCCATTTAACTTTTAATTTTTACTAATTTTGATAAAAAATTTCGCCTAAAACGCTATTTTTGTGGTAATTTTACTTGTTTTTTTTTTTAATTAAAAAAAATATATATTTTATTTTTTATTTTTGACACAATTACTGTGTTTTTCCTCAAGCAATCGATTTTGCGATGAAAAAATGTTTGCCCTTGCCAAAGTTTCTATGCTCTTACAAAAAACTTATCTAGTCTCAAACTAACCATCTAATAAACGGCTTCATTTGGGTTTTTTAGTTCTGTTCAGATGGCAGTAATAATAAGAATAACTAACGTTTTAGGTATATGAGTAAAAGGGGCGTCGCAAAAGAAATAAGTTATGCATATAAAGCGAAAGATGGTTCCTGTGTAACTAAACACCCTTTGATTAAATCGAAGAACTTTAAGGTAGGTTGACACCTATTATACTTTTTAAGCTTACATTGAAATTATTTTCGTGCATATTCACCCGCTCCCAATAATAATTTCAAAACTAAATTTAAAGTTTGGTTCTAAAGAAGTAATAAATATATTGCCGGACCGAGTTTCTGCTTGGTTAAAAGGAATATCAACTTTATTTTTGTATTGTTGTGCCCTAAATACCTATGTAGCACAGCACATGTTACACTTGATTTATGTAAATAATGGACTTTATAAAATATTTTATCTATCCTTACTCCGTTAGTTTTGGTCGTATACAATTTTAATGCATTCAATTCTATTTATATCTTTTTTTTTAAATACATCGTTTCTGAAAGGCACTTCTTACACAGGGAAAGTAAAAAAAAAACTGTAGTGGCTACTCAAGTTACCTTTTTTCTCACACGGCCGATACTATACTCACGCAATCGGGAGCTGTATAGTTTGTGTTAAATTTTTAATTATTCAAGCCAGGCAACGATGTCGCATTGCACGCTGGTATGGAAGGCTCTTAACCGGGGCAAAAAGGCGAAGAAACACAAAAATTAGGTGTAAAATTTGTAGTCAAAGCTAGCTTAATTTATTTTTGCCTATGTAGCTTAAACTAAAGTAACATATATTTCGGTGGATTTTTTTTATCAGTATTTAGGGTATGGTCCGAATATCACCAAGCGTAACCGCGATAAATGACAGATCAACCATAAAAATCTGGTTAAATTCGGGACGAAATAACACATAAAAATTCGGGATGCTAAATCATACTTTTTAGATGTTATATTGGTCCACAGAAAACAAAAATTTTAATTTTTCATTCTCATTTCATATCTCAAAGATTCTTTCTCGTGCTTTCTTAGGGAAAAAATAATAAGTTACCCAAACATTTTGAAGACAAAACTGGATTTTAATTTCATAATGACACAATATCAAACAATAGAGTAGTTAGCGTTGTTTTGGCCCTTCAAAATATGTCTGGATTGACTAAAAGGCTGTGTCCTGAAACTTTACACACGATTTATTTCAAAATACCCTAAATGTAGACAAATTTATTACTAATGTCAATTTCTTAAACCTTTTTCAGTTTCTTAATGCAAGCGAATCTAATATGAAAGAGGCTGTGGCTAAAATTGGACCAATCACTGCTTCTCTCTGTGCTGACTTGTTACAAAATTATAAATCGGGTATCATAGACGATCCGACATGCCCTCAAGACAGCAACAATCATGGCATACTAATTGTGGGTTATGGAAAGAAAAATGGAAAGGAATATTGGATTATTAAGAACTCGTATGGAACTCAGTGGGGAGAACACGGTTACTTTAGATTGGCATACGGCAAAAATATGTGTGGTATCCAAAATGAGCCTGCATATCCTGTGTTTTAGGAATAAGAATTATGTATGAACTATACAATACGAACTTCAATAAACTAAAATACTTTAACTATAAAGACCGCAATACGTTTGGAATGTATTAAGCTTTCTTCTCAAATATTTGAATACTTTTATTTATTTATTCAAAAGTTTGCTTGTGTCCTACAATATAACATTGTATAGGTGTAGTCAAATTTAAACGAATCCTAACCTATCTATGGTATCACAGCTAAAAACATTACTCAAGTAGAAAAAATTTAAGATTTTCTCAACAATACATTCACGGTGCAATTATGATAATTTAAAATAATCAGACTACAACATTTTGAGCCCTATTCTACTAAGATCCTTTCAGCACTGTTTGACAACTTACGTCATTGTAAATTATTTTTATTTCTAGGGTCTAGATTGTGAACGTCACTGTTTTTTGAAATTTTTAAAATCATCTAAACTCAGTTCAAAAATGGATAAACCTACTAAAGTTAAAATATTGTAATTCTTAAACAAAGTTGGATCAATTGGGGCTAATATGATACTCCTAAATATGTGGGGCTATTCTGATACACTTACCAAAAACAGGTTTTTAGTTTAAACCAAAAATAGATTTTTGGTTTGACAAATTGGTAAAATTTATTACATTACTGACTGACTGAAGCAGCTACATTAGTTGTTGAAGTTGAGGCTAATCTGATGGTCATTCTACTTATCTCCATGTCCAAAATGACTGTCAGTGAATCATCGCACAGTGTACGAAGTTAGAAAAAATAATTCCAGTGTATTTTTGAAATATAATGTATCAAAATATTTATTTTCATGTATATTTTTTCTTCTGACAAGCCGCTGCTCTCGATATGGAAGCGATCACTCACTGACAGCAATTTTGGACCTGGAGTATTATTGGAGAGCATTTGTTAGCCAAGGTCAAAGGAGGGTTAAGAAATTCCGTAACTTCCAAATATGACGTAAATATAAGTACATATGTACATCAGGAAGACGGTGATGGGGTTTATGTCAGACATGGTTAAAAAAAATTTAAGGGCGAAAGAGAGTTTTTTAGAGTAGTTTCTTTATTTTTTTATAAAGTTTAAAAATGGAGACCATAAAGGCATATTAGATAAGCGAATTATTTAATTTATTTATCATATAAGCCCCCGTTGATCCTACGGCAACCATGCATATTAGGAATACAGTACTACTAAAATATTCTTACCCGGTGACTTTCTTCAATAAAAACACACGTTCCTCCGTTGCGACATCTTTTATCTGGAAGTGTGCAATCCACACTCGATAATGTAGTAGACCAAGGAGGCAGAAATGTCGCTGTTGTGCTTTCAACAGTCGACATGAACTCAGTAGTGGCTGCAAAAATTTGTCAGAAATTTAACAAATTCAGTGTGTTTAAGAACAGTTTTACATTTTTTGAAAATATACCTTTTACCAAGAAGTAGTAAGCACTGAATAGAGGCCGATATATAAGAAAGTGTTATCTATACCTACACTTACTTTTAAAGGTTGAGAATGTATACTCAGTCATTGGTTCATTTGTAAAAAATGACGTGATAGGTGGCAGTGCAGTAGTAGTACTACTTTCTTCTGGAAATGTTCTGTTGCTTTCCCTGCCCTCTACTTCCGTTGTGGTTTTGGTAGTTTCATCGGTGGTTCCCGGAGGAGTTGTTTCGATACTAGCTTTAGTAGAAGTGAAAGTAACATTCGGTGAAGTTGTATGTTCAATTTGGTATGTAGTCGTAACGCTTTCTGTAGAAGTTTCCAGCGGAAATTCGGTGTTAAGAGAAGTAAGAAGTGTTTGGTTGTTTATTTGTGTAGAAATAAATATAGTAGGTACGGTTGGATAAACCGTAGTTTCTGTTACTTCGTGTTCTGCTGTATGATTTGTCATAATTACAGTCGAAATGGTTGTATCCGATATACTAGACGCTGCTGTCGTTTCTGTACTTGTAATATTTTCAAAGAATATTGTCGTTCTTAAGGTAGTAGGAGCTGTCTCGGTTGTTTGATTGGCAATTTCTAAGGTCGTAGTTCTTAATGTCGGCTGTGAGATTTCTGCAAATCAGAAAATTTTATTAAAAATCTTTTTAGAATAGAAAAATCAATTAGCGGGTTTATAGATTTTATTGGTAATGTTTTGGGTATTAATAATTTATGTACCTGATTGCATAGTTGTTAAAACATTTTCAGTAGTAACGCTCCCTCCGGTATTAGTTTTTAAAGATTCAGTGCTAACTTCCGGATATACTTGTTCGCTTATAGTATATACTTCAGTTGTTTTTAATAACATTTCCGTAGCCGTTTCTTCATTTGCAGTAGTATTTGTAAACGATATTCCTGTCGTTGTGATTATACTGGTTATTGGAATAAGGGTTTCCTTTGTCATTTCTAGAATAGGTTTATGTCAATGATAATTATTAAAAAGTTTTAAAACCAAAATTTGGGACAATTAAAATACATTAATTATTTGCTGTCCATGTTCTAAGACTTACCTATAGTTGTTGTCGCGATGTTTGTTGTTCTTAAAGTTTGGGTGGGGCTTGGGGTGGATGTAGTCTCACTGACCCCAAAAATAATAGTTGTAGGAATCTCAGTTAAAGTTGTGGCTTTAGTACTGGGAGTTTTAGTTAGACAGTAAGGAATTGTGGACGTTTCAGTAGCTTGAATTGTAACATTTGGCACATGCGTGGGCGTTATGGTCCCTAAAATAGTAGTAGGCGTTCTGGACTTTTCTGAGGCTGAAATAGGAAATATATTTTACGTAAAGCAGTGAGTAAAGGATAACTTTAAAAAAAGAGAAGTCTGCTCTAATAAGAATTAGGGATTGCATGAAAAACACACTTGACTCTTTCGTGTTTGAGCAACAACTAAAATTTATTACAAAGGCACAAACAACACAAGAGCTTGTGGAACGCACGTAACAATCCATACGTCATGTGCGGCGTTGCCAAGTTATTGGCAAAGTCGTAATAATTACTATTATTAGTGTTTAGATAGGGAATCCTCTAAACTTAAATGCAATTTTAGAACAAAATTATAATTATATAATGGATATTATTTTGTTTTATTTATATTATCTCATAATAGTCATTGAGATTGGAATAAAATAAACAGTCAATAATACGATTTAGATTGTCAGGATGAAGTCATAAAGTATAATAAGGTAAGTATTTTTCTTAATATAGGTAGATAGATTATTATTTTACTTTAATTATTACAATAAGAAATAATTTTGACACTTTAATAAAATTTCTTCTCAATCCAACCAGTAGAGTTAATAAATAATGTAATAAATTTCTTCATGAAATGGCGAACCTTAATCATAATTGTTTTATAAACACAACACTAGAGTTAATTAAAAACACAAGTTGAGAAAAAAAATTATTAGATTTCTCGACAAAATGGTGCGGTAACTGTTTTAAATGATGAACTTAAAAACATTTAATCAGAAATAATACATTACAAAAAAATTAACACTCTTCCTAACCTAACCAACAAAATCTGGGACCACCCTTGAATATAAAACAAACTTTCCAAGAATGATACACTGAAAAAGTTAACCAAACCATTCTAGCCAATACACCCAAACAGTCATTTTAACGCGCGTCAAATGGATAATAATAATAATAATTTCTTTATTAGTTCTGTTAAAAATACAAAACAGTATAGAACTTGTCATCTAAAACTAGTAGAAAACATATAAAACAATAAAAGGAATAAAAGTACAATCACCAAAAAGATAGAGTAAGAACATCACTTATTACCGTACAAAATCTATATAAAGGACCAACTTACAGACACAACACTCTAATATCTATATTCAAAATACTGACTCTTACATACAAAAGTTTAAAATTCGGGTACAAAAACCGTCAAATTTACATATCATTAAAAAAATTTACACATCATTGAAAAATTCCTCCACAGTATAGTAGGCCTTGGATACAAGAAATCGCTTAAGTGACGACCGAAGTTTGGCAACGGTAGTATTCTTAATGTGGTTAGGTATCTTGTTGACTATTTTTATTATCATATAGTGCACGTTTTTTTGCAGATAGGTAAAGTTATATCTCGGAGTTAGGGGGTCATGTCTACCTCTGGTGAGGTGATCATGATCCCTATATGTCTCCTCGAACAATCCTCTATTAAGTCTAAAAAAAAGTACCGCTTCTTAGATGTATGTGCCTATCACAATGAGGATGTCCCATCTGCGAAATACTGGTCGGCAGCTGTCCATGTTTCCCATTCCGAAGATTCTGCGTAGACAGGCCTTCTGCTGAATCATTATTCTAGACACGTCGGCACTACCACCCCAAAACAGGATTCCGTACCGAATTCTAGAATGGACATAAGCGTGATATGCCGTAAGGGCAGCTGCCTTCCCAACACCTCTCGACAAAACCTCCAGAGCGTAAGTAAACTGGGAGACTTTACCAGCGAGAGAATTAATGTGTTGTCTCCAATCGAGCCTGGAATCTATGGTTACCCCAAGAAATACAGCAGAATTGACAGTTTCATATGTAATGTCATTCAAAGTCAAATTCTCTGATTCACCAGAATTTTGATAAGAAAATTTTAACAACTGTGTTTTATTTATGTTCAAAATAAGATTATTTGAGTCGAACCATACCTTTAGAAGTTGCAGTGCCTGATCCACCACATTGGCCACATTGGCAATACCCTCAAGGCTAAAAATAAGAGTCGTATCATCAGCGTACTGAACGGTGTGGTGACACGTTACCCCCGGTAACTCATTCGTGTATAGAATGTACAGTAGCGGCCCCAGGATGGACCCCTGGGGCACACCCCTTTTAACCGACTGAACGTCCGAGGTCACCGTGCCCCCAAATTCGTCAGCGTCCACAACACATTGCTGTCGGCCATCCAGGTATGATTCGACAAGCCTCAAGGTCGTCCCCCTGAAACCATAGTTCTCCATTTTTTTGAGAAGAACATCATATTTAACACTGTCGAATGCTCGAGACAAGTCAAGACACACGGCCAATGTCTCCTTGTTTCTATTTAGAGAGTCGAGAACTTTAATAAGAGCCTGATAGATAGCAGTAGCTGTTGATTTACCTGGCCGAAAGCCATTTTGATAGATGCTTATTATATTATGCTCGTCCAGGAATTCAAGGAATCTCTTATAAATTATTTTCTCAAAGATTTTACTGATATTGTTAAGAAGAGCTATTGGTCTATAATTAGGTATTAGAGTTTTGTCCCCCTTTTTATATATCGGGCTTACCCTGGCTACCTTTAGTTGGTCCGGAAAAGTCCCCGTTTCAAGGGATAAGTTTATAATATGCGACAGCACTGGTGCGATCTCCGCCGCAACATGTTTGAGAAGACTGGCACTTCATCGACCCCCACAGATTTTGTGTTTCTTAATTTTTTTATAATGTTAAGTACCTCCCCTGGATCTGTTGGTAACAAATAGAGAGAGTGTGGACAGAGAGGAATGCCTGTAGCATCACCTGTTCCACCTAGATCCGGACATGCGTTTATAAAATAATTATTGACCTGATTAAGGACTTCAGTGTCTGTGATATTTTTGCTTAATAAGTTTCCAAGTATTGACTCGCATTTTTTATTGTTTTTGTTTGTGTATTTTTTTACGAGGGTCCAGGTTGCTTTTCCTGGATTTGTGGAATTACTGAGATAATTTAAATTAGCCATTTGTTTAGCCGCCTGAACAACTCTCTTAAATACCTTGCAAAAATGGCAACGCCGCATCTTAAATTGAAGCGGGTCTGCCAGCAAGCTCTTGTCAAACACCAGAGAATACTTAGTACAGCATAGGGCACACGGATGGCGCCACGCATATATAAAGATAAATATTTTAAACTTTACAACAAAGTCCTCTTTACTGCGCTAATCAGTTTTCCATTGTATCACTGGCATCGTTCAGATAGAACACGGTCTATATTTGTATTAACATTAGGAAGTATGTGTACCTGAATACCCCACCTCACACACAGTCTTCTGACAAAGGTTTAGAAGTTAGAAAATATAGTAAATCAATTTTTCTAGAAATGGAAACATTTACCGTTATTATAAAGAACATTAACTGTCGCCGCTTGAACTAGTCTTATGTTCATACTTACTTGAAAAGACCATTGTAGCTTCAGTCTCAAAACTAGTACTAGATACAGTTGTATAGTTCGCATATAGTATAGTTGTTGTGCTGGGTGATACGTAGGTACAGTCTAGTTGGTTGTTGGTTAATATAAGGCACTCGCAGAGGACACCCGTTAGATTCGGTGGGCAGGAGCAGGTAAAATTGTCTATTCCATCAATACAACTACCGCCATTCAAACATCTAAAACAAAAGTTCTTTGGTAAAAAAATTGATACTCTCAGTCTGGAATTATATTCCTTGATAGCTCACCCGAAAAATTGTGTTTTGCCTTATTTGCTAAAATCCATGGTAATTGGTCTGACCATGAGACAGCCTAGCATCCAATCTATGCCTGACGAAGCAACACTGTAGTCAAGGTTGCTTCGCAAGGTAGGTAGTTTTTCTATCTGTTTATCTTTCCCTTCTTATATTTTACTAATAAGTAGGTATGTATACTGACCTTGGTCCCAACTGACATTCGTCATATTGCAATTGGCATAGTTCTCCGTGAAAATCTGGCACGCAATAGCATACAGAATGGCCATCTTCGATTATACACAATGCACCGTTTTTGCAAGGATTTTTGTCACATATCTGAATTACCTCTTCACAATTTTTTCCGGCATATCCTTTTAAAATAGGAACAAAAAACAGGTTTATGTCATGGCATTGACAGTTTTTCTGGATTAACTTTAATAATGACTTATCGGATAGAAATAAGTTGTAGCGATGAAAATTACGCGAAAAGAAATCAGTACATGATTGATAAAGATAAACTTTCTAATGTCAATTAGGAAATAGATATAGAACTGTCAAAATAAAATTCGTTACAACAATATAAAATCCGACAGTCAAAATATGAAGGCTGAAAAATAGTCCTTATTAATAAACAGAGATATTTTCTTTTAAATGAATAAAAATTGGCTCCAAAACGTTTAACATTGAATACGGCCTGTTTGATAACCTGACTTTTTTGGAAAAGACAATATTCTTATTTTGAAAATTAACTTTACGTAACTTGATATTATTATATATTTTTATTTTTAAAAGAAATTGGCCCAGTATTACTTAAATTTGAATAAGGTTCGCTTACCGAAAAGACATGCGCATTCGTAGTTGGCATGCATATCAATACAGACGGCGCCATTTTGACAAGGTGCTGACATACATTCATCACTCTCAGTGTTGCATAAAAATCCTTCCCAACCTAACGAAAAATGTGTTTTGAATTTGATTGGTAACAGCAATGAGGCCGATAAAAACGTGAGCCTTTATACGATGTACACTTAATAGAATAACTAGTTAATTTAACAAAAATAGTATGTAATGAGTTTGTTCGACTCCTTAGGACTCAACGAAAGATTCGTCTGGGTAATTTGTCGTTCCATAAACTGTATTTCTACTTATTTTCTCAATTACGTAAAAATAACCTCTAACTTACCTGGTTGGCAAGTGCAAGAAAATGTATCACCCGGTCCTTCCACGCATATTCCACCATTTAGACATCTAGCTTCTTCGGTAGTATTGCAAACCGCAATATCTATCTCGCAGTGTATTCCAGAGTAACCTTAAAAATGATAAATATTCAGCAAACATTTGCAGACTAGACCAACACCCAGAATTTTAAAAAATCAAAAGAAAAAAGTACTTTGAAAAAAAGTAAGTACTATATGTTTCTGAATATTACAATAAAAATTTTGATTTTGTTTAATACTTCTAGAAGGAAGAAAGACATTTTTTTCCATATAACTTATTAAACAAATATAAGACCTTTAAGTATATTTTATAATAATATCAACTCTATGGAGAAAACAGTAGTAAATTATATTACACTAAATTTTTGGGTGAAGCTATTGAAATGATTCCTTGAACTTTTAAACATTTAAAAAAAAATATTTCCGTTTATAATAATAACATAAGAAAGTCTTTGATTATTTATTTATTAACGGTACATCCATTTTTACAAAAAATAAAACATGATAATATATTATTATCACAACTAAATCACAAAGTGTCTGTTTAAAGGTTGGAGATAATGACGTTTCTTAAACGGGAGTAGAGTAGAGAAACAAATATAGACAATGAAAGTCCAAAACTCTACTGCCGTTCTAAATCACAAAGTGTAGTGTAGAAGTATGATTCCTTTATAGTAATAATAAATACTCAATAAAGCACACATGACTGATAATTGTATAAATACTTAAATAACAGCACAGCACAGGTCCCTAGATCATAGACTCTCCCAAAACCAACCTAAGAAGAGCCAAAGCGCATAATAATATATTATGCTCCGTTATTAGTTCATTTGCCTGCCTGACAACTCTAATTAATGATTCGTTTTTACTATAATTAATAAATAATAAGAGTGAAAAGGTATTCTAAAAGTGTTAGTATGGCGATCACGCCTTTCAATGATGTTAATGTCTATCTCCAAAACTACATATTTTCTAATAATAACTTTTTAATTAAAAATACAGTTTTTTTCATGAAAAATATCTGAATATTTGCGTGAAAGCAAGTTTTTTTTTTAAATTTCAAAGGGTGGTTTTCTTTCCTTAGCAAGTATCTACAGTAAACCATAATTACTGGCAATATTACGATATTACTCCAACCACAACCATACAAGCACTACTCACCAGTCCCCTAAAATCCTGCAATGTTCAATTTTTTGCTTTATTACTACCTTATTTTATAAAATCAATTAACTTTACCTGGAAGACATTGGCAGACGTACCCATTGGGACCATCTACGCAAGTTGCATTGTTCCAACAAGGATTACTGTCACATTCATTAAAATCTAATTCACAAAGGTCACCTGAAATTGAAGTATGATTATGATTTAAAAAAATAATAGTTGCACTGTTGCACACTTTTGTGTTCTGTTAAAACTTATTTCAAATTTAATACAGACAAGGTGATTCACATTGGCGGCCTATTAGAAGATATTGGAAACGAGTAGTTTTATTTTTAAAAAGTTGATAGCTGACCTAATTCACTTTTAACTTTTAAAATATTCTCCTTTAATTTTTGTATTACTTCCAGTTATGCCGGAAGTTTTGACCAAATATATTTTTAAAAGTTCAGTCAATTATGCCTGCTACTACAAAATTTTTAACAAGATAACTTTTCTGGTTTCTGAATTCTTCTAAGAGGCCACTCAACGTGAATCATCCTGTATATTACCTACAAATCCGGAGGGGCACGTGCAATTAAAACTAGCAATGCCATCCACACAAGCTCCTCCATTCTGGCACGGAGACGACCAACAGTCATTCCAATTAGTCTGGCACTGCAGCCCCGTGTATCCATCGATGCAATAACAGAAATACGTCGAGTTCAAGTCATCCAGACAGACACCATGGACACATGGGTTACTTAGACAAGCGAAACCATTGTACACGCCCGGGGCATATGCAATTATGAGTACCAGCCAGATAAGGAGGCTGGTGCTACCTGTCTGAGGCATGCCGCATTCTTAAAACCAAACCTAAAGAGGAAGGTTATTTTTATGTTAAAATGGACCTAAGTATTGAGTTGAAGGTTGAGAAAAATTTTTAAGATTTTTTTAATATAAGTTTGTAAATTTTATGTAATACATATATGCATTAGATATGATTGTATTTAGTAAATGGGCTAAGCTCGTTAATAAATAAATAAAATGTTTTTTGGAGGAAGTATTGAGTGTAGTTAACTGGAAATGAGAAAAAGGGGTTTTTAGTCGTTACATTGAGATAAAGCTTATTCATTTTTGGTGGTGGAAAAAATTATTATTAAAATATTTTGATTTTTGGCAACTTACGTTCCTTGGGATATATGTTTTTAGGAATAGGTGTAGGCAAACTTTAATAAAATTGATTTTTGGAACATTTCAGTCGAAAAACTATTCCACGTTGTAGCAGAGACCGCTTAAAAAAAAAGTCACAAAATATTCAATTGAATTCAAAAAATTCAATTGTTTATTTTGTGTAGAAAGTGCGGCAAAGACATGTGACAGATGTCGATGTCAAAGGGATTTGTCACAGAGGAAATCTAAGTTTGACCCAGAACGTGAATTTGATTATAGGTTAGGTTAGGTTAGGTAAGAGTGGCAGACCCTTGGTTCTGACCAAACGGTCTCACGTAGTCCTGATTAGGTCCGTTGTGATACCACACGTGTTCCGTAGAACCCACCTTCATCAGATCACTGATGGTTTATGCGACGTAACCGCGGAAGGATTTTAACAACTCATTCAAACCAGCCACTACTGTTCAGAAATCTGCTCAGCCGTCCAAGTTGTAAGTTGTTTAATTCCTCCAGGCTATCGAAAGATGATTCACCCAGAGTAGTGAACCTCCTTCTTGCGAGGCCAGGGCATTCACACAGAAAATGTTGAATACTTTCTTCCTCTTCCCTCTTCCTCATCTCTGTAACTTCTGCAGAAGTCGTTAGTGGGTATTTGCATACGTTCGGCATGTCTACCGAAGAGGCAATGTCCGGTAACAACCGCAGTAATATTTCTCACGTCTTTTCGACTGTGTCTCAATAGCTCTGCGGTTCTCTTTTTATCGAATATGGGCCACAGTTGCCTGGATGTACTACAGGTTGTCAACCCTGTCCATCTGTTCTGAGCAAGCTGCTTGGCCCTGTAGTCAATCTCCTCTTTGACGAATCCCAGTGGTTTGTTCACTGTATTGTCTGCTAGATCAGCTGGCATGCCTGCGCCCTCTCTTGCGAGCGCATCGGCAGCCTCGTTGCCATCTATTTTGGAGTGTCCAGAAACCCAGCACAGAATAACCCGATGTTGGTTGCCAAGTGTGCATAGATTGTTGCGGCATCGCTTTACGAGCTTTGATTTAACGCTGCTGGAACAGATTGCCTTAATCGCCGCCTGACTATCACTGAAGATGGGGATTGACGAGGCTACTCCCAAGCCAAGGTGTTCTTGCAGGATATTGACCGCCTTCTCTACTGCCAGTACTTCCGCTTGAAAAATACTACAATAGTTGGGGAGTCTATACGATTTCTGTATTTGTAAACTTTCGGAAAAGACCCCGGCTCCCACACCAACGTCCATCTTTGAACCGTCTGTGAAGATTGCGTGATCTGTTTTCGTTATATTCTGATTGCCTTCCCACTCTTCCCTACTCGGAATGAGTATAGAATACCTTCTATCGAAGCATGTTATTGGGACAGAGTAATCAGTCGGGTCTCGTAGATTATTCCCCGGGTGAATCTTTAGGAATTTGATTATAGAATGTAGTGTTAGGCTGGTAGTATATATTGTAAATTAAATTTCGGAAAAATCAGTAAAGAAAGCTCGATCAGGACATGAGGTACGCTCAAAGAATATCCCCTAGACCAACAGGCAGGAGCAGCAGCTTGAAGAAGATATTTAATTAACTTTCTGAAAAGCTCTATGAGGATGTCACTGACAATTTCCTAACTTAATAACTTTTTCAATATAAATTATCTCTTATTATTATCTCCTGAAGATGAACGTTTATACGTTCGAAACATGTATTGAAATATATCCTAGTGAAGGTTGACTTAGAGTATTATTTCTCTCCATTTATTATAATTTCGTTTTCGACAAATCTTCGAAATAAAAGTGAAAGGTTTAATTTTATCTGAAGAACATTCTAAGGTGCCGGAAATTCTAAAAGCGCGGATTTCCCGTCGTCGATACCGCGATGGTTGTGAAATATGCCTTGCATGAATAGAAAACAATACACAGTGCGAATTTGGTAATAAAATTATCAATTTCATCTTATGAAGCAAAAAGCAGTTGCCAATTATTTATCATCTTTTTAGTGTTACGTACTGAAATTGAATAAACATACCTACATATTTCCATAATTTTTTTGTTTGACCACCAAAAAATTTGTTATCGAATAATTTATTTATAAACAAAAAGCGTGCCGAAGGCAAACAATTTTTTTCTCATCAGAGAAGAAATGAAAACACAATAGGTACAGAAAATAAACTTAAAAATAAAAAACACCTTTTAAATTGTCATACTCCTGATAAAGCTATTGTGTCGCGAAACATAATAATATGTCGAGTCGACAACTATTTTATTAGTGTTTTTCAAATAAAGTGGAATTTAACATTATTAGTGTTTCTTTCATATTTTAAGCTATGGAGCTCCACCTAGTAAAGGCAGGATCTATTCAATTTTTTATGGTATGCACACCTCAAAAATCTATTTTGACTTATCTATATGTTTTTTGGCGCATTTAACAATTTATTATAATTTAATAAATAATTAAAATGATCTTATCTAATATTAAATAGAAACTTTTTGAAGCACATTCACAGTGTTTTCAAAAATTTCCAAAAATTCATGAAGTCAATTTTTTACGTCTTATTTGGTAAATAAATACTCATGAGAAAAAGAAACTAGGTATCGATAGTTGCTCTTGTTTAATATTTTTATAGTATTTTTGCTCGCAGAAGCAAAATGCAGGTTACAGGACGCATTGTTTTGCTGGAAAATATCCCTAAATAATGCTCGACGGTTACGTGTACTTCATATTACAGGTAAAAATTATATTGTACATCGAGGAAATCCGTGCCGCTGATTATAAAGCAATAATATTATATTTAAGCGGTCCTTAATAATTAGTATAATTAATTTTAATGCAGCTACTTTTTCTAGACAAAGGCATAAAAAAATTATGAAAATATCCATTAGATAGTCATAATGTCCTAAATACTTTTATACTTCCATTCGTTTTAATGACAATAAATTTTAAATTACTATTGGTAATTGTTGTAATAAAAATAGCATTATTTATGTCATCTGTCGATCCGATGTACATCAGTGTTCATTGACATACATTTTGCGGCAATAATTTTTTTAAGACATGATGACTAACCAAGCCATGAACTGCAGGTACATGTTACATATTATTTTAGCCTGGTGCATGGACTTATAGCTCATATTTTAACCATTTGAATGGTATACCATTTTTTGTAATAATAAAATAACGTAGAATTTGTGAAAAATAAAAAATATAGAAAGAAAAGTTAGCGGAACGCGGATAAAGTGACAGGGACGCCAAAATAATGGGTTTTCTTGGGAACAGGTAGAATGACGGCTGTTTCGTCCTTATTGAGACTCTATACGGAAAGCCATATAACCCTTAAGGCGGAACTTTGTGCAGCAAGAAATATATTTGCAAGAGAGTCTCACCCGAAGTGGGCATACTAGCGAGCTTATGACGTGGTGAAAAATATTCCGTAAACATCGACACACACTGAAAGCACGATGCAAGGCGGTAGGTTCTTTATTATGCTAATGAGTTTTGGTTGATTTTATTTCGGAGACCAGAAATTTGTTTTGTGGGAAATAAGTATTTTACTTGTTATTGTATTCTAAGTTAAAATAATGCATCTAATCGTTATACGGATTCTTATTTTATTAATATGTACAAAAAATAAAATTAAGGAGAGCAAAAAATTTTGGAAAATAAAATCTGTTAATTTTATAAATTCCTTGGAAAAGCTTATTATAATGATTTTAATGATTTAAAAAAGGTAATAAAACTTCTGAAATCGTATTCTAATTTTTAATATAGGTACCAAGATACATGTCTGTTAATCTTATTATTACCTACCGACTAAAGTGTTAATTAATTAATAGTAGGTATAAGAACACCTGCATATATGCCAGTGGCGGCGTCAGGGGGGAAGAAGGCACAGGCATACCCTTAAATTAAAGTTGCCCATCCAAATTAAGTTTAGGTACTTAGGTAGTTTATACATAACACAATGTACAAACTGTTTTATTGTGAATTGTTCAGCATTGGTGTTGAAATATTTTGTAAGGTCAATAGTTTTTGAATTAAAATTCTCTCATATGAATAATTTTTCACCATGCTTATTTATTAAACAAGAGAACAAACGAAGTACCTAGACCTTTTTTTTAGAAACACAGTACCGTATCGTCGCACCTATACGAGAATGGAATAAAATAATTGAATTTCAGCGCCAATCCGATACAGAATATACATGTGATAATAGAATAGATGCAATGGTCTCATCGGTTTTACCGCTTACTATTGCTAAATAATAATAATAATAATAATAATAATAATAATAATAATAATAATAATATTAATAATAATAATAAAAAATCATGTTATTCTCTGGAGCTAACGCAAAGATAATGCGACACGAGTAGAACCGATAGATATTGTATATCGCATCACACGGAAAGCGTCAGCAAACAGTACCAATCGACGAAAAGTCGTGTACCTACTTTTTAAGCTCAAAGGTTTAACTTTTCGTCTAGAAAAGCGATAAAAATATATCTACAGTAAAAACTAAACAATAGCTAGATACCAGGATCTTATATGCCTACCTCAAAAAAATCGGATCCATTTACATTTTTCTAGCACCTCCACGCCACTGATATCTGCTACCTAAGTACTTAGCCTATTTTTGTGAAAGAAGGTTTTTATTTTGGTAATTGGAGTATAATTGAATATAAAAACTAAGAACTACATAGATTTTTATTCATTTGTGATTTGAACTGTTCGTTGTGAATCTGTTGTTGTATCTACAGTGTGTTTCTATTTTATATTATCAATATGCCGCAAAAGTATACTAGCACAAATCGTACTCCGTGTGGCCGTCGACGAAGTATTCAACAAAAACTTAAATTACTCAGGTGAGTACTTGCAATCATTTTAGAAATAATTGCAAAGTTGTATAATTTTTATTATCATATATAATATAACAAGTGCATTGAAAATTATCGGTAATTTTAGGAAAATATGCTTGAATACAATTTGGAGCCAAAAAAAGCATGAGTGCACGTAGTGCACGAATGCTTTTGCTTGCTCCAAATTGCATGACAGCATATTTGGCTAAAATTACCGGTAAATTATCAATGCCCGCGTTATATTTGTAAGGGAATTTCATGGACTGATGTTGCTTTTTGTTTGTTATGACTGACAAAAAGAAAATATGTCAAAAAATTATCACGATAATTTTTTGCAACAATAGAATAACCATGGTAACACAAAATAAAATTATGGTATTTAATTGTTAAAATATGAAATTTGACAGGTGAATGAAATTCTCAAGATTATTGATTTTGCTCCTTTTCATATGCTGTAGAAATAAAATAGAACATAACGTGCATAACCGTTTCATACGCTCAGTTTTAAAAAAGTACAAGTAAAGCCGTACAGAAAGTTTAAAATTGTTAGTAAGTGACATTTTGTTAGTTGTTTTTGTCATGTTACGTTGTAACGTTGTTTTATGACCTACAATATTTCGGGAGTATTCGAATTTTTTTTAGGCCCTAGGCCAAGAATTATCCTAATTATTTTAAAAAAGCATCCGTTTTGGACACAACTACTGACATCAGCCCTATGATGCTTATGTACGCTGTTTGTTTTCTATTACAAAAAGAGGTAATTGATATCTCGATTAAACTCCTAGGATAGGTATTATCCAAAAATGTATCAAGAGATCCTAAAGCATAAAAACAACGTTTTTACAAAAACATAAACCTTTCATAGCTATCTTTTTTAAATTTTAATAACGCAATTATCTTAACTTTTTCTTACTCTTTGTAATTTGAGTATAATATGTAACGAATATATTTATTTTCTTATTTATTTTTTATGAAAAAAAAAATTAGTTTATTTGAAAAAAAAACACAGTGTAAACAAGCTGCTGTCACTAGTTGTGTTCAGACCAGCTGTTCTTTCAAATTAGATAATTCTTGCCCTAGGATATAAAACAAAAAAAAACGAAATTATCCTGAAATATTGATTTGTGATGTTGTTTTCCAAACTACACACCTAAAAGTGTTAAAAAAAATTTGTCGAACATTATGATGAGTTATGAGACATTTCCATTGATACCAGCCAGTCAACCGATTTCCAGAATCCCTTTTCTATATACTAAGTAGTTTTTTGGTAAATTCAGTTTCTTCTAAATTAAAATACTGGGATTTATCTCTACGTTTTATAAAGTGTGAACAGTGCTGTTATAATAAGCTTAAATACTAAAGAGGGATATAAATTATTTTTATATAAGGGTCGAGAAACTTACTCACAATTTTCAACAATTTGTTTAAACAAATAATACAGCTGAAAAAGAATCAAATGCTTGTTTTAGAAATATATTAATATTGGTGTAAATTTATGCTCCCCATTTGGTGATAAACAGAATTCTCCTGTAAAAAATACTGGTTTTATCTTACCTAATATTTCTTTAGGCAACGCAAAAAACTGACAACTCAGGACACCGCCACCCCAAGTAAAAAAGTTGTCAGTATTTCTAATTTTGCCATGGATTTACCTACTTCGGAAGTTGCAGGACCATCTCATGATAGGGTTGAGAGCAGTAGAGATATGAAAAAACTAAACTTGATAGATTATGACAGTGATGATAGTAATTCCAAATCGATTAGTCCAGAACAAGTTTCTAGTTCACAACCCGAAACAGAAATTTCAACCGAATATTCTGAAAAGGTATCCCAAAGATGTCAGACCATATGTGATATTTCCGGAAGAAGAATAATTGATATTAATTTCTTCTTTAACGAAGTAACTAATTTTAAACATTTGGGCATTTTTGGTTGCGAGAGTACAAGTTTAAAAATAACAAAAGAAATATCTGTTGGATTGCAAAGCACGTTTGTAATTAAATGTTCCATATGCCACGAAGAAAAAAGAATATGTACAGAGAACCCTGACACTGCAGACTTAAACAAATTAATCGTTTTGGGTATGATTTCAACCGGCGGAGGCTACAGCCAAATGCAAGAAATTTTCAGCTACTGCGATATACCGATTATGTCAAATTATACGTTTTTGAAAATTCAAAGTGAAATAGCTGATGCAATTGATGCAACCGCTTGGGAAGAAATAAAGAAAGCTGGCGAAGAAGAGAAAGCAATTGCCATCGAAAAGGGAAAAGTTGATCCTGATGGTATTCCATATATAACCGTTATCGCAGATGGCGCATGGAGTAAACGATCATATAAAGTTAACTATAATGCACTTTCTGGAGTGGTAAGTTATACATATTCTTTTAAGTTTCGTTTAATGGTGATGGTTTTATATAATTTAAAAACTAGACCAATTGTAGTCCAACCTATCATAAAGCATGTAAAAGGTAAACAACATTAACGTTCTGGTGGAAGGTAAATTATAAATAACATTTTTATTTTAGGCAATAATTGTTGGACAAGAGACAAAGAAAATCCTATTCCTGGGAGTTAAAAATAAATACTGTTGCATATGTACAAGAGCACAGAGCAAGAATATTGCCGCAAAAGACCACATTTGCTACAAAAACTGGGACAAAGCATCAACAGCTATGGAATCCGAAATTATTGTACAAGGATTTTTACAAAGTAACGAACTGCACGGAATAAAATACGGTTATTTGGTTGGAGATGGAGATAGCAGTGTGACAAAAAAGTTGGCAGAGGCAAGACCATACCAGAATAGATCAGTTCAGAAAATTGAATGTAGAAATCATTTGCTAAGAAATTTATGTACACGCCTTCGAGAGTTAGCCCAAAAAAGAACCAGTTCGAAGAACAAAGTAGTTTCTATAAAGGAAAGAAACATGCTTTCTAATAATGTTAAAAGAATAAGATATGGAATTGTAGCAGCAGTCAATTACTACATTGAAAAAGAGGATCTAAGCTACGCTCAAAAAATTATTCATTTAAAGCGTGATATTACAAATACTTCTAGTCACGTCTTTGGAGATCATTCAAAATGTGCTAACTACTTTTGCCAGGGACCAAAAGAAAATGAGATAGATTTTACCAATATTATGAGAAGTTCAGGCTTATTTTCAGATATTTTAGTAATCATTGAGAGAATAGTTAGAAATTCCGAAAGTTTATTATTAAACATGGATAATAACGCTGCTGAACTTTATAATGCCTTATTAGCCAAAACAGTTGGTGGCAAAAGAATTAACTTTTCTTTAAGAAGATCCTACGAAATGCGTTGCGAGAAAGCTGCAATTTCGTACAATGTTGGAGCTGAGTCATATCGACTTATTCAAAAGAAACTTTGTGGTCGAAGTCCAGGAAATATACATACAAAATTTATTAAAGAAAAAAAACACAAACGGAGTTGGACTAAATGCCGTAGACAATTATTTCCACAAACTCACAAAAAAAAACACGAAGATGCTCCTCCCGACGAGGATTACGGCTTACCAGCCATAGATATGGACAAGGATGAGTACAAACTGCAACAATCTTTCTTCATAACTTCCATTACGGTAGATAAAGAAACTGCACATAAATTAGAACGTGATACAGTCGGACAAGCAGACACACTGTTATGGATGGAAGAACGTGGAAAAAGACTAACAGCAAGTAATTTTGGAAAAATTTGTAAATTACGTAAAAGTACACATTGTGCAAACACGGTAAAAGCCATCTTATATAGCAGTTTTACCAGCAACAGTGCTACAAATTGGGGCAAAGAGCATGAAAAAATCGCTATAACCCAGTTTGAACGAACCACCGACCTAATAGTTGAGGACTGTGGACTTTTTGTCAGCACAAAGCAATGCTACCTTGGGGCATCTCCAGATGGTCTAATTGGACAAAATGGAATTATAGAAGTTAAGTGCCCCAGATCCTGTAGTACCAAAACTCCTCGTCAAGGCATCGAGACTAAAACAATAAAATTTGCTACAATTGAAAATGGAAATTTTACATTAAAACGAAATCACCACTATTACTATCAGGTACAGGGACAGTTACAAATAACGTCAAGGCAGTACTGTTATTTTATTGTATGGACACCTCTACAACTAGAGTATGAAAAGGTAATGAAAACCACTTTTAAAATAGTTATTTTCTAGGAAACGATGTGTTTATAAATATTATGTCTCTATCTCAAAAACAGAACAAAAACTTTTTTTTTTAATACATAGATACTCAGGAATAATATAGCCAGAAAGGTAAAACCAACAAATTTTCAAATTTTTACAAACCGTGTAAAGTTTTCCTCACAGTGCAATTATTTTCTATTGGAAAATATGAGATTCTTATTCCAGAAGTATTAAATGGGGATAAAACTAGTTTATCCTATTTAGCCTTCAAAGATAAAAAAAATACTCTTCTCAATATTTTCTTTAAAAATTTAATGGCTGGGCATAACTTCATCAATTTACGAAACAAAAAGTAAATAAGAACACTTTTTAAAATATTTAATACATTCATTTCATATAATATTTGATCGTATAAGTATCTATGATTTACAAATTTTATGAAATAATAATTAATGTAATTTTAACAATAATAATTTTGTTTCAGATATACAGAGATGACCAATTTTGGCAAGAAAAGATGGAACAGCAGTTAAAAACTTTTTTTTTTAGTTGCCTTCTTCCCGAAATGATAAATCCTCAATACCCCAACAAGAGAAAAATTAAAGACTTAAGATCGCAATTTTTAAATATTTCTGGTAGCTAATAATATAGTTATTGTAGTATTTTTTATTTTAATAAGTATTTTTAATTTGTACCATGAAAGGACCAACTTTATTGCCTACCTGTATTTTTAATAAAAATTTACAATATTATGAATGTTTTTATTTAGGGTATACTACCTAATAATAAAACCTACCAACATAGGCACACATAGAGTGGAAGGGGGGTAGCCAAAAAAAGCGTGTAAGTTCTTAAAAGTGACTTAAATAAAATATGTAGCAGCCTTTTCAACACTTCCTCCACCGTTCAAAAGTGGCTACAAAAGAAAACAAAACGTTCGTTTTCAAGAACTTCTATCAAAAGTGATTCCTACAAAAAAAATGCCGCATTCGTTTCATAAACTCACCCTAACAAAAAGTAAAAACCTTATCTACGCCCTTGGTCAAGAGACGGGGGCCACTGCCGCCCTCTCTATGGGCGCCCAAGCCTAACAAAATATTGTATTTTATTACTCTGCCTGGCATACTGTCCAATTTTTATTTAGTACTTAGCTTCTTAGAAGCATTGTCACTATACAGGAGTCAGGCTGCACCAAATTATAGCTGCCAGCCAACAAGATGGACAGAGAAATCTCATGTGACCAACGCCAAATTCGTGCCTGAATACTACTTTTAAATCGGTAAACCATGGATAAAATAATAAACACATTTCACCTTTAAGATGAATTCATATTTTAACAGGTTCAGACAGAAGCTCACTACATAAGCAATATATAGATCCCGTATAATAAGCATAAAATATAAAAACAATCGAATATGCAACAGTTGGTTACTCACTAAGAAACGAAACAAAAAATTCAATATAGCCCATTTTTGATTGCAACAAATCGACCGGATTTCGTTCAATTCTTATCCTTACCTAACATGAATAAGAAATTTTGAAAGCCCAAACACCAGTTTTGACAAAATGGTGAACGCGCCTTGAACATTTTGCCCTGCGGCGCATTATAAACCATCCCGGTCTAAGCCGAAAAATGTATGGTAACCCGAAGTTAATAGCACAACTACTAGTTACGTCTTTTTAATATTAACGCTTAGATATTCTGTTATTGGCACAGACAATACAAAAAGGAAAACATAAAATTTAGCCCAAAATTACCCCCGAAATAACTTCTTGTTCGACCACCTATAATTTTTTTCAGTGTATCATTATTCTCTCTGGATGTAAATTGTTTCACGTCAGCCTAGAATAAATTCTGCTGTATATAGGCAACTTCTATAACATGACAACAAAATTTACCTAAAACATGAGTTGCGCGCTGCAAGATAACGGACTTATTACGACATTGTTTTGTCTCAATTTTTGAATTCTTAAAGATAAGACATGGAAGTTCTAAGGTACATGGCTATTTTTTTGAAAAAAAAATTCTTAGCTACGATATTAACCTTGGAAAAGTGCCTAAAATACGCACCTTTAGTGGGCATTTTCTTATACATATTCTTATTTTTTTCAAAAAAGGGCTTTGTACCTTAGAAATACAAACATTCCTTTATTAAATTTTAAATTGTCCCGACAAATATTTCAAATAGCCTTTGCAGAATCCTGCAGTAGCGAAACGGTGTTTTTCATCCTCTAAATTTGCGCGTGGTAGAGCCTTAAGCAAAACCAGAACATGAAAATATATTTTCTGAATGTTGACTATTCCTATATACCTCCGGCTGAAAATAAGTATGCATTTATTAAGAAAACAAGTTAAGCTCTCCTCTAGCTATATAATATACAGGATCCTGCACCTCACCTCCCGTCTTCTACAGCTCACTTATTAATTAAGTTAGGATTTTGATATTTTACAAACTTTACCTGTATCCTAGGGCGCATTTCAGGAAAATATTTTTGTTTAAACAGGGTGGTCCAAAAAGTGTGACGACTTTTTAAAGATATATTTTTTTAGATTACTATAGCTATATAGGTATATTTTTATATATTTGGATGCATTTTATAGTTGCCTTCATACCCCTTCAATTTCAATGAAATCGGTTCAGTATTATAGGCGAAAAAAAATAAAAACTAGGAAAAACCAGTTTTGCACTGGTTTTAAAAGTTAATAAAAAATAAAAATAATGCCTTGTCAATAAAATTATATAAAGGTACTTAATAAATAAGGTCGAACAGTCTCGTTAACCAAGTTTGATTAATACGAATTAAACAGGGTGCACAAAGTTTAGTGTCAAACTTTAAATCAATTTATTTTTCTTATTTCAGATTGGAACCCCTTTATATTATGATGTCATTGGAATCATTCGATGCAGAATTAAAAATCAAACATTTATCCTTATTACAACCCTATCGCAATTTCTAATGCATCAACACTTATTTGCAGAAAACTCATTTTATCAACTGTACCACCAGTCATTATTATAAATGAATATCGAAGGTGACTTTGCAAAACAGTTTATTGGTATTAAAGTGACAAAATCCCATTTTGACTTTAGTTTATTATATAGTTTCAGATATTGTTAGATTAGGTATTATTAATTATTTAAACTATATAATTTTTTTTTTGATAGAATAGTACAACCAAGAAAAGCTCGTAGATATATGATTTTAATAGGTATTAGTAGCATGCGAAAATAATTCTATTTTGTCACTTTAGTAAACGTTAATACCAAAATTGGTTTTCAAAGCCACCTTTGATATTCATTCATTCATTCATTAACAATTGACATAAAATGAGTTTTCTGCAAATAAGTTTTGATACGTTAGAAATTGCGATAGTGTTGTAATTAGGACAAATGTTTGATTTTTAATTCTGCATCGAATTACATAATAATATACAGGGGTTTCAATTTAAAATAAGAAAAATAAATTGATTTAAAGTTTGACACTAAACTTTGGATAGGTCAATATTTAATTTAAAGTAATTAGTAATTATCTTGTATTATGGATCCGAAATCATATCTGGTCTCGGGCCTGATGCCTAAACCACATACAAAACTTCGTTCATCCCCGTCAATTAGTTTTTGAGGTTCAAGCCTATATAGGTACGCAAGGCAAAGGCAGAACGACAGACAGAAATTGAACACATTTTTTTTTTATGATCTAGAACCCTAAAACTGAGCTGAGAGGCCGCTTTAAAAGTTTATTTTTTATAGTGATATATTTTTTGGTTGTAGGTATATAATTCTGCGTTAAAAATTTGTTTTGTCCTAGTGATTATGATCAAAGTTAAATACAAACCCAAACCCTTTAATTTGGTATTCCAAATTCCAACCGATTTTAGGTAGAAATACACATTTTTAAACTTCTTTATTCCTGCAAGTTTTTATCCCCATTTTTTTTTGAAAGATTATAAACAGCAAGGAAAGGTAAATAACCTCGAAAAGTAATTAATATTAAAATCGACCAAAAAACAAACAATTTACTTGTGCGTGTCGTTCTCCGATGGGATTCCAACACGTGGGTAACACACTCATCGCTGACTATTGATCAAATTGCCCTCATTTCTACAAATCATAAAACTATCAAAGTATACCTACTAACAAAAAAAATGAAAATTTGTCGAAAAAGTTTCCTATGATTTACTTACTCGAATGGAATTTTAAATTATTACCAGTCAGTAGTTAAAATCGCTTCGAAAAATATTTTCGCAAAACTTTTCCGCAACTTGCCGTGCTTTACTTTCTAACCCCCGAGCGGTTTACTATCTTCCCTAGCTGGTAAACCCGGAAGTTGGTTTCTGGTAACCATGGTAACTTGTAAACAACAAGAGTGACGTCACGAGCTTGAAGCACTTGACCACGGCGTGACTTAGAAGCGTGAGCAACGTTTACACTATTGCCAAGATGCTGAAAACGTCATAGTTGTTCGGGTGTTAATTATTCTTTTTTCAGGCTCCTATATCCAAGAACTACATAAAAAGAGATAAAGCTAAGAATTATTACAAAATACATGACATGACTACGAATACTAAACCTACTATAGTGTAATTTAGGTGCGATACAATTTAATAAAGATTAAGAAATCTGCTTCTAATATAATTAGGAATATTAGGATTAAAAAAATTGATAAATTTAGAAAACATTTTTAAAATTGACATCTGAGGATATAAATATTTTTAGTAAAAGGATTAAAAATATAAAACATCCCTTTATTTCCACAGTTTATTCGATACATCTGGAATTGGTTAAACTCTTCCTCTTTTCCTGTATATTTGGAATTTTTTTTTGGGTGCCACGCCCAAAAAACACTTTTTTTGGACAATAAAAAAAAATTCAAAATAAAAAAATACATAAGTATATAAACTATACAAAAGCACAAAATATTTTTTTGCCTAAATTTAAACCGTAATTCGTCGCCTTTTTTGACAAAATATATTGATTACTTATTTCATATTATTATATCAATGTGGTTTTTTTGATGAATACTTATTAAAGCTAAACTTGTAAGCTCTTCGCCTGAATGGTTTCTCAGATATATTTTTAATCTTTTTAAAGTGGAAAAACTTCTTTCTGCTGAAGCGTAGTTACTGGTAGGATGATTTGTTATTTTATTTGGCGCGTTATTAAAAGCGTTGCCGTCAAAGATTTTTGATGTTGCCCAATTATATTTTACCCCCCTCCCCTGGCTACGCCACTGGTAGGTATGTCTAGATATCCACACGGTAACTTAACCCATTAACGCCCAGTGATACCGTTTGGTATCGCTAAATCAGCTATTACTAAGACATCGACCATTTTATGGGTGGTAGTGGAATAATAATTCTAACGAGTGCGTTAGTTGCGGGAAGCATCTTCAGTTGTGTTTTAAGTCTTTGAGTACCGTTGCCGATATTTGTGAGCAAAAAAACACTTGTTATTTTATAGTTCATTTTACGTCAATAGAAAAATATGGACATTCGCTTTGAATAAGTATAGTTTTTCACTGATAGTATATTTTTTCTTGAATACAAGTATTGATATTGACTAAGATATATATTTAAAGCCCTCTATAATGTATATCGTATTTTTTTATATTCACCTGACTTTACAAAATGGGCGCCAAACATACTGATACCATATGGTATCACTGGGCGGTTACGCTATATATATATATTTTTTTTGATAGGCATTGATTTTTATTGTCTGAATTTTTTAGACATAGTATACGCTAATGACGATGCGGAAAATCAAATAGACGAAATATTTATCGAGTCCCCTGATCCCAATGTCGACACCAATGAAGATTCCGCTGACGAAGATGACGGAGGCATGCTAAATAATTTAACAGGTCGACAATTACGTGCACCTGTGGAAATAAAATTGACGAATAATACAGGTTTAGGCAATAATTATAACGACTTTTCTGCAGAAAGTCCTAACCAATCATCTTCAGCGCCGGCTAATCAATCCGTAACCGAATCATCTTCTGCATCGACCTCAAAGGATAGGTATTGTCCGGTTTCAGAGAACAACGACTGGATTCGAAATCGTCTAGCTCAGAAACCAGATACTGTCTGGATTGAAGGCGACACTGAATCTGGAGTACGTTCATTTCCAGTAAAAGATTACAAGCGGTTCGAACAAATGTCTTGTACAGATATTTTTGAGCTATTTTTTGTCAACGATATCATGCAGCAATAAACAATACATGGTTTCTGTATAGGAAGAATCAAAACAAAACCTCCAACATAGAGTTTAGAAGGGAGTTGGTCCAGGTATACTTAACACGTTATGGTGTACCGGCAAAATCAGCAGGTCCTGCAAAAACGTCTGTTTTACGCACACTTCTGCCAGGTATTCGATATGACGGTATGCATCATTACGTTGCTTTACGTAATAAACGTCGTTGCGCTGGAAATGAAGGCAAGAGTTTTGGTAGAATAATGCGTTCTAAGTGTGATGTAGGTCTTTGTGTAGTCTGTTTTGCCAATTATCACACAATTTAAAAATTTACTTTTAATAATTTCATAAATAAATATGTATTTTAAAATTGTAAGTATTTGTATTTTACAGTATCATATGCGCCCAATGATACCATATGGTAGCAGTCATTTTCTTAAAAACTGACGTAAGACATTTTGTAAAATATTTTTTTTTTGTGCATTCCTACTCATATTAACCCAGCAAAGTAAAAATATATAAAATAACTAACAAAAAATAATTCTGGGCGTTAATGGGTTAAACGGGGCAAAACGGCGAGGAAACTCAAAAAATTAGAAGTCAAGACGTCTAATTTATTTTTGCCTATAAGTTTAAATTAAAATAACATAATATAGTTCTTGAATGAATGATAGAATAGTTTTGGACTTGCATTGTCCTTAATTTGTTTTACATCACAACGTTTCAACTGGTAAGTATCTCCAGTCGTCTTCAGGTGAATACTCAGTATTTATCTCCAGTCGTCTTCAGGTGATAACTCAGTATTCACCTGAAGACGACTGGAGATACTTACCAGTTCAGTTGAAATGTTGTGATGTAAAACAAATTAAGGACAATGCAAGTCCAAAACTATTCTATCATTCAAGAAACATCATTGTCTCCAACCTTCAAACAGACACATAATATAGTTCTGTAAATTTTTTAAATTATTTGTATTTAGTAGTGAGCCTACCGACAATATCGCAAACTTTTTTCTGCATTCCTTAGGTGGTTTTAGAACCGTGTGTGAGACAATACATTATTTTCTATTTAAGTATAAAACCTGCATTTTGAGATATATACAAAGCCTTTTTTTTAATAAAATTGTTAAAAAATCTAGTTGAAGCTGCAGTTAAGGAAAAAATCTTAATTATACACGACAACGTTGTATGTTGTATCGTATTCAACTTGAAGACCGCATTTTACAAAACAGAAACAGATGGAAAGCTAGTCAGTTTCTCAATGAATGGGCTCACCAGCCGGTGAACCGGGTACCAACACAAAGGTGGTTCTGATGACATACGTAAAGCAAAACTGTTCCATTTTGCTTTTATAACTGAGTTTATTCTTGTTTGCTACATCACAAAATGGTACTATAGTATTGAAAAAATTGTAGAGAGTTAACACGAAAAGGGGTGAGTGTTATTATATTTATATAGTTTTTCGATTTAAGGTAGATTAAAAAAACAAAATAAAAGTCTATATTACTAAGAACTTTTCCAAAGTAGGTCTACGTACTCGATTACGATTACAAGGGCAGCTTTTTGATGTCATATCTAAAAAAAATTTAAGGTTTGTGTTTTCTGTTGAATTCTGCTAACGAATTTAAATTAATTTGACTAACATTTTTGGACAAAATTTATAAAAATAACTACCTACCACTTTAAAAGTTTTTTTTTGTAAATAATAAATTTTATGACGGCACTGTTATCTGCAATTTTGGGACTAAACGAGACATTGTCTCTTGCATATCTAAGATAAAAAATATGATTTTTTTAGATTTTAAAAATTTGACTTGAATTTTTCAATTTAGACTAATACCATGCACTTGTTAGTGTTTGTCGGTACATGGTCTGTTTGTGCCGATATGCCGTAAATCTTTCCCTAGAGCGCTAAAGAAAATGAAGGAATTTTGATGTCATGAATTACATTTTTAATTTCTGCATTTACTCAATTTGCAAAAAAAAATGCCTTTAGACTCCTTGGTCCCCATCCCTTCTTTAATTGGCTCGATATTTTGTAAGAAAATATAGGGTGCATGCTTTTTACTAATATTTTCTCTTTTGAAACATTGTATATTTTTTGTTCTTAGCAAGTCCGTATAAATGTTGGTGTTTAATTTCTACAAATTTACAAGAAAAAAAATGGTTTCAATATTTCTTGGTTAAATACTTGTATCTTATATTATGTTATTCACATTAATTCATTGTTCTTATTCACGTGGATCACGATTGTTATTTCTTATTTTATGTAAATTCCACGGTCTAATTATTTTTTCATTCATCACTTTAACCTAGAAAATAGACTTTTTGACGTTTGATACCTCGTTATTTTATAATATGGTTTTATTTTTTATTGTTGGGAACTTTCTTTCTTTCAGACATTAGTTTTCTTTATTGGGTCTCTATCTTATTTTACATCTATTATTCTTATAATACGATGTTCTCATTAATCACCTTTTTTTAGTTTAATATGTAGGTAAACAGTTAACTTTATTTGTATTTTGTTTCCATTTAAATTTTAATTATTTTAATAATATACCTAACAATAGTAATAATAAGGCGGAGAAACGCATTTTTCTAAACTAAAAATGAGGTAAGGAAATCAATAAAGTTAGTAAATACATACTCACGTTGTTTTGCACAACGATTTTTAACAATTATATAATAACAATTAACTAACCAGCAAGTGACATAAATGCTTGATTAGTAAATTAAAAATAAAGCAACCTGACCTTTGTGAGCTGAGAAAAATATTACTGCCAATGTCATATATATCACTGTCAAAGATGCTTGTTAGTTAATTATTATTAAACATCTTTGTACATCAACGTACCCGACATAAGGATTTTTTTATGAAGGTGCCGAACCTGAAATCAACTCTAATTATTTTATTAGATTAAGTTCTGCCGCATAAAGATTTTTAATAATACTTAACTAACCAGGCAACGTTGTGACCTAAATGACATTTTTCTAATATTTTCTAACAATTAAAGTGGCCCCCTTAGCTTTATTCTTGATTGACAAATCAGGCAACTATGATTGAGAGGGAATAGTGTAATTTATGTCACAGGTCACAGTTAAAGTTGTCTAGTTAGTTAATTATTGTTTACAATCTTTTTGCAACCCAACATTAATAATTTTAAACTACCTAAGACCATTATCCTAAATTTACTTATTATTTACTATAATAATAAAGTTATTATTCCAAAAAAATTATTATATATAAAAAAAAGTCAAATTACAATATAAATTACTTAAAAGAATATTAGGCCAACTTGCAGCATCCCTCATGATTTAAGGTGCTGTTGAAGCCATGCCTGGATTAAGGGGGATGGGGGCGGGGCCCCGTCAGTGTTGCGTTTAAAAATTATGATGCAAAAAATGTTTCATTCTTTGTAGTTTTTTTTTATCGAAGATGAGGTATATTTAAAAGCACCTTAACAGACGGTATAGGATCGTATGTACCTGCCGTGTGTCGGATTGATGCCTAAACTTTTCCCTCTTTATCAACATAACCGCTTCGGTATCACCTACAAGGCATAACTTCGAAAACGGTGCTGCATCTGTCATGTAAGTTCTCAGTTCTCTGGTGGTCTGTCTTCTTCTCTTTTTGTTTTCAATATATTTGTTATTGTGTCTGATATAGTTCTCCGTGATTCAATATTTTTAACATTTCCCGGGTTAGATTTTCTGGGTGTAACTCGACCCCAACTTTGTTCTTTAGCGTGTTCGTTCGCCTTCCCAACTTTTGCATAAAAACGGCGTATGCTCAGCGGTATTCACTTCTCCACAGTACTTACACTCATCTGTGTCCAAGCAGTGCAAGTTCTTCCGATTTTCTGCCTAACCACACTTCAATATCAAGCATAAGACGGCGAATCTAGGCCTCTATCTTTTCTTGGTTACCTCCTTTTGCGGTTCAAATTTTTTTCCTTTCCTTAATCAGAAGTTCTATTGGAATTACTCCTAAATAGGTATCAATGTTGCGTCCTGGCTTACTGTGGCGATATATGCCCGTCCGATTGTTAAAGCCATTGTTCGTTGTATTGATCCTAGCTTCTTTGGTAGATTTGTACCGCAAGAGCCTCTGTCCATACCAGCGCCTTAAGCAATATGGAATGTGCGACTGAAGCGAGAATTTTCCTGAACGGAAGTAGAATTTTGGACTTGCATTGTTTTTATTTGTTTGAATCACAACGTTTCAACTGGTAAGCATCTCCAGTCGTCTTTAGGTGAATACAGTAAATACAGTATCCAAATAAAACATAAATAGGAACAATAATATCATATCTAACTATAAGTACTTAGGTGAGCTTATAATATACAACTTGACATCAGAAACAGACAAAAATAGGTTACAGATTATACAGAAAAGGACAATGAGGATTATTGTAGAATGTAATAAATCTACAAACATTATATAGACTTATTGAATGGTGTAATATAAACAATTAAAATAGGTTTTGGTACAAATTTACAAAATTAAACTAGGGTACTCCGTATTTTAATAAATTATTCACTTTTTCCTGTTTCTCACATATAGGTACCTATAGTTACAAGACAAAAGGAAAACATTCTTTTGTTTTAAAAAATACCGATTGATGGACTGGCCATAATTCAGTGTTTTTTATGGTTCTTTTGAATATAAAAACAATTCTATTACTTATCAGTAAAAAATAATACTACAGCTAATAAAAACTAGTTTTATCTTATTAAAAAATAAAAAGTTTTCTTCCGAAGGAATATTTTACACTTACAGCTTAAAAATAATTGGCCTGCTAAGAACTTAAAAATTAATAACATTTTCTTTAATGTGGCTTGTATGTATTTTAGTATTTATTTAGGTAAACTGTTAGTTATTACCTAACAGTAATGGTGAAAAGTAATTAACGTTATTTAATGTTGAAATAGTTTAATTAATGAATTAGATTTGCGCTTAATAGATAGACTAATTATATTATATGTATATACCTACATATATCCTATATCTACTCCTTATTCCGTTAATGATAACATGATAACCTACTGTTGCATGGTATTATGGTTCCTAATAATAGTTTTCTTTACATTTTATTTCGCATAATAATTTTGAAGGAGGTAATAGAACTATACAAAAGCCGTTACAGTCGTAGTTTCTTTAATATTTGAATGACTGAACTGTATACAATAATAATATTACTTTATTTAATTAGTTATAGTTCACATCCAAGTCAAAAAATATTAATCCTTTATGCCAACAAATTAACATTATAAACAATAAGCAGAATAAGAAAATAGGCGTTCTTGACAATATTTTGTTTCGTTTCTAATTTGCTAATTGATCCTTCGCCGGTGGCAACTCTCGATTTTTTAGATATTGTTATACCTAAACAAATAGTTAAATAAAACACATCGGCACAGTTACATAATACTTATATTTTCGGAACAAGATCGTCTTATTTGATCGAATGAGAAGGCTTAATCAGCCTCAACCAGAACTCAGAAGCAGCCAAGCTGCCTACCTCTCATGTGTCGAATAAATCACCGACAACAATGAGCTAAGGAGTCTAGAGGATCAATATGATAACTGGACATCGAACGTGTCACATTGCCAAGCCAGATCACTGATGAGCACCCAGAATCAGAAACAAGGATGAACTCACATTTCATTTTAAGTGAGGCAAGGAATGTTAACATCAAATTAAATGACAGGCTAGCCGTGGTACCGTAACAAACCCGATGGACGTACCTATCGGTAAACGATTCGTTTATTGGTAGTACTCCACGGCGTCGAGCGTCCGGGGTTTGCACGCTGTGCACCCCTTCGTCTATTACCCGCTGTCCCCTCACCTTGTCAGTGGGGAATGGCAGTTTACGGAGGTTTTAGACTCACTGCTAACAACGGTATGCCCTGTCTTCTTCCGTTAACATATCAATCCTTTCGTTGTTTCGTCCTACTGGGACTCATCGGAGACGCGCGACCATCCTGAGGCCGCGGCCCGCAAAGGGTCTGCGCCTATAGATGGTCAATCGTCTGACAACTGGCGTTATTTATCATCGTCATGGAAGGTATCAGTCTCCACACTCACGGACCTCCCTTCAAGGATCCGGACTGGGTCGGCTTTTGGTGAGCTTAGTTAAAGCCAATAGTTGGTCTCGAAAGAGAACTCAGTTTGTTCGTTCAGCGGCAGCCTAGCTCGACTGTCGCAAGGACAGAAAACGGTGAGCCAGGTAAAGGACCTGTGGAACTCTGGGCAAGGACTACAAAGATTGTAGTGTTGCACGATCGAGAGTGCAGGGGTGATTCCCCTCTCGGCACCAGACAACCGCCGGTTGCCGGAGCTAGGCTGCCGCTGAACGAACAAACTGAGTTCTCTTTCGAGACCAACTATTGGCTTTAACTAAGCTCACCAAAAGCCGACCCAGTCCGGATCCTTGAAGGGAGGTCCGTGAGTGTGGAGACTGATACCTTCCATGACGATGATAAATAACGCCAGTTGTCAGACGATTGACCATCTATAGGCGCAGACCCTTTGCGGGCCGCGGCCTCAGGATGGTCGCGCGTCTCTGATGAGTCCCAGTAGGACGAAACAACGAAAGGATTGAGATGTTAACGGAAGAAGACAGGGCATACCGTTGTTAGCAGTGAGTCTAAAACCTCCGTAAACTGCCATTCCCCACTGACAAGGTGAGGGGACAGCGGGTAATAGACGAAGGGGTGCACAGCGTGCAAACCCCGGACGCTCGACGCCGTGGAGTACTACCAATAAACGAATCGTTTACCGATAGGTACGTCCATCGGGTTTGTTACGGTACCACGGCTAGCCTGTCATTTAATTTGATGTTAACATTCCTTGCCTCACTTAAAATGAAATGTGAGGTCATCCTTGTTTTTCATTCTGGGTGCTCATCAGTGATCTGGCTTGGCAATGTGACACGTTCGATGTCCAGTTATCAAGATCGTCTTACTCCAACGGGATTTTAAGCGTGACCGCCTCACATAACATAAGGGTTTATTTTTTGCGAGAACCACGGTAGGGATAAGTGAGTTATGGACTCACATCACCCTCTGTTTACAAAATTAGCCCAAAATAAAATATGATATTAATAATTTTTTGGACTTGCATCACCAACATATAATTTTAAATCATTTTACTATTACAGGTTCTTATAAAGTATATGCTAAAATGAACAAGATAATAAAGATGGATCCTGGAATAGTTTGTTTTCAACATTGTGAACCAAAAGCATTTTGTTTTTTCTTACCTGACACGTGCCCAGTTTGTGATGAAGATTTAGAAAAAGCCAACTTTTCTATTTTACCTTTTAGGTAAGGTTATTTGGAAATTTTAAAATCGACCGCAGCTAATTTGTATTAAAATTATTATAAATTTAGCGCCGTTCGTATCATCGATCGTATCGAAATTTTACCATTAATTGTTCATTTAATAAAAATAATTTTGTGGGTGGGGTGGAATAGGTTTTAAATAGCATAAAAGTTTTAAATAAAATATAGCTTACTTAAAATGTAATCTCTAGTTTAAGATATTTTAATCTAATAAAATGTATAAAGAGTATAATTTGGTACCCATATTTATATAAAAGTTATGAGTTGGGGAAAAGAAATATTTTTCTTAAAGGCAACATAATTTAAGGTCTTACAAAATGACCACATATTTGAAACCAATTAGAATCATTAAAAATTTTATTGGTACATTGAAAATATTTCGATCCAAACCATGAAAGTTTTTTTTTAATATGCATTAGAATTCAATAAATATTAAAAACTTATACTGAAAGGCCCTGACATCAACCATCTTGTTTACATACATATCTTATATTTTTTTTAGAGTTCCTTATCCATTCATACGAGCCTCCCAATATCCCTGTGCCGTAGTCATTAAACCAACCACAGGAGACTTTTTAAAGTAAGTATTTTTATAATTTTGTACATCCTGTTATATCAAATAGGCTCGAATTTGATCATAGTCACAAATTATGATTCTCCTTTGGCTTATTAAGTTAAAGCAAAATTTATAATATGTTATTCAGTTTTTTAACATACTTAGGTATTATGTATATTGAACCGAAAGTAAGTATATCTGGTTTTGAGCAGGGTCGCAGTCGATTAAATTATATAAAAAAAATACCTACTCCTTGGTATGAAATGCGTACCTTTATGATGTCTTCCCTTTACTATAAGTCTGCAAAGCTTGAAAATCTTCCTGTCTGGAAGATCCATAATACACCTAATATAGACTTAAACATTTTTTTTTATGAGAAATTGAAAAAAAGGATCAAAAATGTCTCTCATGAAATCTTTATAAAACTGACTTGTCTTGACTGTCCTAAATTTCTGCAGTACTCCATATCGAAGATCACTAGTTGCCTTCATTTTGGCTCTTTATTCAGACGTTGAACATAGGGCAGTCTAACAAAATATGCTAACATCTTCTGATCAGCCAAATCTTGTATGCATGCTAACTTTGTATAGAAAAAAGTGTATGTGTATGTATATTCAAAGCTTTAATAAATTTTAAGGAACTCTTATAATGAGACATGAGCTCATACTAACTTGGGTATATAGACGACAAAAACACATTCATTTTATGTAAGCTTTTGTGGATTTCATGGTCAATTTAGTTATTATTACTATTTCGTTGACCTCCATATAAAAAAAGTAGTAATTGTTTTATTTGTTTAAGTTAACCATGGAGCAGTAGCGCACACAGGACTTTATTTTGGGAAATACGTTGGTTTTTCGTTTTTAGTTGTTTAATTTTCTTGGTGTGATACGTAATTTAACTTTTCTTTTTAGGTACAATTTTATAATTATTGTTAAAAAGTTTTATTACTTATTTATTTTTTTCTTCGTTGCAGCCTAAACTTTATCAAAAATAGAATAAGTTTTATTTATCCCCCTGTCTTCTCGGGCGTTCTAGCTCTAGAACAGTGTCGCAGATATTAAACCTAAAACAATTATTAATCTTAATTGAAATCAAAAATCTAAAAGAAATCCGTGAATTAGCGGAAACTATATCAAAAGGTTTAAAAATTAAATTTGTTTTGAACATTCCTACTTAACAACTACTAACAAAACCCAATTAGCTTGTAATTATCGTAATATCCATATTATTACTTACCTTAAATTTTCATACTCGTTCATCCCACTTTATCTTATAGTCTTAGGACAAACAGTAATAATAGTACAGTGAGTTTTAAAAAATTATATATAATGCAGAGTGTACCAGATAAAGATGAACCATAAAATTTAACCGTAACCTAATCTGTCTCAACTGTATAGTAGGCTGTGACAGGCACTTGTTTAAATAAATTATAAAAACTCCATAAAAATTATGGAACATTATTCAAGACAAGAAAAATTTGATATGATTTGTAGTCGACGTCCTGAGTAAAATTATTTGTAATTGGCATTGACAACAAAATAAAATTGATATTTTAGGTATATGATCAATTAGCACCTATTCGTTTTGATGATGAGTTTTTAAATCCGAAACGTCTTATTATTACTAGGTGTAAAAATCTAATTACACCAACTCGTAGAGGAAAAAAGTGGAAATGAGAATATATACCTTATTTTAACATATCTCTCAAATAAAGTAAAAAAAAATAAAAACGAAATCGCGAAAATTCGGTTTTGCCCAAATATCTTCGGAAGGATTCGGAGTTTTTAAATTTGAAAACACCATGTTGCAGAATTAAGTAGGGCGCAACTTTTTTCTAATTTAACCATCTCTGTATCTTCTATGGTTTACGAGATCCCTATGAAGGGCATCTTTATCTAAGACACCCTGTATATAAATTTATTACATTATTCTAATATTTCCTATATTTAAAAAAATAAATCCGTCCTTATTTTCAGTGATTACTACAACTCAATGGACCTACACATAGGCGTTACTACATCGACTGGTACCATAGTAGAGTTTGACAAACATGGTTTAAGGAAACATCGGTCGAATCATTGGAATCAGTGTTTATTGTTAGATCAAGTAAGTTATTAGATATAATTTTCGATTTTTCAAATAATACAAAAAATTATGGAACAACAAACGCAATTTTAACATGCAACATTCAGGAGTAAACACTCTTCCATTCACCGATATGGAGATTTTTTGTGTCAAATCCCGGCCATAGCTTCTTTACGAGAAAATCGGTAGAAATCTAGCAAAAATTGTTAGTAGTAGTATAACAAGTATTTTGTTTAAATCCAATTTTTTAATAAATCATAAAAATATGCATGAATGCTTTTATTTAAAAAAAAAAATGACTGCAAACTCATTTTTTTAAAATTAATAACCCGAATAAAAAACAATAGGTTCAAATAAAATTTAATAGGCAAAAGTTTAATTTTTTTAAAAATTTATTTAAATAGTCATTAAAGGAAAAACAAAATAATTGGAAAACTATTAAAAAACTGGCAATTTAGATTTCACGACATTCTTCGGAACATTTTTTCTGTTGCACTGTTGATTTTGGTAATTGTTATAGTTCCAAATCTATCCATTTTAAATTAAAAATCACGCGATAAACATTTTGGTACCTATAGTTGCTATAGATTGGGTTAAACTGCCTACTTTAATTTTAATTTTGACATAATTTGTATTGGCCAGTATGACAATCAATGACATGTTAGTTATCGATTATCAATTTGATTGTGGATTCAGGGACAGATAAATTTCTGATTATAAATTTGACCGGTTGTCATGGCAAATTTCCATTGTAATTCGCATGAGGGATATTCTCAAAAATTTTTTTTGTATTTTTTTCATAAAATTAGATTTGTTGAGTTATGCTCAATAACACAAACTTAGAAGCCCAAGATTTGTATTTTGACAACGTTTCGATCTGTATAAAGTCATCATCAGGGCGACACAAATGTAAACTTCTGTGTTCAGCGTCTTGGGTATATCGGTACTTTACTTTACTTTTTCGAGTCCGGAAAACTACAATTTCTGAGCCCAATGTCGGGCTATGTCCAATGCTTGTTGATTGTTTGTCCATAAAGCATCGATGGTACATCTATGTGGGCAGTTGGGACAGATGAGTAGGTGTTCCATATCCTGTATGGCTCCGCAGTCGCACTTGTCGTCATTACTATCCAGCAGGCCCCACCTAATGAGATTGGTCTTGACGGGGGCAACACCAGTTCTGATACGATTCAGCATTCTCCAGGTTGTCCAGTCGCTTGATGCGCCGCTCGGTGGGAGTTCTGTTATTGGATAACAGGCGGGTGGTTCATCCAGTGGCGTGCCCAGGAAGCGCCTTCTTGATTTTAGTCTGCCCAGTTGCGCCTCGTGTCCGAATAGTGAGTGGCGTTCGTCGAAGGTCTGTTTAATTCTCTCGGTGTGTTCGTAGGCTGTTCTACGTGAGTCAGGGTCCGAGAGGCTCGAGGCTTTGTATAGTTTGTCCAGTGGCGTGGGTTTCATGCAGCCGGTTATAAGCCTGCATGTTTCGTTCAGACTGGCATTTACTTTTTTGGCGTGAGTGGATCTGCTCCACACTGGGCAGGCATATTCCGCTGTCGAAAAGCATAACGCCTGCGCAGATGTCCTTAGTACTGTTGGTCTTGCACCCCACTTGCTGTATCTGAGCTTCCTCAGAAGGCCATTTCGCGCCTCCACCTTCTTCCGCGTTTTTTTACAGTGGAACCTGTATGTTAGGGAGCGGTCTAGTATGACTCCAAGATAGGTAGGTTTATCTGTGTGCTCTAGGTTGTTGTTATCCCAGGTAACGTTGAGCTTTCTATTTGCCTGTCGGGAGTGGAGGTGGAAGGCGCTGACTTGGGGTTTGGAGGGATTCGGTCTTAGAGAGTTGTCCTGATAGTAAGTGGACATCATGCTCAAAGCAGCTTCCAGTTTTTGCTCTACCTCTCCAAAATTTGAACCTTGCGCTGTGATGTCCAGGTCATCGGCATACACGAAGTTTCTGGTAAAAACTGGTGTTGGTTGGTCATTAGTGTAGAGATTGAAGAGGATTGGTGCTAGTACGCTGCCCTGAGCCAAGCCGTTTTTCTGGGTTCGCCAACGGCTTTTTTTGCCTTCAAGACTAACGTAGAATTGCCTGTTTTGTAGTAAGGATTCTATTATTTGAACAAGTTGGTAGTCTTTCAGTGTGTCATAGACTTTATACATCAAGTTTCTGTGATTGACGGTGTCGTACGCAGAGCTTAGATCGACGAGTGCCAGGCCTGTTATTTGTTTTTTCTCGAAGCCATCTTCGATGTGTTCCGTCAGAGCTAGTATTTGACTGGTGCAAGACTTCCCAGGTCTAAAACCGGCTTGCTGTGGGATGATTTTTGAGTCGACAACCCTTTCTAGTCGTTGGAGGACTAGCCTTTCGTATAGCTTGTATAGGTGACAGAGGAGCGATATGGGGCGGTAGCTTTTTGGGGATTCAGGGTCTTTCCCGGGTTTTAGTAGTGCTACGACTTTCGATTTCCTCCAGACTTTTGGGATCGGTAGTGTGGCTCGGCAGGTATTAAAAAGTTTCAGGATCCAGTTTTTTGCTTTTGTTCCGAAGTTTTTGATTTGCTCTACACAGATGTCGTCTTCTCCTGCTGCTTTACCATTTTTCAGTGAGTTTATCCCTTTTTTTAGCTCTTTAATGGTAAAGGGCGTGTTGAAGTGGTTTTCCTCGGTTGTAGGAGACCGATTGATGCGTTTTTTCTGGCATTTTTTGTCCGGTTTGCCGTTGAGGAGCAGTTGGTGAGCTACTTGGTTAGCAGTTACATTTGACGGCGCTTTGTTTTGCTTTGGATCTCCATTTAGCTTTTTGATTAAGTTCCAAGCCATCTTGCTGCTGTGCGTCATATCCATTCGCTCAAGAGTGTCTATCCACTTTTTTTCTCGAGCTTCGCTCAGTGCTATCATGAGCGCGTTGCCGCAGGCTATAGTTTCTTCGCTAAACGGGTCTTTATTAAAAAGTTCTTCGTACTTGTATAAGGTCCCTTTAGAGGCTTTTGACAGCCCCGGAATGAAATGTTGCCTGCAGCCTCTTGGTATGTGGCGCTTTGATACCCTTCGTAGGATTTGCAGAAAGGTTTGGTAGTTTTCTGGTGATGGGTCTAGGTTTTCGAGTTCGGCATCTAGATTAGCCGAGTATTCGGGCCAGTTTGCTTTTTTGAAATTAAAACGTCTTCGAAAGGGTATCTCAGCTGTTTTGATGACTGAATAAACTTGAACTCCGATAGGTCTGTGTTGAGTCTTTGGCAGTGCATCATAGACATGTTTTATGCATGAGTCTTGGATCTTTTGGCTCACAAAGCAGTTATCGGGATTATAGCCGCGTTTCCAGATCTTGCTATTGAACGAGCACGGCAACTTTGGATCGTGGAGAAGAGAAAGGTTATTGACTTCTGCCCATTCTTGTAGGAGCTGCCCATTTGTATCGGTTTCATTGTAGCCCCAGGATGTGCTGTGACAATTAAAGTCCCCAACGATGAACTGAGTCTCCTGTCTCCCATAGTTCTCCGGCATTTCTAGTTTCAATGGTTTGCCAGGGGGTTTGTAAACGGATGATATGGTAAAAGCTCCGCTTTCGATGGTATATCGGGTATATCGGTGAATATCTAACTTTAAATAATTTAACGTAGTTTTTCAATAATGTACCCAAGAAGTTTATTAACATAGAAGTTCGCATCTGTATCGGCCTGAGGATACTTCTTATACATTTCGAAACGTTGACAAAATACAAATGTTGAGCTTCTAAATTTGTTTTATTGCCCTTAATATAAATGTATCAAGAACAAATTTTTTTTATTCAATTTAGGTTGCTTCTCCATGGAGAGAACACTGGGACACCACCCTCTGGCAAGTGTGCAAACAGAAATGCTGGTCAGCTAAGACCTACAGCGAGGACAATCACAATTGTTACAGTTTTGTTCTAACGTTTTTGGTAACATTGGCGTACGGTAACTTGAGTGAAGCCGCACGAAACAGAACGTTGTTTTGTGAACAGTTTATTGTGCCAAGGACTACAGCCGCAGGAAAATACATATCGCTGTATAGAAAGTTAAAGGAGTATGGATTTTATGTGCATAGAAATAAATAATTTATTGGTTACATATGTACTTACTATAAGCAGTAGCTTTTATTTAAAGAACGACGGAGCAGTGCAAAAATGTGGCAATCGTTTTTGGAGACAAACTAATGTTTGTCTCCGTTTTTAATCGATATCAGACATAAGATATTGTATTATTTTATGCAATAAAAGACGGCGCGCTCCGAGGTCACGTCGGTTCTTACGTAGCGAATAAATCATAGTGCGCCTATCTATTCGGCTTTCGTTAAATGTTGAAATTCAATGGCAGTAGTAATACTTTAAAAATTTATCGGTACATATTCTTATAATGTAATGATGAATTGAGTAAATAAAGTAGTGTTTAAAAAACCGTTGCACAATAATTAAACATTGAAAATTTGATTGTCCTTCTATAAAATTGAAAAAAGTGTTGGACATATTTGTTCGTGGTGTAAAACTAAATATGTATATAAAAAAATTTCAGGCTCCCAACAGTTTTATAAACAATACTGTATGTGCACATACAGGTTGATCCAGATATAATACGTGAATCGATCTTATATTGTTTTAAAAAAAGTTTAGTAGATAATAGAGTTACAATCTGAAATAGTTTATTGACAGATTATGTTGAAAGACTTGGATGGAAATGTGCGAGTTAGCCAATCCCTATTTTCATGTAACTATTACAGTTTCTTCACAAAGTAATCTTCGTTACTTTTATGTTATTTTACTATTATATTATACTACCAACATTCGACGGTATGTATTTTATTTTATAAAGGATTTATGGACAGCTCTGTACCTACAACTAAAATGAATTTGGTATTATTTTTTCAACCAAAGTTATATTTATTTTTTATAATAATTGCTAATTTATTAAATGTTTTCGTATAATAAATGTAAATATATGTATTTTTTTAAATATTTATTTTACTACTACCTGACTATAAATAAACCCATTTAGATGGATGTGATAAGGGGCTGCACAAGTTGAAACTTGTTTTACACATATATCTTTTATTATCACTTATAGTGCAATCATTAATTCCTATAATATTTCCTCTTTGCTTATAGCTAGAAAATATACAATTTTTATAACATAAGCCTTAAAAAACAAACGGTAGATTATTTTTAGGTATACTACTGAAAGAATAGTCGCTGTTAAGCACAACACTCCGGCTGGCGACCAGCGATAGCGATTATCGACCTGCATTGTTAGCTCTGATACGATAAATAAGTGTAGTAATAGTCGCTCCAATAAAACCGTACCTATACTGTATATTATGTTTTTGAAATTATATAGAAGTTGGATATAATGCATGCACAATTTTATATTAGCCTATTCTCCATATACGTTTTAGACACGATATACTTTTACACAGAAAATGTGTGTCTATACTATATGTATATGTATGTATATTATATTATAAAGGTATAATACAGACATAATATTAATAATACAGCTTGCGGTGTTATGATGTTATGCCGGGTTTCTAAAGCACCAGATAAAGTTATGAAGCCAATAAACTGCTTATATGTTGCATAAATTATCTAATGAATATCTCATGAAAAATGGGCAGATATCTCTCCCATGACCTTAACTCATACGTCATTTATGATTGATAATGACTCTGGCACTAAAAATAAAAATTTGTGTTTTTTTTTAGATTTTGAAATCATACAGATGGTTTTCCCTGAAAAAAATTGTTCTTTTAGTTCGTCAGAATTAGAAAGAAACATATTTATTAACAAAGCTGTCAGTTTTTTTTTTTTATGATAAAACACCTGCACTGTAGGAAAAATCCTTTAAGGCGCTCTGGGAGCGGTGCGATTGCGAAAAAAGCGATTAACGTTGGTCTTGAAACGTTGAAGATTGTATTCATTGGGAAACACGACCTCAGGAAGATCATTCCACAAAGATGACGTTCTCTACATGAAAGAATTCTTGAACAATGAAGTTCGAGGAGTACTAAGCTGAACAACATATGGATGAGCGGCAGTGGTTCGCCGTGTATTTCTGTTTTGCATTGCTCTAGGTGGAATCAAGTGGGCAATGTCAGTCGAACACCTGCCATGGAAATATCTGTAAAAGAGAACCAAATCACCAACCTTTCTTCGATGCTCCAGGCTATCGAGGGTCTTGGTCAGCTCGGGGTCGCCGATCAGACAAACGGCTCTCCTTTGAATGGAATCCAGTAGCCGAAGGGTGTGCTTGGGTGCAGAGCTCCAGACATGAGAGCAATATTCTAATGATGGTCGAATCTGGGCTTTGTAGAGTGTCAAAAGTTGATGAGGTGTGTACAACCTTTTGGTGCGGAAAAGTACACCAAGTTTCTGTGCAGCTGCCTTGGCAATTGCGGCAACGTGATCATGCCAAGACAGATTACCTCCCAGATTGACCCCCAGCAAATTAATAGACGGTGTCAGGGGAATTGCGTGTCCTGCCATGACTATATCCGGTTCTGCAATGTTAACCTTTTTGGAGAAGACTGCTGCCTGGGTTTTCTTAGCATTAAATTCGACTTGGTTACTGTCACCCCAAGCCAAAATTTCTTCCAGGTCATTGTTGAGGCGTAATACTTCATGCTGCCTGCGAAGATGTGCGTCGGCAGCGGATGTTTGGGGGGTCAAGGTAAAAGATGAGACAAGTGTGCTGTCATTAGCAAAGCTATAAATTGGATTTTGGGTTTTTACTAGAAGGTCGTTAATATACAGTAAAAAGAGGGTAGGCGACAATATGGACCCTTGAGGAACACCGGCATTGATGGTGAAGGTGTCTGAGACAAACCCGTCAATCGCCACTTGCAGAGAACGGTTCTTAAGGAAGCTGGTTAACCATAAACAAAATCCATTAGGCATACCGTAGGATCGCAATTTACTTAGAAGCCCATCGTGCCAAACACGATCAAAAGCCCTAGAGATATCCAGTGCAACAGCCCGGGATTCTCCATGATGTTCGATGGTGTTGCTCCAAAGATGGGTGACATATGCCAGAAGGTCACCTGTTGATCTGGACTTACGAAAACCGTATTGATGGTCGCTGAAAATGTTAAGCCCTTCCAGATACTTTAGGAGTTGTTGGTTAATAGCTTTCTCCATTACTTTTGAAATTACTGAAAGCAATGCGACGGGTCGGTAGTTGCTTGGCAGGGTCTTTTTACCTTTCTTTGGAATAGGCTGGACACGCGCCGACTTCCAGCAGGATGGAAATATTCCTTTTTTGTAGGATAAGTTGAAAATTCTACAAAATACTGGTATAAGTTCATCGGCGCATGTCTTGAGAACAATGATAGGAATTTCGTCTGGACCAGAAGCTTTATTGACGTCGAGTCCTTTAAGAATCCGTTTAACAAGACGCTGACGGAACACGATTTCAGACATTTGCGATTGAACTGAGGGAATATTGGGTGGTGGTTTTCCCTGAAAGTCTACAGTGGAATGCGAGGAAAACAGTTCAGCAAGTAGGTTTGCTTTATCTCCGGCTGTGGTTGCTATTGTGCCGTCGGAACGTGTTAGAGGTGGAATAGTTGACTTTGTAAAGTTTTGGCTGACGGCCTTAGCGACTGACCAAAAGGACCTTGATCCGTTAGGACTGGCAAGAAGTTTGTTTTTGATTCTCTCGTTATGAGCTCCTTTGCTTTGGTTTATCATTTTCTTACATTGGTTTCGGGTGCTAAACAAAGATGGCGCGATTTTCAGGAGTAGGGTTTTTACGCCACTGTCGGTAAGCTAGGTTTTTAGATCTGACAGCACGCTCGCAATTCTTGCTAAACCAGGGCTTGCCGTTGGAAGGGCGCTTTTTGGAGAAAGGAATAAAGGCCTCCATGCTAGTTAGAATAACGTCGGAGACCTCCTTTGCAAAGACAGATGGATCATCCGAAGAAAAGCATACACTTAGCCAGGGAAAGTTGCGAAAATGGTCCTTTAGGTCTTCCCACTTAGCTGATGTATAGTGCCAAATCTTACGGGGTTTAGGAGGTTGTTCAGAACTAATTGGCAGCTCGCTTAGGGTTGAAATAAGTTTGTGATCGGAAGAGCCCAATGGTGGTTGTACGGTGACCGTATATAGGTCTGGATTTGAAGTTAAAAAGAGATCTAAAAGACTAGCAAAATCCCCAGCTCGGTCTGGAATCCGCGTTGGTTCTTCTACGAGTTGAGTTAGACCAGAACTGATTGCAAAAGATTCGGCCTCGCGGCCTTGCTCATCGTTGGTGTTTGAGTATTTAAGCCAGTTGACATTGTGGACGTTAAAGTCGCCAAAGATAGCAACTTCGGCATTCGGATGATTGGTTTGCAAGAAGTCGATTGTGTTGGCTAGTGATGAGAAGAGGGCCCTGTAATGCATGTCGCTTGGAGGACGGTAAAGGCAGCAGATAAACTTAGTGATTTTTTGTGAAGATATTTTAAACCACATTACATCAAAGTCTTTCGGTTCCAGTATCTCCTCCCGTTGGCAGCAAAGATCAGCTCGAATGAACAGACAGACCCCAAAGTTGCGTCTAAAACGGAAGTGAAAATCATATCCAGGATATAAATAGCTGACGGTGTTCGTTGACGCTCTGACTTTTGTCTCGGTCAGTGCAAGCACATGAGGCTTGGAAGATTGTAGGTGCTGGTGGACTGAATTGATGTTAGTGTTAAGCCCTCTAATATTGCAGAAATCAATTTTAAAGTTGTTACTTTTGGGTCTGTTAGCAACTGCAGGCGCAACACCATTTCCTCGTTGAGTGTTGTTGGAGGAACCCGGTACATTGTCGGAAATGGTGGATAATTCATTAATTTCGCTTGATGAAGCCACAGGACCAGCCCCCACCCGGAGATCCGATCGGGGGGCGAGTTTACCTCCGGAATATTTTGATCTTGGAGCTTCCATCATGCTTCTTTCATACGGCCCCACCCTGGAAATCGGAAACATCAGCACAGCGACGAAACGTTAACTCAGCAACTTCACGCTGCGTAAACTGATGCAATGGTATCTCACCGGGCGCTGCCGGGTGGGCCAGCATCTTCCATTTGTAATTTGACGTAAGAACAAGGTATCTATTGGATTGGATTGTTATTTCTACATAATGACGGAAACTAAAAGTTGTTGGTGTAATAACTTTATCTTACAAATAGCTATCGATTCCATAAGTCGAATGTTGAGAAACCGGGTAAAAAATGCCCATCGTCCCTCCAAATATGAGCCGGTTTTAAATTTGAAACATATACCTATAAAATGCATTATTGTTACTTTAATTTTCATAGCAGGATCAACCTATTAAGAAAGAATAAGGATGTATATTTAGAATAACGATATATAATATTTTGCAATATTAAATATTTTATATTATATAGGTAACATAATATAGTTATTGTTTTATTCCTTTATTCATTTAAAATATTTGTCACTTGTCTATTGTCACAAGTACTTAATGATAAGATGACTGGCACACAAAGCAACGTAGGTACCTACAAAACTGTGGGAAAATAAATCTCATTATTATGTAACTTTTTGCAAGCTGGCCCCGCAACTACAAGACGTAAACTGTGAAAGATTAAGTTTTCTAGTTTTTTTTTAAAATTCTAAAATAAGAAAAACCGAGTCTTTTATTTTAAATTACATCCCATTTATTTAAAAAAAGCCCTTTTGTCCTGGTTCCGTAATATATAGATAGATACTATCTAGCTTGTCTAGTCTATAAGAATACCATACAAATTAAGACAAAACTATTTAAAAATGCATATAAATCTTTTTAGTAAACGTCCAAGATTATTGTCAAACAAATATTAAATTATAATAACTCATGTATGTGTCAACGTTTTTATTAAATCATAGACTTGAATTGTAGCCTTTGCCAATTTTTTTTTTGACCTGGAATGAATCGACATCATTTTGTAATTTAATATTAAAAAAAAAATTAATTTTAGCTAGATAAGAACGATAAGTAAATAACTAGACAATAATTGTTGTAGGTACTCACTATCATTATTACATACAATGGAAATTATCGCAGTGTCACGTTCGACCGAAATAATAGAATCACTCTGTCTCGTGCGTACTTTTATCTTATCTAAATTTAATTTAACCAAATTAATATCACTTTCATGCTCTCATGTCGTGAAAAGCGTAAAAGTTTACAGGGTAATCGCGGTAATACTTCTAGCCTTTGTGCGACATAAAGACCCAACACCCAAAATCACTACTCCCTTAGCAACTAATACTATCCAATGCCAGGTATTGAATAAAGAAGTTAGATTTGTGACTTCTTAATCACGATGTTAACAGTCAAAATATCATGATTTGTCCATGCTATACTAATGAATATTTTAGAAAAAGTAGGACGTTACATAATAAAATATTGTGGCATTGTGTTTGCAATGACAATATTTTAAATTTTCATTTAACATTATTAGTAATTAATGGAGTTGTATCCACCCTGTATTCTATCGATTCATTTTCGGTAAATTATTTGTATTGTGTAATTATTAATTATCAATGGAAAAACGATTATTATTATTATTTAACAACTGATTTACAACGATCGATCTGTGTATCTAGCACTACAACAGCAGCATTGTAAAATGTGTCTGCGATTCGTAGCAGGAATTCGCGCAGTACGTTGCCAGATTGTAAAAAGCAACAGAGAAGCTTTTCCTGAAAGTCTATATAAAGGTTTATCCAAACAAGCAACGTTCAACGTTACATTACATAACTTTAATATTGATTCAATAGGGAACGTGCCTAAAATTAAATTTGAAAAATACTACTCTAAGCCTAAGCTAATATCATCAAAAGACCCACAGTTCACATTGTTCACAAACAAATGTTTTTTTTTAATCCTTTCGTATTAAATAGAAGCGATTAAAGTTTGCGGCTGACTAAAATACATAGCGCGAGACTCATCGACGTTATACGGCGAACTTTAACTAATTATTTATATTAAATTAAGTGACTGAACACTTTTAAGAAATAAAAAAAATTGAAAAGTTCCCTATCGTATTGACACGCTGTTGCAAAAGGGATTTGATGTTGGATGATGGCCAAGTCGGTCGGCGGAATAATGTGGAAGCACCGTAATTTTATACTTTTTTTTTAAGTGAACGTAATAATTAAATCGATACATTCATCAGTCAAAATAATGAAATCAAACTTGGTATCGGTATTTTAATAACTGTTTTTAGGTAAACTCATGGGAGTTTGTTTAGTTTTAAATAGTAGTCCTTTTATTGTCTCTTAATAGCCTTAAAGACAAAACAAATATGTAAATATTGTGTATTTTATAAAAATGCTGCAACTCATATTATAAATAAGCATAACTGAACAAAAAAATATTGAAAATAAGGTTTATTTTTTTATTTTAAATTAGAAAAAATATCTACCAAACAAATTTAGTAACTTTTAAGCAACCTCGAAAAAAGTCGTAAATAAATTATTAACCATCTGGTTGACTGAAATCGCCATTTTCACAATAGAGTTTTACTAAATTATTATTATCGTGGTTAAGGTAGGTATGCCTTATAGCACTGGCGAATCCAGGATTTTCAAGGCTCAAAGTAAAAAAATACACGTTTTGTAAGGCTCAAGGGGGGGTACAGCCTCCTCCCCTGGATCCGCGCCTGCCCTATAGTTACATAGTTACCTTTTGCGTACAGCGTGATAGATCAACAATATTTTTATATTTCAACCATCGATATGTAAATCTTGTACATGTATTTTTCTATTTTTCCCTGAAACCTCAGAAAATTATTTTTCATCGAGCAACATCTCTGGGAAGTTCCCCGAGGTGACGTATCCCGCAACATTCACGCAGCATGCTAGCGCGTATACGCGCCCAAAATTGTGCACTATTTTTACATAACCTTTCGAAATGAAGTGAAAAAGTGCGGTGCAATATATTGACTGAAATACGAAAAGGTAAGTTAACCCACTTATTTTTTAAAACAAGCAAGTTAGGTTTAATTTTAATTCGTATAACAAACTCGTAAATTTTTTAATAAGGAAACTGACTAATGTTTTCTTTTGACATTGAAACGACTTACATATAAACTAAAATACCATAGCTTGAGTAATAATTATTAATTTAAATTGTTAAATAAGTGAATTTATATAAAAAACAGAATTTGTAAAGTGCCAACCACTATCTTGAGATGTACTGAAACTGAAAGTAATAAATGACTAAGTAGGTATACATTAATCAAAATAAAAAAGAAATTTCCTATGATTTTCTGTAGAATAAATGATTTTGAGTTAAAATTGAGTTTAAAATGTTACAAAAATTATGTTTTTGGATAAGAACAGTTGTAATATTTTGGTTAGATAAAAATAAATTGCATTAGAGGGTTGCTTATTTTATATAGAATTCACTGTAGGATTTGTGGAGATTCATATTTTCAATTGTTTTTATTTTTAAGATGTTCTATAGAATCTACCTGTTCTCGAGGCATAAAAATTCAGTTTTCTTAGGGTATTTCTGTACCAAAATAACAATTTTAGATTTAGCCTTCATCAATCGCAATTGAGTTCTCCACACTTGTAGTAAAAATATTATAGACATTTTTTAATTTTTCCAAGCATCCGTTTTTCTGGGGATTTGGAAAAAAGTTTTTCCAGCCTCCTAAAACTTAAAACTAATTAATAGCCACAGGCCACAGCGATTTATGATGTCCAACTTTTACATTTTTTTTTTCTAAAAATTTTTTTATTCACCTAATGGGCAAATAACTAATGAAGCCATTTAAAGGGTTCCGGGTAAAGACGAAACGCTTTGTATACAATCGTTGCACAAAAAGCGATGTAATAAATTCAGTAGATGCGTGGTCTTTGAAATTGATTTAGTTTTTTATGTTCATAGACTTTTTACAATTTTTATATTTTTTGAAACAATCAATCATTTATCAAAATAAACTGATTTGAAATTCAATATTTTCTAAAGTACATTTTAAGTTTTTTATTACATATTGCATCCTATATATAGGTACTGCTAAACTTTTAACATATAGCGTTTTTTGGCTTTATTACAAAAAACATAATAGGTGAGTAGGAGGTATATTATTATAACTTGTAATGTTAGGTATTATAATAGTCTCTCGATTCGATTATATAAACAATTTTTAAAAATATAGCATCAAACAGCATATTATGCACTAAAGCACCTAGTAACATGTTGTAAAGATATACAATAATTAAAATAAAATTATTCTAATCTCCAATCATAACCGATCATTGTGACCACAAATTAAATATATTAAATTTAACAGAAGTCAATTTGTTAATGCCCGAAATACACTTAGGTTAGGTATGTTTAAAATTAAATAGCCTTGGAATCATTTGCCAAAATATGCCTGAACGTACGGGTCGAGTATATTGTTTTATTTAAATTTTTAAAAAAGGGTTCCTTATTTGACCCCTATATATGTATTTTCTCTTATAAGTATGATTGAACAGTAAGTATTAATAATAAGATTGATCCAGAATAGTTTCACTGAATTTGTTGGTAGATTCGTGTTGAGGGTGATACCTCAGTGGGTGAAAGGGGAGAAACTCAACTTCATTATTTTTGAAAATATTTAGGACTTTCTGGGTTTAAGGTTAAAGAATTCTTTTTTTAATTAATTTTTTGAAAAGTTAAAGGAATTTATTTCAGAAAGTATTTTTTTTTAGAAAATATAATGGTTCAAATAGTCGAGTAATAGCGAGTATAAGCCAAATACTAAAGAAGCGAACTCTTACAATCTATTAAAGTGCGATAAAAATAAGTCAAGATCTAAATTAATGGGGGTGGACATGTGGACAACCAAAAAATGTTTTGATCAAAATTATCTAAATTTTTTACAATTTGTATGCCTTTCAATAAACTTAATTATTGTTTTGATGTCTTCTTATATGTTTTTTTTGTTATTTTAGATAAATATTCAAGACACAATGACATCAAAATTTGGAAAATTAGCAATTGGTGGCTTAACCGGCACGGTAGGAGCAGGTCTAGCGGCCTACGTACTGCTAAATAGCAGTGAAAATGTAAGTTCTTTTGCCTAAATTAGTGGGTAAATTTATTTTGTATTATATTAATTTTTTAAATGTGTAAAATTTCCATAATTTTAATATTTTCTATATAGTATTATCATTTTTCGCATATTGTAAGCTACGTATTTCTTTTTTTGTAACTCAGTAATAGATAACTTTATTAGATATTTATTTGACTGGTATTAATATTTTTTTAGTGGCCGGCAGTCAAAGCAGAGAAAAGCTCAACTCGACCTCCTAAACGACCCCTTCCGACCAGAGCTGATCAAATAAAATCTCTACAAAGAGATGCTTTCGATATTTTAATTATTGGCGGCGGCGCCACTGGGGCAGGGTGTGCATTGGATGCCTGCACGAGAGGGCTTAAAACAGCCCTTATCGAGGCGGACGATTTTGCCAGTGGCACAAGCAGTAGAAGCACCAAACTTATTCATGGTGGAGTTAGGTAAGCAACACAAAGAAATACATACATTTATTGTATACAAATTTCCGATGGAATAGTAGATAATATGTAAACGACGGTCGGCATAAAGAAAAGTCTCTGTGACAGGATTAAACGTTGTTTTTCAATAGATTTTGAATATAGGGCTTTTATTGGGATGTAATAATACTTAATTGGTCTATTTATACTAGAACAAATTACTCTATAATATAATTAGAAAATTAAAGTTGGGTTTGAAAATCCATTATCAGTTTAAGGATGTGTCTTTCAATATCTCTATATAGACTGAAATAAATTGTTGAGGGCAAAAGACGGGCTAATTTTACATGCTGCAGCGCTGAACTCTTAAAACTGAATAAAATTTTTGCGTATATTAGAGTTATACCAAGTTTGAAAAGTGCAAAGTCGTAGAATTTATTAACGAAAGTGATAGTTAGGGATCTCCACATTTATTTGTTTTTGCAATACAGCTTGCGAAAATAAAATAAACAATTACAGGCATGTCTTATAATATCTGCAGGTATCTTCAAAAAGCTATTATGCAGCTTGATTACGAACAGTACAAAATGGTAAAAGAAGCCTTGAATGAAAGGGCCGCCATGTTAGAGCAAGCACCCCACCTAGCTCATCCTTTGCCGATCATGTTGCCTGTATATCAGTAAGTATTTTTTTATTACATTAAATTATTTTTATGTTGTTGGTATCTGTTTTGTTTTCACCATTATTCAGATTAAAACTCCTTCGGCAAAAAAAAATGCACATGCATGATTATATTATTTACTTAACAGTATTACACTACATGGCCATAGAATATGTTGAAGAGTGATCGGCTTCGAACTCAAACCTTTATTTCTGTTTCAAAAACATTCACTTTGGAGTGGCGCTTTTAACAAGTTTAATGTTGGGTGCCTATCCCTTTTTCAATTATTTTTTGGTATCTTTTCGATCTTCCTGTTCTATATACCAGCGGTATCTGAGATATTTGAAAACCATGACGACTTGTGTCAATGCCACAAATGCGTTAACGCTGAGAAGCATATAGTTTACTGGAATGATGACTACCGAATATCGAGACCTAAAAACAAGAAAGTAATAATTATAATGGTAGAAGTTTTGTGTCGGTAATAATAAACAAGAAATAAAATTAGATGCTAGCTAGCGTCCCAATAAGGACGAAACAGTCGTCATTGTCGAACTGACCTCTGCAACTTTAATGCAAAAGACAGATACACTACAGTGTCCGCTAGCCGCTAATTTTTTAATTTCCAGTATTACGGACAAAAAAAAAAGAAATACGTCTTGTTCAATTATTTGTGTTTTGAAACACTGTTACCAGGTTTAAATTCACAGAAACGTTAAATTATATATCTCCATATATATTCTGAATCCCGTTATGACCCCTATAATAATCACTGGTCAACAAAATTTAAGATTTTTTTTGTCCCACGAGCTGAAGTGGGTGTACTTGGTAGTACTTTTTAAACATATTTCATATATGTTTTCAGAATTTTTCCATCACGCAGGGTTTTAAAGTGACAAAGCAATGAATTTTTGTGAACGTATATATTATAATATGGGTATAAGTTATGAAAAAATAAAGTACAAAGTGATATATTTACTTAGAAAATGTGGTCATATATGACTTTCGACTGTACTTTGCATCAGAAACATCTCTCTTCAGCGTCCAGCAATAGTCTGCCAACATAGCGGGGCTCCATTTGCCTTGGTATCTCTTCTCCATGTCCAGAATGTCCTGGTGAAATCGCTCGCCATGTTCGTCACTTACTGCTCCAAGTTTTTTCGGAAAAAAGTCCAAGTATGAATGAAGAAAGTGTATTTTTAGACTCATGTTGCAACCCATGGCTTTATATGAGACCAATAAATTGTTAACATTCTCTACGTAATTTTCGGATTTACGATTTCCCAAGAAGCCGTTGCAAATGTCCTTGAAAGAAAACCATGCTGCTTTTTCAACTCCATTCAGAGCCTCACTAAAGTTTTCATCTCGAAGTAGCTCTCTGATCTGAGGTCCCACAAAAATACCTTCCTTTATCTTGGCATCACTGATTTTAGGGAACTTACTTCTCACATATGCAAACGCACTGTTAGTTTTATCCATACCTTTAACAAAATTCTTCATTAACCCAAGCTTAATGTGCAAAGGTGGTAAATAAATTTTTTGGGGATCAACAAGTGGGATACCACTGACATTCTTATTTCCTGGTGTCAGGGAAGTTCGTTTAGGCCACTCTTTCTTTTCATAGTGATTTTTCCTATCTCGACTGTCCCATTCGCATAGGAAACAACAATACTTTGTGTAACCGAGTTGCATGCCGAGCAAAAGTGAAACAACTTTTAAATCGCCACAAATATTCCACTTAAAGTCTATATATTTAATTTTTTCCAAAAGAAGCTTCATGTTGTCATATAATTCTTTCATGTTGCCTGCATGAGCCAAAGGAACAGAGGGGAGTAGTACCGCTTTCAAGCTTGATTTGGAAGAGTCAATGAACAAACGCCACTCATTTGTATCATAGTCATGCCCAAGTGCCTTCATAACAGAGCATACATCATTACAAAATACAAGCCCGTCTTCCATAGAGAAGAATTCTTCAAACTCTGCATGGCGCTTACGATAAAAAGCAACTTTTGTGCAACTCTGTGGAAGATTCCAGTCTTTTAATCTAGAACCTAGAAGTTCGGCTTGCTTCTTAGACAAGTTTAAATCGCGGACAAGGTCGTTAAGTTCTTCTTGACTTAGAAGATGCGGCGCACAAGAAGACGAATCTGGTGTAAATGTTGGATCCAGATCAATATTTTCGGCTGAAAAACTTTCGTTGTTTACTTCGTCATCGGCAGTTTCATCGTCGCTCGGTGTCATATTTTGTGGGGGGTCAGGCACAGGTAATTCCGGACTGTGCGGCACTGGTTTCAGTGCAGATGGAATATGAGGATATTTAACAGTATGTTTGGATTTAGAAGTTATACCACTGATATTTGTAAGACAAAAATAGCAATCGGTAATATGGTCTGATGGTTCCCTCCAAATCATGGGAATAGCAAAAGGCATATGTCGTTTACCTTTTGCCTACGCTGAAGAAGTCTGACACACGTAACACAGCAAATATGGGGAGCCCAGCTTTTGTCTTGATCGCCGACTTTACACTTGAAATACTGTTCATAGCATTTATTAACGAGAGGCGTGAAAGACCATTTTTGAGATTTAAATGTCAATTCACCGCATATGTAGCAAAAAGAGTTCGGGTGGTTTACACAATTTCTTGGCATTTTTACAGGTGAGTTACACTACAATAGCTTAAAATGCACCACAGCACATTCTTCAAAACGTTAAAAAAGTCTGCGTATATGTTCATTCGCCGAGCTCTAGCCGATAACTAAAACAACAATAAATGTTATGTAGGACTCGGAACTGCTTGCAGGTCTCAACAAGCCAAGACATGTTCCGCGTGACACACAGAGCACACTTTGTTATTTCTAGTCACAACAAGTTATTGTTACAATACACAAATAATAAAATAGCAATGCCTGACACAAGTTTTTTGTTAGATGACTCTTATAGTACAGACCTATGCGTGCATTTTATAGGTAAATAATCACATATACTGGAACATAAAAACTAAGGGTGATGGAGAAATTCTGAAAACATGATTGATTTCAGCATGCAAAATTATATTGAAATCAGACATTTTTGCGCTTGGGACAAAAATCTTGTTAACCAGTGATAATTATTGAATTTTGTAAAATCCCTTAGTGATTGATCCCACGTAAAAAAATCTGTAGGTCCCGTCTGGCTGACATTGCCCAGTTGTTAAGCAAGAGGAATACAATAAGCCTTTCGGCTGCAGTATACTGACAATAGGTCAACCTGCCACACGGGGGGTGCCACGTTTTTTCTTCTTTAGAAGTCACTTTGATCAAGGGAAGAAGTTTCACACGAGGGAGGCACGTTTTTTTTACACGGGTGAGGCTACGAATCCAACTTCTACCTTCCCCAGTGCGATTTTTGTGGCGCAGCCACTGTCTAAGCCTAAGTGATTTTTAATTTCTAATAGAAATTGTTATAAAAGTGTAAACCCTCATTGTGAAAACTTTCTTAGTGGGCGTTTCCTTAAGAAATATATTTTCGAAATTTTAAGATTCTAGGATTGGGGATGCGGCTGGATATTGATAGATCAGTAAGGACAAAGCCATTTATATACTGGAAGAATACAGCTTGATAATTTACCTCTTAGTTTTTTATTACCCAAAATGCATCTGTATCACAGGTAAAACCGGTTTTACAGTTAAATTTGTTCCAATTGCTTCTATGTCATTAATAAGGAAATAAGGTGTAAATTATTATTGTATATTTATTTTAAATATCAATATCTCGATACTAAAGCTTTTAGATATATAGGAAACTTTACTTGGTTTATTGATCTCTAGAATTCAAAAATTATATTATAAAGTTTGAGGTGTGAAGAAAAATGTGTTATGAAAACTTGTTTTGTTGTTTATTATATTATTTTGAGGAAGTGTTATTTAATATCCTAATATCGAGCCAGGGCGGATTTATTTGAGGTAAATATGATAATAATTCCCTCTATGAATGACCAAAGGTAACTTTTTATTCTTCCCTACTTTCAGTTAAATTTCGGATTTAAAGATTGCGTCCAACTTATTTTTATTAAAATTTCTTACTTTTACATATTTTATGATTCCGTATTAGATTATTTTGTGTATCTCAATTTTTTTACCATATCAGTCCTGTAGCCAATAAACTTCCTGATTGACATATACTGATGTCTTCGCTTCGTCTGGTCAACATGTCGGAAATTCCTGCTAAAACCAATCCCCATTTTGTAAGCGGAGCCCAAAAAAACGTTGTTTTCAAGCCTGCTGGGTGATGCCACAAGACTTGAAAATAACGTGGCATAGTTTTATCTACTGCTCCATCTACATGTTTTACTAATTTCTTGATGTTTGACATTGTCGAGTATCTTCTAAAATACTGTATAATCATTTTGTAATTTTTATTATTTAAATTTTAAAAGAACAACAATTTTGACATTTATAATAATTATTGTAACCAACAAATTGTAACATATTTTATTGTCACACTGACAAATAAATTATGACATCCTGTAAATTCTATTCGCCAAGCTATGGAAAATTTATTAAGTTTAAAAAAAAATCAGCATCCTCGCTATTATAAATACTATAATATATTTGTGATTCGCCGTGTACCCAATAAACCCATGCTCCTCAAATAATAATATATTGGATAATTGCAATAACCTAATAAGATTTTTACCAAAGAAACAATTATTTTAACAGGGCAGTAGAGTTTTGGACTTGCATTGTTTTTATTTGTCAACTGGTAAGCATCTCCAGTCGTCTTCAGACAACAGACAAACTGCAGCCTGATGTTAAAGTGTAAAAAATGTCATATTTTAAATGTCAGCACCTCATTAACGGTGCATTTTGGGAATAAAAAACATGATAGCAAAATTACTTGGTTTGATTTCCAGAATTCAAAAATATTATAAAATAGGGAATTCTATTTAAAAAGGTAATACATTTTTCGTTCCGCGTTTTTGCAATCCGGCCGACCAACCGACAGAGAGACATTTCAAATTTTTATTAGTGCCGCAAAATGCTATCAAAATATTTCTCTTAAACATAAAACTTGCTTGGTTATTTCAAACATTGCTAAGCCTTTTTTATTTTCTTGTAGGTGGTGGCAAGTTCCTTACTTTTGGTTTGGTATTAAAATGTATGATATAGTAGCCGGCTCAAAAACTCTTAAAAGTTCTTACTATTTATCAAAAAAAAATGCCTTAGAGCTTTTTCCCATGTTAAAGGGTAACAAGCTGTGCGGTGGAATAGTATATTATGACGGTAAGTTCTATGTTAAGTACGTATATTTATTGTACAAGGTTTATAGATATTTTTTACCAGCTCCAATGGTAGCAAAATAAACTTTATTTTTTAGGGCAACAAGATGATGCTCGAATGAATTTGGCGATTGCATTGACAGCTGCCAGATTGGGTGCAACTGTAGCAAACCACGTCAAGGTTACCGGTTTAATTAAAGAGAAACAGGATGGAAAAGAAATTATTTCTGGCGTTCATTGTAGAGATGAAATGACAGGTAAGAGACACTATATTACAATTTCTTTGACAATAAAATAGTTTTGTGTTATTGTCGATTTGGAGCACTGAAATTAAAATTAGATGGTAATCTAAGCATTTGCAAACTAATTTTCGAATGACTTCCTTATCTCACGAGTTATAATTAAAAAATATCATAAATGTAATTTCTAGACCCGTTAAGTCATAAGAAGTTTTGTCAAGACTATTCTAGTATGCCGTGGAAAACAAAAACATTATTTCTGTTTTTATTAGATCAAAATGTCAAATGATGTTAAAAAATTAATATTAATAAAGGTTTTTATTTGAATGCGATAAAAAGAAAAATACATTTTTTATCATAAACATGCATTGTTTTCGGAACTGAATCACCATGTAAAATTTCAACTCCGTAGAATAAAAGGAAGTGATTCTAATTCAGCTTGAACACCCACCATCATATCCACACAACCTCACAAACCAACATTGCAACTTAAATAAAAGCTTTTAATAATAATTACAATTGTTGCGGACAACACAATTCTTCTTTTTTTATTCTTATTTTTAATCAAATAGTTTTTTGTAAATATCTTATTAAATTTAAATCGCCCTGTACATAAATATTTATAATCAGGCATGAAGAAAAGTTATCCCTAATTTCTAAGGGCCACATGTTGACCGTTATTACTTTTACGTACTTTCAACTTTCTACCATAGACATTATTTTTATATTTCTATGCTTTCTACCCAGCGGGGTTATTTGGGAAAGTTTGGTCCCAAAAAATATACGGTTCAACATGTGGGAAGAAATTAGTGCCTGCGAACCGAAGAGTCGAGCGGGACTCATTCGGTGTCGGGTTAAAAAAGCCCACACTGGGCACTCAATTAATTTCGCATATGATTAGTGCCTTGCGAACCGAAGAGTCGAGCGGGACTCATTCGGTGTCGGGTTAAAAAAACCCACACTGGGCACTCAATTAACTTCGCATATGATTAGTGCCTTGGAAGCCGAAGAGTCGAGCGGGACTCATTCAGTGTCGGGTGAAAATAGCCCACACTGGGCACTCTATACAATTTATATATAAACAATAATTTAATTAGTGTCTTCCGAGCCAAAGAGTCGAGCGGGACCACGGCGGTGTCGGGTGAAAATAGCCCACACTGGGCACTCTATCCAATTTATATATAAACCATAATATAATCAGTGTCTCATGAACGAAAGAGTCGAACAGGACTCATTCGGTACCGGGTTAAAAAAGGCCTCAATTAATTGCAACTCATTCGGTACCGGGTTAAAAAAGCCTCAATTAATTGCATACATATAAACAGTACATTATAATTGATAGGTCGCGTCTTACCAGTGCTGTGCGACGACACTATCACTTACTTATTCCTGTGCCAAGGAAAGTTTTATTATTCAAATTTACGTAACTTCTCCTTGTGCTACGAAGCTTTACGCAGCTAGAGTAAGGTGCTGATTCCTGCTCACCTGCCGAGCAAAGGTGTTCCAGCCAGCCTCTATTGGACGCAGGTATCATATTGATATATTGAACGAGTGCAGCTGAATGATAAGTTTACTACATTTACAGCTAGTCGGTTCATAATAATAAAAAATCTTTTTACACCACAACCATTTCTTTAAATTAATAAATGAGACACGGGGAAGATGACACCTGACTGAGGGTTCATCGATTCATCTGCTGATCACAATTTTATATTTTTTGGACAGTAACTATTTTATTCCTTTGTATTTGTATTTAATTTTCAATTTTACAACTGAATGAATGGGAGAGAGTGAATTTTACATTTGTTTTATATTGTTTCTATTTTTGTCTTTTGACGTTTAGCTGTATTTTTTGTATATATATTTCTACATCTTTTTATTATACATTTTATTTTACACATAACAAGTAGTTGGTTTTATTCTTTGCAAGGGTCCAGCTAGCGTCCTAGATAATACAGTTCACATAACCTGCGATTATTAAGCAGGTGGGAGCACTTGGCTCCTTGGCCGGGATACTCACTCCCGGTTTTTCTGTGCCGAAGAGAATAGGACATCCTTCGCGCACAACAATGATGATTGAAATGAATGAATTGTGTTCCACGTTCCACGGCATACTTGAGATGACTTTTCGTTGCTTATACCGTTAGAAAGAAAATTAAATCAAGAATTTTAATGTAATAATACAAAAATGAGTTGCTTTTTGGGAAAATCCCCCTAACGGATACATTTTTCTGGAGCAATGTAATTTTATATTATAAAGCAATGAAATGAACTATTTTAATAGTTCCATTTCCTACTCTTTACCACTTACCTTGTTTCACCAAAGTTATGGACATTTTAGGAGAGAAAGGAAAATAGATCTAGACGGCCATTTTTAAAACAAATGATAATGTGTGATATGTCATTGAAAAGAGAATTTTGTTTATAATTTAAATATCGAATGAAATTTGGATTTTCATTTAAGAGTTGACTTCACTTCCTCTTAAACCGGAAGTGGCCTTGAAGGTTTGAATTTGCCGAAAAATGTCAATATATATACTTGTTTACTCCTAAAGATTTTAAATCTTTACTTCTAAAATTACGGAAAAAATGGTGTCACCCGGTATATAAGTGGCAACATTACGTGTACTAAATCAACACTTCCTTTTTTAAGTTTATTTTACATAACCTACTTTTAACAATTAATAACTTATTTAGGTAAAACGTGGTCAATCCCAACGAAGTGCGTCATTAATGCAACAGGACCTTTTACCGACAGTATTCGACAAATGGATAATCCGCAAGTTAGAACAATTTGTTCGCCAAGTAGTGGTGTCCACATTACGTTACCGGGTGAGTGTTAAAAAATCTTGTGTCTGTTTAAAGGTTGGAGACAATGACGTTTCTTGAACGGCAGTAGAGTTTTAGACTTGCATTGTCTTTATTTGTTTAGAATCACTACGTTTCAACTGGTAAGCATCTCCAGTCGTCTTCAGGTGAATCTTATCTAAACTCAACTAAAAGTAAGCCAGGGTTTTGGAGCCCCCATAACATGATAACTATACAAGGGCAATTTTACCTTTTTGTCAGGGGGAGGGGGGTAACGAGTCTGAAAACTTAATATTAACTAAGGTTGTTTTCGGGGAGAGGGAGAAGCAGTAACGAGCTGTAACTAAAAGGTACTAAAAAAAAGCGCCGCAGGCGACTTCTTCTCAACTAAAAATATATATTTTCAGTTTGTTGGAGTATAATTTAAAGGAAGAAATAAAAGAACTCTATGTCGGGTTGCACAAACAATTTTAATAATAATTAACTAACCAACAAGTTTGACGGTGACATACATGGCACTGGTAGAACATACTAGGTGTAAGAGGAAAAGTATTAGTGGTTCTTAGAATTATGGGTTCGGCATCTCGACTGAATGAAAGAAATGTAAAGGTTTTTGAGTCACAAAGTATTTTTAATTCTTGCCTTTACATTCCCACTCCACTTCAAGTATATACTATTTCTTCAAGTATAATTTAAAGTTTGAATGTATAAAGTAGAAAAGAAGTATGGACAAATATTACAAAATTTCGTTCTTCAAAATTTATTTAAATTATAATTATAGATAATTGCTCCCCTAAGACCGGTACCGCTTTTTGGATAAAGCGAAAAGGATACGAAATATTAAAAAAAAATGAAATGGCGAATGCGTAACTTTTCACTCTTAAGCAGCCTACAGCAGTTTAATGTCAAATTTCAACCTATATTCTAATGTCTGTTCAGTCACAGAATATTATAGCTATGCAACTATATATTCTGTGTTTCAGCCAATACGAGTGTATAAATACTTCGCTGAATTGTGATCAAGAAAATAATTCTTGCTTATTTTTTATCACTTGCACATCTTTGCGAATACTTTAATATTTCAAAATGGTCAATATAATTATAATAATTCACTCAATAACACAAACAGTAATAAATTTATTCGATTTATTATTTTAGGTTATTATAGTCCAGAGCAAATGGGTCTTCTTGATCCAGCTACCAGTGATGGTAGAGTAATTTTCTTTCTTCCGTGGCAAAAACATACAATCGCTGGAACCACGGATTTACCGTGTGACGTTACGCACAATCCTAAACCTACTGAAGACGAAATTTTGTTTATCTTAGAAGAGGTTAAGAATTATTTAAATCCAGATGTTGAAGGTAAGTTTACTGACTCAATGATCCCATATACCCAAATAGCTAACTTAATGATAAACCTGCTTTTTATTACCAGTGAGACGCGGTGATGTGCTATCAGCTTGGAGTGGTATCAGACCTCTGGTGTCAGATCCTAACAAACCCGACACCCAGTCGTTAGCTAGAAACCACATTGTACACGTGAGTGATTCCAACTTGGTGACTATTGCTGGTGGCAAATGGACTACCTACAGATCTATGGCCGAAGAAACCATTGATGAGGCTATTAAAGGTAATTAATCGGGATTAAAAATAAGGAGGTTATCAATGCGATTATTATACAACAAACAAAATTTGGTTTGGTGACCAGTTTTAATGTTTTTAAGCTGGTTAGTGGGTTCATGATAATATATTTTAAAAAACGGCCGTGTTTCGATTTATTTAAAATCTTCTTCAAGGTTAATGATTGAAGGTTCAAATAGATTAATATTATTGTTTAAATAATACAATTATGCGTATTAAATACCCCAGTAAAAAGGTACTGATTTTAAATAGAAATCAATTACTGTGAATTTTTTAGACATTTAAGACGAAAATAGAAAAAACGCGCATCATAAGACATTTACAAAAGCACTTGCCTTTTTGAAAAACAAACTAGCTGTTTTCGAGATTCATTTCCTTCATAATGAATATAATATATGAGTGTATGATTTAGGAAATGTATTATTAATATATTTTAGCTTGCAACCTGGAATCAAAATGCAAGTGCCCAACGTCCCAAACGAGAGGTCTGCTTTTGGAAGGTGCTCATGAATGGACTCCCACCATGTATATCAGACTAGTACAAGATTTTGGATTAGAATGTGAAGTAGCAGAGCATTTGGCCAAATCGTACGGGGACAGAGCTTTTGCGGTCGCAAAAATGGCTAGTATAACCGGCAAACGTTGGCCAATTATTGGGAAAAAGTTACATCCAGAATTTCCCTATATTGATGCCGAAGTTAGGTAATGGTTAAAATGTATTCCCTTTATTTTATTCTAATTTAACTTTTAAGTATGCCATTAAATACATTTTAAAGATAGTCCAGTATTCCCTTATATTACTTTTGTAGATATGGATGCAAAGAATATGCTATGACAGCCATCGATATGATCGCTAGAAGAGTGAGATTGGCTTTCTTGAACGTGCAGGCGGCTCAAGAGGCTCTACCTGAAATTATTACTATTATGGCTGAAGAACTGGGCTGGTCAGCGGGTAATAATAAACGATAATACTTTTAAAAAGTGTCTATCTAGAAATTCAAGTAAAATTAAACCCGATTTTTTTTTAAAGTTCAGATTGTTTATGTTTTGTAATTTATTTTGATATCGATATATTTATTATTAATTTATTTTAGTTTTCTTTTAATACTTCGTATTTATATGGTTTATTTTGTTTTAGAGGAAATAAAGAATCAAACAAAGGCGGCCACCGAATTTTTACACAATGAAATGGGTCAAAATGTAAATAGAGCAAGTAGAGATAAAATTCCAATTAATCTCAGCAAAGATGAAATACAGTTGTACATTAAGAGGTTCCAAATTATTGACAAGGATAGAAAAGGATATGTTTCTATTAATGATATAAGAAGAAGTTTAAAGGTAAAAAGTTTAATATAACTGATTGGAAAGAAACACGTAAAATTTAACTTGATTTCTTAAATCCATTAAATTTTTTTTAAAAACTATCTATTAGTTAATACTACCAAACAGTACCACAATGTACAAATTTTTCTATTAAAACTTGGAAATGATTTTTGGCAAATACTAATGCAAAAATAAATCACTAAAAAGTATAGTATAGTATACTTTAAAATACATTTACCTTTACCAGTCTTTAGGTATGAAACTATCAGATGAAGAGATCCATAATCTACTTTCTGACATAAATGTAACATACAATGGACAATTAGAAATGGCTGATTATTTACAAGTAAGTTCTTTAAATCATTTTACTTAAAACTATTTGTGATATTACAGCAACATGGCGAGAAAGATGTACCCGGCGAGGAGCTACATGAAATTCTAAAGGAAATTGACACTAACATGAACGGACAAGTCGAACTTGATGAATATTTGCAGGTTTGATTCGGTTTGCCACTTGGTTTTGGTTTTTCCTGCTATTGCTCATCTGTCGTTTTAAATTTAACTTGTTTTAAGTTTGCACTTTACTTGTTAGTTGAAAGATATTTATGCATCCAAAATCCATATTATTATTTTGCTAACTTGCCTTTTTTGTAATCTGCAATTTTTATCCTATTAACAGTTCAAGCATGTCCAATTTATTTATATCAGTTTATAGTGCTTCTGTTCTCTCCTTGCACTTAAAAGTTGACTTAACGTAGGTACTAGATGTTTATATAAAATCCCTTCTATCATTATAGTATTTTATAACGGTGAAATCTAGTACAACTACTATTTAGGCTAATTAGGTATTTTTTTTTTAGTAAAATTTTAATATAAGGAAATAAGTACTTGGGTCTGAACAAAGTTCAAGTAACCGTACCGTAATTTTTTCTCAGTACTTAAAGTTAAGTAATTAATAAAATTACTTTAATTACTTACTTAAGTTTTAATTCCAAGCCTGACTTATCATAGTAGATTTTTTGAGTACTGTCGCAAAATGGAGGCAATCTGGTATGTTTACTTTCCATAACACAATTCGTGTGGGCTAATTACGACTTACTAAAAATCTGAGGAAATTATGAGGTCCCAATATTAGCTGATCGATGACAAATTACTGCTGTCATCTGTCGGAAAACGAGAGAATTGGTTGCGCAGACTATATATGGAAATATACCCTAAAACAATATTAATAACTGTTTAAAGGTTGGAGACAATGACGTTTCTTGAACGGCAGTAGAGTTTTGGACTTGCATTGTCTTTATTTGTTTAGAATCACTACGTTTCAACTGGTAAGTATCTCCAGTCGTCTTCAGGTGAATCAGTATAAAATAAAGACAATGCAAGTCCAAAACTCTACTGCCGTTCAATATTAATAACTGTTTAACTAAAAAAAGAATTTTTTATTGGCCAATAAAAACTGTGGCGAATGATTTGACGAAATTTGTACTCAATTAAAAAAGCGAAGCTTCTTAAGTTTTAACATTAAATTAGTTTATTGCTGTTCTTGAAAAAAATTACTGACTGGCTTCAATCACTTTAGTGTATTGTATTGATACGATCAAAAATGCAAACATTTACACCTTCCTGCACCTCTCACAGACCTAAAAACATTGCATGCATGAATTATGATAGTCTACATGTAGGTATTTATTTTCGATTTGAATTGACTTAAACGGCAGCGACTTTCTTTTTTAAAATTTTTTAATTTGGTGTACACCCTAATTAAGAAGTCTGCTCTCGCCTATGAGAGAGGGGATATAACGTAACAACAAAAAATGTGTTGAAAAATATTGAGTTGATATGATAATGTGATTTTCGGGGGTTAGTCATGTAAAAAAAAATTCAAAAAAAAATTTGTGATTGATCATTTCGAATTAACTAAATTAAGATGTAGGGGAATGTTTTGGAAAAACAGAAAAACAAAACATTTTCCTAAAGGGAGTACACACATACTTGAATCAAATGAAGGGTACACTTTTATAAAAAAAAAATGATTACAGGATTACTTAAATCTTTTATTTTTAGATGATGTCAGCTATTAAATCGGGTCACGTGACATATTCTCGATTTGCAAGGATGGCGGAACTTGAAGAGCAAAAACACGAAAAGGAAATGCTAAAGAAACAGATTTCTGTCGAGAGGAGTGGGGGTGGTCTTTAATCTGGCTTTGAATACTTTAATTTTACTCACACTATTACAACAACAAATTATTTAATATGAACTAAACTGCTGGCACTTTGAAATGCATTAAAAATATTCTTAGTGTATATTTGAAATTTAATTATCTCAGGGAATGTTAATGTTAAAGATATTAAAATACTCTTATAAACATATTAGGGCTAATTGTTAGGCCCTAGGGTAAATTAACTAGTTTTGATTTATATCAAATTTAAGTAATTCGAGATGAGAAAAAGTATATTTTTAATACTCTTATAATTACTATGTTTTAATTTAACATCTTTTTCTTGGTTTAATTGGGGACACAAGTTTATAGCCTGAATTTAAACAAAATGTTGCCAACAGTTTAGATAATTGACTATTATCCATATTTGCCATGTATATGTATGCACAGTGACGTAAGTTCACTTTTTTACTATTATAAACCAGACATACCCAATTACACAGATGTGTCGAATTCAGTGCAGCAATGTCAAATTTTGAGTGCGGTATTGTATAGGTCACTTAAATTATATTTATTTTTTAGTATATGAAGAAGTAAATTCCAATTTAATAGTAAAGGTTAAAAGCATTGAAAATATTCTCTAGTGGAGTATAAATTGATATACCTAATATAATGTAATTAATTAGTTACCTACTTAAATATTAATGAAAATAAAAGATGAAAATACCAATTTTTGGCCACGACCAACACATCATCAATTGTAGAAAATAACCAATAATATATGAAATAGTGTATCATTCAAACAAAATTATAAATTCATTGTTACTAAAATTTCCTCTATACCCACGAGTATTCACCATCCCACTTAATTGCATTATAATACATATCTAATAAATCGAATAAAAAAAAATCTATCATGTACAGACAAAATCGAGAGTTTTAACAAATAACTTTCACTTTATTTGAAAACTATGCAAACTATTCCAAAACTTCATTTAGCATGGGAACAGTTGATTGTTTGTGTCTATAAAACTATTATCAAAAATATTTGTTTTTGGTTTCTTTAAAAACGTTTAAATTTTATAGGTTTATATACCTACATTATATTTATAAATTTCTTACTTTGACTTTTTTACAAAATGGTTATTAAAATCTGCTCTCACCTTTCCTGTTATTATATCAAGCTTAATTTATGTGGTAAGAAAAAATGATGCATAGATATTATCATACATTTTTGTTTCTTGATTTTCACATAAAATTGTATATTTCTGGTTCTATAAATATTTTTATCTGAATGCAAACTTATTTGCAGTCAGTAATAATATAGACAAAACTCACTGTTCTTTTCTACTGGAAACTAAATATTTTAAGGAATATTTGTGTTTTAAATTAATATTTTTATCATTCTATTTTATGAAACCACCATTATGTTACAGTTTTTTTTATGTACATACCTAACTAGGTTTTTTTGAATATAGGACTTGTATAATAATGTGGAATTTGTAATTAGGTTTACATGTATATAGGAATAACATCAATTATATGTTTTTGTCAATGTGATTGTGAGAAAATAAATAATTAAACTTTATTTAATTGTATTTTGAAGAAATAATAATAAATAAAGAAATATTTTAAATGTGTCTTTTTTAAATTAATATACATTTTCTTCAAGTTAAAATATTTATATTAGTGCCACTACTACTACCAGTGATCTTTTTCGATCGAAGTGCCCACAAAAACTAACTTTCCTAAACTTATACTTTTCACATATTTACGAATCTGAAGCTTATTTAAATAGTTAACACACGGTGTACTAGATATTGACTCAAACTATGAAATTTCCATTTAATATTCTATAAAATTCACATCATTGCCCCGTGGGTACCCTTTATACCTTCTACCTAACTTTGATAGTTGCAACCCCTTAAATATGTCTTGATAGGTAAATTCAACTGACTGTTGTGTCAAACATGTCAAATCTTAAAACTAAATTTTTGGTCTTTATTTTTATATAGATATATTAGTAGATTTCAATTATTTTAGAAGAGCAAATAAGAAAATATGACGTCAAAATTAGGAAAATTAGCAGTTGGTAGCATAACCGGGACGGTCGGAGCAGGTCTGGCGTCATACCTTTTATTAAAAGACAGTCATGAAAATGTAAGTATTTTTTTACTATCCCATATTTAAAAGTAAAAGTAATGAACAGATCTAAAAGTCCACGGTTATTATCTATAATAATGGTTGATATATAATTAAACGCGTTTTCCTGCCAAATGTACAACATAGGTAGGATACCTACAATATTTTTATAAATTTCTATTGGAGAAAAAGGATAAAAACGCTTACCACCCCGCAGCGGGGAGGAAATTAAAGGAGAAATATTTAACTCGTTTCTATCTAATAAGGTTGTCAGTTTTTTTTATAAATACTTTTTATTTTTAATACTTTCACTTACTGAATTATGTAATTTTCTCTTCTTAGAAAATATATACGGGCAACAACTGACACTGCACCTCATCATTGCAATAATTATTATTAATATTAAATTTAGCCGACATTTGAAGAGCTATAATCATAAGAAAAGGGTTAGTGGTTAAGAATTACTATAATTTTATACATATAAAAAATAAATCTAATATATTTAGATTCAGTATCCCGTCACCATTTAGTGCCTATCCATAACTCTGCTATCCTTAGCGTCCTAATAATACGCAACTTTGCCTTAATCCTCGTATCTTATACCATTTTCGATATCCCCACGTACGCACACCGTTAGTTAAGCGAAGGGCCCGAAAAAAAAAATCAATGCTCCATGATCTCTAAAACCTTGTTTTATAACATTTATAACACCTACACATTCTATTATTTTATATTTTAGTGGCCAACAGTTAAGGCAGAAAAATATTTCGATCGACTTTGTCAACGACCTCTTCCGACAAGAGCCGAACAATTAAAATCTCTACAAGAAGACGTATTTGATATTCTAATCATTGGCGGGGGTGCCACGGGGGCGGGATGCGCGTTGGATGCTAGTACAAGAGGACTTAAAACAGCCCTCATCGAGGCGGACGATTTTTCCAGTGGTTCAAGTAGTAGAAGTACCAAACTTATCCATGGAGGAATTAGGTAGGTAGAAAGCCATTTATTCTGATTTAAAGAATGAAAGAAATCTCAGTTCTACTTGTATTTTATTTTAAATCTTTGTCAGCGCTTAACTTTTTGTCGTACCGAATTTCATTCATAATTCAATCTTGGGTTTGGTAGCGTAGACTTCCGAGGTAGACCCATTGCAAGGAATTTAACAAATAAAGGAAAGGGGTAAGAGGTAAAAGGTAAGACGGATGAAGTATAAGATAAAAACTAAAGAAAATTAACAGTTTTTACAGTCCTCACTGAGCATGCGCCAGCAGTGCGCAGGCGCGTGTCATTTGTCATAGCATAACTAATGTAAATAAAAATTTATTTTTAAATGACATATAATATTTATCTAGATATCTACAAAAAGCTGTAATGGGACTGGACTTCGAACAGTACAGATTGGTGAAAGAGGCCTTAGACGAAAGGACCACCGTGTTGGAACAAGCTCCTCATTTAGCACATCTCTTGCCTATTATAGTGCCGATATACAAGTACGTTTAGTATTAGAAAATTATCATAAACAACATTGATCTGAAATCCACAAGTTAATTTGAAAATAGCAACAGGGGTTATTTTTGGTTATGGAGGGCGCTAGGCCAGTTACGTAATTTGGAACTCCTAATCATGGGCGCCCATGAAGCCAATTTCATGCTTGAAGGGAGAGGATAACTAGCAAAAAAACCGTAGCCGCGGTATGTTGTGTTAAAAACTTCGATTAAAAGTGACGTCTAAAATTTCCAAGACCCCCTTGGGGGTCCCTCAAAACGTCATAGTGTTTTTTCTTTAACATAATAGTTTATTATGCATCAATGATATCATAAAAAAAATAAATTAGTAGGTACTACAAAAACAATAATAATTTAGAGCGTAACAGCTAGTGGTTTTCACCAAATACTGCTTAAGCAGTTTAGACTCCTTCCTTTCGTCGGATCCTAGCTCTGCTGGTGAGCCATTATATGGCAAAAGGCGTCTAGAGTTGGATCTAACGAAATAAAAGGAAAATCTTTATTTGACAAAATAATTCATAATTTATTAAGTCGGAAAAGCAGTCTTAAAAAAGAAACCGCCCTAGATCAAAGAACAAATTGAGCTTTCCGCCTCTTGCTTGGTTCGTCTTCCTTTGTGCGGCTACGGCTATTTTTATTTAATAATATTTTAAAATTATTGATATAAATTACTTTTAAAGTTGAGTTTTAGCCTTGAATGAATAATTTAAATCGAAATAAAAACTTTCCCTAAAATATTTATTTTTTAAAGTTAAAATATCATTTATGCTGTCCCAGAAACCATAAAGAAGCCGGCCGCCACCGTCGTCAAGGCGTGTGATCGAATAAATATCTGCAAGTGTTGTCGGTACAGAGTTTACGTCGGTCACGGTTTCTTTATACCTAGTTCTCGCAAAATAATATTATTAATAGCCAGTTTTTGCCAGCCACCAGAATCCCGCTATTCGATTTTTCAGACGCTAAAATATTGGCATCCGCTGATTCCTGAAACCCAAATTTTGCTTCCTTTAGAAAGAATGACACTTGCCGCTCAATATAAAACATGTTTTTACCAAATGATTTTTGTAGTTTCAAAGAAGTTTGACTTTAAAATATCGTTTAACGGAATTTTGTTGGTTGGCAAAAACTAGACCCGGGGTCCGGGCATACCGGGCCTATTGGGAAAATAAGTCCTGAATACCAGTATTGAAGTCCATTTTACAAGATGAATACATTTTTCTTCAACAAAGAGAAATCACTAATTATTAATCACAGCCCGCAATAATACCTATGTAGGTATCTATTACAATAATTTATGTTGTACGAAAATACAAGTTTGTAGACCTAACCAACATAACAATATTGAAAAAGGTGTTTTTTTAGATGGTGGCAAGTTCCCTATTATTGGGTTGGGATCAAAATGTACGACTTGCTAGCCGGTTCAAAAGTTCTTAAAAGTTCTTACTATTTATCAAAGAACAGTGCTTTAGAACTTTTTCCCATGTTAAAGAGTAACAAATTATGCGGTGGAATAGTATATTATGATGGTAAGTAAGTAGTTACTTACATAAAGTATTGGCTTTTGATTCATTCCACTTAACCCCTGTCAAATTCTGACAACAGCGTCCAGTCGTCCTTTTGCTATATTATTTGGAAGACACTAACAGCCGTATTCACGTAAATCATCTCACAAAATAATATCCAAAGAAATCATTGTTGAGACAATTGATTCTATAGAAATTCTTTGGCTGGAAAAGTTACCAGAAGATTAATCTAGAGGACCTAAGGCCCTTACATTGACATTATTGATAAATGCTGCCAAGGTCGGTAGGGATCTTTTTTAGAAGTTTCTTTGGAAAGGCGGAGATGTTTCAGCACGCCAGGGATCAATTACACTGGTCAACAAAATTTAAGATTTTTTTTGTCCCACGAGCTGAAGTGGGTGTACTTGGTAGTACTTTTTAAACATATTTCATATATGTTTTCAGAATTTTTCCATCACGCAGGGTTTTAAAGTGACAAAGCAATGAATTTTTGTGAACGTATATATTATAATATGGGTATAAGTTATGAAAAAATAAAGTACAAAGTGATATATTTACTTAGAAAATGTGGTCATATATGACTTTCGACTGTACTTTGCATCAGAAACATCTCTCTTCAGCGTCCAGCAATAGTCTGCCAACATAGCGGGGCTCCATTTGCCTTGGTATCTCTTCTCCATGTCCAGAATGTCCTGGTGAAATCGCTCGCCATGTTCGTCACTTACTGCTCCAAGGTTTTTCGGAAAAAAGTCCAAGAGTGTATTTTTAGACTCATGTTGCAACCCATGGCTTTATATGAGACCAATAAATTGTTAACATTCTCTACGTAATTTTCGGATTTACGATTTCCCAAGAAGCCGTTGCAAATGCCCTTGAAAGAAAATCATGCTGCTTTTTCAACTCCATTCAGAGCCTCACTAAAGTTTTCATCTCGAAGTAGCTCTCTGATCTGAGGTCCCACAAAAATACCTTCCTTTATCTTGGCATCACTGATTTTAGGGAACTTACTTCTCACATATGCAAACGCACTGTTAGTTTTATCCATACCTTTAACAAAATTCTTCATTAACCCAAGCTTAATGTGCAAAGGTGGTAAATACATTTTTTGGGGATCAACAAGTGGGATACCACTGACATTCTTATTTCCTGGTGTCAGGGAAGTTCGTTTAGGCCACTCTTTCTTTTCATAGTGATTTTTCCTATCTCGACTGTCCCATTCGCATAGGAAACAACAATACTTTGTGTAACCGAGTTGCATGCCGAGCAAAAGTGAAACAACTTTCAAATCGCCACAAATATTCCACTTAAAGTCTATATATTTAATTTTTTCCAAAAGAAGCTTCATGTTGTCATATGATTCTTTCATGTTGCCTGCATGAGCCAAAGGAACAGAGGGGAACTTATTTCCATTGTGGAGTAGTACCGCTTTCAAGCTTGATTTGGAAGAGTCAATGAACAAACGCCACTCAAGTGCCCAAGTGCCTTCATAACAGAGCATACATCATTACAAAATACAAGCCCGTCTTCCATAGAGAAGAATTCTTCAAACTCTGCATGGCGCTTACGATAAAAAGCAACTTTTGTGCCACTCTGTAGAAGATTCCAGTCTTTTAATCTAGAACCTAGAAGTTCGGCTTGCTTCTTAGACAAGTTTAAATCGCGGACAAGGTCGTTAAGTTCTTCTTGACTTAGAAGATGCGGCGCACAAGAAGACGAATCTGGTGTAAATGTTGGATCCAGATCAATATTTTCGGCTGAAAAACTTTCGTTGTTTACTTCGTCATCGGCAGTTTCATCGTCGCTCGGTGTCATATTTTGTGGGGGGTCAGGCACAGGTAATTCCGGACTGTGCGGCACTGGTCTCAGTGCAGATGGAATATGAGGATATTTAACAGTATGTTTGGATTTAGAAGTTATACCACTGATATTTGTAAGACAAAAATAGCAATCGGTAATATAGTCTGATGGTTCCCTCCAAATCATGGGAATAGCAAAAGGCATATGTCGTTTACCTTTTGCCCACGCTGTAAGAAGTCTGACACACGTAACACAGCAAATATGGGGAGCCCAGCTTTTGTCTTGATCGCCGACTTTACACTTAAAATACTGTTCATAGCATTTATTAACGAGAGGCGTGAAAGACCGTTTTTGAGATTTAAATGTCAATTCACCGCAGATGTAGCAAAAAGAGTTCGGGTGGTTTACACAATTTCTTGGCATTTTTACAGGTGAGTTACACTACAATAGCTTAAAATGCACCACAGCACATTCTTCAAAACGTTAAAAAAGTCTGCGTATATGTTCATTCACCGAGCTCTAGCCGATAACTAAAACAACAATAAATGTTATGTAGGACTTGGAACTGCTTGCAGGTCTCAACAAGCCAAGACATGTTCCGCGTGACACACAGAGCACACTTTGTTATTTCTAGTCACAACAAGTTATTGTTACAATACACAAATTTTGTTAGATGACTCTTATAGTACAGACCTATGCGTGCATTTTATAGGTAAATAATCACATATACTGGACCATAAAAACTAAGGGTGATGGAGAAATTCTGAAAACATGACTGATTTCAGCATGCAAAATTATATTGAAATCAGACATTTTTGCGCTTGGGACAAAAATCTTGTTAACCAGTGTTATTTTTAGAAACCATGGTTGAATAATGATTTTTACTCTTTTAGGGCAAATGGATGACGCGAGAATGAATGTGGCAATTACATTGACAGCTGCTAGATTGGGAGCAACTGTGGCAAATCACGTCACAGTAACAGGTTTAGTTAAAGAGGAACAGTGCTGGCGTGGAAAACAAGTTATATGTGGCGTTTGTTGCAGGGATGAAATGACTGGTAAATTAAACAGAAAATCCGGTTTTTTAGTGTTTATTTCCGCAAAAAAATCATTATACATATAAAAAACATACGCACCAACAGAATTTAAAAAATCTTTATTTGGATTATTTTAGGTAATTTGATTTATGTGTTTACTGCTCCACCGTAGATAAATACTCATATAATGTAAAATGTGTAATTAGAAACTTATTAGGGAGGTCGTGATATAAAAGAAATGGATCTTTTATATTTATTGCATATTATATTGGATATACCATTATTAACCTTCTAATTTTAAAGGCCCTTTTATAGGTTGAGTTTTAAACTACAAGTAACAGTTAAACTTAAATTTATGCCGTTAAATTACTGCACCTATACAAGTGGCCCTAAATAGACTAATGATTTCTAACGTTTCTAGGTAAAACTTGGACAATTCCTGCAAGGTGTGTTGTCAATGCAACTGGTCCTTTTACTGATAATATTAGAAAAATGGATAATCCTAATGTTACAACAATTTGTTCACCGAGTTGCGGAGTTCATATTACTTTACCAGGCAAGTAATAAAATCGTATGCTAGGTAAATACATTTTTAGACTGATCTTAGCCCAGTTATAAGATATAATTTAAAATAGTATAGTTTGTACCAGTGGGGTAGCCAGAATATATGCTCTGGGGGGGGGGGGGGGGGGGGCTCAGTGGGCGTAAGTAGGACTTTATTTTCTGGAGAGAGGGACAGCCGGGACTACATGTATTTTATGATATTGCACCTATAGTGAAGAAGGCGGAAAAGCGCCGCAGACGAAAAATTTTCTTGGCCACGCCAAAAGTTCGGGTCTGTTCGGGTCTGTTTCGAAAATTAAATTATTCCCCCCCCCCCCCCCCCCCTCTGCATGGTTGGATTAAACTTGTTATTGTAAATATTTTTCTTTACTTTTTTTTTGATATCGCTGGCTCTATTTAAAAAAAATATTTTATAGTTGTGAAAATATTGTGAGAATATTGGTGACAATCCAAAATTTTAACATAAAATAAGACGTACTATGTATGACTGTCACCAGCGTTTTTCGAGCTCGGTTTTTCAGTAAATATCGCTCACCGTGCCAAAATTGATGATTTTTTCAGAAATCATGTATTTTAGGAGCATATTACAGCAGTTTTTGGTGCAAATGCTTAGGTTTTGAAATATTCCTTCTTAAGTGCCGTCTCGTATATTCATAATAAAGCATTCTCGTTTCTTCACGCACTATTTTTTTTATTATAAATTATCACACTTCTTCCATAAAAAATGTTTCAATTAATTGTTTTTTGGTTTGTTGTGCAAATATTTTATTGCATTGGATTTTTGTTGATTTAAAATAGCTCTAAAAAGGGAGAACGGAAGAGACAAGTATATAATGGAGAGATACTATAAAATATTATTCATTTTACTCGTTTTCCTTTAAAATTGCATCAAAAATCAATAATTAAACCGATATGCGTCTGAAACCCTAATCCCTAATCTCTATATAAAATAGGACTTTTAGAATGAAAAGTTTAAAAACCAAACGTTTTCTACAAAACTTTTTTAATCTAAGCCAAGAATACATTATTTAAAGAATTAAATTAGTGTCCAAGCGTTTAAAAGTTAGGTTGCAATTAGCAATTCGATTTTTAGAGCCGAGCTCCGAGGCTGGGGGGGGGGGGGGGGGGCTGCAGTTCGGCAGCCCCCTCCATAAATACGCCACTGGTTTGTACAATGACAGACATTCGCTTGCGATATTGACAAACCAATTTGGTTATACACTTGTACAGTATATTTTTTCTACAACCGACTCGACTTGTGAACCTTTTACTAAAAAAATATTTTTTGTTTTTCAGGGTTCGGGTTTTGAACCTACGTTCATAGCATCCAGATTTGCGCCAAATGCCTGCTCGGCTTAGTGCTTTTTATTAGAAAGTAGAGTAAAATAAATTTTATAATAATGCTACAAATAATTCTAATTATTCCACATTCAGCCGGTAATACCTAGATGCTTTATTGATAAAAGTAGAAGGTGGAGCCTCATTAAATACAAACTACAATTAATTGTGTCCGTATTGATAGTTCTTACTTGAGATTTTTCTTGTTTCAGGAAGCATTAAGGATCGACCATAAATATGGTCATGCCCGGATCGTATACTCTATGCACCTCCACAATTCACTAATATTATCCAACTTTCTTTAATTTATGATAAGATAATCTAAATTGCATTAGATAGGTATCCATACTATTTCCCTTATTTAATTCGCCATGGTTAGTGGGAGATTTCCATATTGCTAAATGTATCATTCACCTGTATTAGTTAGCATCACCAACTAATACCAGGCAAGGAAATTGTTTTTAGCTGAAAAATACAATGTATTTTTGACGTAAATAGCTGTAATGTGTAAGGGTCAAATATTGGAAATTGATACTCGAATTAATGTTGCTAAGAAGAACTAGCCGTAATTATTTTATTTTTTAGGGTACTACACGCCAGAGCAAATGGGCCTTCTTGATCCGGCAACCAGTGATGGTAGAGTAATTTTCTTTCTTCCTTGGCAAAAACATACAATCGCAGGAACCACGGATTTACCATGTGATATTACAACTAATCCTAAACCAACTGAGGTCGAAATTTCCTTTATTTTAGAAGAAATAAAAAATTATTTAAATTCAGATGTTGACGGTAAGGAAAATAATCAACGAATCTATACCCAGTAATATACTACGCTACAATATTATTTTGCGATAAAGTTGCCAGTTTTATGTGAATACAAAATCACATAATATCAAGCACAAAAAATGTTTTTCTCTGTACCTTTTACACATGTACTGTACACATGATATTACGATGACCCTAAACACTTTTACCTTACCTTTTTATCTTATCCCACTTCCTGAACGGCCACATATTATTATACAAATCTACTTAAAATAGTCCACCTCTGTCTCTCTTGTTGAGTTATGATAACCAAAAAAACTTAATCTGCCCTTGATTGAAAGTTAACAATGTAGGGAATAAAATTTAATGATTTATGCAACAAATATTAATAAAAAGGCATTACATCCCCTAAATAATAGTTGAACGACAACAAAAAAAATGTTGATACTACAATAATGCTTATTAAGTCTTTCTTTCATTATTACCAGTAAGACGCAGCGATGTGCTATCGGCATGGAGTGGTATCAGACCTCTGGTGTCAGATCCTAACAAACCCGACACACAATCTTTAGCAAGAAACCATGTTATACACGTCAGTGATTCCGACTTAGTGACTATTGCTGGTGGCAAATGGACTACCTACAGATATATGGCTGAGGAAACCATTGATACAGCTATAAAAGGTAAAATAAAGGCCTGCTTTTTGAGTGAGTTTGTTGATTATGTTTATACGTACAACGTAATTACGACAGGGGTTATCAACCCTAATTTTTTATTGTATAGGATCGCCCTATAGTATCTTGTAACAGCAAATTATTTTACTTACGCATATTATACAACCAGATCCAACATGGCGGATTCAGGTTTTATTATACAATTTCAATCAAATTGAGTGGGCGTAGATCGCGAATTTAAAAGCGATTTATAAATTAAATCGTTGATTCAATATGGTGGAAAAAGTAAAGAAAAAACGACCAAATAACTGTATTGGGGTAGCCCATTACCAACATTTTTAAGTTTAAGGAATTTTAAGCAAAGAAACCAAATTTTATCAAATTCGCCCATAAATTATTTTCCTGCTTTTATTACTTTATATAACTTGAAGAAATAGACCATACTTGAAATGGAGTGGAAATTTAAAGGGAAAGAATTGAACTCTAAGTCTTTCACCACTGATATATTCAAAAACTATTTTACATTACATGTTTCGTGTGTAGACACACTCATCATCAGGAGAATAACTTAAACTTTAAGAAAGGAAAGAATCTGATGTCTTAGCGGAGTTTTTGATTCATTGATATTTATATTGTATTCTGAAATTTAGGGAACATTTTTTTATACTTGTATTTAAAAAGGAAATAAACAATCATACTGCCAAAATGATTAAAGAAAGGGACCAGTGATGAAATCAAGACAAGCACACACCGGTGCAAGGTAGAGAGTATTAGTGAATGAGAGCTCTGTACATAAATTGTTGCGCTCCAATGATGAGTATTTTACCGATCTTGACTCAACAGAAAAAGGAATGATAATTATTATCAATAAAAAACGAAAGGTCGTGACGCATCACTGCTAGTGACAAACCCGAACTTTTAAATTATATGAAAAAAATGCCTTCTGTCCATCCATCCGTCCGTCTGTCTGTCTCTTTTGCCGGTTCCTGTGACCGTTCGAATGTCTGCCTGTCAGTCAGGACATTAGATAATAAAAATATGTTAAGTATGAATAATAATTGTCATTTCTTGCCCTTTTTTCGAATTAGGCTTCTTACATCTTCGTTGGTGGGGCCCGAACCACGATCCTCAGTCATAACCCCCCCCCCCCCCCCGAATATCAATCCTCGGTTAAACGTACTAAAATTCGGACAATTTTATTATGAATTAATATTTTACTTACTAATTAATAATGTCAAACCTTTTTGAAGTCGGCGCAAGTTACTTTATTTAATTTAAGATACACGGATACATTATATTATAATATTTTAGCGAATCCAAAAAGGTTTAAAATTACAGAGTATTATGGCATAAAAATGGAATTTTAAATTGACATACTATATTGGTTTATACATTTTCTAGCTTGTAACCTGGAATCAAAATGCAAATCCCTAAAGTCTCAAACAAAAGGTCTCCTTTTAGAAGGCGCCTCTGATTGGACACCCACTATGTATATTAGACTAGTACAGGATTACGGATTTGAATGCGAGGTAGCTGAGCATTTGGCCAAATCGTACGGAAACAGGGCGTTTACAGTGGCCGAAATGGCCCATTGTACTGGCAAACGGTGGCCAATTGTTGGTAACAAAATTCATTCTGAGTTTTCTTATATCGATGCCGAGGTCAGGTAAGATAAAAAATGGGAGCATTTAAAAGAAGGTTCGAAAAGTTCATATAAGTACTTAACGTAACTTATGACAAACTTAATGTCTATTAGGTTGTTCAATCAAGCCTGGACTGGACTTTTTTGTTTGTTAGTATATAATTTTTTTCCCGTTGCACCGATTTTAACCAACAAATTTCAAAAACGTTTTTTATTTAAGTGGAATGATATAAAATATGTCGTTTTCAGAGTTATAATGTCGAAAAACCCAATTTAGATATGTCAAAACAGATAACGGGTTAAGGTTAACGGCAATAACAATAACTTCCCCTAAAGACGTGTTTGTTAGGGAAAATTTTATTTGTATTTAGTATAAACAATTATATTACATTACTTAAGAATAATATTCTTCAAACAAAAAATATTGTTCATAGGTATTATGAAAATACCAAATTTTCGTTAATAGATTATATTATTGCATAAAAATTAATTTTGAAATCAAAATCGTACCAATATATTATATTTGTTTAACAAAAATGTTAAGTTGAAAGAACTATATAAGGATTAGAGAAACTATTTTTTATACAATTTGCTTTATAGTAAATACAGGGAGAGTAACAGAGATAGAACAGAACTTTAAATTTAAAAATTTTTTTTGTAATTTTTAAGACTGACAATGCTTGCGCTGATATATAAAAAAAGACTTAAAAAATGGTTTTAAAATATGAAAATAATATGACTTTAAGGATATTTGTTCCTATGCTAAGCTTTTTGATATTATTACAAAATATTCCCAGTTATTGTTTTGCGTCAATATCCAAAAGCTTAGGGCGCCGTTAGAAATTAGTATTAAGAATCTAGAATTTTATTCTTTGCTTGAAGTAGGTTCTATGTTTTTTACAAAACTTCTTATATTTTATTTTGTATATTTTAGATATGCATGCACGGAATACGCTGTGACGGCAATCGATATGATTGCCAGGAGGTTAAGATTGGCTTTTTTAAATGTTCAGGCTACTCAAGAGGCACTACCTGAAATTGTTAAAATTATGGCTGAAGAATTGGGCTGGTCTGAGGGTAAGTTACATACATACGAGTACCTACCTAGTAGTTCTTTTAAGTTAAATGAAAATGTAGACAAATAATAAACACAGTTACAAATTTGGCGTAAACAAAAATTGAAACATAATAATTTTGAGGCGGTCTTTTAGGTATGTCCTGACCAGTTTTTACATATTTGTAAATGTATGTGTTCCCCTCATAATATACCTAACTTGTTTTTTAGAGGAAAAGTGTAAGCAAACTCAAGCAGCCACTAAATTTTTACAAAATGAAATGGGTCCAAATATTAATAATGCAAGAATGGATAAAATACCAATTGGTCTTAGCAGCGAGGAAGTTCAGTCATATGCTCAGAGATTCCACATTATTGATCGAGATGGAAAAGGATATGTTTCGTTTAATGATATAACAAGAAATATAACGGTAAAAGTATAAAAATTTATAATTAAAAAGCATTTGGAATAGGTTATCAATATTGTTCTTTGATAAACTTGCCTGCACATGAGTATTGGAAAGAGCCAAATATTGTTTATCACTTTCAATGCCTTAATTAAACGAGACAAGCGGCATAATTTGAGAAAGGTGTGAACATCATACTGTATTTCAGCAAAATTTAGTTGCTCTCGGAAACCTATTTACTCTTGTCTATGCAACTAAACCTTATTCTTACAAATAAGTTTTGGTAAATTTAGTTTAAAATTGATCCTCAAAAACTTTCTTTTTTTTTTATGATTAAACACCTGCACTGTAGGAAAAATCCTTTAAGGCGCTCTGGGAGCGGTGCGAGTGCGAAAAAAGCGATTAACGTTGGTCTTGAAACGTTGAAGATTGTATTCATTGGGAAACACGACCTCAGGAAGATCATTCCACAATGATGACGTTCTCCAGATGAAAGAATTCTTGAACAATGAAGTTCGAGGAGTACTAAGCTGAACAACATATCAATGAGCGGCAGCGGTTCGCCGTGTATTTCTGTTTTGCATTGCTCTAGGTGGAATCAAGTGGGCAATGTCAGTCGAACACCTGCCATGGAAATATCTGTAAAAGAGAGCCAAATCACCAACCTGTCTTCGATGCTCCAGGCTATCGAGAGTCCTGGTCAGCTCGGGGTCGCCGATCAGACGAACGGCTCTCCTTTGAATGGAATCCAGCAGCCGAAGGGTGTGCTTGGGTGCAGAGCTCCAGACATGAGAGCAATATTCTAATGATGGTCGAATCTGGGCTTTGTAGAGTGTCAAAAGTTGATGAGGTGTGTACAACCTTTTGGTGCGGAAAAGTACACCAAGTTTCTATGCAGCTGTCTTGGCAATTGCGGCAACGTGATCATGCCAAGACATATTACCTCCCAGATTTTCCCCCAGCAAATTAATAGACGGTGCCAGGGGAATTGCGTGTCCTGCCATGACTATATCCGGTTCTGCAATGTTAACCTTTTTGAAGAAGACTGCTGCCTGGGTTTTCTTAGCATTAAATTCGACTTGGTTACTGTCACCCCAAGCCAAAATTTCTTCCAGGTCATTGTTGAGGCACAATACTTCATGCTGCCTGCGAAGATGTGCGTCGGCAGCGGATGTTTGGGGAGTCAAGGTAAAAGATGAGACAAGTGTGCTGTCATCAGCAAAGCTATAAATTGGATTTTGGGTTTTCACTAGAAGGTCGTTAATATACAGTAAAAAGAGGGTAGGAGACAATATGGACCCTTGAGGAACACCGGCATTGATGGTGAAGGTGTCTGAGAGAAACCCGTCAATCGCCACTTGCAGAGAACGGTTCTTAAGGAAGCTGGTTAACCATAAACAAAATCCATTAGGCATACCGTAGGATCGCAATTTACTTAGAAGCCCATCGTGCCAAACACGATCAAAAGCCCTAGAGATGTCCAGTGCAACAGCCCGGGATTCTCCATGATGTTCGATGGTGTTGCTCCAAAGATGGGTGACATATGCCAGAAGGTCACCTGTTGATCTGGACTTACGAAAACCGTATTGATGGTCGCTGATAATGTTAAGCCCTTCCAGATACTTTATGAGTTGTTGGTTAATAGCTTTCTCCATTACTTTTGAAATTACTGAAAGCAATGCGACGGGTCGGTAGTTGCTTGGCAGGGTCTTTTTACCTTTCTTTGGAATGGGCTGGACACGCGCCGACTTCCAGCAGGATGGAAATATTCCTTTTTTGTAGGATAAGTTGAAAAGTCTACAAAATACTGGTGTAAGTTCATCGGCGCATAGAACAATGATAGGAATTTCGTCTGGACCAGAAGCTTTATTGACGTCGAGTCCTTTAAGAATCCGTTTAACAAGACGCTGACGGAACACGATTTCAGACATTTGCGATTGAACTGAGGGAATGTTGGGGGGTGAGTTTCCCTGAAAGTCTACAGTGGAATGCGAGAAAAACAGTTCAGCAAGTAGGTTTGCTTTATCCTCGGCTGTGGTTGCTATTGTGCCGTCTGAACGTGTTAGAGGTGGAATAGTTGACTTTGTAAAGTTTTGGCTGACGGCCTTAGCGACTGACCAAAAGGACCTTGATCCGTTAGGACTAGCAAGAAGTTTGTTTTTGATTCTCTCGTTATGAGCTTCTTTGCTTTGGTCTATCATTTGCTTACATTGGTTTCGGGTGGTAACAAAGATGGCGCGATTTTCAGGAGTAGGGTTTTTACGCCACTGTCGGTAAGCCAGGTTTTTAAATCTGACAGCACGCTCGCAATTCTTGCTAAACCAGGGCTTGCCGTTGGAAGGACGCGTTTTGGAGAAAGGAATAAAGGCCTCCATGCTAGTTAGAATGACGTCGGAGACCTCCTTTGCACAGACAGATGGATCATCCGAAGAAAAGCATACGCTTAGCCAGGGAAAGTTGCGAAAATGGTCCTTTAGGTCTTCCCACTTAGCTGATGTATAGTGCCAAATCTTACGGGGTTTAGGAGGTTGTTCAGAACTAATTGGCAGCTCGCTCAGGGTTGAAATAAGTTTGTGATCGGAAGAGCCCAATGGTGGTTGTACGGTGACCGTATATAGGTCTGGATTTGAAGTTAAAAAGAGATCTAAAAGACTAGCAAAATCCCCAGCTCGGTCTGGAACCCGCGTTGGTTCTTCTACGAGTTGAGTTAGACCAGAACTGATCGCAAAAGATTAGGCCTCGCGGCCTTGCTCATCGTTGGTGTTTGAGTATTTAAGCCAGTTGACATTGTGGACGTTAAAGTCGCCAAAGATAGCAACTTCGGCATTCGGATGATTGGTTTGCAAGAAGTCGATTGTGTTGGCTAGTGATGAGAAGAGGGCCCTATAATGCATGTCGCTTGGAGGACGGTAAAGGCAGCATATAAACTTAGTGATTTTTTGTGAAGATATTTTAAACCACATTACATCAAAGTCTTTCGGTTCCAGTATCTCCTCCCGTTGGCAGCAAAGATCATCTCGAATGAACAGACAGACCCCAAAGTTGCGTCTAAAACGAAAGTGAAAATCATACCCAGGATATAAATAGCTGACGGTGTTCGTTGACGCTCTGACTTTTGTCTCGGTCAGTGCAAGCACATGAGGCTTGGAAGATTGTAAGTGCTGGTGGACTGAATTGATGTTAGTGTTAAGCCCTCTAATATTGCAGAAATCAATTTTGAAGTTGTTACTTTTGGGTCTGTTAGCAACTGCAGGCGCCACACCATTTCCTCGTTGAGTGTTGTTGGAGGAACCCAGTAAATTGTCGGGAATGTTGGATAAATCATTAATTTCGCTTGATGAAGCCACAGGACCAGCCCCCACCCGGAGATCCGATCGGGGGGCGAGTTTACCTCCGGAATATTTTGATCTTGGAGCTTTCATCATGCTTCTTTCATACGGCTGTTAAATAAAGAAACACATTTTATTCTTTACTGTTATACCTATCTACTAACGATATTTTTGTAATATTACAGCAATTTGGTGAGGAAGGTGTAACCCCAGAGGAAGTACACAATGCTTTATGGAAGATGAATATTAACATGAATGGAAAAGTAGCACTTGATGATTATTTACAGGTTTAAGTCAGTTTGAATAATGTATGAAGTAATGTCTCAGACATAATCGACTCATTCTCTAATATAACGTTGCTCAAATATTTAAAAGAATAATAATAATGATCAAACCAAACAACTTTGACTATGACATATTGGCGGACATATTTTTTTACAATCTAAGTTGTATGGTTAGTTAATTATTATTTAAAATGTGCAATCGAACATTGCAACAATTACAAAAATAAACAAAACAAATTTAAAAAGTCTTAATTCAAGATCTATATAAAGAATAAAAAGTAATTTTTTGGAAAAATAGTATTTTTTATTACTATATTTTACATTGGACAATATAGGTGCATGTTTTACCCACTCGCCAATAAAAATTAATAACACCAACAAACTTTCAGATTATGGCAGCTATCAAATCTGGTCATTTGACATATTCAAGAGGAGTAAATATGGTGGTGCCTAATGAACAACAAAGAAAAAATAAAGAGAGGCTTAAAACGCACATCTCTGTCGAAAGAAGTGGAGGAGGACTCTAATTATTATTTTGTATAAGGAAGTTTGTACAATAAATTTCATTTTTTTGTATTGTCCACGTAAATCAATTTATTTTAAATTATTCGAGTCTCCCGTGCATTTTACCAAGTTTATGCAACAATTTGGTGAAAAATGCATTGCTATACCTTTAATTATTAGATCATATTCTTAGAACAGCTTATACAATGAACCGAGGTTTCATATTTGTGCTTAAATTAAAGATTGCACTTGAAAACAGTAACACAATAACTGAAACGATGCAAAAACAATGGTAGTCTGACAAAATGAACTTTTGTTTCATTTGGTGAGAAAAATTTAGATGGAATACAAGACAGCATAATTGTAATTAAAAAAGTTTATTAGTTTTACTACTCAAAATACTTTTATTTTTTTAAACATAACATTTTTAATAAAAAAAAAATACAACTGTTTTAAATAAGACACAAGAAGTGTTTCTTAATCTACAACAAAAACTTTTTTTTACATTATTCAACAACTTGCACTGGACAATTTATTTTAGCCCATGCTATATGTATAATACATTTTAACTACAATGATAATATAATAAGATGATAATTTAACCTAGTTTATTAAAAAATGTGTATACGGAAAACAAATTAAAATTAGCAAAATTCAACTTAGATTATTGTGAACACTTAATAAATAATATTTATACTTATTATGTATCTTTTAACACTAATATCCTAACCAATTTGCCAACCAAGATATGTTGCTGAGATAAAAACAGCTTAAAACTGTTATAAATTGTTTTATGCTTAAATTATTTAGGCGAAATTAAGCCTTGTCTTGGCTTAACTAAGCATCTAATATTCTTTAAAAGATCAGGGCAAAACTATTAATATTAATTATTTTTCAAAAATAAATACTTATTAGATAATAGTAACTTAAAGTACTAAAGACAAAGAAATAAGCTAAATATAATTTTATTATCACGGTTAGGAATTAACAATTTATTAACAAATAAATATAAAAAAAAACATTTGAATATTAACAGTTCACATTAAAACGCCACTTTTACCAAAATAACTAAGTTTAGAACAATACAAAACACGCAAAAAAGTAAAACGTATATGCTTATGGAGTATGAAGAAATATCTGTAAATTCTTTGTACTCCTCTCTTGCGACTCGGAATTTGTGTTTGGAACCTGAAATAACAGAACTAGTAAAGCTCTTGTTAATTATTAGTGATGAAACGATTATGATTAACCGTCGATTATTGGATTTATACGATTAATCATAAGCGTGAGTATCAATAAAATTTTATATCTGTATACTTATATCTCTATATTAAAAAAATATATATTATTTATATGTATTACATTATATTTTTATTTTTAACATATAACTTCCTAATTGTTATTTTACTTTTTGATTTTCTCTGGTAAATCTGGAACAGTAATTCACGACTTCTTGGCATTCAGTAGATATTATATTTGCAGAGCTGCCGAATGATTTCATAATTTGCAGATTATTAAATAAATAGGAAATAATTTAACACATAGGTTTAAAAAATACAATAAGTTATTAGTATCTTTTTTATTCTAGTATAAAGCTAAATTCCAAAATATAACAATAATATGGTTGATCATTTCTGCAACAAATGATCTATATGTGGTGAACAACCCCTTGTTACGAACATAATAGCTAGTTTTTGCCAACCAACAAAAGTCAACTCGGTATCACTAACTACTGAAACCTAAATTTCGGTTTGCTAGAAAAAATGATATTTGCCGCTGAGTATGAAACAGGTTTATATCAAAATGTTTGTCTAGTTTTAGATAAATTCGCGTTTGAAATATTATTATCGTTTAGCGGTATTTTGGTGGCTCGCAAAAACTGGCTATAAACCACCAAAATCCCGCTAAACAATATCTTAAAAACGAATTTCTCTAAAACTATTCAAGCATTTCTTCATATATTATGGAATAACGTGAAAAAAATATTTATTAAAAAATATGTTTGTCAATTTTTACTGTTTGGTTTTTAATTTTTTCTACCTTAACAACGTATTGACAGCTGCTCTGTGATGTAAAGCAAATAGCGCGCATGTCCGACATAATATCAATAAAAATTCTATTTTCAGACAAAAACACCGCATTATGATGGAGAAATATTACAATGTTAGTAGTGAAATAAAGTTTCTTAATCATCAAATCCACCATTTGTAAAATTTTCATTGTTTTAATGCGGTTTTTGTGGTTAATATTTAATTATAGATTAATGAGTATTGCCTGAATCAAAAGAAAATTATTATTTATGATATAAACACGCACCGAAATATTTTTGAAATTAATATAATTTATAGAAACGTAAAAAACTAACAAAATCCCGGTAAACGATATTTTAAACGTGTTTCTCTCGGAATCAATACAAACAATATTGTGAAAACCTATTTCATCTTCAGGGAGTTCAAAGCCAACCAAGTTTACGGTATTTTTTTAATCTCAAAATGTTGTGACAAACGATTTCTTAGATATGGCAGGCCTTTATTCTAATTTGGCCACAAAATTAAGAAAAATAAGCAAAACTTACTGGAAAGATGAATATTCAGTTGAATTTCACTATTAGCTGTGACGTCGCAAAGTTCACATTTAAAGGTTTTGCCTCTTCTTTCTGATCTGGATATATGTCTTCTACCTTCTAAATGTCTTTGAAGTATTTTTGAGCTGGTTACTCTTATATTGCAAACTTCACAGCATAACTACAAAGTATGTACCAAATAATTACGATTCGTTTCTAAAGTTTTTGTAAAATGAAATTGAAAAGTGTATACCTAGTTATAATTATATGAAAACAGTGGTAGAAAACTTACTAATAGAGGGGCAAAAATTGTAAAACGATTGTACCTTAAATAATATTTTATTTAATCTCCACCATGACCTATTACAATTATATACCAAGGTTAGGGTGTTTATAGTTTGGAAATTAATAATAGGTAATATAATTTCAAGTTTCTTTTAAGGTTGAATGGTCATTAAAATCTAACTGAACGGAAATATGAACTAAGGTTATTTATCTTGGGTCAAAGTTGGGTCAAACATAATAATTTTGATCATGCATTTAAAAAAAAAATTTTCGTAAAAATTTGTATATTTGGCTTTACAAATATATTATTAGACACACACCAGCTATGTTGTATATAATAATATAAAACAATCAAAGCAAAGCATTTCATGTGTTAGGTAGTATTTAATTAAACATTGGTAATATAAAGCGCATTAGTACAAATAATTTAAAAGTAATATGATGTATTAAGTAGTTCTTATTCATTAATTTTTGTGTATAATTATTGTTTGACACGTTAAGCAAAAATAATGTCCATTCATTCGTCGGTCATATTTTGTTTTAAATAACAATTTTATCACAATGTTCGATTTTTAATAACTAGAAAAGTAGTTCAGGCTAGTACCTACGAGTGGCTTTCAAGTGGCGTTGGATAATATAGCTACTTTTATAATTAGCTTCTAAATTTGGTTAGGTAAGTATAAACTAAATTGATCTCATATAAAACTTACCGATTCTTCACTAGAATTACTGATAGTACTTGCTTGGATACTTAAACTATTTAATATTTTAGCTTTTATGTTGTCTACATCATCACCCTTTACATGAATTTCGGTCTCTTTATCCAGGGATTTTACTATCTCGTTGGAACTTGGCAAGATAATGTCTTGAACTCCACTATGTATCTCTCCAGACATTATTGGGTTTGATAATTTCACGGAAATAAAAAATCAGATGAACCTACTCTTTAGATTTTAACAATAAAAATTAAGGTACTACACATATAACAAGCATTTCACTACTAAATAATTATTAAACTGAATATGGTTAAATGCATCATAAATAAAACACCAAAAAAGAGCTATACCTTTAGTTGTAGAGATAAAATTCCCGTACCTACCGTTTTTTCACATTATCTGGTATAATTTTTTTAAGACGCTAAGCCAGTTCAGCGAATCTTATTATTATATTGTATTGATATCCGTAAACTATATTTGTATATAATTTATATTTACTAATTTAAAAATGTGCATGCTCCTTTTATGCGGTATTATATAATTTGAAAATCAATAAATGGTGAACAGAAATTTAACATAATTAAATACTTATTATTTTCTTTTAAATGTGGTTCATCTCCCACCTTCTGGGCGTTTAAAAATTACATTTTAAATCTCTTTTTTAAAATAGGTATAAAAAATTATAATAAAAAATAATTTTAGTGTTTGGACCAAAACATCGGGTATTTTTAAATTAAACTAAAAATGTCGTTCCTGGACCAAATTTTTAAGCGAAGGCCATTTAAACAAAAAATAATAAAATAATATGTTAAACTTACGCATTATACATTTTAATACATTGGTACTCAATAAGTTTAACATCTTAAAATTAACAAATCGTTAAAATAAGTCTGTACATCCCATTAATTCTAAAAATAAACAATAACATAAAAAAAGAAGAGCTATCATGCATACATATACATATGTGTACTTTACGCAAAATTAACGTTAACTTATTTATATGTTTTCGGTGATATGCACGTTTAGTTTTGTGGTGTTGCGGCATGTGATGTGATAACAACGGCTGTGGTACTAGGAACAAGTGTATCAATTAATTTTGTTTATCTTACAGCGTTGATCATTTATACAATTTGATTTTATTTAAATTAAACATGCTGTAAAATAATTCGAAAATTATTAAGTTACGTTTTCAAAGTATATCAAAAATATTTTAAATTCCCAAGGTGAGATTTTTACTATAAATAAAGTTTTGTGCGCTTTCGCTAGAGGTAAATTTATCATGAGATCAAAACTTTCAGGCTATGGCGCACCACCAAAAAAGTAGCTTTATTTCATATTTATCTTTCATGTTTTTAGTATTCCCACTAAAGAAATCATTATCCTTTCTCAGTAGTCCTTGTGTCAGAGATAAAAAAATAATGTTGAGAAAGACTAATTTGACATACGAAAGCTATGGAAAATAGGATTTTGCACAAAAAGATTATGTATAAGAAACAAATGTCATATTCAAAAATGGAGATGTTATATATTAAAGAGATCGATTATTACTAGAATATCATACTATTAAACTATAATATATAAAAAGGACGTGCTTTTGATGACGGCATAGTTGAGTGGCACCCATTATTTTAATATTATAACTCTTGTTTCAAGTTATTAATAAGAAATATACCGAGTGGTGCATCGTGGTTGGAAACATAGGATATCCCATGCAATTTTTAGACTATCCAAATATTAGCTTCCCTGTTGACCTGGCCGATATTGTTTAGCAGCAAATGGCGGTTTATTTGAATATTTAATTAAGAATTGACAATATTTCAATCTATTGTACACTTTACTTAAAATAAAATTATTTGTTTTTTTATAAACTATTGTTTATTTTTAAACATTCTCTTATTTTCTTCCCCTTTTAGAAACTCTTGATGATTTTACTACTATTAAATAGGTTTTATTGTATTATACATAAGTAAAATAATTCGTTTTCTAATAAAAGATCCGTTTTGAAAATAAATGTTTCGTTTTATTCGAAAATATTAGATAAATTCAGTGTAATATGTATCTGTTTAAGATTTTTAAAAATTCCTACCGTTTTTAAATTACCTTTAACAATGACAAAACACAAGTTGACAAGTCCAATTAATTCTGGTGCCTGCAGCATCACCTGTTGAATTCCAATGAAAAACCAACCGCAATCCTATTAAAACTTGCATGGGATTTCCTGTGTTTTCAATTACGATGCACCACAACCAGCTATTTGCTATTGTTTGGTTTTGTATAAATAAAAAAATCTGAGCCCCCACCCCTTTGACAAATAATTATGGGACCGCGTCTCTAGATCATAAAAAATATGTCTGGTGAGCTATTCCTTTACAAGGAACTTATTTTGAATCCTGATTGTATAATATAATAAGTTCGTGAATTTTTAAAAAGTTGTGAATTAAAATTTATCACATGACTTATCATAATTTTACAGAGAAATAAAGATACTTTGCTAGATTTTAAAAACATTTACCGACATGAATGCATTTACTTTCAATATTTACATTATAAGTGATAATTTTAAACACATGGTACCTATATTACATAAATTATTATCGTTTAAAATTAGGAATAAAATAATAAAATAATGAGTCTCTACACTACATGCTTCGCTATGTAGGTACACAACATTACATTACAATTTGTTTCGATATCATGGAGTTTTTGAAGTAGCATACACCAAAGCCCTGTACGGGCTGGAATTTTTCGATCCGACCCGGCTAGGTCCGGCCTGTCAACTAAAACCAAACTGCCCAGCAGGCTCGACAAGCCCAGTAGGCCCGACAAGTCCGGCAGGCTCGATAAGCCTAGCAGACCCAGCGGGCCTGACAAGCCCGAAAAAAATTATTAGGGCTTGAAAATTATTTTACAAATATTTCTTTTAAAAAAATACATAAACAAACCAAAGCTGACCCGAAAGACCGCCTGCCCACAAAAGTCCGGCTGGCCCATGAAAGTCTATCACGCCCGTCAGGCCATCAAGCCCGACAGGCCTGGAAAAAATTGTTAGAGCCCGAAAATCTTAACACTTATAGATTAAGTGGCCCGGCCCGAGCCCAGGAGTCGGGCCGGGCCGCGTTAAGGTCCGAGATGAAAACCTGGCACGTGCAGGTCTCTAGCATACACCGCCTTGAAGGTAATACGTATAATTTGTACAATTTTTCTATATAAATCAGATGTATCTGCTTAGCTGTAGATGTTATTAAAATTGTTGTATATTATTATTTTGTTGTTATTATATTACCCAATAAAAAAAACATTTTTTAAATTTGATCGTTTCGGCTTATTTATTTTTAACCATCTTTAGAAAGTATGAAGCTTGTAATAAGCCTTTTAATTAATATGTTTTTGTATTTAGACTATTATAGTGTATTTATTTTCAACTGGCGCCGATAGTAGACAATAGCATAACCACAAAACGCTCGTTGCAATCGCATTTGAATAAACACGTTTTTCGATTATATTGTAGGTTTTAGTTTGCACGATTATTTTAAAACTTGTTTTGATTTTGATATTTTGAATTTGCATAGTGCAGTGCTGGTGCAAAATAAAGCTACAATGCGATCGGAAAACCTCTAAATGCAGTCCTGTAGCGATCGCATTGAGCGTTTTGTGGTTAGGTTATTGTTTACTATTGGTGCCAGTTGAAAATAAATACACTTTAAATTAGACAAACCTAAATTCAGCAAAAACTGAAACACAACAATATGTTTTATACCTATAGGACACCCATTGTACAATATGGCTGGTATAATTCTTATATTAAATCTATAAAAAATGATAAGTTCCAGACCTCCACCACTGTATTACTAAAAATGATACGGCGAATGCTACATGCCTTACAGAAGATTTATTTATTTCTCTTACAAACACATTTGGCAGTAATAACAAGTAAGAGGGCTTACAACTACGTACTAGAACCAAGAGACCGAAAAAAAGCCCCTGATAATTTTTAAATTTACAAACATATCTAATATTTTAAAACTAATATTTTATTTATTTAGAAAAAGACTTGTCTTAAGTAAATCTATATCACACATGTCTATTATATCTAATCACAAATATTCAAACAATGCACCTGTATGTGCATCTCCATGCGAAATTATATCTACGTAATAATATTATATAATAATTATATTCAATTAGACCAAAAACATTGTCCTCTCTTGGCTTAAATCTTGGCCATGTTTATTAATGAATTTTAAAACACTTTTTAAATTCGGAGTCTGGGGATATTGGGGAGTGTTAGATTATATTCACTAAAATAATAATTTCAATATTTTCAAATATATGAACTTATTTTTAGAGTTTTCATTGGTTTATGTATATGATTTTTTTTTCGAATTTTTTTCTGCGTGAAAATAACTTTCCTACACCCACATATACCACCTTTACGTTATTGAAAAAAAACTCAATAATTTTCTTAGTTTTTTTATAAGACCGATCAAGCAAGAATCAAAATTTAAGATGGTAAATTTTAGCGCATTAGGATAAACTTAAATGAAACTTGTGCAAATACTATCTAATAATCCTCACTTTACCTTTTTAAATAGGTTGGAAGCTTATCGAATTAGATAAGATTTGCCCATGATTTATCTGAAAAATTTGAGGGGTGTATGTCAGAGCAAAATATGATTCAGTGCTTCATGAACTCGAAAAATAGAGACAGAAATGGATCAGGGAGAAACGATTATTCAGAAGATAAATCCGAGGGATAAAGCGTCACTCTTTTCTATCATATTTTTTTGGTAAGTTGTTTTCGATTTAAACATTTTTTATTATATCTGGAGTATTTTCTTTTTCGAATAATTATTATTTTTAAATAAGGTATAATATAATAGACTATTCACGTTATATTTTGTTATCAGTACTAGCATGAATAACCAAAGCGGTAACTATAGTTTATTTTAATTAATTGGTATTAGTTACCTACATATTAGAGAATGGCGGAGGGAACGAAATTATTTATTTATCCTAGGTGCAATTTTGTATTTCCGAGTTTCTCAAACGTTAATACTGAAATAACGTAAAATGAAATATCTAGTTATTTGAGCAGCAATAAAGAGCTACTTTTTTACTCACATTGGTATAGTAAATTTTTTGAGTACTGTTGCAAGATGAAATCAAATACACGCAAATGTTGGATTGTTAACTTTCTATGACACAATTCAAAACGGGACGTGTGGGCTATTTACGGCTCACTAAAACTCTGAGGAAATTATAAGGTCCCGATATCGGTTCCGAAGATGCCTTTCAATTCAGCTTATGGGTGGGTAATGACAATAAGATAATACTTTGAATTTTGAAATATGATTCAGAAAAAAATCCTTCTTGACAGGAATTTTTCTGCAATTTTTACAAAAAATTGTGCAGTTTATTGTGTTCATTTGTACAAAACTTAATTTTCCCTAAAGGCCTTTTTACATTGAGTGCAATTGCAAGAAAAATGGCCTGGAAGCATGCGCTTCGACGACGTTTTAATCAACTGATGCACGTTTTCCCATTTAAAACCTGCATTAGCTGTTTAAAACGTCGACAAAGTGCATGCTTTCAGGCAATTTTTTCTTGCAATTGCACCCAATGTAAAAAGGCCTTTAAAGTGGATATATGCCGAGGAATTATTACGAGTAGTGTAATGTTTATTTGATAGTGAATTAATTATTAAATAAGAATACCAACTTAATAAAGATATTATTAGTATTGACATGCAATACTATAATATAATATTGATAATAATAATTAATCTAATTTCCCAATAACGGTTCTACTAATATGAATTATATTATCGCAAAAGTTTGTTTATGTCACAACTTAATATTAGAACTCTTATCAGAGGTTTAGACGCCTATAAAAAATCTTAATCTTAAAAGTAAAGTAATATTCTTTATCTATTTCCCCACAAATATATTTTGATTGCAGCATTTTGTAGGTATGTATAGACACCTTTTTCCCGGTGAAAAATTAGTGAATAATATTAATAATTGAGAATAATCCATTAAAATCACGATACACTAACACCGGTATGCTAATCCGCATACATTCTCTATCTCTCTCCCACGAGTACGCTAAGGCCGGTTTACATTAGGTGCAAGAAAATTATCGTTTAGAGAACTAAGACAAAAATGTGTAAACTACTTTTCTTCAAGTTTTACCAAAAAAAATATAATTTTTCAAAAAAAAAATTCAGCATTTCGTTAACGGTGAGTTTTGGGTATAGGAAATGTACTTGGTTTGATTACAAGAATCCAAAAATATTATAAAATGTGGGTTGTTCGATTTTAAAAAACATATTTTTCTTTACTTCGGCGTTTTTGCATAATCCATGTGGAATCAAAAATTATTCTAAGTTGTAGGTCATTTGTCATCCCTTAGTTGATATAACAGTTTATATGTTATTTTAATAATAACGCAGCTGTTGCTGCTGTAATAGATTGCCGCATAGTAACGGCCACAGCAATGGCTCGAATTTGATAAATAAAATACGTTGTTGTTGTCACGCGTGTAAACGGGAGTAGTTTTTGCAAGTTTTTTCACAGATGTTATTTTAATATGTTAAACTTTTGAACTGTTTAAGAAAATTAACGAACGAGTGACTATTTTCGTAGGAATTTACCAAGATTTCGACATTATTACAATTCTTCAAATACTATAACCTCAAAATGAGTGATGAACACGTTTGTTTTCGTTGTGGCGAATTTTGTGCCCCCAAGGAGGACAGATCGGTGCTGTTTGGCTTCGCATGCGATATTTGTCACAAAATAATCTGTAGAAACTGTTCCGGGATAAGGTCCTCTGAGATTAGAGTGCTCGTGATGAAGGAGAGATGCCTTCGACATTTTTGCTCTGACTGTGCTAATTGCTTCGTTATGTTCCCAGATATGAAGAAAAGGATCTCTGATCTAGAAAACGAGGTACAAAATCTTAAATCTAAACCTGTGAGTGCCCATGGCTTAGTCCTAAATGGAGACTCGAACAGTGCTGATGGAATAGAGCACAATACTTTGCAGGAAAGCAGCATCGACAAGATTCTTTCCTCTATCTCTCGGGATTTAAAAAACCATTCAGAATCAATTTCCAACCTTTTGTCCGTAACGGTAGAGGCCATAAAAGGTGCCAACAAGGAGTTAGTCCGATTACTCACTTCCTCTCGAGTTGATAACTCACTGTTTCATCAAAGTATTCTCGACAATCCAAAATCCAAACCTGGTTCTGCTCTGAGGGCCGCTACAAGTGTCCAGCAAGAAGCGAGAGCCCAATCTTCGGCAAATAAGCAGAATCCTACTATAATGGGTAACTCTTCAGATCTTACCAGAAATGATAACAAAAAATTTGTTGTCACAGGTACAAATGGTAATCCCGCAGCAATCTCTGTGGCTCCAGAGCGTAAATGGGTTTATGTGGGCAATCTTAGTTCGGACTGTTCTGTGGAATTAATTAGATCTCACCTGGAAACGAACCATATTCAGACATTAAGCTTGGAAAAACTAGTATCTAAACAGGAACACATTGCCTCTTTCAAGATATCCGTACCTCCTCACCTCGAGGAAACTATCTTTAATAGTGATAATTGGCCCACTGGTGTAATAGTTAAACCCTTTAATTTCTTGGGCCCCCGTGGGCGCTATGGCAGACGTAATTTTCGGGGGAAGTCCCGACAGCAACAGATCAAATAAATCTTCATGTTAATAATTTAAAACAAACAGCAGCACGGCGAGGCTCAGATCATCTAGTCTACTATCAAAATGTGGGAGGCCTCAAAACAAAATTACGTGAATTCCAACAGGCAGTATTAAGTGGAGTCTATGATATTCTAGCCTTTAGCGAGACCTGGCTCGATGGTCAAGTAACGGATGCTGAGCTCGGCTTGACTGGTTTTGATGTATTTCGGGTAGATCGAGAGACAACTGACTCTGTGAAGAGGCGCGGCGGAGGTGTAATGATAGCCACTAGGAAACTCTTTAAAGCACGTATAATTGAGGTTCCTCAGAAGGAAGTAGAGCAAGTTTTTGCTATTATTAAACATGGTTGTGATAGTGTTATTCTTGGCTGTTTGTATATTCCCCCCGCATCTGATGCAGAAGTATATCAGATACACTGCGACTCACTCGAGTTTAATATAGAACAGTACCCTAATTCAGAGCTGGTCATCGTTGGTGATTACAATTTGCCAGAGGCTGTGTGGAGTAAGGATGAACTGGGACTTACCGTGCAGTGCCCCAATGTTTCCAGTGCGATTACCGTAGCGGGAGTTTATGGATTTTTAAACTTATGTCAATTTAATTCTATACTGAATAGTAGAAATGTTTCCCTAGACTTGGTGTTCTGTAATTTTCATGTAGTTGTAGAACGTGCGGATGATTTAATTCTTCAGAACTCAGTGCATCATACTGCTATTTGTTTTAAGCTTAACTTGGTAAAGAAATTTGAGTCAATTCAGTATGAGGAATTTTACTATGATTTCAGAAACGCTAATTATATTGCAATTAACGATTGTCTTGCTAGCATTGACTGGGTGGCTATTTTTATGGATAAGGATGCCAATGACGCAACCTCTATATTTTATGATATATTGTATAATGTTATTAATCTGTTTGTACCATGTAAACGTTTTAAAACGTCCAACTTCCCTAGGTGGTTTGATGCACACTTGAGAAGGCTCATCATTGAGAAAAAAATAGCTCACTCTAACTTCAAGAAAAGTCACAGTGCATACCATTATGAAGTGTTTTCTCATTTGAGGGAACAGTGTCGTAAGCAGCGTCGAGTTTGTCATCAAAACTACCTGAATAGAATTGAAAATAATATAAGAATTGACCCTAGGTGTTTTTGGTCTTATGTAAGGGAACAGAAAAATGATTATAATCTTCCGTTATCAATGTCTTATAACAACCAAACAAGTAGTAACTTAAGAGAGACTGTGGACCTGTTCGCATCATTTTTTGCCTCAGTCTATGTTCATAGCAATGAGCCTATTGACATTCCAACATATTCATTTCGGCGTGGTGTTAGCATCGATCATTATCATACCGAGATCACTGAGGTTTACGATGCCCTGGCTAATTTGCCTTTGAGGACGGCTTCTGGTCCAGATGGGATCCCATCGTTATTTCTTAAACAGTGTGTTAGCACACTTGCAATATCTTTGAGTGTACTGTTTAATATTTCCTTGAGTACAGGTATTTTTCCCGAAGCCTGGAAGTCCAGTTACCTAAAGCCCATTTTTAAATCAGGAAACCGTAATTTGGTGGAAAACTATAGAGCGATCTGTATCCAGTCTGATATGCCCAAGATACTGGACCGTTTGGTGAGCCAGAGGTTGTCTTGGGATCTCCGGAGCGTTATTAATCGGGAACAGCATGGGTTCATTAGGGGGCGGTCAACCAGCACTAACTTGTTTGTTTACCAGAACTTTATTATTAACAGCCTGGAGTGTCGAACTCAGGTTGACTCTGTATATACTGACTTTTCTAAGGCCTTTGACAGGGTTAATCATTGCTTATTATTTAGTAAATTGCGGGCTCTCGGTGTCGGTGGTGCTGCCCTTGAGTGGATTCAAAGCTACATTTCTGGTAGAACACTGTGTGTTAAGTATGGGGGTTGTGTCTCGAGACAGTTGTCGGTTCCCTCTGGGGTTCCACAAGGGTCACATTGTGGCCCGGTGCTGTTTGATTCTTACTTGATAGATTTGGATCCTTGTATTTTATACAGCTGTCTTTTGATGTTTGCGGATGATATTAAAATGTTTCGCACAATATCCTCTGTGCAGGATTCTTTAATGTTACAGGAAGATATTAATAGTTTCTACAAATGGTGTAATGATAATAAAATGAATTTAAATATAAAAAAGTGCAATATAGTAACATTTTCAAGATCTTGCTCACCCTATCTCCACGAATATACACTTGATGGTTTAGTTTTGCCTAGACAAATGGAAGATGCTGGCCCACCCGGCATCGCCCGGTGAGATACCATTGCATCAGTTTAGGCGGCGTGAAGTTGCTCTTTGAGTTAACGTTTCGTCGCTGTGCTCATGTTTCCGGTTTCCAGGGTGGGGCCGTATAAAAGAAGCATGATGGAAGCCCCAAGATCAAAATATTCCGGAGGTAAACTCGCCCCCCCCGATCGGATCTCCGGGTGGGGGCTGGTCCTGTGGCTTCATCAAGCGAAATCAATGAATTATCCACCATTTCCGACAATTTACTGGGCTCCTCCAACAACACTCAACGAGGAAATGGTGTGGCGCCTGCAGTTGCTAACAGACCCAAAAGTAACAACTTCAAAATTGATTTCTGCAATATTAGAGGGCTTAACACTAACATCAATTCAGTCCACCAGCACTTACAATCTTCCAAGCCTCATGTGCTTGCACTGACCGAGACAAAAGTCAGAGCGTCAACGAACACCGTCAGCTATTTATAACCTGGATATGATTTTCACTTCCGTTTTAGACGCAACTTTGGGGTCTGTCTGTTCATTCGAGATGATCTTTGCTGCCAACGGGAGGAAATACTGGAACCGAAAGACTTTGATGTAATGTGGTTTAAAATATCTTCACAAAAAATCACTAAGTTTATATGCTGCCTTTACCGTCCTCCAAGCGACATGCATTACAGGGCCCTCTTCTCATCACTAGCCAACACAATCGACTTCTTGCAAACCAATCATCCGAATGCCGAAGTTGCTATCTTTGGCGACTTTAACGTCCACAATGTCAACTGGCTTAAATACTCAAACACCAACGATGAGCAAGGCCGAGAGGCCGAATCTTTTGCGATCAGTTCTGGTCTAACTCAACTCGTAGAAGAACCAACGCGGGTTCCAGACCGAGCTGGGGATTTTGCTAGTCTTTTAGATCTCTTTTTAACTTCAAATCCAGACCTATATACGGTCACGGTACAATCACCATTGGGCTCTTCCGATCACAAACTTATTTCAACCCTAAGCGAGCTGCCAATTAGTTCTGAACAACCTCCTAAACCCCGTAAGATTTGGCACTACACATCAGCTAAGTGGGAAGACCTAAAGGACCATTTTCGCAACTTTCCCTGGCTAAGCGTATGCTTTTCTTCGGATGATCCATCTGTCTGTGCAAAGGAGGTCTCCGACGTCATTCTAACTAGCATGGAGGCCTTTATTCCTTTCTCCAAAAAGCGCCCTTCTAACGGCAAGCCCTGGTTTAGCAAGAGTTGCGAGCGTGCTGTCAGATCTAAAAACCTGGCTTACCGACAGTGGAGTAAAAACCCTACTCCTGAAAATCGCGCCATCTTTGTTACCACCCGAAACCAATGTAAGCAAATGATAGACCAAAGCAAAGAAGCTCATAACGAGAGAATCAAAAACAAACTTCTTGCCAGTCCTAACGGAACAAGGTCCTTTTGGTCAGTCGCTAAGGCCGTCAGCCAAAACTTTACAAAGTCAACTATTCCACCTCTAACACGTTCCGACGGCACAATAGCAACCACAGCCGGGGATAAAGCAAACCTACTTGCTGAACTGTTTTCCTCGCATTCCACTGTAGACTTTCAGGGAAAACCACCACCCAACATTCCCTCAGTTCAATCGCAAATGTGTGAAATCGTGTTTCGTCAGCGTCCTGTTAAACGGATTCTTAAAGGACTCGACGTCAATAAAGCTTCTGGTCCAGACGAAATTCCTATCATTGTTCTCAAGACATGCGCCGATGAACTTACACCTATATTTTGTAGACTTTTCAACTTATCCTACAAAAAAGGAATATTTCCATCCTGCTGGAAGTCGGCGCGTGTCCAGCCCATTCCAAAGAAAGGTAAAAAGACCCTGCCAAGCAACTACCGACCCGTCGCATTGCTTTCAGTAATTTCAAAAGTAATGGAGAAAGCTATTAACCAACAACTCCTAAAGTACCTGGAAGGGCTTAACATTATCAGCGACCATCAATACGGTTTTCGTAAGTCCAGATCAACAGGTGACCTTCTGGCATATGTCACCCATCTTTGGAGCAACACCATCGAACATCATGGAGAATCCTGGGCTGTTGCACTGGACATCTCTAGGGCTTTTGATCGTGTTTGGCACGATGGGCTTCTAAGTAAATTGCGATCCTACGGTATGCCTAATGGATTCTGTTTATGGTTAACCAGCTTCCTTAAGAACCGTTCTCTGCAAGTGGCGATTGACGGGTTTCTCTCAGACACCTTCACCATCAATGCCGGTGTTCCTCAAGGGTCCATATTGTCGCCTACCCTCTTTTTACTGTATATTAACGACCTTCTAGTGAAAACCCAAAATCCAATTTATAGCTTTGCTGATGACAGCACACTTGTCTCATCTTTTACCTTGACTCCCCAAACATCCGCTGCCGACGCACATCTTCGCAGGCACCATGAAGTATTGCGCCTCAACAAAGACCTGGACGAAATTTTGGCTTGGGGTGACAGTAACCAAGTCGAATTTAATGCTAAGAAAACCCAGGCAGCAGTCTTCTCCAAAAAGGTTAACATTGCAGAACCGGATATAGTCATGGCAGGACACGCAATTCCCCTGGCACCGTCTATTAATTTGCTGGGGGTCAATCTGGGAGGTAATATGTCTTGGCATGATCACGTTGCCGCAATTGCCAAGGCAGCTGCACAGAAACTTGGTGTACTTTTCCGCACCAAAAGGTTGTACACACCTCATCAACTTTTGACACTCTACAAAGCCCAGATTCGACCATCATTAGAATATTGCTCTCATGTCTGGAGCTCTGCACCCAAGCACACCCTTCGGCTACTGGATTCCATTCAAAGGAGAGCCATTCGTCTGATCGGCGACCCTGAGCTGACCAAGACCCTCGATAGCCTGGAGCATCGAAGACAGGTTGGTGATTTGGCTCTCTTTTACAGATATTTCCATGGCAGGTGTTCGACTGACATTGCCCACTTGATTCCACCTAGAGCAATTCAAAACAGAAATACACGGCAAACCACTGCCGCTCATCCATATGTTGTTCAGCTTAGTACACCTCGAACTTCTTTGTTCAAGAATTCTTTCATCTGGAGAACGTCATCTTTGTGGAATGATCTTCCTGAGGTCGTGTTTCCCAATGAATACAATCTTCAACGTTTCAAGACCAACGTTAATCGCTTTTTTCGCACTCGCACCGCTCCCAGAGCGCCTTAAAGGATTTTGCCTACAGTGCAGGTGTTTTATCATAAAAAAAAAAAAAAAAAAAAAAAACAGAATAATATACAGGACCTTGGCGTTGCGCTTGATTCTAGTTTTTCTTTTGGTCGTCATATTTTAGGTGTTTCAGTAAGGGCCATGAAGATCCTGGGATTTGTACAGCGTCTAAGTGTTGGCCTCTCCATTGACACTTTTAGGAATCTTTATTGCTCCCTTGTTAGACCGATACTGGAGTATTGCTCGGTAATCTGGTCTCCTAATTACAGAATCTATATAGAGACTATTGAGAGAGTTCAACGCAAATTCCTGAGATCTGCGGCCTTCAGATTGGGTCTCTTTCGTGATGAATATACCTATGATGATATTTTAACTCTGTTGAGATTAGGATCTTTGGAGTCTAGGCGTATTGTTATTGATCTTTGTTTTTTACATAATATTATCTGTGGTCGTATTGACTGTCCTGTGATTCTGGGTCTTATAAACTTCAACATCGTTGAAAGGCGTGGTCGCCATACTCATACTTTTAGAATACCCTTCCACTCCACTAATTATGGGAAGAATGAATCAATGACCAGAATTGTCAGGCAGGCAAACGAACTATTGGAAGAGCATAATATATGCATTTTTGGCTCTTCTTTGGCTGGTTTTAGGAGGGTGTTAAGGTCTAGAGTCTAGGGACCTGCACTGGTCTGTTACGTGTTGTAAATATTGTACAATTACTCTATCTATTGTTTTAAGCATTTATGTTATACATTATTTTTTTTTATATATATATTATGCATTTTTTTTTTTATTTATGTAAAATGTATATTGTATCTTGTAAAGTGGATTTACCGTAAATAAATAAATAATTTTTAAGCTAACTACCTTCGTCATTCTTCGTCAATAATTTTTTATGTTTTCTAACCAAAAGATAGACAGATCGACAGACCGACGAAAATAAGAAATACGCGTCTGACAATCTAGGGACCCTAAAATGTCGATATCTGAAAATATCTCAAAACAACTTTTTTTCACGATTATATATAATACTTTCCATTCCGAGGAAAGCAATGACCTAAATTAACATTATTAAACTCTTAACTCAATATTTTACTTTTCTAGCCATAAGAAAAAAATAGATAATTTATAAATTGATAGGGAAAATAAAAATAAATTTATAACGAGCGAAAAATTAAGCATATCTAATATTGAGTATAATTATTAACTATGTTGCTTTCCTTGTAGCTTCACAAAACCAATCTTGAAAAAAGGGTGGAAACACGATTTACAAGAAGGAGATGTGTACCAAGTTCTATCGAAATTTAAGTCAGAAGATCTCGGAAATTTACTCGAATCATACTGGAATAAAGAAAGTTCAGGAGAAGTAAAGAATCCTTTAAAAACAAAACATCAAGAAATAACGAAAAATGACGATAAGCGATTAATTCGTTTTGAAAAAATTGGATTGGAAGAAACCAAATATCCCTCTATTTTTAGATGTTTGGTTAAATGTTTTGGGTGGTTTTACTTGTTATTGGGGTTACTACAGTTGATCATGAGGACTGGCCTGATGTAAGTAAAAGTTACTCTGTCTACAAGCTTCGGTATTTTCGTATCTTACTGATTGATAACATCGTATCCTACTTGTGTTAATATAATCATAGCTACTCTCCAGAAGGGTCAAGAAACCAAATTTGTCATTTACCTTGTTTATTATAAGTATAAATAAAAGTACTGCTTACGCGTCTCGGTTGAAAACAATCATAAGGGATAGCAGGTTACAAATTTAGTCTCCTATACAAGCAAGACACATGACAGGTATATGCAGTGGTGAATCTAGGCTGAAGTTAAGGGAGGGGCTCCACTGGCGTAGCTACAATTTTGTCTTACGGTGGGGTAGGGGGGCAGACAATGTTGAATTCGCGACACGAATGCGGGGGAAACAAAAAGCGCTGAAGGCAAAACATTTTTTGTGTGCCACGCCAAAAAATTCCTTTTTTCACTTATCAAACATTTTTTGTCGCTTTTACAAATTTCTAATAATTAGGTACCTACACCTTACTAATATATCTAATATAAATATTTTTTTAAAGCGCATTTATAATGTTTTTAATAAATGGACGAAGACAAGTTCTACGTTTTTGGTAAATATTCATTTAAGATTAAAAACTACCGATAATCGCTTTCATTCTTTTTTCTTTAGCGCGGAAATATTATTTTTTTATAAGATTAATGGCTCTTGGGGACGGGCGAACTGGCTCCAATTAGGGCAAATAAATGGTCTACAAATGGTATTAAAATACTTTTCTATAATTATTATCTTCTGCACTCCTTCCATCTACTCTGATACTTTATTAATTTATACATTTTAAATGTTATTTATTATTGCCTCATCGGGGTGAGGGGTTAATAACCCCTTTAACCCCCTATGAATTCGTTACTGGGTATAGGTCAATAATACATAAACGTCACGACTGACACGCCATGCAGGTTACATATAAAAATATAATATCACATTACCAGTAAAAATATACTGGAGTAAGTGTATCAGCATATTGAAAAAAGAAGAACGGTGCATAAATAACATTATTTTTTAAATTTTAGATTACTTCAGCCAAAGGCATTGTCTAAATTTATAGCATTTTTTGCCAAAGATCAGACAAACATATCTAGATCAGAGTTTTACGGCTACGCCTCCTTGGTAATAGGCCTAAACCTTTTAAATTGCATTTATAATCACAATTATCAACAATTAATCATGGAGTATGCCATACGAGTCCGAACTTCATTGTGTTCCCTCATTTATAGAAAAGCTTTAAAAATAAGTCCAGTTGCATTTTCGGATAATTCCATGGGAAAGGTAAGACTTTATCGGAAGTAATTTTGTGTTTTTTTAAAATTAAAAATCAAGAATTTAATATTTCACAGTGGTCAGCGAGGAAATAAAATTCCACAATGTATTTATTTCCTGACGTTTAATTAAATACATTAGTATTAACTGACATTGACGGTTGAAAAAAGCAAGATCTATATTCAACCAACGAAATGTCTCTTATTGTTTAATTAAACTGTATCATATTGACCCGATACGCTTTCGAGCAGGATTAATAAGCACCTCATGTTCTGTTTAAAAATATAGATAATTGTTTAGGGTATTTTAAGATTTTGTGCCAAAAAATAAATACAAAAAAAACAACAAATTATATAGCTAGAACTGGTTTCCAGCTTTTGACCTTCATTTACTATGATTCTGTGAATGATATATTCAGTCAGAAGTTGAAAATCAGTTCCAGCACTTTTATCCCCTAAAAATAAGAATGTTTAAAAATTAGTCAGTTAACACCTTTATTCACTGACCTTTTTAATTTAATATTTAATTTTTTAATAAATTTCTATAGTTCCTGTTAAATACAGGTCATTCCATGTAACATGAAGTCAATATTAGTTTCTTAAACAAATTCAGAAAGTTGCAATCATGGAATGTTATACGCGCCTTCCGATCTATCAATATAGTAATTGTGATCAAGTCAGCAGAAACTAGGTGTACGACCTAAGTTCATCGTTTCCCTAAAAGTGGGAAAAACTACTGACTTGACGGAATAGCACATTATTGGTAGAAAATATATATATCTCTTGGCACTAGTGCTCTAGTTCGTGAGTGTGACAATGTTTTTGACAATTTTATATTTCCACCATAAATAATATGTAGCTATGGTGCTTTAGTTTAAAAATGTAATCGAATATATTTAAAGGAAATTAAAAAAATCATTTCAAATATAGTTTTTAGGTTTTAATTTGACATAGCACTTATATAATTTTTTTTTAAAACTATCGTACCTACTTTAATGTAAAATTAAAGTTTAAAAATTATTAATTTATATTTATTGTGTAGATTGTATGTTTTTATAAAAGTAGGAATAACTTTTTAAACTTTATTGTCATCTTCCATCTTTTTTTAAAATTTTCTAATTTATCTGTAACAAAAAACTTTTGTGTAGGTATCATAAAAATGATTATTTTTCCTAATAATTATTTTCCTATAACCAGTTCTTAAAAATATTTATAATATAATCTAGATAATAATTATATAAAAACTGTTGTTCGACAGTGGCGGATTCAGGATTTTGCTGAGGGGGAGAGAGCATAAAAAAAAGTGACATCTAAAAAAAGAGCGTATTCTGACTCTAAAAACCTTGCTTCTCTTAAAAGCAATTTCTAAAAAATACTCACCTTTCATGGGTCCTTCAATTTTCAAGGCTCGAAGTAAACAAAACGCCTATTTTGCCAGGCTTGGGTGGGTGGGGGGGGGGGGGGGGGGGGAGGACTGCCTTCGCCACCCCCCTTAATCCGCCACCAATATCTTTTTGTGATGCTACATAAAGACAAGAAAGAAATAGAGACAGCGCCTTAGGTAAAATTCGTTACTGAAATTAGAAAAGTTTGGAAAGAAGTTAGTTGGTAATTCATAACTCTCATAATTATCCTGCACTTGATTAAAATTTTTCAGTATATTATAAAAAGCACATTTTCATAATAGGAATGTTCTTCTTATAAGAAAAGCAGAAATAGTGACAAAATTAAATATTTCTTGTTTTAGGTTACAACCTTAATTACTAAAGATGTGTATTGTATAGATGGTGCGTTGACATTTCTAAATGACATGTGGATTGGAGTTGTCCAGACCATCATAATTACTATCGTTTTGTATAGAAGAATTGGATTTTCGGTTTTCGTTGGGATAGGATTTTTTCTATTAATTATTCCCGTACAGTGTAAGAATTTCCATTTTGAGACTTACAAGCATATATTATTATCTTTAAAAATGGATAATTATATAATTAAAGAGCTAGTTTAGTTTCGCATATATTGTTATTAACATATTTATTCTCAATTTTTTTAAAGAAATGCGACAAGTAGTCATCCAACAATCAGATCTAAATCACACATTTTTGATTAATAACAAAATATTATTTATTTTTATTAGTAAATCTTGAATTCTTTGACCTAAATAACACAGGAAAGGACTATGTTAAAATGCTTTTTTTATTTTTGTAGTTTGCTTTATTGTATAAACGTTTTAATACAATTTAACACAAAACAAATTTTTTAGCTTATTGTGGACGAAAATTTTCCCTTACACGATTAAAAGCTGCAAAAAAGGCCGAAGAAAGAATCCAGTTGGTTAAAGAAGCGTTAAATGCAATTAAAACTATTAAAATGTATACGTGGGAAAAATATTTTGAAAACTTAATAACGGTTGCAAGAGTGTAAGTTCAAAATTAATCGTTTCAACAAATTACGAAAAATAAAATATAATAAAAACAGTAACAAAATAAATATTCAAAGATCCAACTGACGACAGATTCTGGAAAAGTAATTTTTTCATTATTTAATAAAATTTTTCTGTGAACAAGCTTGTTAATAATTGCCATTAACGATAACATATTACCTTTTCCGAAATTCTGTTATCATAAAAACTGTAGAAAATGCGTATATGAATAGTAGTGACGGGTTGCAGACAAATGTAAACTAAGAATTATTAAACAAAGAATACATCTTTATGATATCGTGGTAAAAATGGTGGAAATCCATACACGGTGTAAACTAGGATTATACAGACGTTAATTCTTGAAGTATAGAAAACTGAATAAGTCATATAACCGAAGTTAGCTAGGAAAATGTTAGAGCCTCCGCCAGCGGAAAGCAAGGGTGAGTTCGATACCAGCGGATACCCATTCATTTAAGCTAAAGAAATCTTGTTACTAATACTACCACTTAACATTTTTTAATAAATATATTTAATACATACAGTAAAAACCAACAATTATTGGAAATTATTACGACTATTTATAGTAGGTCATTGTTCAGAGATCATATCGGATTCCTCTAGAAACGCTAAAAAATGTCTGGATGAGAGATAGAATAGATCTTAAATGGACATGACTGAGTTCTCTAATAACACCTTCTCCAGTTTAAAGTTTCTGAAGAATGCCATTACTTGCCTCGCAAAAACGAAAGTAATATTATTATATCGCTGGCAGTGGCGTAGCCAGAAAATATGCGCGGTGGGGGGGGGGGGGGGGGGGGGCTCAATAGGCGTATGTAGGAAATTTTTTTTTCTAGAGAAAGGGACAATCAAGACTACATGTATTTCATGATATTGTACCTAGTGAAGAAGGCAGAAAAGCGCCGCAGACGAAAAACTTTCGGCACCACGCCCAAAGTTCGTTTAAAATTCACCTAACTACTATCAAATTTCGAAAATTTGGTTTTGTAAATGCTGTTTTTTAAATTTTTTTTGATATTCCTAGCTGACTATTAAAAACAAAAACATTTTATATATTTTTTATATTTATGAAAAATATAAATAGGTATTGGTGTCAATCCAAAATTTTAACATAAGACTATAATATAATATATTATATGACTCTAACCCGCGTTTTTCGGGCTAGGTTTTTCATAATTAAAAATAAAGTAAATATCGCTCACCACGCCAAAATTCATGACTTTTTCAGAAATCATTTATTTTAGGACGTAGATCTAAAAGCAGTTTTTGGTGCATATGCTTCGGTTTTGAAATACTCCTCCTTAAGTGCAGTTTTGTATATTCATAATAAAACATTCTCGTTTCTTCCCGCACTATTTTTTTTATTATAAATTATCACACTTCTTCCATAAAAAATGTTTCAATTAATTTTTCTCTTTAAAAATAAATACCTAATTGTTTTTTTGTTTTTATTGTAAAAATATTTATTTTTGTTGATTTAAAATAGCTCTAAAAAAGGAAAACGGAATAGACAAGTAATAATAGAAAAATACTATAAAATATTATTCTCTTTACTCGTTTTCCTATAAAATTGCATCATAAATCAATAACTAAAACGATATGCGTCCGAAACCTTAATCTCTATATAAAACAGGACTTTTAGAAGGAAAAGTTTAACTAAACGTTTCCTACAAGACCTTTGTAATCTAAGCTAAGAATACATTATTTAAAAATTTAAATTAAGAGTCCAAGCGTGAGACGAAAAATTAGGTTGCTGCAGCCCGGCAGCCCCCCCCCCCTCTAAATACGCCACTGATTGCTGGTGTATTGACATGTAGGTATAATGATAACAGTAATGTTTTCTCAAAGAAACACTGCATAAAGCAATAACAAATTTGCGATAATATACTTCTAGTAATTTATTTTTAGCAAGGAAACTGACAATCTAAAAATCATATATTATCTTAAAGCTACTATTCTTACATTGGGAGGACTTACCATGAAAGTAGGTTTTTACCTGCTCATTATAACTTACACCATGACTGGACACGCAGTTACAGCTGAAACAGTTTACTTTATTCAACAGAACTTTTTCGCATTACGCTCCTGCATCACAACTTCTATTCCGATGGGCATTAGCAATACTGCAGAACTCTGTGCAGCCCTAAAACGGTTTGTATTTCTTTTAAATTTATTAGTAAAAATGTTGTTTAAAGTATTTTAAAAAATTAATAAAATCAACTTCGAAAATGCTCAAAAAGATATGAAATAATACTTTATTGGTACCTACATTCTTCTCACGATACCTATCAAATATGTAAAAAAAATTCATTATTGGTAGGTGGTTAGATAAGCAGCGAATTCGCTAGATTTCACCACCCTTTTGCTGGGTATTTAGTACAAGGATTTGGGTTATACACTATATATGCTTGGTTACAAATAAACCAGGCTAAACTATTAATTGTGTATTAAAAATTTATAAACCTAATAATATACAGTTACTTAGAAAATTGTTTTGTTTTAGATTTCAACAATTTTTAAGTGCCCCTGAATTTAAACATAAAAACAATGCCAAAACATCAGTTAATAATCCGAAGGTATATCTTAATAATGTCTCGGTCAAGATACAGGATGAAGTCATTCTTCAATCGGTGTCAATGGATTTGGAAAAAGGACTTCTGATAGGTAAATATTGCTTATAATGTTAGTTTTTCTAATTAAAATAACTGGATATATGATATTTGGCATCTACAAATGTGCTAAAATCGCCGTTCGACATGAAACTTATTTGTTTCGCTTTTTCTATTTTGAAAAAAAAAATGACAAAAATGCACCTTGTCAATTTTCTATTTAAAATTTATTACGAACGTAGATAGAAAATATTTTAATAGAAATTGTCCAATTTTCTCGTTGAAAATAATTATATAGTAACTACCTATTTTCTTTCTGAAAACGAATTTATTTCTCACAATTTTAACACACTTTTATAAAACGTAAGCTTATCCCTCGCAAAACTGATTTTTTGAACTATATTTGCTTACCTTAATATATGATACCATACATTAGTAGGCTACGATACATCAGAACCCAGGTTGTTTTAGTAAGCCCTCATTAAATATAAAAAATAGCTGAACACCTTTATTAAACGGATGCAATCTTAGAACAATATCGCGCACGAACTGAACGTATGAGTTATCTCAGTCATGCTCCAATGCACCTAGCTAGTATAAATAGAGCAGCTGTTACTGTACTCATTTAGTATTCAACTGAAGACGACTGGAGATGCTTACCAGTTGAAACGTTGTGATTTAAAACAAATAAAGGCAATACAAGTCCAAAACCTTCAAACAGACACAAGAATACTAAATGTTTATACGTTTCATACATAGTAAGATGCGGTCATTCAGGCAGGTCAGTGCCAGTAGTAGCAATCTATTACTACCACTAGTATCACCGATATTCGAAAGCAATGCAGTTTGATTATTTCATATTTAGTTGCAGGCAACATTGGTAGTGGCAAGAGTTCTCTGCTGAAAGCAATTCTCAACGAGTATCCAGTTACAAGTGGTCAAATTCTAATTCGGGGTTCGACGTCTTACGCTCCAGAAGAACCATGGTTATTTCCATCCACAATTCGTCAAAATATTTTGTTTGGACAGCCATATAATGCGCAGCGTTATGATGAAGTATTGAATGCCTGTGCATTGACACATGATCTAAACCAATTCGAAAATTATGATAATACTGTTGTAGGAGATAAAGGGATCAATTTAAGTAAAGGACAGCAAGCTAGAATATGCTTAGCTAGAGCTGTTTATAAAATGAGTGATATATATTTGTTAGATGACTGTTTGTCTGCACTAGATGCCCATGTAAGTATAAACGTAAACATTATGCTTACTTTTTTTTTGAAAACATGGTTCTCTATAATAATTATCCTCTCTCGAAAAATCCTAGTCTATTCAATATAGGGTTTGCTGTATAAGAATTATTTACCACTTCTTGCATGTTATACGATTAAATCATGATATTTTACAGTAACAACAATAGGAATAATTTAAAAATTAATGTTTTTGATCGATCTTTTGACATAATGAAAGTTTTTAGATTGTTTCTGCATTTTGTTCTGGTAACTAATATGTATTATAAATGTAAATAGGGAGATTAGTTTGGATTTATTTATTTTCAGGTTAATAAACATGTATTTAAGGAATGCATCAAAAGTTTTCTAAAAGATAAATTAGTCATACTAAATAGTAATAATATAAATAATATTAAATACATGCCGTCAGGTAGTGTTCTTTATATGGAAAATGGAAAAACACTTACTTTGGAACAACAAAAGGAAGCACTGGATAAACGAATAACGTATTACATTGATGAAGGTATAAATGAAATTAGAACTATAGCCTTACTTTCTCTAAGAATATTAGGTAAATTTTTTTTTTTCATTATTATTATGATTTGCTTTGTCTTGATGTTTAGCAAAGCAATTTGCGAAAACACGTCAACTTTTTCCCAGTCTTCTACAATAAAATTTTTTTTGTAGAAAATATATTTTAGATTATAGGACAGGTGCTTACAAGTTAGTTTCAGCAAAGAATTTTATTCTGATAGAGAAAAGTGGATTTATAGTTCCAATAAAATTTTTTGTTATTAGGTATAATGAATTATAAGAGGAAACAAAAAAGTTTCCTTTGTGTAGTGTAGACACGAATTGAGTATATTGACAAATAGTAGTGTTGAGAAGAGAGTATATTTTATTAATAATACATTTAAAATAATATTATTTCACACTTTTTAAAGCATTTTTGAAGTAGGTTCTACTTTTTAAAAAACATATCTCTGCTTTAGACGACTTTTACGGAGAATCGTCTGAAGAAGAAACACACGATGATGCGGATAGTGCCACGGAAGTTGATCAACTGTTAAAACATAAAGAAAGCATGACAGCGCAACCTAAAAGAAATCTTTATCATGAAGAAAACAAAGAAGGAAAAGTCTTATGGAAAAATTACGTTACCTACTATAAATATACTGGAGGAATCGTAGTTCTAATATTTACCATAATTCTTTTCCTTTTATGCCAAATGGCTTTAGCGTATTCAGATAAATTGCTGAGTGTATGGTGAGCTTTATATTTAAGACATTTGATTTTGTCTACCTTTAGTATTAATGTGCCTCAAAATAATTATCTCTGAAATCACAAGATGTGACAAGCGACAGCCGTTGAAAATAGAAAAAAAATACTTTTTTAAGTAGACAGATACTTTATTTTTACTTTTGTCAAAAGCAAAAAAATATTGTAACCGAAATAATTCTGATATCGACCGTTTTTATATTTTAGGGTAAACATTGAGCCTAACATAACCAGATTAGTTACCAACAATAAAAGTGACACAGAAGAGTACGACAGTGCCTTGCAAAAAAGATATAGTATAATAAATCTTTACACAATTATGATAATTCTTGGCACTGCACTTACATTATTGCGGTCCTTTTCCAATTTTTACTTCTGCACACGAGCTGGAAGAAAATTACACCAAGTATTGATTACGGGGATATTAAATGCCTATATGGGATTCTTTGACAACCATTTTATTGGAAATATCGTGAACAGAGTATCAAAAGACTTCCATACTATTGATGAAAACATACCTTTCATTATTTATGAAAACTTAAGGGTAAGTTAACAAGAGTCATCCTTGTCTTCCATTTGAAAATATTATCTAATTATAAAAATCCAAAGAAATATATAAACTCTTTTTGATGTATCGTTAACAAGACAACAAACCTTAATAATTATGAGTAATACGTTTCTGTTTAAGTAGTAAAACATGTTTTAAATTAAAATATAATATTTTCTGTGGAAAACACTATTTAGGTGGATTGCAATATCCTTATTTTTGAAAAATCTAGATGTATTTGATGCAAGGTGAACCACTAAAAATAAATAATAATATTATGTTATATTACCCAAGATCCCAGGAAATAACCAGGCAAAGGTTTTTGTCGACTTTTAAATGTAGATATTCTTGAAATACACCCTTCAATGGAGATTAAAAGTGAGTTTATCAAACATCTCTATGTTTATAACTTGTCTTTTTCAATTTCAGTCCATTTTCACGGTATTAGGAACAATAATACTGATTGCCTCCGTAAATACGTTCTTCCTGATTCCCTCCGCTCTACTGTTTGTGGTATTATTTTTTATTCAGAGGTACTACATCCCAACTGGAAGAAGTTTAAAACGGTTGGAAGCCGCCAGTAAGTATACTAATTACCTTATTATTAATTATATTTTTGTGACCGAATTGGTGGTAATGACAATTTAATATTTACGAGGGCGAAATTTGGGACAAGCGATGGTTGTAAATCATCACTCCAAGTATCATACGCAATTAAAATTTTGATGTATAACTCTTTTACTACCTATTTATTTCTATATGACCAAAATATTTTGAGTTGAAAATAATTAAATTTAAAAAATCTATAGCATTTTTGTATTTAATCATAACAGACATAAATTAGGTCATATAAAAAATGGAACATGTTCGTATCGCTACCAAAGGTTACAAGGGAATAAATGGCAATAGTAGTGCCGCAGACGAAAATTTTTAACGCAATTAGGGAAGATTAACAATATTTTGGGCACCCTTGGTCATTCATTAGTAATCAGTAAATCCACCAATGTGAATAACAATTTATTACTTACCGTGTGAATACCAATTATATTTTATTAATTTTCAAAATTGTATAATAATGAATACTTTACTATAGAGTCGAGAAAAGAAAGTTATTATTCACAAATTAATTAATATTACCCAACATGATTTTCATAAGTTGATCAAATTGTTTTGCTTAGTAAGAATAAAACAATTTTAAATAACTTTCTAACTTGAAAATATTCGGTTAGGGGTTACAAGACTATTGACGTTTCGCAGAAATAGCGACTGTTATTATTTGCATGATAAAAATTTATAAATCAGCTAATGAGATATATGTCATCGACAAACAACAAAAAAAAAATTACATTAATTAATAATTTATATTTAATAATCGTTAATTTTGTTTCTAGCAAGGAGTCCAATGATTGGTTATATTAACGCTTCATTAGAAGGCTTAACGATAGTTCGAGCTTGCGAACAAGAAAATATCCTTAAATACGAATTTGATCGACATCAAGATCTTTTTACTTCAACTTATTACATGAATCAAAGTACCGTTAGGGTATTTGCATTTATGATGGACATAATGTGCATTCTATTTATATCAACGATAGTTTTGAAGTTTGCCATGTTTTCTGATGGTAACTATAATTCTATACACACAATATATTTTCTGACTAATATTTATTAGAAAAGAAAATAATCGACTACAGAATATAATATATAATTAAAAGTAAGAAAGAAGACGCTCGACACTCATTTAATAATATTTTATGCTAATACTTAACTTCATAATTTATAATGTTGAAACTTTTTGGAGTTATTGGTGGTATTATCAGGGTAACATTGTACATAAAACAAGTGCTTTTTTTTAGGTGTCTTAGCTGGTGATGTTGGTCTTGCGGTTACGCAAGCTATGACACTGACAGGTCTTCTACAATGGGCCATAAGACAAGCTGCTGAAATGGAGAACACCATGACATCTGTTGAAAGAGTCCTGGAATACGCGAATGAAAAAACTGAAAATAAAACTGGACAAGAAATTACTGGGTGGCCTCAAAATGGACACATTCAATACCAAAATGTGTGTTTAACCTATAAGACGACGGGAGAGGATGTTTTAAAAAATATCAGTTTTGAAATTCCCAACAGAAGTAAAATTGGAATTGTGGGTCGAACAGGAGCAGGAAAAAGTTCGATTATATCGACGTTGTTCAGACTCTACGACTATTCAGGCAAAATTGTTATTGATAATGTCGATATTAAAACTTTACCCATTGAATTTTTTAGATCGAAAATAGGAGTGATTCCTCAAGATCCGATATTATTCTCTGGCACAATTCGAACAAACATAGACCCTTTAAAACAGTATTTAGATTCTGAGATATGGACTGCCATAGAAAAAGTACAAATGAAATATCTGATTTCAAGTTTAGACCAAAAAATAACAGACCACGGTCAAAATTACAGCTCTGGTCAAAGGCAACTATTGTGTCTAGCAAGGGCTTTGGTGTGCAATAACAAAATTATAGTGTTGGACGAGGCGACAGCTAATATGGATTTGGAAACTGACCAATTATTACAAAAAATTATCAAAGAAAACTTTGTTAATTGTACGGTAATAACTATTGCTCACAGGCTTCATTCCTTTCACACTGCCGATAAAGTTCTTGTGGTCGAAAACGGAAAAATTGTTGAGTTTGACGATCCCACTCTTCTTTTACTGAATAAAGACGGTTTGTTTCATAGAATGGTAAAAGACGCTGGTGATATAAACTTTTTATAATTTTTCATGAAATAAAAAAATTTAAAGTGAAAATAATTATTATTTTAAAAATAACTAGTGGTTACCCTTTTCGAAACGAATCATAAGTAAAACTCTTTTGATTAAATGCCGGATCGGTTTGCGAGATAAGTAGTATATAATAATATACCCCTATATTTTCAGAATTTAAATTTAAAGAAAAAAGATAGCAAATAAAAATAGGTATGTCCATCAATAATAATAAAACATGATCGATAAGAAAAACAAATTTATATTTTCGATCAAGTAAGCAAAATTCCCTCTCCCAAGGCAGCAATTAATATGTAACAAAAACAAAAAAATAATTAAACAAAAATATTTCCCAAGGACTAACATCGAAATGGAGGTTTGTCTCGTTCTTTTTATAGTCGAATTAAAAAGGAAACGACTTTTTTTTTCCCAATTTTTTTGAAAAATATAACAAGGGGGAGAATTGTTACATATGATTATTTACTGTATATTTATATTTTACCTAGTTAGTGTTATAATTGTTATAAAAAGTGCGTTTTTCAATATTTATAAAAATAAATCTCAAAAAAAAATATTTCCCGAGGATTGACATCGAAATAGAGGTTTGCCGCGTTCTTTTTATAGTCGAATTAATAAGGAAACGACTTTTTTAAACAAAGTTTTTTCCCAAATTTAAAAAAAAAGGGAAAATTGGTTGCAAAGCTATCGATATGAATTTCAAATATGTTATAGACTGTTCCTTAAGCTATATTTCTGAGCAAACTAGACCCGGCTACGATGTCCCATTAATTTTTTACAGCCGACCTAGTGAGCTCAAAAAGTGCGTTTTCCAATATTTAAAAGAATAAATAAATCTCAAAAATAAATATTTCCCGAGGGTTGACATCGAAATAAAGGTTTGTGTCGTTCTTTTCATAGTCAAATTAGTAAGAAAACGACTTTTTTGGACAAGTTTTTTCCCAAAATTTTTAAAGAATAGATCAAAAAAAGGGTTCCTTGAAAAAAATGTCGAAAATGGGTTTTAAGGCTATCGATTTGAATATGGGATATGTTATAAACTGATCTTTAAGCTATCTTTCTGCGTAAACTAGAACCGGCCACAATATCCCGTTATTCTTTTACGGCCCATCTCCCGACCTGAAAAAGTGCGTTTTTAAAAAATTAAAAAAACAAATGAAAATAATATTAATACTAACTAAACTTGCATTGAATTTTGCATTGAAACTTGCATTGCATATTGCGATGAATCTTGCATTGAGAACCGTACAGTCGAGCTAGAAATGGAGGTTTTCTCGTTCTTTTCATAGTCGAATTAGTAAGGAAATTACTTTTTTGGACAAAGCCTAATATGTTACAATCCACATTTTTAGTCGTTTTGGAATTATGAGCAATTTAAATAAAAAATCTTAAAATTTCTTTTTGCGTTAATGCGACATTATTTTTGAAAATAAGGCTTCGACTGGGATTTTCGTTTGACTTTAAGCTTTGTTACCATTTGTTATTTACTGCCTATGTTCGTTGCTTAGCTATTTCTTATTCAAAGCCAAACGAAAGTCCCAGTCGAAGCCTTCTTTTCAAATATAATGTCACATTAATTCCAAAACGACTAAAAATGTGGATTGTAACATATTAGGCATTTAGATAGGAAATTTAATTCTCTACACGTTAGTTAGCTAAAAAATAGGGTGTTCCATTTGCAAAAATTGACTTATGCACATTTATTTAAATGGAAACATTGGCACAATTTTAAGAACTACCTGTATAAAAAACGTGAAACCTAAGTAATTTAAACTAAAGATCTATGTATTGTATGTATTACTTGAAAGCTTAGAAAATTTTAAATGTTTACCTTTATTAGTTTCAGAGTTACTAAACTTTCTTATCGGAGAGTTTTTACACAAAAAAATCATTTTATAATTCATATCTCAAAAACGGTTAGAGATAGGAATAGATTATTATTAAAAAAAGTTATTTAGATTTTAAGAAGGTAGGTAATCAAAAATGCTAAAATATACAGGGTATTCCATTTGGAATAGCAAAGTTGGTATTAACTTCCGGTATAACCGGAAGTAATAAAAACGTCAAAATATAATGTTTTAAAAGCCCAAAACCAATTATGCCTGCAATCAAATTTTTAGAAAGATAGGGTTACTCGTTTCCGAGATCTTCTAATAGGCCACTCAACGTGAATCACCCTGTATAAGTATATTTATATATTAGTAATATATTTTTGAGATTTATTTGGACAGGAACTCTTAAAAAACTTGAATATTTTCGTTAATAATTTAGAACGTAACATGAAACATAAGGAGAGAGAAATAATACTGGAAGCATACGCAAAGATATTTTTGGAGGAGAACATTCAGATCATCATTTTTATGCATATTATTTAAATGCCTTATCTGCCAATGTCACTGAGCCTGCTACTGCATCAAGTAATCCTGTTTCAAATGTATTATGTGAAAAATTGTCTGTACCAGAAGTTACAGTGGTCGAAAGACACCAGTATACTCTTGCAGACCCGAGTCTTTTAAATAAGCCATTGGGTGAAAGTCATATAGAAGATAGAAAAAACCCGAAAAAAACCGAGAAACACGAAAAAACCCGAGAAACCCAAAAAACCCCGAGAAACAGTAGCGTGTCAAATTTTTTTGGGGCCCCCCCGCGAACTTTTTTTTGAGGCTCCCTATTGTCGAGAATTGAAAATCCTCTTATTTTGTTATTTTTATTATTATTTTTCTTCTAAAGAAATATAGATTAAAAATGTTGAACAAATATTTTAAAGCAGTAGACAGGAAGGTGAAAATTCTGTCGACGATCGCCTGCCCGATTAATACTAATTAGCTGCATCTTTTCTACCGGTGGTCGTTAACCTTTTAAAATAAGGTGGTTTTCAAGATTAAGAGCACAAAAAACAGGCGTCTCTAGACGTTCTCGCGCAACGCTAACTGAAAGAATTAAAAACTTTTCTTTAACAGATTTTTATGGTAATTAACGTTAAAAGCTTTTAGGCGAGAACCCAATAAAATACATTATCGATATTTTTCTGTTCACTCCTACAATGACCAAGAGGGTGAGCCTTGACCACTACTCTATTTGCAAAAATCTATAAAAAAAAACGCTCCTATTGCTAAAAAATTAGTTCTTGGTAGTTCTCAGCTCGAAGTTCTCAGTTCTCTGACCACTCCGAACGGTCATTCAGACAAATTTCTGGGGCTAACCGCTATTCCCAATTAAAAAAAAAATTAAAAAAAGTATCTACGTTCTAATCAAACTAGAGTTGCTAAATTCTGAAATACTTAACATTCAGAAATACAGTGTTCACATTATCGGAAACTAGTGCTCAGCGAAAATTGTTTTTACTCTAAAGAGCCCTAACAATGGAAAAGATGCGGACAATTTTAGGTGTACTATGTAAGTTTTTAACCTGTAAAACATTTAGACTCTGTAATCAAGTGTAAAATTAGGACAGACAATATACGCGAAAGGTTTCTCCATATTATAATATTTAAATATGCTTAAAATATGTACGCAGTACATGCTGATGAAGCTATGAAAAGTTGTATTCGTAAAAAGGGATTAATTAGGCTATGTGTTATTTATCTCTTATAATTGATATGTGTAAGACGCGAGTTAACTCAATGGGGTACAAGACCTTTTAGAACTATAAAAGAATAATAATGACATTAGTTTAACGTAGGCAACACGCCAGTGAGAAAAGGACAGTACGCAGTACATGTATAGACATTTACAAGACGTGAAAATTTGAACTTTGTATTAATATGGAATTCAATTAACTTCACCGCTTGATTTATACAACTAGTGATTATGATATAGTAACAATAAACGTATTTATAAATGATCCGTGGGTTATTATTTTCTTCGGCCATACAGCAGATTATTAAGAATAAAATTCTCAGGCAAATTATTAAAACCCTCACTTCTATCTGTCGCAGCCACTTCGCTCCCTTTCAATTAAAATCTAAGATAACATTCCAGACCTAGTACACCTGAAAACACGTCTGTGAATATGCAAAATCTTTAATAAACAGAGGCGGCTCGACACTATGTCACTATTATATTTTCCAAAAATAACCCATTATAGTAAATATTTATACACAATATCATTATCTAATAGTCAAAAAACACAGCGAATTTTTAAAACTAAATTTATTTCTATAAATTATTATATGTTATTATAATATAGGAGGGATGATTGAAAAGTTCTAAAAAAAATGTTCTTCTAATACAAGAAAAACATACAACAAATATTTAACTAATAAGTACAAAGATATGGAATTAAATATGCATTATTTTAAAAACTACTTATAAAATATCCTAACGTTTGTACCTTAACGAAAGGAACTTGTCAACTATTTTGTCTAAATCTAAATCTTTCGCTCGTTTATTTTCTGCTGAGATTATGGCCAATGAGCTAAGACGATTTTGTACCTTACTCATACTAGATCTCGTAAAGCTTTTTATTAGCTTCAACTTTGAAAAAGTCCTTTCTGGTTGAGCCGATGTAACGGGAAGTACTAGAAACAACTGGAACGCAGTGCAAATTTCAGGTATACTACTTATTAGTAATTGATTCTTTTCAAAAATAAAATCTGAAAACTTTCTTATGCTATGAAAATTTTTAATCTTTTCGTAAAGTACATTTTTTAATTGTATTAGTTCCAATCCTATATTTTGAGTTAAGTCGTTAGGATATTTCTCTATTAATACTCTGACATTAGCTAAAATATCAGATTCTTGCGCGTTTATCAATGTTTGTTCTCTCCTCCTTTTTTTCAACTAGTTTTCTTTTTTGAGCCCCACTAAGATATTTGCGCAAACTACTCATTTTAATATATACAACTCAAACGTAACAAGTGAAACAACAAAGACTCGCTAATAACCGGAAATTAATTTAATTAATTAATTAAAACGGGGAATAACCTATGCTATGGGAATCACTGAGGTTTCGACCAGCCAGGGTTGACAATTGTTTGGACGTTCACATTTTTTATGTTACGTATACTAGCGCATTCGCCATCTCGTAGTACAGCTACGGCGCGTCTAATCCGCACTAATTCTGCCGTTTGGATGTTTCAATATTCTTCCCCGTCCCGTAGCATTCGAGCGAAGAAGTCACGTTTTGTGATCTTTATTTCATTTTTTTCTCGGTGCTACTATTTCAGACCTTATTCAACATTTTCAGACCTATTTCAGACCAAAAATTTCGACTCGGGTATTGGGGGCCCGGGGGCCCCCAATATACCGGGGCCCCCCCGCGTGGCGGGTCTGCGGGGCAGTTTGACACGCGCCTGCCGAGAAACCTATAGATATATAAATTTAGTACTTTAGACCTAGTTAAAAGAAATCGTGAGTAGTTATAGTTGATTCCTTCTGCATCCACCATTTACACCAAAGCCTCTGCGCATGCCCAGGTTTTAAACAGGGCTGTTTTAGCTGTTTTTAAACAGGGCTGTTTCAATTCAAGATCCGCCGGTTCGTTGTAGAGTGTGTAACAGCAAACGCCGCAAACGGTATGAGTAACCGTCTGGAGCTGGAGGGTATTTTTTTTCTTGACGGTATTTTTACCTTGACGGTATTTTTTCCTTAACGGTATTTTATCAGACTGGGGACGAAAGGTTGCCAGTGGAACGTGGAACTGTTGCGGCGCCGTTCGCGGCGGTATGAGTATCTCGAGGTTGACGGCGTTGACGGTATTTTGCTTAAAGGTATTTTGTCAGACCGGGGACGAAAGGTTGCCAGTGGAACTGTTGCGGCCGCCGTTCGCGTTATAGTTATATGGTGCTGGTGTTTTGCTGGCGGGGTAGCCGCGGTGTATAGTATTTTTCAAAGGACGCGGTCTCGAGGATTTCGGAAGTATTATTTAAATAAAGATCAGGATCGCCATCAATCAAAGATTGAGAAATGTCCACAAAATTGGACAAACTTACATTAGAATTTAAAGTTTTGGTACTATCGTTACTATCTATATCCATTTCGATATTATTTATATTAGTGTCGGTTAAGTCGATTAAATCGTGAACTACCTCAGGGGGGGAGAAGTGAGGACCCACCACCACCCGGGACTCCAGTCCCGCCTCATTTGAAAGGGGACTAGAAATTAAATTTTTAAAAGGGTTGGAATTTGAGAATGCCATTTTTCAGGCTGAATGGACTTTGGGCTTAATGGATTAATTAAAATCTCTTTTTATACTGGATTTTTGAAAAATGAAAAGTAAATTATTTCTGAAGATTTGCAAATTGTTTATAGTCGACTTTTCCTAACTATACTCTAAATTAAACACTAATGAGATGCCTAACGCAAGTTCTTGTTAGAAATTGTTGACGGGAAAGAAAAAAATGTCCTCACTTATTTTTTATTTAAATTTTGAAAAAGGAAAATGTTTTTTTGAATTTTATTTGAGAAATGAATATTTATTTATAAAATTTGAAAGACTGATAAAGAACAGTCAAATGAAAACTTATTAATATATTATTAATAAGTGAAAATCAAAATTTTAATATTTTTGAAAAATATAAATTTTTTTCTAAAAAGAACTTTTTAATAATTTTTATATCAGATATAAATATACCCACTTCATTTATTTGGGAAACGGTTAGGGGTTACAAGACTATTGACGTTTCGCAGAAATAGCGACTTTTTTTTTTATGATAAAACACCTGCACTGTAGGAAAAATCCTTTAAGGCGCTCTGGGAGCGGTGCGAGTGCGAAAAAAGCGATTAAGGCGACAATATGGACCCTTGAGGAACACCGGCATTGATGGTGAAGGTGTCTGAGAGAAACCCGTCAATCGCCACTTGCAGAGAACGGTTCTTAAGGAAGCTGGTTAACCATAAACAAAATCCATTAGGCATACCGTAGGATCGCAGTTTACTTAAAAGTCCATCGTGCCAAACACGATCAAAAGCCCTAGAGATGTCCAGTGCAACAGCCCGGGATTCTCCATGATGTTCGATGGTGTTGCTCCAAAGATGGGTGACATATGCCAGAAGGTCACCTGTTGATCTGGACTTACGAAAACCGTATTGATGGTCGCTGATAATGTTAAGCCCTTCCAGATACTTTAGTAGTTGTTGGTTAATAGCTTTCTCCATTACTTTTGAGATTACTGAAAGCAATGCGACGGGTCGGTAGTTGCTTGGCAGGGTCTTTTTACCTTTCTTTGGAATGGGCTGGACACGCGCCGACTTCCAGCAGGATGGAAATATTCCTTTTTTGTAGGATAAGTTGAAAAGTCTACAAAATACTGGTGTAAGTTCATCGGCGCATGTCTTGAGAACAATGATAGGAATTTCGTCTGGACCAGAAGCTTTATTGACGTCGAGTCCTTTAAGAATCCGTTTAACAAGACGCTGACGGAACACGATTTCAGACATTTGCGATTGAACTGAGGGAATGTTGGGTGGTGGTTTTCCCTGAAAGTCTACAGTGGAATGTGAGGAAAACAGTTCAACAAGTAGGTTTGCTTTATCCCCGGCTGTGGTTGCTATTGTGCCGTCGGAACGTGTTAGAGGTGGAATAGTTGACTTTGTAAAGTTTTGGTTGACGGCCTTAGCGACTGACCAAAAGGACCTTGATCCGTTAGGACTGGCAAGAAGTTTGTTTTTGATTCTCTCGTTATGAGCTTCTTTGCTTTGGTCTATCATTTGCTTACATTGGTTTCGGGTGGTAACAAAGATGGCGCGATTTTCAGGAGTAGGGTTTTTACGCCACTGTCGGTAAGCCAGGTTTTTAGATCTGACAGCACGCTCGCAATTCTTGCTAAACCAGGGCTTGCCGTTAGAAGGGCGCTTTTTGGAGAAAGGAATAAAGGCCTCCATGCTAGTTAGAATGACGTCGGAGACCTCCTTTGCACAGACAGATGGATCATCCGAAGAAAAGCATACGCTTAGCCAGGGAAAGTTGCGAAAATGGTCCTTTAGGTCTTCCCACTTAGCTGATGTATAGTGCCAAATCTTACGGGGTTTAGGAGGTTGTTCAGAAGTAATTGGCAGCTCGCTTAGGGTTGAAATAAGTTTGTGATCGGAAGAGCCCAATGGTGGTTGTACGGTGACCGTATATAGGTCTGGATTTGAAGTTAAAAAGAGATCTAAAAGACTAGCAAAATCCCCAGCTCGGTCTGGAACCCGCGTTGGTTCTTCTACGAGTTGAGTTAGACCAGAACTGATCGGAAAAGATTCGGCCTCGCGGCCTTGCTCATCGTTGGTGTTTGAGTATTTAAGCCAGTTGACATTGTGGACGTTAAAGTCGCCAAAGATTGCAACTTCGGCATGCGGATGATTGGTTTGCAAGAAGTTGATTGTGTTGGCTAGTGATGAGAAGAGGGCCCTGTAATGCATGCCACTTGGAGGACGGTAAAGGCAGCATATAAACTTAGTGATTTTTTGTGAAGATATTTTAAACCACATTACATCAAAGTCTTTCGGTTCCAGTATCTCCTCCCGTTGGCAGCAAAGATCATCTCGAATGAACAGACAGACCCCAAAGTTGCGTCTTAAACGGAAGTGAAAATCATATCCAGGATATAAATAGCTGACGGTGTTCGTTGACGCTCTGACTTTTGTCTCGGTCAGTGCAAGCACATGAGGCTTGGAAGATTGTAAGTGCTGGTGGACTGAATTGATGTTAGTATTAAGCCCTCTAATATTGCAGAAATCAATTTTGAAGTTGTTACTTTTGGGTCTGTTGGCAACTGCAGGCGCCACACCATTTCCTCGTTGCGAGTTGTTGGAGGAACCCAGTAAATTATCGGAAATGGTGGATAATTCATTAATTTCGCTTGATGAAGCCACGGGACCAGCCCCCACCCGGAGATCCGATCGGGGGGCGAGTTTACCTCCGGAATATTTTGATCCTGGAGCTTCCATCATGCTTCTTTCATACGGCCCCACCCTGGAAACCGGAAACATCAGCACAGCGACGAAACGTTAACTCAAAGAGCAACTTCACGCCGCGTAAACTGATGCAATGGTATCTCACCGGGCGATGCCGGGTGGGCCAGCATCTTCCATTTGTAGTAGACTGTTATTATTTGCATGATAAAAATTTATAAATCAGGTAATAAGATATATGACATCGACAAACAACAAAAAAAAAATTACAGTAATTAATAATTTGTATTTAATAATCGTTAATTTTGTTTCTAGCAAGGAGTCCAATGATTGGTTATATTAACGCTTCATTAGAAGGCTTAACGATAGTTCGAGCTTGCGAACAAGAAAATATCCTTAAATTCGAATTTAATCGACATCAAGATCTTTTTACTTCAACTTATTACATGAATCAAAGTACCGTTAGGGTATTTGCATTTATGATGGACATAATGTGCATTCTATTTATATCAACGATAGTTTTGAAGTTTGCCATGTTTTCTGATGGTAACTATAATTCTATACACACAATATATTTTCTGACTAATATTTATTAGAAAAGAAAATAATCGACTACAGAATATAATATATAATTAAAAGTAAGAAAGAAGACGCTCGACACTCATTTAATAATATTTTATGCTAATACTTAACTTCATATTTATGGGGTGTCCTTTGAGCTGCTCAGTATCTTGAACAATTAAGAATAACCTAACTCGATAACCACGAAAATATGCAATACCTGTTTGAAATTGCTCCATTTTTCCAAGTGTAGGAAACTCATCCATTAAAAACAATACGCCATAAGGCTCGTCATCCGATGGCAATTTTCTACATAAAAACTCAGTTGCCTGTTGGTAAAAAACATGCATTAAAGGCCTGAGCCTAGTCAAGTTGTCAGGAGTTAAACCAACAAAAACTGTAATTTTCTTCTTTTTAAAATCTAGAATATTAAAATCACTTGACGCAGTTGCAGTATCAATCAATGGGTTTGCCCACAATTCAAGTGATGAGGTCATGGTTGATACAACACAAATTTATTTTTGCTTTTACTATTTATTTTAACAGACCCTGAGTCTGGAGCAAGCAAGCCGATAATTGTTTTTGTTAATACAGATTTGCCGCTTCCTGAGCCACCAAGTATGACTAATGATTCCCCTTTTAATATATCAAAATTTAGATCTTTTAGTACTGTCCTATCATCAAAAGATAAGCTTAAGTTCAATATTGATATTATGGGGTTACGCATGTATCAAAGTAATCATGTAGTTTGCTAAAATGATCAGTATGGACGATAAAACAACAGTTGATGTTGTAGCAACACCTACTCCTCGTGCACCTTCTTTGCAATGGTAACCGTAATAGCAGCTTGAGACAGAAATTATGGTGCCAAATACAGTTGCTTTTATTAGCCCAGTTATAAAATCATACGTATTAAAGAACTGAGCTGTGTGTTTAATGTATATATTTAAATTGTGGTTAAATTCGAAGACTGCAGTGATACATCCTCCAAATATTCCTATTAAATCTGCACATTGAACCAGAACATTTATAGCTGTACCTTCTTTATTTTAATTGGTAACACAATTCGCGATTTGATTGCATGGTAGTAGTCCCAATTTCGAGTGGTAAATATTTTACAGATAGTAGTACTGCTCTGGTTTAAAATCGTACCTATTTAGTTTTTTTGTGCTCTTTTTATTATCCTAAAAGCGGCAACGCGAAATCTGCTGGCTAGAATAAAATCAGGTTTTACTCCATTTTAAAATTTCGTGCTGATAACACTGTTAACAGCCCTTGGGGTTGCTGATTGGAGATAGTTTTGATATTCTAGTTTTCTAATAACGCCCCGGTGTTATTTGGGTTTTTAGCTCGACTTTTACAATCAATTAAACACACTACCTCCAGAATTCATCGTTTTCTTGCCACCCACAACCTGTTCTGTCTCATCTTTGGCGTCCAACTTTAGAGGCAAGGGTGAATTATGGAAAATAACAACAATAATGGAAAAGAAACACCTCGAATCTTATACAACTTAAGAAATAGACTGCTCAGGGAACAGGGTATTCCGCGAAGGGTAGCAGATCTCCGAAGGGAAAGGGAAAATGAACAACAACCAGGGCCCACGCCGGAACAACCACCAGGTAGGGGCTTTCCATTTTCCTATTCTGATCCCACAAGGGGTTACAAGGTGCCACAGGGTCATCAGCCACCCTTTATACCACCTGCAAACTGGATGCAGCCGCCCAGGGTTGGGCCTCAACACTTACCACCTCATTTAAACGTACCACCAACTTATTTAATTACGCCCGAGGCGGTAACACAGCTGGTAAATCAAGTCGTTCAACAATTTCATACTGTTAATTTAGCTTCTTATCAAAATAATCAGGTTAATGATACTAGTAATTTAAGGTTTTCGAATAACGCTTGTAATCCACCAGCAACTACAAAAAAAATACCTATTTTCGATCCTGATTTTGTTCATGCCGTAGATTTCTTAAACCAACTAGAGCAAGGATTTAATGCAGAAAACATTGACTATAAAGATCTTAGGTTTTTAATTGCAGATTCTTTTAAGAAATCGGCAAAAATATGGGCAGATGCCTTTTTAGATAAATTTTCTACTTACCTAGAATTTAAGTCACAATTTCTAAATATTTATTGGAATGATCACCTACAGTGGCAGGCCAGAGTTAATTTAGAAACAAAATATTATAAAGAAGGGGAGTCTTTTGTTGATTTTCTAAATTATATGATAATTCTAGCTAAGCACTTAAATCCGCCATACAGCGACGAAATGCTTTTAGCAACCGTTGCGAGAACTTTACCACCCCAAATTTCGATACTATTATTGCAATGTAACACCCTATGGGAGGCAGCACAGCATCTCAGGAGGGCTGACATTTATTATCATAGAAATTTTGAGTCACATAATCAATCCACTAAAAAATACTCTACTTCTACCCCAGTTCAAAAAAAAGATAGTCATTTCGACTATAAAAATAAAAATAGTTTTTTAAATAAAAATGAAAAACCAATTAATAAAAATATTTCCCTAACTAATTTTGATTCCCTTGACCTTCAAGAGGAATCGGGAAACGAGAGTACCAGTTACCCTCAGGGCCTACTGTAACTGGAGTCATTGAGGCCCACATTATTAATAACAACCCCCGTGATGATTTGCTCACTGAGGACTGCGACCTAAATCATGATTTTTTAAATGATAAGCCATTAGTAGTTTCTCTCAATTTATATAACTTCAATTTTCCAGCCCTTATTGATACGGGAAGTCAAGTTTGTTGTTTATCAGAGGATATCTGGTCACAGTTAGCAAATGTTCACGAGGAAATACCGCATTTTCCTAGCACCGGTGTGCGTATTTCAGGTGCATTTAAGTCTAAGCCTAAACGGGTTAATTATCAGGTAAACTTAAAATTTGTAATCGCAAAAAATGAATTTACATATGAATTTTTAATTATTTCCGAGCTGTTGTATCCGATAATCTTAGGTATAGACTTTTTGCGCTTTATAAATGCAAAAATTGATTTGCAAAACCAACAACTCTTTTTTACAGTTAATAAAAAAAGGTGTGCAGCACCTGCGATAAAAACCGGACATGAATTATATCCTTCAGATAAAATAAACATTCGACCTGTACGAATAAAAAACGTCTTTATACAAAATTTGTTTAAAGATAATATTAAGTGTTCGAAAGAACGCGTCGACGGCGACGCGTCGATTACTCATGGGGACCTCTCCGATAGCGAGATCCGCGCCTTAAGAGGCCTAATACAAAATTATAATACCGTTTTTCGGAAAAACCGGGTTTGACAAAGTGTTATGAACATGAAATAAAGTTAACTGATACTAGCGGTTTTTTTGTTAAACCGTATCCTGTCCCACTAGCTCATCGCGAATCCGTACAACAAACGATAGATCAAATGGAGGAATGGGGGGTAATATCTCGCGGAGCGAGTGCATTTATCTCGCCACTCATGACTACCTTAAAAAAAGACGGAAGCGTCAGAGTATGCTTGGATGGACGGAAACTTAATTCAATTACGGAAAAAGACCATGAATTACCCCTTAAAATCGATGAAATAATGCGCACTATGACTAGTTTTAAATATAAAACCATTTTGGACTTAAATAACTCTTATTGGCAGATACCAATAAAACAGGAGCATCGGCAATATACCGGGTTTTTATTTGGTACGCGCAGTTATTTTTTTAACGTTTTACCATTCGGCCTGGCCAATGCAGTTTCCTCATTTACGAGATGTATTTCTAAAATTTTCGGTGCTGAATTTTCCGATTTTCTAATACCGTACGTTGATGATCTTTTGATTATTAGCGATACTTTTGAGAGGCACTTAAGTCACTTAAACTTAGTTTTAAACCGTCTCGAAACAGCCGGTTTAACCTTGAAAATAAAAAAATGTAAATTCGTGTGCCAAAAAGTAAGTTTTCTGGGCTATGTTTTGGACGAAGAGGGTTTTCGACCAGACCCTGAACGTATTCAAGCTATTATTGACTATAAACCTCCCGAAAATATAAGTCAGTTACAAAAATTTTTGGGGCTTTGTCAATATGACCGTTCGTTTTGTCCAAAATTTTCAGCACTCACGGAGCCGCTTACGCGTTTGTTAAGAAAAAAAGCTACGTGGTTTTGGGCCTCAGAACAAACACAAGCTTTTGCCTTGTTAAAAGAAGAACTTAAAAATACTACTTTATTATATTATCCAGATCCAAACTTGACATTTTATGTTGAGGCGGATGCCAGTGATATTGGTATAGCTGCTCAGCTCTATCAGTTGGTTGAAGGAGAGCGTAGAGTTGTGGCTTCGGTAAGCCGAATATTGTTAGACCGCGAACGTCGATACGGCATTTTCGAAAAGGAAATCTTAGCTTTAGTTTTTGCCTTAAATAAATGGCGTATATACTTACTAGGACGACCGTTTATAGTATATACCGACAATAAAGCGGTATCATATTTAAATACCTGTCGATTGTTATCGCCGCGCGTGACTCGGTGGGCATTAGCCCTACAAGAGTTTGATTTTAGTATAAAACATATCAGCGGTACTAAAAATTTAGTGGCTGACTCTTTGTCTCGATTCGCGTGTATTAGGCCTCCTACACCCAGCGAGAAGTCGTTCGCTGTGTTGAGTGTGCTGAAGCTTCCAGAGGAGTTTCTTAAATTATTGAGAAAAATAAAACAATTTCAATTAGATGATCCAAAACTACAAAATATTCGAGAAGTTCTAAAGACAGGGACTCTTAACGATAAGTTTGTTCTCTTTAATGATATACTATATTTACGAAGAGATGATGATTTAAATTTGCTTTGCGTTCCGGATGCACTAAAGCAAGAGTTTATTGAAGCTTTTCATTTGGCGTTGGGACATTTCGGCGCGTACAAGTGTTGGTCGGCTTTGCGAAGGGAAGTTTGGTGGACTAATATGTCACTTGACATTAAGCGGTTTATTAAATCGTGTGAGGTTTGTCAAAAAACTAATAATACCATTTTGCCACGGCCAGCGCAGCAGGTCATAATTCCTGAATCAAAAGAGGACCTGCTTGCCCTGGACCTTTATGGACCGCTTCCTCGGAGTCGTGCGGCTGCCTGTTACCTTTTAGTGGTTTTAAATGTTTTTACTAAACATGTTGTTTTATATCCGCTACGTACTGCCACTACACGGTCGTGTTTAAATCGTCTTACTGTAGATTATTTTCCAAATTTTGGGATTTCCCAACGTATTCTATCGGATAGAGGAACGCAGTTTGCCTCCCCGCGGTGGAAAGATGCGCTTAATACATATAATATTCAAGCTATTTATACTTCCGTCCGCCATCCGGAGGCTAACCCTTCAGAGCGAATCATGAAAGAGTTGGGTAGATTGTTCAGAGCTTATTGTCATGATAAACATACTAGATGGGCTTTTGAAGTCGTGAAATTTGGGAACTTTTTAAATAATGTTGTTCACGAATCAACCGGGTTTACTCCTAATGAACTGCAGTTCTGTGAAGATCGCCTGCGGTTACTCCCGGAACGATTGCGTCCACCTTCAACAGATTTTGTCGATAATACTCAACGGTTAATCTTGGCTAAGGAAACGCTTCAAGGAAAGGCCGCTCGTCGAAAGGTTCATAATCTAGGACGGCCCTATCCTGACTTTAAGCCCGGTACCTTGGTTCTCCTAAGGGCCAACCCTAAGTCGTCGGCATTAAATGCTAAAACAAAAAAATTTCTCCTTCTTTTTGAAGGGCCCTACAAAATTAAGAAACCTATTAGTCTAGCTAGTTTTGTTTTAGTGGATCCAATCACAAATACCGAACGTGGAATATTTCACGCCAGTTCTGTATAATATTTTTGCCTGAAATTCTGATTACTGCAACTCCTGACTTACCAAATACGGTCGATAAAGCGAAAATAGTTTCATTTGTGTTTGTCATTATTTATATAAACTACTTAGCAATATTACACTTAAGAAACCAAAATACCTAAAAAGTCACCCAGGTGAAAATATTTATTTTGAAAACTGATAATATGATTTATAATGACTGACACAAGTTTTAAATATTTTATGCTCAAGAAATTAGCTTGGTACTGGTCTTTTGTAGAGTTAATTAAAGGGTTTGTTATTACATTAAAATATATGTTTAAGCCAAAGGTTACTTTGAGGTATCCTATGGAGAAGGGCCCTTTAAGTCCAAGGTTTCGTGGTGAGCATGCGTTGCGTAGGTATCCAAACGGTGAAGAACGATGCATAGCTTGTAAATTATGTGAAGTTATCTGCCCTGCTCAAGCAATAGTTATTGAAGCAGAGGAAAGAGAAGACGGTAGTCGCCGCACCACGCGCTATGATATTGATATGACAAAATGCATATACTGCGGACTTTGCCAAGAGGCATGTCCAGTTAATGCAATTGTTGAAGGTCCTAACTTTGAATTTGCTACTGAAACAAGAGAGGTGTACAATAAAGAAAAGTTATTGCGTAATGGTGAAGTTTGGGAAGACGCAATTGCACTCAGGTTAAAGAAGAATAGGCCTTATTATTAATGTTCAAAGCTTATAACCCTGTTATATATTATGATTTAGGGGCAGTGCCCACTAGGGGTGGTGTCATCCCAGTAGCTGATACACAACTGTACGAACATTTTTTGTTTGCGAGGGCAGTATGTTAAATGTTATAGCCTGTTTTGCCTCAAACACAAAGGTGTCATCCCAGTGCTTGACACTGGGGTCCAGGTATAAAAATATTTGCAATTGTGCAATGGACAACAGATTTTAGGAGCATACGTTAAACTAATTTCCATTATAAAAATAAGATGGATCCCAGTGTCACGCACTGGGATGACAAAGAGAGGGTTAGACAAAAGGGTCGATAAATGATTAGGATTACTTTTTCAGCCGAACAAAAAGTAAAAGAATACAGTGGTAAAGTTACTGGCTTTGATATATTACAACCGGATGTTTTGAAAGAAGCAATTGCCTTTAAGGTAAATGGTGAGTTGCATGATCTCTCACGTGAAATTGAAGCTGATGCAGAGATAGAGGTGATACAACTGAGTGACGAAGCGGGTTTAGATATAATAAGGCATGATGCTGCTCACATAATGGCACAGGCAGTGAAAGAGCTATTTCCTAATACTCAGATTACTATCGGCCCAACAATTCAGGACGGTTTTTACTATGATTTTGGTACAGGTCGTACCTTCACTACGGACGATCTTACCGCAATAGAAAAGAAAATGAAAGAGATTGTAAAAAGTAACCACAGATTTGTTCGAGAAGTTTGGACTCGCAAGCAGTCAGTTGATTTCTTTAGTGGTATAGGCGAAAAATATAAGGTTGATATTATCTCATCCATACCAGAGGGTGAAAACCTAACTGGTGATTTTGTTGACCTATGCCGTGGTCCGCACTCACCATCAACCGGCAGAGTTAAAGCGTTTAAACCTATGAAAGTAGCGGGTGCATACTGGCGAGGTGATGCAAAGGGCCCAATGTTGCAGCGAATATATGGCACAGCATGGAGAAATAAGGATGAATTAAACGCTTATCTTGAGTGTCTCAAAGAAGCAGAGAAACGTGATCACCGCAAAATTGCCAAGGATATGGATTTATTTCACATCCAAGAGGAAGCTATTGGGCAGGTTTTTTGGCATGAACAAGGATATATTCTATATAATGTTCTTGAGTCTTACATCAGAAAGAAGCTAATAAATAATGGCTATTTTGAGGTAAAAACTCCTATTTTAGTAAGTAAAGAGCTGTGGGAAAGATCAGGACATTGGGATAAGTTTAGTGAAAATATGTTTATTGTTGACGAATCTGAGAATAAAAAGTTAGCAATAAAACCCATGAATTGTCCTTGTCATGTGCAGATTTTTAATTCTCACACCAGGAGCTACCGTGATTTACCAATACGTATGGCAGAGTTTGGCACATGCCATAGAAATGAAAGCTCAGGATCATTGCACGGACTGATGCGAGTGCGTGGTTTTACGCAAGACGATGCACACATTTTTTGTATGGAAGAACAAGTGAATTCTGAGACTATAAAGTTTTGTGACCTTTTAAAAGAAGTATATTCAGAGCTTGGATTTAATGAAATTTCTGTGAAATTTTCAGACCGTCCAGATATTAGAGCAGGTAATGATGAAGTGTGGGATAGAGCTGAAAAAGCGCTGCTTGAAGCCGTTAAAGAAGCAGGCTTGAGTTATAAACTTAACCCTGGTGAAGGTGCGTTTTATGGTCCAAAGTTAGAGTTTGTCTTGAAAGATGCAATAGGCAGAAGCTGGCAATGTGGAACATTACAAGTTGATTTCATTTTACCAGAACGTCTGGGAGCTTTTTATATAGGAGCAGATGGACAAAAGCATCACCCTGTCATGTTACATAGGGCAATTCTTGGAACTTTTGAGCGTTTTATTGGAATTTTGATAGAAAATTATGCAGGAAAATTTCCAGTTTGGCTTGCTCCAACGCAACTTGCTATTCTGACCATTACAAATGAGGCTGACGGTTACGCCACAGAAATTAGCAATATTTTAAAAGAACAAGGTGTGAGAGTCAAGACTGATTTGACCAATGAAAAAATTAGTTATAAGATACGTTTGCATAGTTCAAACAAGGTTCCTATATTGTGGATTGTAGGCAAAAATGAAGTTACAAGTAAAACTGTGTCAGTAAGAAATTTAGGATCGGAAAGACAGGAGTCTTTTTCTTTGGAAAAGGCTAATGAATCGCTGTTAAAAAGTATTAATTTGAATTAAGGGAGTTAAAGTTTGCAAGTTAAAAAGAACAATAAAAACAGAATTAATGGATTTATCACAGCTAAGGAGGTACGCTTAGTTGATCATAGTGGTGAAATGGTCGGAATCGTGCCAATAGAACGAGCTTTGGAATTTGCACAGGGTGTTGGTTTAGACTTGGTGGAAATTGCACCTGATTCAACCCCTCCAGTATGTAAAATTCTGGATTATAGCAAGCAAAAGTATGATATAAAAAAGAAAGCAAGTGAAGCAAAAAAGAAACAAAAAACATTAACTATAAAAGAAATTAAACTGGGTCCTAATATTGGTGATCACGACTACGAAACAAAATTGCGTCAAGCAAGAGACTTACTTGTCCACGGACATAAAATTAAAGTCACAATGAGATTTAGAGGGAGAGAGCTTATAAACACTGAAGTTGGACTGGAAAAATTAGAACGGCTAATTCGAGACACTGAAGATATCGCAAAGGTAGAATTGGCACCTAAAAGAGAAGGGAATCAATATTTTTTTAGCTCTGGTTGCTAAGTAGCAAAACGGCTTAAGAAGTATAAGTAAAGTTAAATTATCGCTCTCTCTTTGATAACATGGCGAAAATGTCTTATTAATCCTTGAATCGGCCAAGCTGCAGCATCGCCAAGCGCGCAAATTGTATGTCCTTCTATTTGAGTTGTAAGGTCAAGCAGCTTATCTATTTCATCAGGTTTAATATCTCCTGCCACCATCCTCTTCATAATCCTCCACATCCATCCAGTACCTTCACGGCATGGTGTGCATTGTCCACAGGACTCATGCATATAAAAGTGTGATAACCTCTCTATTGCAGCTATTATATCAGTTGATTTATCCATCACTATTACAGCAGCAGTACCAAGCCCTGATTGTGCAGTTCTTAATGAATCAAAATCCATTTCAATAGTATCGCATATAGATTTTGGAATTAATGGCACTGAAGACCCACCAGGTATTACAGCAAGTAAATTATCCCAACCTCCTCGCACTCCACCTGCGTATTTTTCAATTAATTCACGTAATGGAATTCCGAGCTCTTCTTCAACATTACACGGGTTGTTTACATGTCCTGAAATACAAAAGACCTTGGTACCAGTATTATTTGGTTTACCAAGAGATGTAAACCATTCTCCTCCGCGATTTAGAATATCTGGAACCATGGCTATAGTTTCAACGTTGTTTATTGTGGTTGGGCAGCCAAAAAGTCCAACACCTGCGGGAAATGGAGGCTTCATGCGAGGAAAGCCCTTTTTTCCTTCAATTGATTCGAGTTGAGCTGTTTCTTCCCCACATATGTAAGCTCCTGCGCCCCTATGGATAAACACATCAAGATCATAACCTGATTTGCAGGCATTTTTTCCAATTAAACCTTCTTTATAGGCTTCCTCAAGTGCTTTTTTTAGAACTAAATATTCATTATAAAATTCACCCCTGATATAAATATACGCAACTGATGCGCTGATCGCTTTGCCGGCCAGGAGAATTCCCTCAAGTAACTTATGTGGCTCATATCGCAATATATCTCTATCTTTACATGTACCAGGTTTTGACTCATCTGCATTGACTACTAAATATACTTTTGGGAGATTTTTGGGCATAAAGCTCCACTTAAGGCCGGTGGAAAATCCTGCACCCCCTCGACCTCTCAAACCAGATTTCTTTACTTCATCAATGATCTTTTCTGATCCTAAATCCAGTAATTCCTTTGTTTTTTGCCAGTTACCACGTTTTTTTGCACCCTCAAGTAGTGGAGTTCCTTTACCATTTAGGTTGGTGAATATTTTGTCTTGTTCTTTTAGCATGTTTTTCAAAATTTGTGAGTGATCCCGACGCGATTCGAACGCGTGACCCACTGATTAAAAGTCAGTTGCTCTACCGGCTGAGCTACGGGATCATTTCATTTTTCAGCTATACTAAACATCAATACAGTTTTTATCCGTTTTAATCAAACTAAAATTTTCATGTGTGGTTAAATAAATTATATAATATACTGCGTTAGTGATAATTTAGTTAAAAAATCTATGAATAATTTAAAAAAATTTCCAAAGGAAAACTTCTTGTTAATTTTCAGTTCACAGATTTATTTGGATGGTGTGACGTATAATAACGCTAAGGAGACAAAAAAATAGAGAAGTGTGTACACCCTGCAGAATTTGTACACTATTTAGCAATAACCTAATAGATAAATATTTCTTGCATTTCAGCCTGAGTGATTTATGCTTTAAGCAAGAATTACCTGGGGGTATAGCTCAGCTGGTAGAGCATCTGTTTTGCACGATCCCGCTTGCCTCCACCAGTCTATACAGCTCTAGCCGCCACAAAACCTGTCAAAGCAGCTTATTTTAATCTATGAGGATTTTATACTATTTCCCTGAAAATCTCTATTTCTTTTCGTAACTTTTCTCTAGACAAGTAATGTTGGTTATTACAATTATTGTAATATATACTAACTTAACAATAAATTAATCAATAAATGTTAGAATACTAACAATTAATTTATTGGTAACGCCTATGAGTGGAAAAAAGCATGTTTTTAAGATGATACCTGGAAAAGAGGTGTTAAGAAAAACCCCGACTACAAGGATAAAGTGGCCTGAAGGTTATGATCCTACAATGTCTATTAAAAAAGTTGAGCTTGTATCGCTGGATGATAAAAACGATGTAGCACTAGGCTTATTACCTATAAAACTTTGCGGCAGTTCTTGCCTAGACAGTTACATATGTCTGGAGGAAGAAAATGAAGGAAATCTGGTAGCCAAAGATTATAAAAGTGATTCTAACTTAGATTATGTAAAAAGCAACCATACATTTGTATATTACGGTAATGAGTTGGCTAAGTTATCATATACAAGAGAACTTGTGCAGCCTTTCAAAACTATGTGTAGCAGTTCTATTAAATCAAAAAAATTGGAATACAAATATGTAACATGGGAAGATTCAGATACTGGCAACAATAAATATTATTTTTCAGACGAAGCAGGAAATATAATCGATTCACCTGACAATGAGGTATTACAAGACATTATGTTATACTACGGTGAGAGACATATAAGAGATGTGCTACTGTTGCTATCAAGCACGTTTACCAAAGTTTTTATTCAGGGCCTAACAGACGACCAACTAAAAACTCTTACCAACACTCTTAGTAACGAGCAACTGCAAAAAATAATTCCTGAACTGAGCTCAAGCCAACTACAGACCTTGGCAAAGAACTTAACAGATGAACAACTCCAAGCTTTAGTGGATCATCTAACCAATCACCAATTACAAACTCTTGCTCAGGAACTAAATCCAGAAAAGTTACAAATAATTGTTCCTATTTTAAATGATGCTCAGCTTGAAGCTCTAGTTAGAGACTTAAATCCAGAGCAAGTAAAAGAAATTTTACCTCACTTAAAAGTGGATCAGTTCAAAGCACTTATTCAAACTTTAAATGACGAGCAATTTACAGTGCTTGCAAAAGACTTGGCTGAGCATCATTTGACGATACTCTCCAAAGAATTAGAAGGTGATCAGTTAAAAGCTTTAGTAAATAGTCTGCAAGAAGACCAACTGAAAGACTTAGTTAATAAGCTTGATCCTAAGAAACTTGAAGCAATTGCTTAGGATTTAACTGATTCTAATAGGATTCAGATTATCATTAAGTCTTTAGCTAACAACCCAGAGAAACTTCAAGCTTTTGCTCGCAATATGTCTAATGAGCAGTTTAAAGAACTTTTGGATAACGTAGGTGCAGAAGAGCTAAAAGATATTATTCACAAATTGCCTTATGAGAAAGTGACAGCTGTGATTGGTGACCTTGGCAGTAAAGATCAGTCTAAAGCTATTATTGATGCATTAAAAGGGGAACTTGAAGAGCAGAGTAAACAGAACAAGGAAATGATTGAGATGCTCAAGCAAATCAAGGACGATATGCCAGATATTGGACAGGCTCCAGACTTTACAATAGTAGACATTAATAATGACTTACTGTTATTTGTATAGTAGTGATTTATAAAGATAAGTAGTTTTTTTATAGGAGGTAACTATTATGAATAAAAATATAAAATTATATTCTAGTGAAGAAGTTGAATCAAATAATACATTACAACTTTCGAAGCCGAAGTTTGATAAACCAAGCTTTGAAAAGCCAGTAATAAAGAAGATTGTCAGTGGTAAAACAAAGGAAGAATTTGATATAACTAAAGATATGACACAAGAAGAGATTGATAAGATGCCACAAATTACATTGACCATCAAGCACCTTAAAAATTTTTATGATGGCTTGATAAACAGCATTAATAAGTATGACGAAAATATGGATAGTGCAATTCAAAGTGGTATAATAACACAATTATCATCAACCATAGATAGTATAGGCAGCAAGACACGTAGTATAGACAGTGAACTTGCAGATCTTAGGAATTCGATTCCAGATATTGGAGAAGCTCCTCCATTACTCCATATTACTGGTGAAGAGAACGGATTGCTTTAATAAAAAAGGTAATAGCCTGATATCAGGCTGTTACCCTTTCCACATATCATTTCAATATAGCTGAGTTGATTTTGAAATTATAATTTTTTATAGGAGTTAGCATGAATAATGTGGCAAACTACTGATAGCTTATCACCTAAATTTGCGAACGGTTAGCTCTTATATCGGTTAGCATGGGTTCTTCACTACATAGTTCCAGTTCACTCTTTCAACCCGAGGGCACCACTGACTCTTTGAATAATGTAATACTCACCAAGTGTTAGAAAGTCAGAAAATCACTTGGGACCTAAAGTTGTTGACGTCTTTCACAGATACGTATCTGAAAACACTTATCAAGAGAAATAAAACACACCCGTTATGAAATCAAAATATGTATTCTTAGGTTAGCAGTAGAAGAACTGCAATAATTGCTGGATAGTTTATTAAAACATTAGAACCAAATTTAATACGGTTCCAGGCAAAGTAATGCAATATGATTTTATTATAATTTGATTATTACGCTACTTGGTAAAGTTTGTGTAAAAGATGTAATGTAACCAAACGGTGAGTATTTCTGGCGTCTCAAGTGTTCTAGAACCCTTTGTCAGACCTTACCCTTTTTATAGTACAAAGTTAAATTATTAAATTATTTGACTTACCAAGTTGGTATTACATGATATATTAATTAAAAACTGGCCTGATAAACCTTATGTTTAGTGTATTCGGTTCAGCAACTTAACGTCAATCCTGACTTCACCCATCCAGAGGTAGTATTTACAATAGTCTCCTTCTTCCTACAGTTACTCCTAATTTCCCGAATTTTGTAAAATTGGCTGCCTTTTCACATCCAAATCTTAAACAGCTGAAGGCCCATAAAATAATTAGAAATAGCATCAAAACGGATCATCGAGTTCCAACTCAAAAGTGTGCAACTTCCATAAACTGGCTTCCCAAACTTTAATAAGCTAGTTGAGCTAAACTAAGCTAGATTAAGCTAAACTTAGCTGATGTGAGCTAAACTACACTAAGCTGGTCTAAGCTGGTGATTGTATCAAAACGTGGTTAATTCCAACCTCAAAACTGCAAGTGGAAATTACCAGGCCTATCACCCCTCAAAAATAGTGACTTAGATTCCCCTTTTATAGGTCCGCACTAGCTCTTAAAAAAACGCTTGCACCGCGTTTCACGGCCGGGGAATAACTCCCTAAGTCCCCCTCTCTCAATCGCTGCTTCCCAGCACGAAACGGAACTTTAATTACTTCCAGAAGTTAGCAACGTAATGTTCGATTTAACACAGAATTCGGGGCACCAACCAATTTCCAACGTTGACCAACACTATTTTCCGAACACCCCACCATAAATTATCTGGCTGTCGGCTTAGCGCGTAAAAGCACTATAAGAATTTGAAACTACCTACCTTTAACTACTCTCTGGTTTACTTGACAGCTATAAACTTCAATGGAAATTAACCTGATTTTTAAAAATATATCAGATCATATAATCAAAACAATGAAAGGATTTTCATAGGAGAAAACCATCAATAAAAGGAAACTCTACCATATAAATGAGCATGATTACACCGGATATGGAATCTAGTGCCAAATACCATCTTAAAATGTACTGAATATACAATCAACAAAACTAAGCTAAATCTTCAAAATTAATAAGGTAATTTTTTAAGCATTTAAATTCCTAACTATATCAAACTGCATTAATACTTAAATTGGTAATGCATAAAATACTATGTAGCATTCGTACTCATTTAATTTTAACATGAGAAATGCTTCGGTAATATTGAATGCTACAATAATAGTAAACAAGAAAGCAAAAACGAACTTAAAGTAATAAGCAAAATAGAAGTTAACACCAAACCTAAAGGTTATGATGAAACAGTTGCGCGAAATCCAGCGCAGCTTGGTTATGTCCACAAAGCTTTAGATAAATTAATCGCAGAGCTGAACACGAAATTCGTTCCTGAATTGGATGATGTATTGCATAACAATAGCAACTCTATCAGTCAATTAAATGACATGCTAACAGAAGAAAGGAGTAAGCTTGACGAGCTAATAAAAAAAATTAACGATTTAAAATCTTCGCTAGAACCGCCACCAATGGATGCTCCTGAATTCATATAAGAAAAAAAGTAATAGCCCAGTGGGCTGTTACTCTCTCTACATATCGTTTCAATACAGCTGAATTAGGGAATCTGTTTTAAAACTTTCGGCATATAGTTCTCATCATGTTTTGCAAACACTGTATCTGCAAGAAAAGTACTATTATCAAACATTTTACCTTGCACAACAACACCACTTTTTTCTGAAAACATTGGTGGAAGTATCCCTTGATATTTTACCACAACGCTTTTGTTAAAATCTGTCATTTGAAAAATTACTTCACTTTCGCTCCGTATCACGCTATTTTCAACAACCATTTCACCAACACGGATTAGTTTTTGACTATTTTGTAAAACTATTGCCTCACTTACTGTATAGAAAAATGAGATGTTTTCTTTGAGCGTTGTTAAAATAAAAAAGACTATGCAGCTTAAAAAGCAGAAAATTCCTGAAGTTATAAGTAATCGCTTATGTTTCTTCTTCATTATTATCTTTCAGGCTTTCTAGAATTTTTTACTTTTAATATAGCAAGAAATGGTAAGAATCAGTTCTCCGGTAATCAATGTAAGACTAATAAGGTAAGCAAAAATCACATACGTGTTCATAATATATCGTTAATAAATAACTCACCTGCATCAAAATAAATTAAGCTTTCATCCTTTTGCTGCAACACCAATTTACCACTTTCATCTATATCAGCAAAAATTCCTTCATACAATTTGCCAGCTAACTTTACACTGATTTGCTCGTTCATCTTGAATGCTCTTGTGAGCCACATTTTTCTTATAGCATAAAACCCATCAAACAGCCATTGCTTTCTTAGCTTATTAAAATTTATTATTAATTTCTCTAATAGATCTATGTTAGACACACCGTAATTGCTAATACACGTTGTTCCTGGAAGTGGTGCATGATTGACATTAATTCCAATTCCTACAATAAGCCAATTCGAATTGGATCTTTTTTCAAGCAATATTCCACTGATTTTTTTACTATCAACTAGGACATCATTTGGCCATTTATATTGAATGTTACTATCATCCATAAATGACAGTAAAGTATTCCCTACAACAAGAGCAGTCACAAAAGTCAATTCTGTTAATTTGCTAACTTGATTCATTAAACCTCTTTCTGTCATCCCAGTATTTTCCCCAGTGTTTGACACATAACTATGCGAACATTGCAATTTGCAGGTGGTATGTGGTGTCATTCCAGTGCGTGACACTGGAATCCAGTTCTTATTACACAGTTGCCTGATGTGCCCATTTGTAATTAAGTTTTCTGGATCCCAGTGTCTGGGCACTGGGATGACATCATCCTTGGTGGGAATACCACAACGTTTGTACAGTTGTGTGCTTGACCATTCTTCTTTTTTCTAGATTCCAGCGTCACGCGCTGGAATGACACCGAAAGCTGGCTTTCATTCAGATAATCGTTAAAGAGGTTTATCACCAAACTCGCATAAAAATTACCCTCTGGAGAAACCCAACTTTTTCCGGTGCGCCCCCTGCCTTCTGTTTGTTTATCGGCAATAATAACGGTTTCATTTGATATTCCTTTATCAATTAACTCCAACGCTTCTTTATTAGTGCTTGAAACTTGTTTGTAATGATGAATATGAAAGCCCTCAGGGATCACCTTGTCAGCCCTTTAGTTCAATGAGTGAGTAAAGATCTTCTACATACAAGAAAAGAACGAGGTTGATCAGTGAAGCCACTGAAGTAATAATGAATAGACCCTTAGAATAAGCAACCTTATTACCACTAGCTTTATCAAAATACATAACTTTCATGATATTTAAATAATAGTAGCATGATATCACATTCGCTATTACAAGGATCAAGGACAGGCTGATAAAGCCAGAATTTATTAAACTTTTGAATATAAAAAATTTAGCGAAAAACCCAGCAAGTGGAGGTATTCCCGACATTGAGAGTAACAGCACAGAAAGATGAAATGCTACAATTGGGCGTTTCTTCCCTATACCAGATAAATTTGCAATATCACAATCGTCATCGTCAATTTGTACGAGATATGAGAATAGCCCTATGCTTGTGATGATATATATCACCAGATACATTAAGGCACTATCTGTTCCTGCTTGTGTAAAAATAGAAAGTGAAGCAAATATAAAACCAATGTGACCAATTGAACTGTAAGCAAGCAGCCTTTTTAAGTTTTGCTGACGTAAGGCCCCAAAAGCTGAGATAAGCACAGACAATGCTGAAACGTATAAGAAAATAGGCTGAACATAACTTTTTACATTTACTAACTCTTCATTCATCAATCGAATTAAAAATGTTACAAGTGCAGCTTTAGGAGCTGTAGAAAAAAACGCAGTTACTATGGTAGGTGCACCTTGATAGACATCTGGAGCCCACATATGAAAAGGAACAATAGCAAGCTTGAAACACAAACCAATTAGGACAAAGACTAACCCAAAAACTATTCCATAAGTTATCTGATGGTTTTGCAAGAATGAACTGAGCTCAGAGAAATTGACTTGTCCTGTATATCCATAAAGCAGCGACATTCCATATAGCATAATGCAGGAAGATAGTGCACTAAGTGTAAAATATTTCACTCATGCTTCACATGAATAAGCTGAATCTTTATTAAAGCTCGCAAGAACATACAAAGATATACTCATCAACTCAAAAGCTAAATAAAAAGAGATCAGACTATTTGCTGAAACCAAAGTTATCATGCCAAATAGCGCAAAAAGAATCAGAATTGAAAATTCATATTTATAGTCATATTTTGATAAATTCAGCATCAAAAGTATTAAAATTCTTGCGCTGAGAATTAACCCTTGGGCTGACCTGATATATAAATTGAGTTTTAACAACGAATTAAAGAGAAAAATTTCATTGTTTTCTGCCAAAAGAATTAAAATAATCAAAGTTACCACTGTGCAGCCAAGTGCTAATAAGTTGATAGTTCGGCGGTTAAATATAATCCCAAGCAGCAGCAACACGAACGAGGAGATAATAGAGAACGTTTCCGGCAATATCTGTATATAATTCATAGCGCATTATATTTGACTAACAAATTTGCCATACATGGCTTCAAATAATTCAGTGCAAGGGTTGGATAGAATCCAAGCAAAATAACAAACACTGCAAGCAGAATTAAGACAGAAAATTCTATGCTATCCAAGCGGTTATTTAATAATTTAGAATAGCTAACCCCCCATATTATTTGCTTACATAAATTCAGCATATAAACTGCGGTTAAAATAGTGCCAAGTGCGATAAATCCTGTAAAAAACCCTATGCTCTTAAACATTCCAACCATAGCCAAAAACTCACCTGCGAACCCAGATGTTCCAGGTAGCCCTATTGAAGCCATTGAAAATAAAATGAACATAAAACCAAATTTTGGCATTGTGTTTACTATGCCAAAATACTTTGCAATCTCCAAAGTTCCAGTTCGAGTATATAGCATTCCAACACACAAAAATAAAGCAGCAGAAATAAGGCCATGACTAATCATTTGAAATATGCTACCCAGTACTCCTTCCTCACAAAATGAAAAGAGGCCAGCAGTAACGATCCCCATATGTGCTATTGAAGAATAAGCTATTAACTTCTTTATATCATCTTGAGCAAACGCAACTAGCCAAGCATATATCACCGCAATAATGCTCAGCACAACAACGAAATTTGAAAAATACAAACTTGCCTGAGGAAGCATTGGAATAGAAAACCTTAAAAATCCATATCCCCCCATTTTAATAAGCAAGCAAGCTAAAATCACAGATCCAGAAGTTGGTGATCGCACATGCGCATCAGGAAGCCAAGTGTGAAATGGAAACATAGGTACTTTTATTGCAAAAGAAATAAAAAATGCAATCCACAGCAATGACTGCACTTCAAGATCAAGGCTCGGCACTAATGTAGCTAATTTTTGTATATTAAACGTTCCAAAAATGTTATAGATGTAAACCAATCCAAGTAGAAATAATAATGAGCCAGTTAATGTATAAAGAAACAACTTAAACGTTGCATATACCCTGTGTTTTCCTCCCCAGATGCCAATAATAAAGAACATTGGCATTAAAACAGCTTCAAAAAACACATAAAAGCTTATAGCATTCAGTGAAACGAAAAAACCGACTACAAAACTCTCAAGCAGTAGAAACAATGCCATATAGGCTTTTAGGGTCGTATAACTCATTTTGCAGTTGTAGAGTATACAAATTACAAACAAGAAAGTTGTAAGCAGAAGGAAAAGCAACGATATACCATCTATCCCTATTCCAACATTTCTAATTGGGTAGCTGACAAACTGAAAGTCCGCATTGTTATAATCAAATTCTATACAAGCTACAATGCTAAGCAAAAATGGAAGTACAGCAAAAAATAGGGCAAGGAATCTTAAGTGTATAGATTGATGATTAATCCTGATTAAGGATAAAATCAACGCTCCTATCAGTGGAAGCAAGAATATACTAAGTAATAACACCTTCTATTTAATTCCAATAATATATAAAGCACCGATTATTAGAGTAACAAACATAATAAATGCATAATCAAATATATAACCAGTTTGTAACTTTATAGAACTTTTTGAACATTCATTAACCAACCTTACAACACCATTTGGTCCAAATGAATCAATAGCCTTAACATCAAACTTCCATAGAAGCCTAGATATAAACCTTATCGGTGCAATTATAACAAACTCATACACCTCATCAAAGTACCATTTATTCTGCAAAAACTTAAGTAAAAATGTACTCTTAATTTGCCTAATTACTTGATATTGGTAAATTAGGTACGCAAGTGCTATTCCACTTAGGCTTGCTAAGGTTGGCAGTAGTTTTATAAAGAAATTATGAACTCCATGCTCATCAATCATCACTAAACTTGATTTCCAAAACGCATTACTAGTTATGTTCAAAATATTTGCTCCCCATATTCCAGAAAATACTGATCCAAAAGCGAGTATCAGTAATGGTATAAGCATAATCTTTGGTGCCTCATGTATATTAATTTTACTTTGTTTTTGGCTGTGGAACACAAGAAGCAATAACCTCCAAGAGTAAAACGCTGTGAAGAATGCAACAACTAAGCTTATTACAAAAGCAAAGCTATCCGTGCTATAAGCATGTTCAATTATCAAATCCTTTGAATAAAAACCTGCAAATGGGAATATCCCAGAAAGCGCAAGAGATCCAATCCACATGAGAGCGTAAGTGCAAGGGATTTTCTTCCAGCAATTTCCCATTTTCTGAATGTTTTGCTCATGATGCATTGCATGAATCACATTGCCAGCACCAAGAAATAGTAGAGCTTTAAAAAGCGTGTGTCATTAAATGAAAAATAGCAACATTGTAAGCAGAAAGCCCACATGCCATGAACATATAACCAAGTTGACTGCAGGTTGAATAAGCAATTATTTTCTTTATATCGTTCTGAGTAATTGCAACGGTGGCTGCAAAAAAAGCAGTGAGTGCTCCAACGATAACTATTAATTCTCGTGCCACATTTGATAACTCAAACAATGGAGAACACTTTGCTACTAAAAATATACCTGCTGTTACCATCGTTGCTGCGTGAATAAGTGCAGAAACAGGAGTTGGCCCTTCCATTGCATCTGGCAACCAAACATGTAAACCAAGCTGTGCAGATTTACCCATACAGCCAATAAAAAGTAATATGCATATTATATGAGTTACTTTGAATTCACAGCAGAATGCCCTAATGTTCTGCGTGCCAAGAAGATCAGTTGTGTCAAAAACTTCAGTAAAATTCAAAGAGTGAAATGTATAATAAATAAGAAAGATTCCAATCAATAGTGCAAATTCTCCTACCCTATTCACAACAAATGCTTTAATTGCTGCATTATTTGCAGAATATTTTTGAAACCAAAATCCTATGAGTAAATAAGAACATAGGCCAACCCCTTCCCAGCCAAAAAAAAGCTGCACGAAATTATCGCTTACAACCAGCACAATCATGCAAAACGTAAATAGCGATAGGTAAGAAAAAAACCTCGACTTCCCCTTATCATGCTCCATATAACCGACAGAGTAGAGATGTACTACCAGTGAAACAGTGGTAATAACAATCAGCATTAAGGATGAGAGAGCATCCACACTAATGGCCCAGTATACTTTTAATACACTTAATGAAAATAGAGGAAATAAAACTAAATGATAGTTTTCAGAGAAGGTAAGAAAAACATACCAAGATAAAACTGCAGATATTCCAATCCCTGCCGTTGTAACTAACTGACCAAAAACATCTTTTCTAAAAAGTGCTGCAAATAGCGAACCAAAAAGTGGCAAAAATACTATTAATTTCAGTATATACGTCATACTTTCATTCTTTCATTAAATTTGCTTGTTCAACGTCTATATTGCCACGGCTTCTATAATATACAACCAATATTGCAAGCCCAACTCCTGACTCTGCTGCCGCAACAGTCAACACAAACATCACAAAAATTTGCCCAACTATATCATTCATAAAGGCAGAAAAAGCAACTAGATTGATATTAATTGCCAGCAATAATATTTCTATTGATAACAGTATGTTGATTATGCTCTTACGGTTGATGAAAATACCGCACACCCCAATAGTGAACAAAATAGCAGCAACTATCAAAAAGTGATTTAATCCTATTTCCATTCTACTCCTTTTCCAAATTTAGCCTTAATCAATTTTACAGATGAAGATTGTGTCAATTGCTTTAATACATTCTGTTTTTTAACTCCTTTTTTCTTGTCTTGCAAAGTAAGAGCAATTGCACCAACAATTGCAACAAGCAGCAGAATACCAGAGAGATGAAAAGCGTACATGTAGTCAGTGTAGAGCAAATTACCGATAGCTTTCACGTTATTGGTATTATAGTTTATAACATTGCTTATATTTGGTGCTGAGCTGCGGATTACAAAGCTGATAATAAAAAAAAACACAATACACAACATAGCACCAAGAGTGAAATGCTTTGCAAAACCCTGGCGCAACCTTATGTAGTCAACATCGAGCATCATAACTACAAAGAGAAACAACACCGCAACCGCACCGATGTATACTATCAGCACCATCATAGCAATGAATTTAGCTCCAAGGAGAATGAAAAGCACTGCAGAGTTAACGAAGGTGAAAATTAAAAATAATACTGCATGCACAGGATTTCTTACACTAATTACGCATACAGCAGATAAAATGCTTAAAATTGCAAAAAAATAAAAGAAAAAAGGCATTAATACTTTAACTGCAACAATAGTTACTAATTTAAAGTAACTATTGTTGTAAAGTCAATATTATATTAAACGTTTGAAAACATTGTACTGCAAAGCTCCAGCTCCATTTTAAATTGTTATATAGAGCATTTTCTCAGTAATGCAATAAACACTTAAACTTGTTCTTGACAACTTTAATTTATTAACGTATAATATATGTATGTTAGTAATTAATGGCGGCTTAAAATATACAACATATTTGGTTATTTTCAAAGTAATAACACTTGTAATACACAAAGTGGTAAATTAAATAGAGAAAGTTATCAGTACACTACAAGAGATTATGTGACAATTTACTTTAATAACACACCAGCCAGTTTAGGTAGATCATTGAGAGAATTTAAAGAAAAAGCGTATGGATTTATGTATGATATCGGAACTTGGTTGAAAGAAACATATGAAAATCTCACTGAACGACCTGCAACGCATAATCACTATACCCCAAAAGAAAAACCCCTTGTTGAAGAAATAGGAGTGGAGGAACCAGATCGTACATATAAGCCATTCCGAACTCCACCTATCCACCCAACAACTGGTGCCAATGACTTAAATCAAGTTGTTGTTACTCAGCATACACTTGAAACTACCCCAACAAGATAGATCTACGTTTAAATATGTAGTACTTGAGTGAAGCATTCTTTAACTGTTCTATTCAATAAAACCTTTACAATATTTCAATCATAGGTTTAACTTTACGAAGTTATAATCTATAGGGCTACGATGAACGATTATCTCTCACTGCTAAATCCAGAACAACAATCAGCTGTAACTAACATAGATGGACCAGTTTTGATACTGGCAGGAGCCGGGACGGGAAAAACAAGAACGATTACTTCAAGAATAGCACACATAATTAGAAACGGTCATGCTTATTCTGATGAGATATTAGCAGTTACATTTACAAATAAAGCAGCAAATGAGATGGTATTGTTACGGAATCCCATATTCTCTCAAGTATAAAGTTAGATTTTTTGTCAATAGAGGGCGCCACGTATAGTAAGTCGCCATCTAAATATTATAATGTTGAATCTTAAGAACGCGTTTTAAAAGTATCTGGGAGTCGGCCAGCATACGGCCGATGAGATGAGAGCCGAGAGATACTAGCTCCTAAAAATCCGACTCCGTCAATTCTTGACCGTAGATTGATGGTAACTTATTTAAGCGGATGAGTTAGATATCTGATATTCAATATTGAGATCCAAACTAGCAAGATCTCGCCGACTCCAAAAGAAATTCGTAAAACATTGGAAACCTGTTACACCGAAATCAAGATAGAATAATTGTTTCATTTTTAAAGCTTGCCTACATTTCAGGACGCCAAGTAACCGGCCGCTGCTTAACCGCAGGCAGCCGGTTTACTTTTAAATACCCATATAAGAAGATAGAAGATTTCGTCAAGAACCAACATTTGTGGACTTAGAAAATTTCAAGAAATTTTTATTTTTTCTTCTTAACTTCGAAAGGAGAGGTCGGCCCTCGAAACCACAAGAGGACAAAGTTGAAGGGAATAATATTCCCTAGCTCTGGGCACAGGAATCAAGTCCCTAAGTGGTCGGCCTCCAAAGTTAGCCGGATACGACAAAATATAAGTTTTGGTGTTTTTCAACTCTAAAAAACTCCTGGCGCCTAAAACACGACAAAAGACGTTCGTCCCGAGGAAGAGGTCGAGGGATATTATGAAATGCCGTTAATTAAGCATTCACCGGAAAAAACCGTACAGCCAATAACATCAGGATCAATTGAGTACATAAATCATGAAGAGATAATGGATATAAGTTCACGCACAGACACGACCGGCCCGGCTAATAATAACACAACTCAGTATAGACGGGAAAAACCTTTACTGCATCGAGACGCGGAGTCTAATCTGCTCCCTGAGTACATCAGCCGAGGCATAGATGGGCTAGAGCCCGAGAATGCAGATAAAGGGCCCAAAAAGGGAACCGCGTCTATCAGTATCAAGGGTACTTGAGCTAACGGGCACAAACATACCATGGCTTGGCACTTTCCATGCAATTGCAGCAAAAATCTTGCGCCTGCACGCAGAAATTGTGGGCTTAAACCCCAATTTTACAATCATTGGTGTGGATGACCAATTACAGGTAATAAAAAATATTTTATCAATGAAATAAATCCTGATTAGGTACCTATCAGAAAAATGTAAGACCATTATGAATATTATTCAGCAATGGAAAGAGAAGTGCTTATTGCCATCTGAAGTGGAAGATATTCAATCATTTAGGCCAGTGTACGTAACTGCACTCAAAGTCTATCACCAGTATCAGGAAAGGTTGAAATTCCTTAATTCTGTCGATTTTGGTGACTTGTTGCTATATAACATACAACTCTTTAATCAAAAGGCCGAAGTTCTGTCCTATTACCAAAACAAGTTTAAATATGTCATGGTAGATGAATATCAAGATACAAAATAAATGCAATACAATATCTTTGGCTAAAATACCTTGCAAAAGAGCACTCAAATATTTGCTGTGTAGGAGATGACGATCAATCAATATACAGTTGGCGTGGTGCAGAAGTTGAAAATATTTTGAAGTTTTCTGATGATTTTAAAAATGCAAAAACCGTTAAACTAGAGTGTAACTACAGGTCAACATCCCACATACTTGCAACTGCGTCATATGTTATCAATCACAATAAGACTCGCTTAGAAAAAAAATTGTGGACAACAAACATTGAAGGGGAAAAGGTAAATCTAATAAAATTATGGGATGGGAAAGCTGAAGCAAGCGAACAGATATTGAAACTCAATAAATACAGATTTAGTGACATTGCAGTGCTGGTAAGGGCCACTTTTCAAACTAGAGTTCTCGAAGAGTATTTTATAAAATATTCAATTCCCTACAAGATTATAAGTGGCGTAAAATTCTACGAACGTCAGGAAGTCAGGGATATAATTGCATATTTAAGACTTGTTACAAACAATAACGATGACTTAGCTTTCGAAAGGATAGTAAATCGGCCAAAAAGAAGCATAGGAGCTACAACTCTAAAGAAAATATACACGACTGCTCAGGATAACAAAATTTCTTTTTTTGAGGCAGCAAAAATATTAGTTAATAGTAATCAGGTAACCGAAAGAATTAAACTCTCAATCAACGATATTTTAAATAAAATTAAAGCTTGGGAAGAAATAGTAAGCGTAAAACCACTGCATGAATTCGTTAAAATCGTAGCAAACCAATCAGGATATATTGAAATGCTTGAAAATTTGGAGGTAACAGGATTAGCACGAATAGAAATAGTTAAAGAGCTCATCTCATCTTTAAAAAATTTCGATAATGCCACAACTTTCTTGGAGCATATAAGTCTGGTGATGGAAGTGAATAATATGAATAACGATGACACCGTATATGTTATGACTCTTCATGCAGCCAAAGGACTTGAATTCCCGTGCGTGTTTCTACCTGGTTGGGAAGAGGGATTATTTCCTCATCAAAGATCTTTTGATGACAAAAGTGGTAAAGCTTTAGGAGAAGAAAGAAGACTTGCATATGTTGGCATAACCAGGGCAAAGGAAAGGTTAATCATTTCATGTGCAGATAGGAGGGAAATTAACAACCAGTGGCAACCGATGCGCACTTCTCGGTTCATTAAAGAATTGCCAAGAGAAAATGTTGAGGTAATTAAAAGCAACATTGCCTACTGTTGAAGCTATAATTGCAGATAAACATATCTTACAAATCTGAATTACTTCAACTATATGTTTCTCCTGGCAACAATTCTGTAACCGTTCACACTTATAGCTCTTTTTACAATAATCCGAACAGACCGTAATATGCTACTGGCCTGCTATAGCCATAAACACATATCTTATCGCATTCGGACTATTATAAGAAAGGCTATAATTCTTCAATCTCATACCAATTTCTATTACATAACAAACAAATAGACAATAGAAGTGAGAAGGTTATACTAAGGCAGTATAATGATGGTGTTTTGGAATGGCATTGGTATTGTTGCGGAATCAGATAATAAACTACCGTCGTTGTTCGATAATTTTGAATAAAATCAGGGAAGTTAAAATGCAAAATTTGACTCCCCTCGGATGCAGGCTAACCATCTGGCCGTGCCGAGTTAATAATTCTAAATTCATTCTTTGGGTCAGGTTTTATCCGTATTTAACGCGTTATAAACACATTAAGCTGGTGCATAGAAAATTGTTATTATATTTGTGGTTTTTATGGGATCTCTTGCCGTCAAGGTATTAGTAGTTCTTGAAGATTTTTTAGGGGCTTTAAAGGGTAAAGTCTTGTCAACTCGGGGAGTTGAGGGTTAGTAGGCCAGAAAGGTCTAAGGAGATTTGTAAGGGGAATTACTATTTTTAACGAAGGGGGATCTCAGGGGAACGGTTTTAATTGGAAGTAATTTTGTAGGGGACGCCGGTAAAAGGGCGACGGTTTAATGTGTACGGGGGATGGATAAACCTGATATAGAGTCACGGGTAGTAAAGTAGTTTCATTAAATTATTGGTATTGAATAATATAATTATTAACCTTTGTGTTGCTTGGTCAGAGCCGTTAGCTCTTTAAGTGTTTAAATTATTTGTTAACTTTGTTGACGATATACGTCCAGTTGTTGTTTTATTTTTGGATTAATAAAATCCATTTTGTTCTTGAATTTTATTCGTTTTATTTTTTCGTTGTTTGATTTTATTATGGGTAGTTACCCAGTATGGGGGGGAGTCCGCTTTGTCGGCAAAACCAGCGGCCCTGGGCCGCGAAGTTTTGCCGACAAAGGAGAAGGTGCGGATAGAAGTGTAGATTCAGTATTGAATAAGCCAAGGGGTCTTGTAAGTAAGAGTATGCGACGGCGCCTTCAGCGTCGCCGCCAGGAGGAAAGGTTGCGGGCCGCCCCTCTCCCACTACGGGACTCAGAGGGGAATAAGGTTTATTTCACTAGAGAAGGGGTTAAAAGTTTCAGGGAGAGTTATAAAAATCAAGGGAATCAAGGGAGTATTATTCAGGGTAATGTTATGGGTTCTTATTCCACTCATTCGCCTGTGGCGCGGCCGGCCGATCCAATAGAGATCAATGGAGGTCAGATTCAAACTCAGGAGACAATTTCCTATGGGATCCACCAGGATCCAGACCGGGCCGACTTCCCGGAGGTGAATGAAGGGAATGGAAATAAAGGGGAGAAATCAGGGGTTTTATGTACCCTGTCTGGACAAGATCTTAATGAATGCCCGGCATGCATTAATCAAGGGGTTTTAAAGGAAATCGGGGTAGAAATAGAGGGTAGGCCCCCTCCTTTGACTCTGGAAGATCGGGCCCGCATGCGGCGGGTTCGAATAAGAAATATAGTAAGTACTATTGGCCGTCCCGTCGAAACTGAAAATAAGGATACAGAAGTCTACGATCCAGTACCTACTTGTAGGTTATATACCCCGTAAATCGCCAAATGTCGACGCAAAGGATAATAAAGACGACCCTGAGAAAGGATTCAGATCAGTACCGAGGGTCCTTGGCGAACAGTATCAGGTTGCAATTTTAGCTTACATTGTGCCAATCTTTCTTCGATTGCTGCTCGCATAAATTCTGCCTGTCTTTTAGTTCTGCAGTGCACTATCGCATCATCCACATATCTTTCAAATGGTACTGTTGGGTGATTTTGTTTCATCCATATATCAAATGCATGGTGTATAAATATGTTTGAAATGATTGGGCTTATTGAACCTCCTTGCGGAACTCCTTTTTTCCCTAACTACCTTACTGCCATCTGCTTGCTGAATAGGGGATTTCATCCACCTTTCAACATACAGTATGACCCATTTGCAGTCTGTGTGCTTCTTGATAGCCTGCAGTGCTAAATTGTTTTTTTTTTTTTTATGATAAAACACCTGCACTGTAGGAAAAATCCTTTAAGGCGCTCTGGGAGCGGTGCGAGTGCGAAGAAGGCGATTAACGTTGGTCTTGAAACTTTGAAGATTGTATTCTTTGGGAAACACGACCTCAGGAAGATCATTCCACAAAGATGACGTTCTCCAGATGAAAGAATTCTTGAACAATGAAGTTCGAGGAGTACTAAGCTGAACAACATATGGATGAGCGGTGGTTCGCCGTGTATTTCTGTTTTGCATTGCTCTAGGTGGAATCAAGTGGGCAATGTCAGTCGAACACCTGCCATGGAAATATCTGTAAAAGAAAGCCAAATCACCAACCTGTCTTCGATGCTCCAGGCTATCGAGGGTCTTGGTCAGCTCGGGGTCGCCGATCAGACGAACGGCTCTCCTTTGAATGGAATCCAGTAGCCGAAGGGTGTGCTTGGGTGCAGAGCTCCAGACATGAGAGCAATATTCTAATGATGGTCGAATCTGGGCTTCGTAGAGTGTCAAAAGTTGATGAGGTGTGTACAACCTTTTGGTGCGGAAAAGTACACCAAGTTTCTGTGCAGCTGTCTTGGCAATTGCGGCAACGTGATCATGCCAAGACATGTTACCTCCCAGATTGACCCCCAGCAAATTAATAGACGGTGCCAGGGGAATTGCGTGTCCTGCCATGACTATATCCGGTCCTGCAATGATAACCTTTTTGGAGAAGACTGCTGCCTGTGTTTTCTTAGCATTAAATTCGACTTGGTTACTGTCACCCCAAGCCAAAATTGCTTCCAGGTCCTTGTTGAGGCGCAATACTTCATGCTGCCTGCGAAGATGTGCGTCGGCAGCGGATGTTTGGGGAGTCAAGGTAAAAGATGAGACAAGTGTACTGTCATCAGCAAAGCTATAAATTGGATTTTGGGTTTTCACTTAAATCGATATGAAGAACCTCCAAATGACGTAAAGGTAGTAATAAAAAAATGTAGTTTTACAAAAAAATATTAAGGTATATTTAATGTTTATTTGTTAGTTATATAAAATATTGATATCAAATTATTATAATTTTAAATTTGGACACCATTAAACTCTGCGGTGGCCACTATAATACAAAGATGGATAACCAGTTAGTAGCCTTAAGTGAAAATAATAGAAGAGAAATATCCATAAAGAAACAGAATTTTTATGCTCCAATGGCATGGCATGTCAATGGTAAAATATTCTTAGGTTTTCATTTTATTTAAAAAATTTCAGAAATTTTTTAAACTACGTAGTTTGGAAATTATTTTAAAATAACAAATGATTTTAATGTTAATAATATTATCTAATAGATAAACAAGAATATGTATTACAACTTTTTTTCTTAAAATAAAGTCAACAACATTGCTCCGCAAGCGGGAAGTCAAGTATGCTTATTTAATCATGATCTAAGATAATACGAACATTTTTTTTGTACGAAAATAAAAATGCATTGGTAAACGTAAATTATTTTAATTATAGGCCTACACTTTTCACGGAATGTTTTATGAAAATGAACCGGGCAACGACGACGGTACAAGCGACTGGTTTTGCATGGAAACATGGACAGTGGATCGACTCGCTCAATACTACTATCTTACAGGTACTACAATAAAGGCTCATAGGAATTCTTTTATATTTGCTAATAGTTTTGAACATAGTTGAAACAGTTGTATACATTATTATACTTTATAAACTTCTTTAGCTGACCAACAAAGGCAACTAGCAACTATAACGAAAAGTTTATTGGATTTTAGGTGATATTAATACTAAATCAGTCCTGGAAAAATGGTTTGCATGGATTTATAGTCACATGACGATCAATGACACATCTTACAGTGTTCCAGTTATGATTAAGTGGTCGGGAAGTCTTCCGACCAATGCCCACCCGACCATTACTGAAGCAGGCCAACGAGTAAGTCAGCATTTGAACAACCTTCTAATTACCTAGTAGTATTTATGACTGGTTTGGAAAAATATTCATTAATATATTATCATTCTTCCTTATTTTAAATGGATTCCTACTTTCAAAGATACTATATTTGGAAGATTTTTATAAAGAAATACCTAGTAACTGATCTAGTTATTGGAAATGATTGAAAATAAATAATTTGTTTAAAATGACTAAAACTTGGATTGCTCATTAACATGAAGTTTCAAAAGAAATTTAAAAAAATTCAGAGAAAGCTAAAAGTCGCCAAGCTTCAAAAAACAATTACTCTTATATTTTTAAAAAATTACCGACACGTATTTCTCCAATTAGGTTATTTTAACTTAACTAAAGTATGTAATTTTAAAGGGCCTAATACATAAGTTTGCGGCAATGTCAATAAACAAGTTTGATACGATGTAACCTTCGCGTCGGCGTGGTGCGGCCAAGATGAAAAGTTCGCTAGCCAACTTCTCTCCTACTGAAAAAACGGAGAAGCAGGTCAAAAGTGGCGTAATGTTTTCGGGGCAAGAATGACGTAAATATGACCGATCTAAACGAAAAACGACTGCTGGTAAAAGTTGGTTCAAGATTCTTCAAGCCATTATACACATTAAAATTTATTGAATAGATTCTGCCTTTACTAGGTAGAACTCCATAAGTTAAAATATGAAGAAGAAAACACTAATAGGTATACTGTGTTAAATTCCACTTTATTTTTTTTTAATAAAGGGGAATTTACCACGGTATTAGTGTTTTCTTCATATTTTAAATTAAAATTTATCATTTTCATCACGAGACTCTGAGAGTTGCGGGGACATCAAAATGCAAATCGGTTCAATATTGATATGTGCTCTTAATGAGGGGAAACTTGGCTTAATAAATCATGCGACAACAAACTGATGGAAATGGGAAACATACGTTTTCATGATTTAAGAACCCTCAGAGCGTTTTCACACGGCAACATATATCGCGCGCGACAAATGGTCGCAATATTGCTTTTACACCAAATTATGTGTTTTCTAATGAGCCATTTTCACACACAAGCGATATTAGAGAACACATAATTTGATGTAAAGCAATATTGCGACCATTTATCGCGCGCGATATATGGTGCCGTGTGAAAACGCTCTTACACGTCGATATTACTTTTTTTAACAACACTTTTCTTTTCGAGAGTCATGTAATAAAAAATATAATGAGTTTATTCAGTCGGGTAGCTAGCATTAAATAGGCCCCGTATGAAGAGCCAGGTAGTGGGCCCCTCAGCTAGAGAGGGAAACATTTTTCCTTCTTTTGGTGGCCTCCATTTGGTGCCCCCCCCCAGGTCAGTGGGCCCTGTATCATTAATATAGCTGATACAGCGGTTGCTACGCCACTGAGTTTATTGTCTTATATGCTTTAATTTTTATTTCTTTACTAACTGCCACATTATAATTTTATGTAAAGAATATTAATCATATTTTATGTTTTAGGTATATATTCCAGAACAGGGTTGGACTGGTGTATATCCGAACGGCGATAAAATTAATCCTTCATCGTCATTCCTAGACATCAGATCATGGTATAGTAGTGATCCTAATTTTGCACAATTGGAGGCATATTTGAATGGTGGTCCTGCACCCCAAATAACCTATCATCGGTTCTGGGAACAAGCGGATATGGCTCTAGCACTGGGCACTTATGCATTACTGTTTAATGAATAGTTAAATAGCAGAGAATACGTTTAATATAAATACATTTGTAAAACTAAAAAATAATTTATTCCTACCACCATCCTTAGGCTCGGTTTACATGGAAATATTATAGTACCTACTTATACTAGATATAACATGTCTTATAGTTACACCATCGATAGCTATACGTATTTATTTTTATTAAGTTTGAAAATAACTCGAAAATTGGCTGTAAAGCTATCGATTTGAATTTGGGATATGTTATAGACTTATCTTTTAGCTATCTTTCTGCGCAAACTAGAACTGGATACCATATCCCGTTTTTTTTTTACAGCTGATCTCTTGAGCTCAAAAAGTGCGTTTTGAAACATTAAAAAATAAATCTCAAAAAAAATATTTCTCGAGGACTGACATCAAAATGGAGGCTTTTCTCGTTCTTTTCATAGTCGAATTAGTAAGGAAAGGACTTTTTTGGACAAAGTTTTTTCCAAAATTTTTAAAGAACAGAACCTTGGTCCACCCTTTGAAAAAATGTCGAAAATGGGTTTTAAAGCTATCAATTTAAATATAGGATATGTTATTATAGACTGATCTTTTAGCTATCTTTCTGCGCAAACTAGAACTGGATACCATATCCCGTTATTTTTTTACAGCCGATCCCTTGAGCTAAAAAAATGCATTTTGTAATATTTAAAAAAATAAATTCCAAAAAAAAATATTTCCCGGGGACTGACATCGAAATGAAGGTTTGTTTCATAGTTGAATTAGTAAGGACCGACCTTTTTAGACAATTTTTTCCCCAAATTATAACAAAATGTATGGAAAAATTTATGAAAATTGAAAATCGATCTAAATTCGGCAAATTGGGTGGGAACGTATAGATTAGCGTCGGGTAACCCCTAAAAAGCGATAACAAAATGGATTCTACTGAATTTGTGGGAATTTTATAAAGAATGACCCTAATATTTCAAAATTTTTCGAGGTTTTGTTTGACAACCTTTGAAAATATCTCGGTTATTTAAAGGGTTAGGTCAAAAGTAAATATAACCTTTTATATGCGGCTCGATTAGTGAAAAGGTTTTTATTTAAAACTTTTTTTTTTAATGATAGGAATTATAGGCACTTTTATTCCTATCATATAATTATTAACCACTGTGAGTATGGACTACTTCTTGAATCTTTTTTTTAAAGTTTGCCGTTTCTGAAATATTTGGGGTTTTTTGAAAACCATAAATTGCTAAATATCGCAGAAACCGATGGTAGGTTCCTATGTATAGTCTGTTATTTGTTTTACTTTATTTTTGTAGGAGGAGTTTGTAGACGAAAGTAGATAAACATAATTGTTTGAATTGGTTGGGATAAAGGGTTCCAGTCCATCCAGGGAAATCCTCTTTTTTAATAAATTGCTGATATAACAAAAAGGAACCCCTTCTCCCATCTGGTAAGGGTTATAAAACATTATAAAAACTCAAACGGACACTTACTCAGTGGAGTTGTTTAACATTTTCAAGTGTAAGGATAACTGCTGCCCATTTGCTCATTTAAGTAAAGATGTAAAAACACAATCTCAGATCAGAGCAGTTTCCAACCAGTGAGTAAGTGATCTTGATCATGTTTATTTAAATTGTTTAATTGTTTATTTCTATTTTGGCCTGAGTTGACTCTAAAGCGAAAGTTGTTTTTCTTGAACTTAGAACAAATAGCCTCGTATGTGAGTTTTAAGGAAGCAACTCTTCTTTAGAGAAAACTCTCTAAATTTACTAATTTAAGAACTTTATTTTTATTTCTAAAGACTTCTATCTTATTCATTATTATGTAATCGTCAATTGCTTTGCTTTGCTTTGCTTCGCTTAAATGAAACTATTAAAAATCTTTGGTGTTTTAGTAACTAAATAGGGCACAACAAATTAAATAAATTAAAACACTTAATTACAAATCATCTAAGCTACACGTTCCCGTCGCCTATTATTTTGATACGCGACAATAGGAATCATTGAATTAAATTTCTTGTAACCAACTTAGAAATTGATGCAGCTAATTACTCAAAATCTTAATAACTTTTAACTCAAACATAGATTTTAAAATTGTATAACTTATATTATCACGGGTCCTAACTCAATCCAATCCATGGATTGTATCCCCCCACCACACGCAGCTCCCCCTACCACACCTCCTGAGAAACTCCTCCCTCTTATCCGCACTCCTCCCCCCATCAAAAAAAGCACCCCCCTAAAAAAAGCTCCCCTAACTAAAAAAGCTCCCCCCTAAAAAAAGCGCCCCCCACTAAAAAAGCTCCCCCCTAAAAAAAGCGCCCCCCACTAAAAAAAGCTCCCCCTTAAAAAAAACTCTTCCCCACACCAAAAAAAGCTCCCCCCACTAAAAAAAGCTCCCCCTACCACTACCTTAACCCAAAAAACTCCCACCACAACACCATTATTGGCTCCTCCTCTCATAACCCAAGAGGGGAGAGAGTTGAATAGAAGAGAAGTCGAGGCTCTTCAGTCAAGTCGCATTAGTTTTCCTGAACATGAGTTAAACCTTTCGAGCGAGCTATACCAAAGTAAAGTGATGGATGTATGTGGCATTCGCGATTTGGAAGTTACTATATTCTTTCATAAAACTCTTAACTTAGTTAGACAGCATATTTTATTAGAAGAATATTCAAATTTGCAATATCAATATTTTGAAGCCACGACCACTTCAAATATTGGGATGATTATTACTCACATTATTATAATTATCATGTAAAATTTAGAACTTTTATGGATGGAATCATGATGTGTGATTCCGTTGCCGAACAAAATACTTGCCGTGGAACAGTTACGTTGTTTGGGTTATGGAGAGTTATTTCCAGTGACTCTTCTCGATTCAATTTTCAAGAAAGAGCAGTCAATCATGGTTTAGCACTCTTAGAGTGCTCCGGGAGCGATCTGTTACGTCATAGATTCGCCCGAGATTTGCTGTCACCCTGAATACGGTTGCCCTCGGACGGAGTGTAAATAGAATTTATGATTGCTTTTAAAATTATGACAGATGGTAAAATAATTTTAACCTTTAAATTTAATATAAGGTTAAAACAATTCTTCTTTAAATTAAACAAAAATATTACTATATTCAAAGTATTCAAATAATAACACGCGAAATTACAAAAGAATACCGTTCACAGTCTTAAAGAAAAAGTGTAGCCATTGCGCAGGCGCAGCCTCTCTACTCCGTAAAAATTTGCAGATCGAAAAAGAGCGCTCCCTAACGGATTTAGAGTCCCCAGATTTGTTAATCGAACCGTTCAATCAAAAGAATATTTATATAAACTGTTTTAAATTTTATAATGCCCTAGATCAGTGGTTGTCAACCTTTTTGCGGTGGCGGAACACTTTTGGTAGCAATAGGAAAATGGCGGAACACCACATTTGTCAACATATTTGCGGTGAAGTAATCAGTTTATCAAATACTCTCATGAAATAAAATTAAAAGAAATAGGTAAATCACATGTTTGATAAAAAAAAATTTGAGTTATTCAATGCAAGAAAATAAGAATCAAAGCTATTCAATGTAAAAAAAACTTTTATTAACACATTGTCAAAAAATAAACAAGTTCTCAACTTTAAACATTCATTTTAGTGAGATATTTGAGCTTGACGGGTTGTACAGATATCTGCAATATTTGCATGGCCTTATATGGCATAAGGCCACTCTTTTTTTTTTTTATGATAAAACACCTGCACTGTAGGAAAAATCCTTTAAGGCGCTCTGGGAGCGGTGCGAGTGCGAAAAAAGCGATTAACGTTGGTCTTGAAACGTTGAAGATTGTATTCATTGGGAAACACGACCTCAGGAAGATCATTCCACAATGATGACGTTCTCCAGATGAAAGAATTCTTGAACAATGAAGTTCGAGGAGTACTAAGCTGAACAACATATGGATGAGCGGCAGCGGTTCGCCGTGTATTTCTGTTTTGCATTGCTCTAGGTGGAATCAAGTGTGCAATGTCAGTCTAACACCTGCCATGGAAATATCTGTATAAGAGAGCCAAATCACCAACCTGTCTTCGATGCTCCAGGCTATCGAGGGTCTTGGTCAGCTCGGGGTCGCCGATCAGACGAATGGCTCTCCTTTGAATGGAATCCAGTAGCCGAAGGGTGTGCTTGGGTGCAGAGCTCCAGACATGAGAGCAATATTCTAATGATGGTCGAATCTGGGCTTTGTAGAGTGTCAAAAGTTGATGAGGTGTGTACAACCTTTTGGTGCGGAAAAGTACACCAAGTTCCTGTGCAGCTGCCCTGGCAATTGCGGCAACGTGATCATGCCAAGACATATTACCTCCCAGATTGACCCCTAGCAAATTAATAGACGGTGCCAGGGGAATTGCGTGTCCTGCCATGACTATATCCGGTTCTGCAATGTTAACCTTTTTGGAGAAGACTGCTGCCTGTGTTTTCTTAGCATTAAATTCGACTTGGTTACTGTCACCCCAAGCCAAAATTTCTTCCAGGTCATTGTTGAGGCGCAATACTTCATGCTGCCTGCGAAGATGTGCGTCGGCAGCGGATGTTTGGGGAGTCAAGGTAAACGATGAGACAAGTGTGCTGTCATCAGCAAAGCTATAAATTGGATTTTGGGTTTTTACTAGAAGGTCGTTAATATACAGTAAAAAGAGGGTAGGCGACAATATGGACCCTTGAGGAACACCGGCATTGATGGTGAAGGTGTCTGAGAGAAACCCGTCAATCGCCACTTGCAGAGAACGGTTCTTAAGGAAGCTGGTTAACCATAAACAAAATCCATTAGGCATACCGTAGGATCGCAATTTACTTAGAAGCCCGGGATTCTCCATGATGTTCGATGGTGTTGCTCCAAAGATGGGTGACATATGCCAGAAGGTCACCTGTTGATCTGGACTTTCGAAAACCGCATTGATGGTCGCTGATAATGTTAAGCCCTTCCAGATACTTTAGGAGTTGTTGGTTAATAGCTTTCTCCATTATTTTTGAAATTACTGAAAGCAATGCGACGGGTCGGTAGTTGATTGGCAGGGTCTTTTTATCTTCCTTTGGAATGGGCTGGACACGCGCCGACTTCCAGCAGGATAGAAATATTCCTTTTTTGTAGGATAAGTTGAAAAGTCTACAAAATAGGTACTGGTGTAAGTTCATCGGCGCATGTCTTGAGAACAATGATAGGAATTTCGTCTGGACCAGAAGCTTTATTGACGTCGAGTCCTTTAAGAATCCGTTTAACAAGACGCTGACGGAATACGATTTCAGACATTTGCGATTGAACTGAGGGAATGTTGGGTGGTAATTTTCCCTGGAAGTCTACAGTGGAATGCGAGGAAAACAATTCAGCAAGTAGGTTTGCTTTATCCCCGGCTGTGGTTGCTATTGTGCCGTCTGAACGTGTTAGAGGTGGAATAGTTGACTTTGTAAAGTTTTGGCTGAAGTTTGTTTTTGATTCTCTCGTTATGAGCTTCTTTGCTTTGATCTATCATTTGCTTACATTGGTTTCGGGTGGTAACAAAGATGGCGCGATTTTCAGGAGTAGGGTTTTTACGCCACTGTCGGTAAGCCAGGTTTTTAGATCTGACAGCACGCTCGCAATTCTTGCTAAACCAGGGCTTGCCGTTGGAAGGACGCTTTTTAGAGAAAGGAATAAAGGCCTCGATGCTAGTTAGAATGACGTCGGAGATCTCCTTTGCACAGACAGATGGATCATCGGAAGAAAAGCATACGCTTAGCCAGGGAAAGTTGCGAAAATGGTCCTTTAGGTCTTCCCACTTAGCTGATGATGTATAGTGCCAAATCTTACGGGGTTTAGGAGGTTGTTCAGAACTAATTGGCAGCTAGCTTAGGGTTGAAATAAGTTTGTGATCGGAAGAGCCCAATGGTGGTTGTACGGTGACCGTATATAAGTCTGGATTTGAAGTTAAAAAGAGATCTAAAAGACTAGCAAAATCCCCAGCTCGGTCTGGAACCCGCGTTGGTTCTGCTACGAGTTGAGTTAGACCAGAACTGATCGCAAAAGATTCGGCCTCGCGGCCTTGCTCATCGTTGGCGTTTGAGTATTTAAGCCAGTTGACATTGTGGACGTTAAAGTCGCCAAAGATAGCAACTTCGGCATTCGGATGATTGGTTTGCAAGAAGTCGATTGTGTTGGCTAGTGATGAGAAGAGGGCCCTGTAATGCATGTCACTTGGAGGACGGTAAAGGCAGCATATAAACTTAGTGATTTTTTGTGAAGATATTTTAAACCACATTACATCAAAGTCTTTCGGTTCCAGTATCTCCTCCCGTTGGCAGCAAAGATCATCTCGAATGAATAGACAGACCCCAAAGTTGCGTCTAAAACGGAAGTAAAAATCATATCCAGGATATAAATAGCTGACGGTGTTCGTTGACGCTCTGGCTTTTGTCTCGGTCAGTGCAAGCACATGAGGCTTGGAAGATTGTAAGTGCTGGTGGACTGAATTGATGTTAGTGTTAAGCCTCCTAATATTGCAGAAATCAATTTTGAAGTTGTTACTTTTGGGTCTGTTGGCAACTGCAGGCGCCACACCATTTCCTCGTTGAGTGTTGTTGGAGGAACCCAGTAAATTGTCGGAAATGGTGGATAATTCATTAATTTCGCTTGATGAAGCCACAGGACCAGCCCCCACCCGGAGATCCGATCGGGGGGCGAGTTTACCTCCGGAATATTTTGATCTTGGAGCTTCCATCATGCTTCTTTCATACGGCCCCACCCTGGAACTCTTATTTCATCTTCCAAATAATTACTTAGTCTTTCCCTTTTTTTTTGTTTTAATATTAGTTAATGTTGAAAACCCCAACTCACAAAGATATAAGGTTGAAAAGAGTAGTAAAATGTTGTAATGTAATATTTGGAAAGGGTTCGATATTCCTTTTGTACAGAAATCCAAAAATGTTCACCTACCTCCGTAAACTTTATCTATAATGAGCGATGAGATGACAAAGAAATAAAATATTTCTCTTCTTGTAGAGAGAACTCGTTACAGGACATATCACCTTCACAAAAGGGATTTCGTACCCAGTCATATTTTTGTATGTCCAGAGATGGAAATTTTTTTCAGATTAGTTGATATTACTAAATTATTTCGCGGAACACCTGAAAGAGGTTTGCGGAACACCGTTGTTCAAATCAAATCAAATCAAAAGTTCTTTAATCAAAAAAATTGATAACATTTTACAAAAAATGCAGCACCAATTGGTTGATTTGGCGTCAATAATATTACACAATAACTCTTATACACAACAAACTTATATAATAAAGATAAAACAATAATTAAAATTTTGTATATACAACACTGTTTAGATACACATTAAAAACATACACCTCGGTACTATTAAAATATATATTCTAGAAATTCATTTATACTGTAGGGTTCAATTTTTACAATAGTGACAAACAGAGCTCTCTTATACCTTTTAAAATTCCTTTCACTCTTAATATGCGCAGGCAATTTGTTAAAAAACCTTATAGATGAATAGGTAGGACCCCTTTCAGTGGATGTGAGCCTGTGCACAGGAACATTGTAACCAATAGTTCTGGTATTAAATGGATGGTGTATCTCATGCTGCCGAAATTTATCTTTATTCTTAAACAGAAAAATCAAACACTCATAAACATACAGACCTGGCAGAGTCAATACATTTAGATCCCTAAACTTTCCTCTACATGACTCCCTCCATGACAACCCCAAAAGAATCCTAATTGCCCTTTTCTGTGTTATAAACACCCTATCAGCTTCAATACTACCACCCCAGAATATAACCCCAAAACGCAATGTTGATTGTATGTTTGCAAAGTATACGATTCTTAGTGTGCTGCGGTCAAGATATTTAGCCATCACTCTGAGAGAGTAGCAGGCAGCATTTAGCTTGTTGCAAACATGTGTTACCTGAGACACCCAATCCAAATTCTGGTCAATGTAGATTCCCAAGAACTTGGTGTCCGTGGCTAAAGTTACACCCCGGGAGCAGAGCACGACATCCTGTGGAATGTCACCGTTTCTTTGTTTTGATCTGAAACACACATATTTGGTCTTGTCGTTGTTTAAAACTAGTTTATTCTTTGTGAACCACTCCTGAGTCCTGTCCAGACAGTCACTAGAGACTCCAAGAAGCTCATTCAGCGAGGACCCCAGTACCAAAATATTGGTGTCATCGGCAAAATTTACCAAATGAGAATCACTGTCCAGTACCTCAGGCGACAGATTGTTGACGTAAAACACAAAAAGCAACGGACCCATGACACTTCCCTGTGGGATTCCCATACGAACGCGGCCCACCTCCGAAAAGTACCGCCTACCATCCTTCTCGATCAGCACTTTCTGACCACGATCTGAAAGGTACGAGCGCACCCAGTCCAATGGGGGCCCCCTTATTCCGTACCGCTCCAGTTTTTCTAAAATAATGGCATGGTCAAGGCTGTCAAACGCCTTGGACAGATCCAGAAACATGCCCAAGGATAGGCTCTTATCCTCCTGCCCCTCAATGACTTTCTCAATAAACTCATAAACAGCTGTCTCTATAGATTTACCCTTTAAGAAGCCATGCTGAGATGGACTAAGTAACCCCTCAGAGTAGAAAAAACTCAACAATCTAGAGCACATTGCCATTTCGAAGATCTTTGAGAATGAAGGTAATAGACTAATTGGCCTGTAGTTCTCCAAAGAAGCAGGGTCACCTTTCTTATGCAGAGGTTTAACAATTGCCAATTTTAGATTAGTAGGAAAGATACCGTACTTAAAAGAGTTATTTATAATATGACAAATTGGAATTGCCAACTCCTCTGCACACTGTTTTATTAAGCCACTTGAAATCTCATCATGACCCGAACTGAATTTATTTTTAAGTTTATTTACTAGGGCTAGCGTCTCATTTATAGATAAGGGAGTTAAAAAGAAAGATCTCAAGTTAGGCACTATGTTACATGAAAACTGTGTGGGAGGGCGCTGGTTAGCTAAGAGATCTGGTGCTGCATTGATTACATGATTATTAAAATTATTACATATCTCTGTGGGGTTCCCAGGGATCTCGAGTCTGCCCTGGCTTTTCCCACCTCCTTTGATATCCCTAACGATTCCCCAAATACATTTTGATTTGTTTTCACTATTTTTGATACGGTTGACATACTGAGCTTTTCGAGCATCTGCAAGCAGATCGTTGTATTCACGTTTTTTTTTCCTATATGCGTCCTGGTATGCGTCATTACCCCTGCTCATTACCAGTAAAATATCCAGTTCATTCTTACAAGCCAAAAGTTCAGGACTTTGATAATAAGGTGTATTTTTATTTTTATGCTTCACTGATTTGGCAGGAAAGCAATGATTGAAAATAGGAACCACAGTACGCATAAAGGCTAACCACTGCTCATTGACCTCCGACTCTGGAACAGCAAAAACATTCTCCCAATCCTGCTCAGAGAGAATAGCCTTAAACTCTCTTTTATTATCGATACTGAACATTCGTTTAGTGACTTTGGGTGAGGTAAGATTACCTTTGCCGGCCTGAAAAACAATTCTCTGCCCTGTGTGGTCAGATATATGTGTGTTTAAGATTTCTGACTTGAAATTCTGAGAATTTGTGAAAATGTTGTCAATGCAGCTCATGGAAGTCCTATCTATTCTTGTATAATCTAAGATGGATGGACTAATATCAAATGAATACAATAAGGAAATAAAATCAACAGCACACTTACTACTATCCTTAATATTAATGTTAAAATCACCTGCTAAAAAAATTTGATGATATTCATCGTAAATACTGGTTAATACATTTTCCAACCTATTTAAAAAGTCCTGAATTGGCGCTGTTGGTGCCCTATAAATACATAGGATAATACTTTTGTAGCCTCCAAGCATGACCTCGACCGCTGCACACTCAAACACAACACTTTCGGACACACAGACAATGTCATTTCGTTCTTTCCACTTTGTGCCACACTTTAAGTACAGAGCCACTCCACCATGCAGGCCCTCATCTCGGCAGAAGAAAGAAGTTAGCTCATATCCAGTGATTTTGTAGTTTTTTAATTGGTCTTCAGACTTCCAATGCTCGCTCACACACAAAGCAAGACAGTCATTGTACCTATTTACTAGTTCCTGCAGAGCATCCACACAGTTTCCAATTGACTGAACATTGTGATGTATTATGCTTGATGTAAGACTTGTGTCCCACCTGTTGCACCCGCCTCCTGGCTGTGTTTCTCCCACTTCTCTTGAAGTACTGTTCGAAGGTTTAAAAAATTGTTTATTAACACCCCTTTGGGCCAAAATTGGCAATCCAGTACAGTACTTTTGTCTTCCTGCGGTATACCGATTTTGAAGGAGCTAACTATGTGTTGGTTTTTAGTTTTTAGCTTCTCGCATATAAAGGTATCCTTTCCATTAGTTCTTAAATAGTTTTCTATGTCTTTATTTGATGTGTCAGCTGAAAGACCAGACAAAAACAACCAGGAATAGGTGTTGGAAATTCTCGGTGCAACTTTTAGACTTGAAGCCCCATCCTTACTTCCCTGAATCGGATCGGGCCTTGAGCGATTAAAGCCCCGGCGTTTCTGCGTTTCCCATTTATCGCCTTCCGACTGCAAGTTGTCAGGTATTTTTTCCACTTGATGTTTATTTTGAAGGTAAACATGAGAAATGTCATTGTTCTTCGAAGGATGTGCATTTGAACTACTGCCGCTATTCTTGACCTTCGACGAAAACGAACTACCTGAGTCGGGTTTTGATAGTTTGTGATCAATATTTTCTTTGTCGACATTTTCTCGTCCCAGTTGATCCACATGAGCTTGTCGAGTTTTTTGGCCGTCTTCTTCAATACTTGGCTTTTCTCTGTGATTTACCTCTTGCGTACTTGGCATTTCCTTGTGATCTACCTCTTTGTCCTTTAACAGTGTTGCCGCTTTTTTTTGTTTTGATGACGTTTTTTGTAATATTTCATGATTTACCTCTTTTTCCAATCCGATTATTTTTTCCATTTGCAATTGATTATTCAATTTTAGCACATTGTTTTTATCAATCGTTTCCTCCAGTAGCCTTTTCAGATATTGAATTTCCATCTTCATTTTTTCCTCTTCGATATAGTGCAGGTTACGATCTTTATCATTTCCCGCCAATTTCCCCTGACAGCATTCCACTTTTGTTTGGTCGATGATTTTAATTGATTTACAATCTCTTTTCACACAACTTTTATGAAAAATGCCGTAACAATTTATACATACAAATACTGACGCACTTTTAGTTGAACAGCACATCATTTTTTCGGTATTTTTCGCTACTTTTTCATCGTCGATTATTTCCACGTCCGACATGTTTACAACGTTGTCACTTTTTTTTTTTTTTTTTTTTTTTTTTTTTTTTTTTTTTTTTTCTCTTCTCTTCCTTACATGACGTTTTTGTCAATGATTCTAGTACTTTGTATTGCATGCCAATTGGGAAATAAATGATATTATTCACGAATGTTAGGTTAGCTCAGGTCCCGCTAGGTTAGCTTAGGTCTGTTCGGGTGTGTTCGGGTGTGTTCGTGTCTGTTCGGGTGTGTTCGGCTTTGTCAGGTGTGTTCGGGTCTGTTCGGGTGTGTTCGGGTGTGTTCGGGTGTGTTCGGGTGTGTTCGGCTTTGTCAGGTGTGTTCGGGTCTGTTCGGGTGTGTTCGGGTGTGTTCGTGTCTGTTCGGGTGTGTTCGGCTTTGTCAGGTGTGTTCGGGTCTGTTCGGGTGTGTTCGGGTGTGTTCGGGGATGTTCGGGTGTGTTCGGCTTTGTCAGGTGTGTTCGGGTCTGTTCGGGTGTGTTCGGGTGTGTTCGTGTCTGTTCGGGTGTGTTCGGCTTTGTCAGGTGTGTTCGGGTCTGTTCGGGTGTGTTCGGGTGTGTTCGTGTCTGTTCGGGTGTGTTCGGCTTTGTCAGGTGTGTTCGGGTCTGTTCGGGTCTGTTCGGGTGTGTTCGGGTGTGTTCGTGTCTGTTCGGGTGTGTTCGGCTTTGTCAGGTGTGTTCGGGGTCTGTTCGGGTGTGTTCGGGTGTGTTCGTGTCTGTTCGGGTGTGTTCGGCTTTGTCAGGTGTGTTCGGGTCTGTTCGGGTGTGTTCGGGTGTGTTCGGGTGTGTTCGGGTGTGTTCGGGTGTGTTCGGGTCTGTTCGGGTCTGTTCGGGTCTGTTCGGGTCTGTTCGGGTGTGTTCGGGTCTGTTCGGGTCTGTTCGGGTCTGTTCGGGTCTGTTCGGGTCTGTTCGGGTCTGTTCGGGTCTGTTCGGGTCTGTTCGGGTCTGTTCGGGTCTGTTCGGGTCTGTTCGGGTCTGTTCGGGTCTGTTCGGGTCTGTTCGGGTCTGTTCGGGTCTGTTCGGGTCTGTTCGGGTCTGTTCGGGTCTGTTCGGGTCTGTTCGGGTCTGTTCGGGTCTGTTCGGGTCTGTTCGGGTCTGTTCGGGTCTGTTCGGGTCTGTTCGGGTCTGTTCGGGTCTGTTCGGGTCTGTTCGGGTCTGTTCGGGTCTGTTCGGGTCTGTTCGGGTCTGTTCGGGTCTGTTATGGTAAATCGTGTTTTTGTAAAAAACGCTGCCGGGTAGTTGGGGCGAGAAAGTTTGGTGTGGGCAAGTATCGTTCGGGTTCGTATCGTGTGGGTACAGTTGAGCGCCCCGCTTGTGTGTATTCAGTTTGTTGCAGTTTTGGTCGGGTTTGTTCGGGTCTGTTCAGGTTTGTTATGGTAAATCGTGTTTTTGTAAAAAACGCTGCCGGGTAGTTGGGGCGAGAAAGTTTGGTGTGGGCAAGTATCGTTCGGGTTCGTATCGTGTGGGTACAGTTGAGCGCCCCGCTTGTGTGTATTCAGTTTGTTGCAGTTTTGGTCGGGTTTGTTCGGGTCTGTTCAGGTTTGTTATGGTAAATCGTGTTTTTGTAAAAAACGCTGCCGGGTAGTTGGGGCGAGAAAGTTTGGTGTGGGCAAGTATCGTTCGGGTTCGTATCGTGTGGGTACAGTTGAGCGCCCCGCTTGTGTGTTCGGGTCTGTTCGGGTCTGTTCGGGTCTGTTCGGGTCTGTTCGGGTCTGTTCGGGTCTGTTCGGGTCTGTTCGGGTCTGTTCGGGTCTGTTCGGGTCTGTTCGGGTCTGTTCGGGTCTGTTCGGGTCTGTTCGGGTCTGTTCGGGTCTGTTCGGGTCTGTTCGGGTCTGTTCGGGTCTGTTCGGGTCTGTTCGGGTCTGTTCGGGTCTGTTCGGGTCTGTTCGGGTCTGTTCGGGTCTGTTCGGGTCTGTTCGGGTCTGTTCGGGTCTGTTCGGGTCTGTTCGGGTCTGTTCGGGTCTGTTCGGGTCTGTTCGGGTCTGTTCGGGTCTGTTCGGGTCTGTTCGGGTCTGTTCGGGTCTGTTCGGGTCTGTTCGGGTCTGTTCGGGTCTGTTCGGGTCTGTTCGGGTCTGTTCGGGTCTGTTCGGGTCTGTTCGGGTCTGTTCGGGTCTGTTCGGGTCTGTTCGGGTCTGTTCGGGTCTGTTCGGGTCTGTTCGGGTCTGTTCGGGTCTGTTCGGGTCTGTTCGGGTCTGTTCGGGTCTGTTCGGGTCTGTTCGGGTCTGTTCGGGTCTGTTCGGGTCTGTTCGGGTCTGTTCGGGTCTGTTCGGGTCTGTTCGGGTCTGTTCGGGTCTGTTCGGGTCTGTTCGGGTCTGTGTTCGGGTCTGTTCGGGTCTGTTCGGGTCTGTTCGGGTCTGTTCGGGTCTGTTTGGGTCTGTTCGGGTCTGTTCGGGTCTGTTCGGGTCTGTTCGGGTCTGTTCGGGTCTGTTCGGGTCTGTTCGGGTCTGTTCGGGTCTGTTCGGGTCTGTTCGGGTCTGTTCGGGTCTGTTCGGGTCTGTTCGGGTGTGTTCGGGTGTGTTCGTGTCTGTTCGGGTGTGTTCGGCTTTGTCAGGTGTGTTCGGGTCTGTTCGGGTGTGTTCGGGTGTGTTCGGGTGTGTTCGGGTGTGTTCGGGTCTGTTCGGGTCTGTTCGGGTCTGTTCGGGTCTGTTCGGGTGTGTTCGGGTCTGTTCGGGTCTGTTCGGGTCTGTTCGGGTCTGTTCGGGTCTGTTCGGGTCTGTTCGGGTCTGTTCGGGTCTGTTCGGGTCTGTTCGGGTCTGTTCGGGTCTGTTCGGGTCTGTTCGGGTCTGTTCGGGTCTGTTCGGGTCTGTTCGGGTCTGTTCGGGTCTGTTCGGGTCTGTTCGGGTCTGTTCGGGTCTGTTCGGGTCTGTTCGGGTCTGTTCGGGTCTGTTCGGGTCTGTTCGGGTCTGTTCGGGTCTGTTCGGGTCTGTTCGGGTCTGTTCGGGTCTGTTCGGGGTCTGTTCGGGTCTGTTCGGGTGTGTTCGGGGTGTGTTCGGGTCTGTTCGGGGTCTGTTCGGGTCTGTTCGGGTCTGTTCGGGTCTGTTCGGGTCTGTTCGGGTGTGTTCGGGTCTGTTCGGGTCTGTTCGGGTCTGTTCGGGTCTGTTCGGGTCTGTTCGGGTCTGTTCGGGTCTGTTCGGGTCTGTTCGGGTCTGTTCGGGGTCTGTTCGGGTCTGTTCGGGTCTGTTCGGGTCTGTTCGGGTCTGTTCGGGTCTGTTCGGGTCTGTTCGGGTCTGTTCGGGTCTGTTCGGGTCTGTTCGGGTCTGTTCGGGTCTGTTCGGGTCTGTTCGGGTCTGTTCGGGTCTGTTCGGGTGTGTTCGGGTGTGTTCGGGTCTGTTCGGGTCTGTTCGGGTCTGTTCGGGTCTGTTCGGGTCTGTTCGGGTCTGTTCGGGTCTGTTCGGGTCTGTTCGGGTCTGTTCGGGTCTGTTCGGGTCTGTTCGGGTCTGTTCGGGTCTGTTCGGGTCTGTTCGGGTCTGTTCGGGTCTGTTCGGGTCTGTTCGGGTCTGTTCGGGTCTGTTCGGGTCTGTTCGGGTCTGTTCGGGT